>CM053578.1:32822110-32943598 GCA_028646485.1 Cryptoprocta ferox
GTCTCTCTTTCTCTTCCCTTGGTCTCTCTGGGGCACAGCGCGCTCTCCCTGTGTTGGGCTCGGGGGCTCTTTTCCCCTTTACCACCGGGACCCGCCTGTCCCCTAATTTCCCAGATCACAGTCACTCACTCAGGCATCTTTGAGGTTGTCTTCTTTCTGGCGTCTGTTTCTTCTTTCCCCCACTTGGAAATCCAAGTTTTATCCCTTTAGTCCTTCTCAGGTCAACCCATGCGGGCGTGCGCGGATTACAGAGCTCCCTGCTCTTCCGCCATCTTGTCCTCCCTCCACTCATAATTACATTTTAAACTGTTAAATACCTATAATGTAGATGTAATTCCCGTTTTATACAAGAGAACACTGAGGATCAGAGAGGAGAAGGGACATCCAAGATAAGGGGCATACAAGTTCAGGTGGGACAGGGAATCTGAATAGTTAACAAGCTCTACAGATAAGCGGTAACATACCAGAATTTGAGGAGCACTAGTACAAAGCAGAGAAGTTGCCCTCCCCAATGGTCACCTTCATATTAAGAAATTCTAAAGCAGTTGCCAGGAGCTATTATGCCAGAGAAAAATTACCTTTCTGCCCTTAAACATGCACAGCAATTATAGGAGTTCATCAGTATGAAATATATTCACATTAAAGAGTCTCTGGGTTAGCATTTATATTATTTTGATAATTCCTTTATTACAATATAGTAGTCATTCACAAGGAAAGCACAGTACAATAGCTGCCTTCTGTTATTTCACATTATTCATACAAGCAGAATAAATATAAGTAAAGTGCAATTTTTAAAATTTGAGTATAATCAAGGTTGACAGAAGCTAATTAAGTAGGACATATACAGAAAGGCTCTTAATTAGCCTTTAAAAAATTGTCACTTATCTTGTGACTTCCACTCTTAAGAAAGGATTCAGAGGAAGTGGCAAAGCACATGTGTATTGAAGAAGGCCATGACTCAGACCATCTGGGCACAAAGGCAGTTGTTGAAAACACAGGAGAATGGTTAAGGCAAAATGACTCTGACCTTGTGTTCAAGAATTGTTGTCTAACTAAATGGAGGAGAGACTTAATATAATAATTTCCCCTGCTGGGATTAGCTAAATTCATGTCATCATGTTGGGAAATAATCAGTTTGAAGAGAAATAAAGTAAGGCAGATGGTTTCTGACAATATGTCCCAAGAGCCACATGTATACCACAAAGTGTATGGTATGCACATAGATACAGCAATATATTTGTTTATGCATACCTAAATTCAGGTTGTGCTGCAGATGGTAGTGTTGTTTGCCTTTTTAGATGAGAAAGGGTAGTAAACGTACGACCTTTGCATGTGAAAGGACAGTAGACAAGTTTTGTTTGACCTTACAATATTGGTAATACAGCGTTTCAATAATTTTGACATACCTATCACATTTAACTGGAAAAATTCCACATAAAATTCCAGATTTCTGTTTCACATCCATTATGGGAAGATGTGGCAACATTTGATCTTTATCTTTCATGGCCCTCATACTGTCTCTTATACTCAGATTATTTTACTCTTACCTACATTTAATTTGTGAGGTCTATCCTGGAGAGATAAACAGGTGAGATGTGGCAGGGATAAATTTATCATGTCCTTATTTTATGCTTGGTACTATGCTAAGACTTATATACTCCTTATTTTATTTAAAATTGTCAAAGCACATTTCCTAAACGAGAATACTGAAATTCTCATTAAGAGAGGATAAGTCACTCCACCAAGGTCACATAGTTTATGGCAGAGGCAGGAGCAAATCAAGGTCTATTTCTACTCTTTCTACTGCTGTATGATCATAACCAGAGTGAGGAAAACATCTTCAGACTCTTGAACTCATCTATTTGCCTTCCTGTACTGACTTCTATTGGCAGTGTGTTTTGTTTTTAGATAGGCTTCTGCTGCATCAGGCCTATGAATATCAGAGGAAAAAATCAACAAACATTTATTAACAACTGTTATAAGAAAGTAAATGAACTAGGTTACATGTCTTAGACATGGTCTCAGTTTACACTGGAGTAAAGGCATTAAGAGAAATACACAACTAACTACGGTACTAAGTATAGTTTATGGGATGTATCATGAGTATGGTAGAAAGAAAGTGCAGTAGAAGATGAGAGAAGGAAGAGATCTTTTAGGATGTGTAGCATGAACTCTTGAGTAAATTATGTGGTTATTGTCTATCATCAATAACCTTTTATCTTGCTTTCTTCCTATATCTTCAGGTCACTTATGTGGTATATACATATGTATGTATGTGCGTATATATATTTTTTCCAAATGTGTTTGTGTGTATAGATATAGATTAAGATATATTTGTTCATACATACTAAATATATGAAATGGGCCAGGAAAGTAACCTAGAACTCTTATGTCAGAATCACATAAGTTAGAGTCTAGATCCTTGCTTTTAATAGTAGTCAAACGCTGGTCCAATAAACATTGAGGAGTGACATAGAATAAAGGCTCAGACTTTAGACCACACTATCTGGCTTTAAATTCCAACTATGTTGTTTATTAGCTATACAACCTTGGGAAAATTACTTAATCTCTCTGTGCCTCAGAGAGGCTTGTCTGTAAACAGGGATAAGAAATGCCTTCCACGGTTATTGTGAGAATTAACATGAGTTAATATATGGAAATTACTTAGAATAATGCCTTCCTCATGATAAGTACCATTATTAGAGTTAGTTATTGTTATTATTATTATTAAAGTAAAGTAATACACTGGTCTTTTCAATACTCAGAAACATGTTTAACGATATCCATTTTTTTGGTGTCCCTCCATTTAATAAAATAAATAATCACCTATTCAGAAACTGCTGTTCTTAAGTCATTGCACCTTTCCCTCTAACTTCTGAGTTTGATGTGAGGCCTGACTGTTTCATTATCAACACCACTAGGAAAATTCTAAAAAAGTGGGAGAAGAGGAAAAAAGAGTAGATTTTAAGTAGTATTTGTAGTTTGTGATGCATAAACCTAGTGAAAAATCACCCTGGGTGTCATTCCTTCAATTACTCTGGGATCTGAAGTACTGCAGTGTCAGGGGAAGACACCAAACATGTTTCGCAGCTCAGTGTAGAAAGTTATTCTTTCCATTCAGCTCCTTATTTAGGTTATGAAGAATCAGGAAGGATGAATCAGGGACATACAAGAACACAGCTAAAGTGTTTGATTTCTTTGTAGAGAATTGTTTTTTTTTTAATTTTATGGGAAAATAGAGATTTTGCACTTAAAGTTACCTTAGATATTCTGAAACTTGATTTATATGTAGGAAATGTTATATGTTAACATTATAATAATTGACTGTTAAAAGTTAAACAAGTCCCTAAATTTATCTTTTAAACTACTTCAGTCACATGTAAACATTCAACAAATTTGTTAAGAGAAATTTATCACTAGAACAGCGGAGCACCACTTTCAAGTGTAAAATTATTTGCATTGAAAATAAAGAAAATATTCATGCTCTTAAAAGTTTACTCATGCCACTCTGCAGTCAGCTGCCTTTGCAACTTTTGGCCTTTGTCACCTACTTGTCTGCTTTCTGAAATCATAGGTTAGTTTTGCCTGTACTAGAATTTCATACAAATGGAATAATACAATATCTTTTTCTAAGCATGGCTTCGTATGTTTATTGGTCATTTGTATATCTTATTTTATGTAGTGTCTATTCTAATCTTTTGCCCATTTTTTGAGTTGATTGTCTTCGTAATGAGTTGCAAGAGTTCTCTAAATATTCTGGATACAAATCCTTTGTCAACTCTAAGTATTGCAAGTATTTTTTCCCAGTTTGTGTCTTGTCTTTTATTTTATTAATGCTATTTTTGTTTTTTTTTTAAATTTTTTACATTTATTTATTTTTGAGAGACAGAGAGAGACAGAGCATGAACAGGGGAGGGGCAGAGAGAGAAAGAGACACAGATCTGAAGCAGGCTCCAAGGCTCTGAGCTAGCGGTCAGCATGGAGCCCGGTGCGGGGCTCGAACCCATGAACCATGAGATCATGACCTGAGCTGAAGTCGGATGCTCAACTGACTGAGCCACCCAGGTGCCCCTATTTTTTTAATTTTTTAATGTTTATTTATTTTTGAGAGAGAGAGAGAAAGACAGCATGAGTAGGGGAGGAGCAGAGAGAGAGAGGGAGACAGAATCTGAAGCGGGCTTCAGGCTCTGAGCTGTCAGCACACCTTTGTGGGGCTGAAACTCGTGAACCGTGAGATCATGACCTGAGCTGAAGTCAGACGCTTAACTGACTGAGCCACCCAGGCACCCCTATTAATGCTATTTTTGAAGAACACGACTTTTAAATTTGGATGGAGTCAGGTTGAACCTGTATTCACTCTTTTTTTAAAGTAGGCTTCACGCCTAGTGTGGGGCTTGAACTCATGACCCTGAGATCAAGAGTCACATGCCCTACAGACTGAGCCAGTGTGGTGCCCCTATCCTTTTTTTTAATATAAGTATTTAAATGTACAAATATTATCATTAGCACTCTGTAAATGCATCTCGTAAGTTCTGATATGAACTTATGTTCATATTGTTTGTTTTTATTATCATTCAGTTAAAATGTAGTATTTCCCACTGGGTTCTTCTTTGACTCAAGGGTTATTTATAGGTATTTTGTTTAATTTCCAAATAATTGAGAATTTCAGAGTTTCTTTTGCTATTGATTGGTTTTATTATTGAGTAAAAATTCATATAATATAAAATTAACCATTTTGGGGGTCCGAGACCTGATCTTTATGAGCATGCTATAAAACATCAAAGCCAAACCTGAATAAATGGAAAAAAATGGTACTTGTTGGTTATAGAAAAATAAATTCTACAGTACAAATTCTTCATATGGACATAATGATATTTCAGATATTGTCCCTTTTTGTAGCAAATGATAAATTACAGTGAAATAAAGACTTTTAGCAATAAGCAAAGTTAAGAAGTAGATCCTCAATGATTTATAGAAAAATTCATTTGCACAGGGTTTAATTAATGCCTAGAATCATGTTAGTTGATGTTTAAAGATGCTTGGTCTAAACTAAGCAGAAGCAACCATTTTTTCCCTGGATTATAATTTTTTCTTTGCAGTTTTATTGAGAAATAATTGACATGCATCACTGTATAAGTTTAAGGCATACAGAATGATGGTTCTATATATACATATTGTGTAATGATTACCACAAATATGATGCTTCCTGCTTTGTTCTTCTTTCTCAACTTCTTTGGCTATTTGGGGTCTTTTATGGTTCTACATACATTTTAGGAGCTTATTTCCTCTTCTGTAAAAAAGCAATTGGAATTTCAGGGTGCCTGTGTGGCTCAGTTGGTTAAGTGTCTGGCTTCAGCTCAGGTCATGATCTCGCGGTCTGTGAGTTTGAGCCCCATGTCAGGCTCTTTGCTGACAGCTTAGAGCCTGGAGCCTGCTTCAGATTTTGTGTCTCTCTGTCTCTACTCCTCCCCTGCTCACACTCTGCCTCTTTCTGTCTCAAAAATAAATAAACAGTAAAAAAATGCAACTGGAATTTTGATAGAGATTGCATTGAATTTGTAGATGGCTTTTGGTAATGTTGACATTTTATCAATGTTAATTCTTTCAGTCCATTAACACAGGATATCCTTCCATTTATTTGTGTCTTCACTTTCTTTCATCAGTTTCTTGTAGTTTTCAGAGTAGAGATCTTTCACCTCCTTAGTTAAATTTATTCAAAAGTATTTTATTATTTCTGATGCTATTGTAGATGGGGTTGATTTATTTCTTTTTCAGAAAACTCACTGTATTTTTCTGAATATACAGAAAAATTTTCTGAAAATACTGTAAAATCAGTAGCATTTTCTGTATTTCACAGAAATGCTACTCATTTTTTATGTTAATTTTGTACCTGCAGCATTACTGAATTCATTGGTGAGTTTTTGGTTGAGTCTTTAGGGTTTTCTATATGCAGAATTATGTCATTAGCAAATAGAGACAGGTTTACTTCTTTTTGATTCTGATAGCTTTATTTCTTTTTCTTGCCTGATGGCTCTAGGTAGGACTATCAGCACTATGTTAAATTAAAGAGTGATGAAAGTTGTCACCATTGTCTTATTCCTGATCTTAGAGAAAAAACTTTCAAACTTCTACCATTTGGTATGATGTTAGTTGTAGGCTTTGTCATACATGGCCTTTCTTATGTTGGATATATTTCTTCTATGCTTAATTTGTTAAGAGATTTAAATTATGAATGGATGTTGAATTTTGTCAAATGCCTTTTCTTTGTTACTGAGATGATCATATAATTTTTTTCTTTTATTCTATTAGTGTGATATATCATCACATTCATTGGTTTGCAAATGTTGAACCATTCTTGCATTCCAGGGACAAATCCTACTTGATAATGGTGTGTGATCCTTCTAATGTGTTGCTGAATTCAATCTACTAATATTTGATTGAGGATTTTTGCATGTATAGGTATCAGGGATATTTGCTGATAGTTTTTTAGTAGTGTTCTTTCCTAGTTTTTCTAGATTGCAGGATAATGTTGGCCTTGTGAAATGAGTTTAGGAGTGTTCCCTCTTCTTAAATTTTTCAGAAGAGTTTGAGAAGGATTATTATTAATTCTTCTTTATATGTTTGGTAAAATTCACTAATGAAGCCATGTAGTTCTGGGCTTTTCTACATTGAGAGATTTTTGATTAGAGATTCAATCTCCTTTCTAGTAATTGATCTATGTAGATTTTCTGTTTCTTCCTGATTCAGTTTTGGCAAATTTCATGTGTCTAGGAATTTTTTCATTTTTTCTAGTGTGTCCAGTTTGTTCGCATATAGTTTTTCATAGTACCCTCTTATAATCTTTTGAATTTCCTTAGTATCAGTTGTAATGTCCTCTTGTTTTTTTATAATTTCGTTCATTTGGATCCTTTCTCTTTCCTCCTTGGTTAGTTTGTGAATTCTGTTGATCTCTTCAAAGAACCAAGTTTTCATTTTGTTACTATTTTCTATTTCTTTTCTGTTCTCTATTTCATTTATTTTTGCTCTAATCTTTATTATTTACTTTCTTCTGCTAACTTTGGGCTCAGTTTATTCTTCTTTTTCTACTTCCAGAAGACACAGAGTTAAGTTATTTATTTGGGATCTTTCTTGCTTCTTAATGTAGGCATTTATTGCTAAGACCTTCCCTCTTAGAACTGCTTTTTCTGCATCCCACAAGTTCTAGTATGTTGGGTTTTCATTTTCATTTGTCTCAAGAACTATTTTTATTTCCCCTTTGATTTCTTCTTTAGTCCATTGGTTGTTTAGGAGAAAATGAACCATTTTAAGTGTAAAATTCACTGGGACTTAGTACATTCAGAATTTTGTGCAACCATCACTTCTCTCTAGTTCCCAAACATTTTCATCCCCCCTGAAGTAACTGTGTACTCTTTACATAATCACTCCTCATCACCCCCTCTTCCTGACACCTACAATCACTAATATCTTTCTATCTCTATGGATTTGTCTATTTTGAATATTTCATATGAAACTTGAATCATATAATATGAAACCTTTAAGTCTGGCATTTTTCACTTAGCATATTTTCATAGTTCAACCATCCTATAGCATGTATTAATATTTTTTTCTTTCTATGGCTGAATAATATTCCACTTATGAATATACTACATTTTGTTTATTCATTTATCAGTTGAAGGACATTTGGGTTGCTTCTAACTTTTGTCTATTGTGAATAATACTACAATGAACATTGTGTACAAGTTTTTTTGTTTGAATACCTGTTTTCAGTTCTTTGGGGCATATATCTAAGACTGGAATTGCTGGGCCATATGGTAATTCTGTTTAAATTTTTGAGGACTACAAAACTGTTTTCCACAATGGCTGCACCATTTTACATTTTTACCGGCAATGTACAGGGCTCCATTTTTTTTTTTTTTTACATGCTCGTCAACACCTATTTTCTATTTTTTGGGTATAGCCATCCAAGTGGATGTGAAGTGATATCTCATTATGGTTTTGGCTTGTATTTTTCTAATAACTAATGATATTAGACATCTTTTCATGTATCTGTTGGCCATTTATGTATCTTCCTGGGAAAAATGTTTATTTAAGTCTTTAGCTCATTTTAAAACTAGGGTTGTCTATTGTTGAGTTGTAAGAGTTCTTTATATATTTTGGATACTAAACCCTTTTGAGTTATATGATTTGTAAATATTTTCTCTCATTCTATGGATTTTTCTTTCTACTTTATTGATAATGTCTTTGGATGCACAAAAGCTTTCAATTTTGTTTAAGTTCAGTTTATCTGTTTTTTTCTTTTGTTGCTTGTGCTTTTGATATCATATTTAAGATTCTGTTGCCAAACCTATAGTTATTAAGATTTACCATATGTTCTTGTTGAAAAGACTATTCTTTCCCCACTGTATTGTCTTGGAACCTCAGTTGAAAATCAGTTGGCTACAGGTATATGGGTTTATTTCTGGGGTCTCAGTTCTATTTCATTGGTGTATATGACTGTTGTTACGCCAGCCTCATAATACTTTTATTACTGTAGCCATAGGCAGGATATGCTTTTCAGTTTTGCCCCAAAAAGACCATTGGGATTTCGATAAGGATTGAATTGGATCTGCAGATAGCTTTAGGTATTGTCATCTTAATAATATTAAGTCTTCCAATCCATGAACATGGATGTCTTTCCATTTACTTAATTTTTCTTTAATTTCTTTCGTAATGTTTTCTAGTTTCTAGTGTACAAGTCTTGCAACTTTTGATTAAATTTATTCTAAAGCATTGATATTTTTGATGCTATTATAAATGGCATTTTCTTAATTTCCTTTTTGGATTGTTTATTGTATAGAAATACAACTGATTTTTGCACGTTGATCTGTACTCTATAACGTTGATGAATTTGTTTATTAACTATCATAGTTTTTTGTGAATTCTTTAAGATTTTTTATATGTGAAATTATGTCATGTGTGCATAGAGATAACTTTACTTGTTAATTTCCAAGTTGGATGTGTCTTTATTTCTTTTTGGAGGAAAAATCACTCGAGTTAAAACTTCCAGTATGATGTTGAATAGAATTGGCAAATTGGGAACCCTGTCTTTTCCTGATCTTAGAGGGGAAGGATTTTAGTCTTTTATCAGTAAGTATAATGTTAGCTATAGTTTTTTTTCACAAATGTCTTTATATTAAGGGAGTTTCCTTCTATTCGTAATTTGTTGGGTGTTTTATGTAGTTTTTTTTTAAATTTAATTCTATGATTGGAAAACATACCTTTACTACTTCTTCCAAGTTTATTGAGGTTTGTTTCATGACCTATCTATGTCCGTTTTGGTGATCTGTCACGTGTTCTTTATTTTATTATTTTTTAAGTTTATTTTTTTAGTAATCTCTACACCCAACATGGAGCTTGAATTCATGACTCCAAGATTGAGTCACATGCCCTTCCAATTGAACCAACCAGGTGTCCCTGTCATTTAAAAAGAATGCCTGCTCTGCAGTTGTTGGGTGTAATGTTCTTCAGCTGCCAATTAAACCAAATTGCTTGATAGTCTTGTTCAAATCTTTTTGTATTGCTGATTTTCTTTATACTTGTTTTATCAACTATGAGACAGGAGTGTTGAGATTTTCAACCATAATTATAGATTTATCTATTCCTCCTGTCAGTTCTGTCAGTTTTGTTCTATGTATTTTGAAGGTCTATAATTATGTGCTCACACATTTAGAGTCATTGTACCTTCTTGATAAATTAACCCTTAATCTTATGAAGTAACCCTCTTTTATTTTGTGTCTTAAAGCCCAATTTGCTGATACTAATGGAATCACTCTAATTTTCTCATGATTAGGATAAAATAGTGTATAATTTATGATCTTATTACTTTTAAATTGTATCTTTATATTTAAAATGAGCTTATTATAGCTAATGCAAATTTGAATATTGCTTTTTAAAAACCTGCTGGACAATCTCTGCCTTTTAATGGAGTGTTCAGCCATTTACATTTATTATGTTTGTCAATATGGTTGAGTATAAGTCTTTAATCTTATTACCATTCTATACTTACCCATTCTACTTTTTTTTCTTGTATCTTCTTTTCCTAACTTCTCCTGGATTATTGAATTTTTTTAGCATTCCATTTTATCTCCACTATTGGCTTATTAGCTGTACCTCTTTGTTCTACCTTTTTTTAAGTAGTTACTTATAGTAATAGTATGTACCTAAGATTTATGATATTTTGAACTTATCATACTTTACGTTCAATAAAATACCATGTCACATATGATGTAAGAATCTCACAAAGGTATAATTTAACTTCCCTCTTCCAGCCTTTTGTGTTATTGTTTTGTTACATTTCTCTTCTACATGTATTATAAACTATATAGTAATTTGTATAGTATTGTTATAGTATTTGTTATAATTATTGATACTAAAGTCAGTAATCTTTATAAACTAAAATATGAGAAAAATATATTGCAATATAATAATAAATATATCAAATTAATATATTGTATACTTAAGTTTATATAATGTATATATCAATTATATCGCAATTAAAAATGAGAAATATAGGGGCGCCTGGGTGGCTCAGTTGGTTAAGCGTCTGGCTTCGGCTCAGGTCATGATCTCATGGTTCGTGGGTTCCAGCCCCGCATCAAGCTATGTGCTGACAGCTAGCTCAGAGCCTGGAGCCTGCTTCAGATTCTGTATCTCCCTCTCTCTCTGACCCTCCCCTGCTCGTGCTGTCTCTCTCTGTCTCTCAAAAATTAAAAAAAAAAAAAAAGAGAAATATAAATTTTATTTTTGTTCACATATTTATCATTTTCAGCACTCTATTGTTTTTTGTACATCATGTTTCCACACAGTATTATTCCCCTACCACCCAAACCCTTGTAGTGCAGATGCTGACTTAATATTTTTTCTGCTTTTACTTGCATAAAAATGAAATGTCTTTATTTCTCTTTTATTTTTGAAGGGTATTCTCATTGGATACAGAATGCACATTGATAGGGTTTTGTTAATTTCTGTTTTTTCATCACTTTAAATTTGTCATTACATTATCTTCTTTCTTGCATATTTTCTAATGACGTCCATGTCACTCTTTTCTTTGCGTCTCCATGTTGCTTGCCCCCTTTCTACTGCTTTTGTCCTCTCAGCTTTATTGAGGTATAATTGACAAGTTAAAATTGTATACACCACATACACAAAAAATTGCAAGTATGTGATGTGATGGATGTGTTAACTAAGCTGAATGTAGTAATCATTTCTTAATATACATGTGTATCAAATCATCAAGTGTACATCTTAAACTTATACAATGTTATGTCAATTATATTTCAATAATGGCAGAAAAAACCCAAAGTAAAACAATCCAATATTCTACTTCTTAAAAAAACAGTGTATATTTAAGGTGGACAATGTGATGTCTTTTCCCCCAGCTACTTTTCAAAGCCTATTTTGACCCTTGATTTTCAGTAATTTGATTATAATGTGCCTTGATGTTTTTCTTTGTTTTTATCCTGCTTATAGTTTAATGAGTTTTTTGGATCTGAAGTATGTATATAATTTTCGTCACTATTAGAAAAGTTTTGGTATTATTCATTAAATATTTTTTCCATTCCTTTCTCTTTTCTCTTTGTAGAACTCCAATTACATGCATGTTGGGCTGCTTGTTATTGTCCCACATCTCACTGAAGTTTTGTCAATTAAAAAAACATTTTTACTCTCTTTATTTTGGATATTATCTATTTTTATGTCCTCTAGTTCACTGATCTTTTCTTCTGTGGTATCTACTCTACTTTTAAGTACATCCAGTGAATTTTTTCCTAGAAATTATATTTTTCTTATATAGAAGTTCTGTTTAGGCCTCTTTTATAATTTCCCTTTCTCTTCTTATTCTTTTTAAAAAATTTTATGTATTTATTTTGAGAAAAAGAGAAAGCATGCACTAGTGGGGAAGGGGCAGAGAGACAGTGGGAGAGAGAAAATCCCAAACATGCTCTGCACTGTCAGCACAGAGCCCAATGTGGGGCTTAAACCCACAAACTGTGAAATCATGACCTGAGCTGAAATCAAGAGTCTGGCAGCCTAACTGAGCCATCCAGGCACCCCACAATTTCCATTTCGCTTCTTATTGTGATATTTTTAAAAATTCTTGTACATATTTTAAATAGCTGTTTTAATATCTTTACATGATAATTTCATCATCTCTGCTACTTTTGGTCTGTTATTATTTGCTGATTTGTCCTTTTGTTTTGGGTAACATTTTCCCCTTTATGCAGCTCCAATAATATTTTATTAGATCCAGGACTTTGTGAATATTAGCGTTGAGTATTTGGATTTTCTCTTTCTTTAAAGAACATCAAACTTTGTTTTACTAGGAAATTAAGTGACTGGTAGATTGGCCTTGTCCTTTCTAATTTTGTTTTGAAGTTTTTAGGGTATGTCTGGAGTAGTCTTTACCTTGGGGTTGGAGTGTCTTGGTACCGAGTCATGACATTCCAGTGATTTCTTTATGTGCCACGTATTCTACAAAGTTTTCCACTCTAGCTGATTGGAACTGACCATCTCTCAGTTCTGTGTAAGCTCTAGAAATTGTTTCACTCATGGCTTCACAGTAGTTCTTTCCCTGGCTTGATGAAGTTTCTACTCAACAACAGACTGAAGAGGATTGCTATACAGATTCTGGAAAACTTTCTTTGAGGTACTCCATCCTATACCATAATCTGTCCAAACATTTCAGCTATGTTATTCTTTTCAAAGTTCAAACTCTGTTTGATCAATTTGTAATTAGCATGACCACTATGATCCACTTAGGTTTTTCCTTTCTGTCATGATCAGAAAAGTACTCTCAGGTAGAAGGTCAGGGTGATGATTGCAGAGCTCATCTAATTGGCCTCTTTTTAAAAAAGAAATCTATCCTGTGCTACTTATTTCCAATATTTAAAAACACTTGTTTCTTCTATTTCTGCTCAACTTCCTAGTGCTTTATGGTGGAAGAACAACACCACCAGTATCAATATAGACAGAAGTTAATTAAATTTTGATAATTAAGCCTAATATTAATCAATCACTTCATGGAGGGAGTGCATATTAGAAACTTTTAAAAAATTACCACCTATAGCATTGTTTGAAAAAGTGGTGCACCTGCTTTTAGACAACTTACTTACTTGCTTGTAAGAGACTCAAACTAAAAGCTGATCCAATGATAAGGTGGCCGTGGGCAGGAGAACACCCTTAGTTCTGTTACTAGAAAAAATTTAATCTGAGGCCACAGGTACCATATGGTATCCACTACCATCAGGAAGTTTCAATATGTGGTAATAATAAGAGACAATGTGAATTAATCCTTACCATATCTAACCACTGTGCTAAGTGTTTTACAAATTATAATGGGAGTTTCTTTTTTTTTTGTTTGTTTGTTTTTATTGGCCCTTTTCCCTCCTTTTTTGGGTAATTTTCTTTAGGGGAAGTGCTCCTCTCACAGTCGAGGTGGTTTTTCCCCACTCTTTCAGCCACAAGTATGGGCATATTAAACAGGATCTAATTTTGTTAATGATTCTTAAAAGGTGCTCATGTGATCCACGAAGAGTAAATTAAATTTCTTCCCTGGGATTTCCATAGAAATTCTTGAAGGAAGATAATCTTTATTTTTACTGGGCTGCAAATTTGTAATAATTTGAGTCTGTAGTTGCCTGTGGCTATATTCCCTAGGTGGATGAGGGAAACTCTTCTATAGTAAGAGAAATGAGTTAGTGCTGGGAGAATCAGAGGCAAAAGGTGGAGAGAGGGCCTGATCACATCATTTGAACTTCTAGATCCATCTGTGCCTAAAATCAGCAATTTTATGGACCTCCTTTCTATTTCTTGATTTAGATTTCCGACTAACATATTATTTCACTACATTCTTATTTTAACTTTATGAAGGAGTGACTATTGTTACCCCTGCATTTCAGGAAAGGAAACTAAGACATAGGTTGAATAAATCATCAAGAAATTACATATACCCAGTAAGGACAGGGTCAGGATTTGAAGCCAGTCACTCTGACCTCAGAACCTGAGCTCTTTTCCACTAAGTTAACATAGTGCCTGCATGAAAAATAAAGGCAACTCGAGAATGGAGACCCTAGGGCATTATAGGTCATTCCTCCAGAAATCTGTCAATAGGTTACAAGGCCCTAGCTTAGTTAAGAAAAAAATAAAATATTTTAAAAAAGAAATACACTCTTAAATAAGCCTCTGATTGTAGACTACATTAAAAATGATGAAAAGAATGTAAATCCCCCAAACCCATGGAGTATAGCCAAACCTGTACGCAGAGGAAAATGTATATAATCTCAATGATGTTTATTATTAAAGAATAAAGAGTAAAAAATAAGGAATGTAGAATCCATCATACTGATTTTCATACCCTGAGCCTGGGCCTTGAATTTTCATTTTGCACTGGGCCCTGCAACTATATAGCTGGCTTTGGTCAAGGGAATTGGGTATTTCTACCCCAACTCTGGAGAGTTATCAGTGGAGGAGGATTGCTGGGTGAAGGTGGTGATAGTATTAATTTGCCAGCACTTTGGACACAGGAGCGTGGATCTAATGGCCTTTTGTATGTCTGACGAAAAACTTTTAGGCATAGGGTTTTAGACCCTGGCAGCTGGAAGTCTGCCAGGGCACATGGAAAGATTCTAAAGATATGGAGGGAAAGAGGAGGTACTAACAACATTTTCTTAACAGCTCTTACTTTATATAATGCATTTTAAAAAATACCAGCTGCATCAAATACTGATTTTTACAGTTTTTGTTTGAGAGAGACAGAGAGAGATAACAAGTAGGATAGAAGGAGAGAGAGAGAGAGAGAAGGGGAGAGAGAGAATGAATCTTACGCAGGCTCCATGCTCATCATGGAGCTTGACGTGGCCTCCATCCCATGACCCCGGGATCATGACCTGAGTGGAAATCAAGAGTCGATTGCTTGACCGATTGGGCCACCTAGTCACTCCTGCTGATTTTTAAAAAATAAAAACCATATGAAAATTAGTAAAATCCACTTTAGAGAGGCATTTTAATCAGGAAATCAAAGTCAAAATGTAGTTTAAAAAGGTAGACATGGGGTGCCTGGGTGGCTTAGTTGGTTAAGCGTCTGAGTTTGGTTCAGGTCATGATCTCACAGTTTATAGCTTCAAGCCCCACCTTGGGCTCTGTGCTGACAGCTCAGAGCCTGAAACCTGCTTTGAATTCTGTGTCTCCTCTCTCTCTGCCCCCTCCCTGCTCACACTCTGTCTCTCTTTCTTTCTTTCTCAAAAAAATAGACTTAAAGAAAGGTAGACATACGATTATATTATAAAGTTGTAGGACAAAAATTTCATGTATGAAATTAAAAGACAAATGTGGCACCGTGAAAAATATGCACTCTATAAGATGGACAAAAGATAAATATCTATAATTGCCAAAGAACTCTTATAACAAATGACGAACACTCCAGTAGAAGAACTTTCTTTTTTTTAATTTTTTTTAACGTTTTTATTTATTTTTGAGAGACAGAGCATGAGCAGGTGAGGGCAGAGAGAGAGGGAGACACAGAATCGGAAGCAGGCTCCAAGCTCCAAGCTGTCAGCCCAGAGCTTGATAAGAGGCTCGAACTCACAAACCATGAGGTAACAACCTGAGCCGAAGTTGGCTGCTTAACCAACTGAGCCACCCAGATGCCCTTAGAAGAACTTCTAAAAGTTGTAAGTAGTTCACAGAAGAGCAAATTCAAAATGACTAATAAGCATATGAAAGAGTTATGTTTTTATTATTAATTTATTTTTATTTTTTAAATGTTTTAGTTTATTTTGAGAGCGAGAAAGTGTGCATGTGAGTAGGGGAGGTGCAGAGAGAGAGAGGGAGAGAGAGAATTTCAAGCCTATTCTGTGAACATACAGATGCCAGCAGTAAGATCCCCTGAACTGTGAAATCAGGACTCGAGCCAAAATTAAGAGTTGGATGCTTTATCGACTGAGCCTCCCAGCCTCCCCTCATATGAAAGAATTTTTAAACCTTAGTGATAATCAGGGAAATGCAAATTAACCAATGAGTTCTCATTTTTCAAGCATTGATTGAGTTGGTAAAAATTAAAAAGGCTTGATAACACCCACACTGGCAAGGATATGAGGAAGAGCACTCTCATGTATTGCTCTTGGGAATGTGAGTTGTTACAGCCTTTTTGGAAAATAATCTGGTAGTATCTATGATGAGCAAAAATACATGTATAATTTTGCTCACCAATCTCACTCCAGTGTGTAAGACAGGTAGAGGTCCAGCGTGTAAGGATATAGGTGTATACAACCTGCCCTTCTGAGTGTTTATTGCAACATTTTTCAGGACATAAATTAGTATAGTCGTATGAATACACATATGACTGTGCTTGTATATGAATATACATATGAAACATGTATATGAATATAGATACACAATTTATAGGGTACAATAATATGTTATCAATAAAGAGAATATGTTAGTTATTTGTACTAGTTGCTTGAAGGGAGTTGCATTATATATTTTTAAGTAGGAAATGGAATATATATATATGTATAATATGTAAAATGTATATTTACTATAGATACTTATATATTTTAAATTGCAAATGCTATGTGAACATGGACAAGGAATTCAGATCATACTAGGTTGTGAACAATCATTTCCTGGTGGAAGGAGAGGGAAGAAGTAGAATGTAAAGGATGGAGTGGGGGGGGGGAAGGGGGCTAGAGAATACTCCCACACTAATAAAAACAACATGTGTTACAGAGTTTTATTTATGCAGAATTTCATACGTGTGTGTACCTTTGTATATGCATGCATAAAGAAATGTTGGTCATTGATATTAAGGCTGATGATAAAATATGGCTATCTCAAGGTAGTTGAATTTCAGGTGATTTTTACTCTTAGTATTCTGGCAAGTGTCACACAGGTGGTAAGTGAAAGAGCCAGGATTCAATGTATTTGACCGACTTTATTTGGTCCCAAAGTCCGCACACTGTCTCACACTATCTCACACAGTACGCCTCTTCCCATGGGACTACAGCTCTGGTCAGATGAACAAGACAGACATATTAGCAGAAGCCCGTTTACCACAACAGGTGAACAAAACTGGGGCCTGTGTGGAGGAAGGAGGCAGGAGTCCACTTATCAGAACTGGGATATTAAAAGCCCACTAGAGTATTGGGCAGAACCACTTAACTACATCCTGCTGGAGGTCAGGCCTTGTCCAGATGGTGGTTCTACACAATGGCTGGGAGTCCCCTGGGAAGGTTGTAAACATACAGATGCCTGTCTCCTTCCCCCAATTTGTATTTATTTGGTCTCATTCTGGGCAAAGGGTGTTAAATGGCACCACAGGTATTTCTAGTATATAGCCAGAGTGGAAGAAAGATAAGGCTATGGTTTGAGTGTGCCCCACCCCCCATTCATGTGTTGAAACCTAACCCCTAAGAGGACAGAGTAGGGACTTTGGGAGGCAAATAGGTCATGTGGGCCACCGTCATGAATGCGATGATTAATAAAGTCCTTATAAAAGAGGTTGAAGAGTGCTCCCTTACCCCTTCTGCCATGTGAGGACACAGTGAGAAGTCAGCATCCTGCAACCCACAAGAGAGTTCTCACCAGACTCTGACCGTGCTGGCACTCCGATCTTGGACTTGGACTTCCAGCCTCCAGAACTATGAGAAATAAATTTCTGTTGTTTGGGAAGTACTCAGTCTGTGGTACTGTGTTATAGCAGCCTGAACAGACTGAGACAGATGATAAACAAGCAAACAAACCAAGGGACAAGAGAGCTGGTTTTCTGTAATTGTAATGTGCAAGTGCTAGATGATGAGGCAGAGCAGCGGTGTGCATCAGGACCCCCTGGAGGGCTTAGCAAAATGCAGATTGCTGAGCCCACTCCTGGAATTTCTGATTCCATAGGTCTGGGGTAGGGGCTTGAGAATTTGCATTTCTAACAAATTCCTCCATGCTGCTGAGCCTCCGGAGTGGAGCCACACTTTGAGAACCTTTGACTTCAAGGCTGGAGCGAGATGGGACCTGAGACCAAGTGGCTACAGCGGTGAGGAGAGTGGGCTGCTGAGACTGGGAACCAGGCAGGACCTGATGACATGGTTTACCTTTCTAAATTCTTCTCACTTTATCAGTCATCGACCTGCAAACTCCTGCCAAAGCAAGACAACCTCACCTACTTCGAAGGAGAGATTTGAGCATCATTAGCTGTAATGAGATTTTATACTAATAGGACTTTATTGCTACTCATAAAGTATATACTGTGCTGGTATGCCACAAAGCAGTCTGTCCTCAATGAGAGGAACTCAACTTTGCCTGGCAGAGTAAATGCAGGCGATACATTTTGTATAGCAGTATCTTTCATTTTTATGTTGTTTGTTGACATTCTCATCTTCTGATCTCAACAGTACATCATTAGTGTGGTTTCTGGGTAATTTTCATAAAGTGGTAAGAATATAATACCTTTTGAAAGCAGTGGGTTATTTGGCCCAGAGTAATCTTCTCAGCATCCCTGGTAAGTAAGTAGCTATATCAGTTCTACTGATAGGACCCCAGTGAAAGAGGGAAAGAGGGGCTGCATGACTCAGCACATATGCTAGTGGTTAGGGACTGTGTATTCCTTCTGGAATCAGTTTCCCTCCCCCTTTCCTTCCTTTCTTCCCTTCTTCCTTCCTCCCTTCCTCCCTCCCTCTTCCTTCCTTCCTTCCTTCATACCTTCCTTCACCATCTTACTTTAACCTATTTTGTGATTGATTCAAGGATGCAAAAAATACCTGCTGTGTATATTCCCCATCAGCCTGCTACAGTTTCTTAATTCCTGCTATGCTGGACATTCTCTTAGGCCATCTTAGATAATGGAGTTTTGATGCTGGGATAAGGAAATAAAGTCTTTTTAACCTCAGTTTTAAAAATTCATCTTTAGTTAGGATTATAGTAAAATCATAGGGTACAATTTTCAATGGTGTCCAATAGGAAATTTTGACTAAAGAGTTTGAATTAAGATTAATCTTCTAGCCCAAAAGAAGTTAGACAAAATATATGAAACAATGATTTTTAAGATATTGGTCATTAGGCAATGGAGAAAAGTGGTTTGTGAAAGATGAAAAACAAATAAGGTGAGCCCTATGATGGTCCCAGCTTGCTGTGTTGAGGGTTTCCAGGCTGTGCCACAGAGGTGGTGAATCCAGATGGAGCCTGGCAAACACTACATGGTGAGGAAATGGGGCTGAAAATCCAGAGAGATAAAGGCAGTGAGAGTTCCCCAGAAGGGGTACCAGAAAACAGAGCCATGCAGAGATCAACAGGGTATACTCAGCATCTGTATATGAGGAAACTATCTGAGACCCAGGAAAGACCACTGAAAGAATTAGAGGGAACAGTGCCTCTCTTTGCACTCATTAGAGCCTGTTCCTATATTTCTATGTCTCCATGCCCACCCCCAGTACACACTGGAGAGAATATTCTTGGGTATATGGTCTTCCCCCTTGACCCTTTCTCTCCAAGATCTCTGCTTCCTTTGAGGAAAAGTTTCCATGGCATTTTATTGGAGCTCCAGCTGACTAGTACCCTGAATTTCCAGTGTGACTATAGTTTGTAGTGTCTACAGCTATATTAAATAGAGAGGCAGTTTTACTTCTCTGAATCCCTTCTCTGCTGAAGTTGGGGAGTGGATGCTTTAGCAGAGTGATGGAAAGTGCAGGATCTGGTCAGCCTTAGTAACAGTTTTCTAGATCTGTCTCCTCAGGTAAGGGAAACAAAGGTAAAAATAAACTATTGAGACTACACCAAAAAAAAAAAAAAAACCACCTTTTGCACAACGCAGGACACCAGCAAAACAAAAAGACAACCTACTGAATGGGAGAATATATTTGCAAATGACATATGTGACAAGGGGTTAATTTCCAAAAATATGTGAAGAACTTGTACAGCTCATAATCATCAGAGAAATGCAAGTGAAAACCACAATGTGGTATCACCTCACACCACTCAAAATGGCTGGAATCAAAAAGGCAAGAAAGAACAAGTGTTGACAAAAGGTGTGGGGAAAAAAGAACCCTCGTGCACTGTTGGTAGGAATGCAAATTGGTGCAGCCACTGTGGAAAACAGTAAGGAGGCTCCTCAAAATATTAAAAATAGAAATACCATATGGCTCAGTAATTTCACTACTGGCTATTTACCCAAAGAAAATGAAAACACTAATGCAAAAATATATATGCACTTCTGTGTTTAGTGAAGCATTATTTATAATAGTGAAGGCATGGAAGCAACCTATGTGTCCACTGACAGATGAGTGGTATATACACACAGTGGAATATTATTACTCAGTCATAAAAAGAATGAGATTTTTGCCATTTGTGACAACGTGGATGAATCCAGAGGCTATACTGCTACACGAGATAAGTCAAAGAGAAGACAATGCCATGTGATTTCACCTCTAAGTGGAATCTGAATAACAAAACAAATGAAGAAACAAACAAGGACAACAGAAAGCAGAAATGGATCCGTAAATACAGAGAACAAACTGGTGGTTGCCGAAGGGAAGGAGGTTAGGGGGGATGGTAAACATGGATGAAGGGGCTTGGAAGGTATAGGCTTTCACTTATGGAATGAATAAGTCATGGAGATGAAAGGTACAGCATAGGAAATGTAGCCAATGATATTAAAATAGAGTTGTATGGTAAGGGATGGTAGCCATACTTGTGGTGCTACTCATAGCATGATGTACAGAGTTGTCAACTCAAGTGTTGTACCCTTGAAACTAATGTAATATTGTGTGTCAACTATACTTCATTGAAAAAAAAAGTGCAAGGTCTGGAGTAGGTGGCAGGGATTGGTGTCTGACTCTTCCTTTGGATCGCTTTGTGATTCTGGGCAACTAAGTAACTTCTAAACCTCAGTTTCTTCAAGATATAAAATGGAAGTTACAAAAATAGAATCTTCTTTATAGGATAACCTTAGAGGATTAAATGATAATATGTGAAGCACAGTGCCTGTTACATGGCTGAGGGTATCCCCAAAGTCTGAATTCTTGGCAGACCCCAGATCTGCCCATACAGACTGTAGTTTGCTAAATGTCAGAGGGCAGTTTACAGGTGGATCATAGCTCCTGTCATTGGAGCCTTTGCACTGCAGAGGTTGCAAATCAGTGGCCACAGGTGCCAACCAGGATGCAAGCTTGTTCCTCAGAACTAGTTTGTCACTGTTCCTAGGGCCTGAGCTCCCTGGAACTCTGTCTGTGGTAGCCAAGGTTACTCTAAATGTTGGCTTCTTCTCCGTGGTCTTCAATTAGCCTTGGCAGTGGGGAGAATTGGGAGGTGTTCTTAAGAACTTCTAGGTAGTTCAAGTGTTTATAGTATAAATAGCTCCAATAACTTACTCCAATTCAGCCTCTGTGACTGATTGTTCTGGATTATAATTGTGTTACTTTCTGCATTGCTCTTTAGTCTCTTTAGTCATATAACCATTTTTATGCCATGGACCCTTTTGGTAGTCTGGAGAAGCTGATAGAATAATGCTGTAAAATACCTATGGTTATAAAGGAAACAGATTACCTTGAAATAGAGTTACCAATTTTAAAAATTGCAGTTTTTATTCTTGTTTAGTGACACATTAAATAACAAAATATAGCAGAAAATCTAATAACAACCCTAGTTTTGTAGTAGCAATAAATATAAACAATGTTTTTGGGTATCTGCAATAACTATAATATACTATGAAAATATCCATGATTTCTATTGTCAGCAAAGTCACAGATATTCTTTGTTTCCTGTGGTTTGTTGCCTACATTCATAATGGAAGTACATGCTAAATAACCAATCAAATATTTGTGCCAATAAAGATACAATTTTTCCCCTATCCAGTTCATTAACTTCTGAATTCTTGATGGGTTAAAGACCTCTGCTCTGCTCAAAGTGCATATGTAGACTTTCTTTCTCCTTCAGATAGATACATGGCCAAAAATAAGATGAATTTTAGAAGTCCTGATATTGCCTCACTGTCACATGTGCTCTTAGGCATTTTAAATAGGGAAGTGTTTGTACAAGTTTACTGGGTGTTAAAATGCATGTTAGATATGTGGCAAGTAACTGAATGTATCTGAAGTATCAAGTGTGTCATGGAGAGTGTTTGGTGGCTATAGAAATGTTCTCCCTTCTCTTCCTCGTTTTCCCTCCTCCACCTTTCTCTCAACCACTGCCTTCCTCATTCAGGAGAAACTCCTCCTTCTTCTAGTGAAATGCCTCAAGTATTGGGAATCATGTCTTCTAACGACTTGGTCACAGGCCTTTTCCTGCACTGTGCCTTGTAAGATGTGTAGTCCACAATGGGCTTTCAATCAGCTTTTTGATGGGCTATATGTGAAGGCTGTGAAAATGAAATCCAGGCCCTGATGTGTTAGAGTAGTGGCTTTCATTTTTATCCCCCAAGATTCAGGGTAATAAATACATTTTATATCACTCTTCAATACACACACACACACACACACACACACACACACACACACTTTATATACTTGCAGATAGCATACATACCTGCATACTGATAACTGAAACAACAATATTCCAAAATGATACCTAAGTGTGATGCATTCTGATATTTTCTATTCTATTCTATTCTATTCTATCCTATCCTATCCTATCTTTTTCTACTATTTAAAATATGCTCAATTGATTTCATGATCCACTAGTAGGTTAGCATCTTCAGCTTGAAAATCACAGATTCTGAGGATCTGAAACTAAATGCATTAAATTGTAAAAACACTATAATTCTCCTTTTACAAAATGAACATTATTGCTCCCTTGTGGGAAAAGGGAGCTGGATAGAAAATCTGTTATTTCTTCTATCCCATTAAGCTCAGGCTCTCTTCTTAACAGTCTGTCTCTGCCTTAACTAAGCATTTAGAAGGTTATTATGACTTCCTTGACAAAGAGTCTGTGCTTTTTCCAAAATTACATTTTGATTAAATACCTTGGTCTTCCATGCCTCTTGGTAGTAAGTGGCTCTTCAGATGTATTTGTTTTGTTTTCACCGTGGACTCTGTATGCCCTTGTCCCTTTGCTGTTGTATGCCAGTTGGCCTGTCTCACAACTTCCAAAATGGAAAACCCACTTGCCTTAGGATAGAAGGATGAATCCTTCATGGTTTGGGGTACTATTTCTTTTGAGTCACTTCACTAGACAGTGAAGTCACATCACCCTCATGGAAAAAATTACCCTGCTGGTTCTGTGTGACTCTGTGTCACATGAGGACTGCATTGGGCAGGCAGCTGCTGCCATCTGGATTGTACCTGAAAAGGAGGTTCTCTGACATAGGGATGAATGGATGACAGTGGTTTTCAAATGAAGGAGTGATGACAATGTCAAGGGCATTCTTCCCATTCATGTCAATGAGTTAATAGCTATCGGGGTGTCCCTAAGTTGGGCATTGAGGCTGTCTGCCCTGATAGATTGTGAAATAACTGTTTCCTGTTACTTACTCATAGAACATTTAACACTGTGGTTAACCTTATGAGGCTCTCCAAATGCATACAGAGCACAAAGGAGGAAAGAGGACTAATAAGGCACAGTGGTTTTTTCACAAGTAATTTTGTCTCTTTTTTCTTTTCTTATCTTTTCTTTTCGTTTCTTTCCTTTATTTCTATCGTGAGATTTCATTTTTTTTTTGACTATTGTGATTCATTTAGATTCTTTCTCAACTCAGTGACAAGAGAACAGCTATATTATGCCACATAATCAATTTATCCTTAAAGTCATCACCCATATACTTTGATTTTAATTAAAAAATCTCTCTGAACTTTCCTTTTTCTATTTAGCTTAACACCCACTGAAATATTTAAAATCTAATTGTCTCCTTTAATAGGGAAAACTGTGTTTTTAGTGATATTTTTGTAAATTAGGGGATTCATAGGGTTTTGAGTCTCTTCCTCCTGGTCATTGGATTGAACCTGGCAGAAATCTACACTGAGTATATAGTTCACTCACCCAATTGTTGATCAGTAATTTGCTTCCCAGGCCAATATAGCTAACTACGTATCGGAAACATGTGACTACAGTGGAATAGCCTGGTGCCTATGGCATTATTAATGGGTGAGATCCTCTAGAAAGCCAAGGATTAGTTGCTGTAATTATTGTTATCAGTACTCTATTGTTTATTTAGAGATTCCTAAGTCAGGATCTGAGCTGTTATCTGTAGACCCATGAGTGAACCTGTGGGGACTATAACATGGAGACAGACATTGTGAATAAAAACAAATATTTTCATATTGAGTATAGCAGCTGGGAAGGAAGATAAATAGCAGCGGGGCAAAGATCCTTTATTTCACTGTGTAGAAGGAAAGCTTTGATTAGAGCCCTGCATGGCAGGATCCTTGGGGTCTGCTTAGACTTTATCTCTGGATTCTGTGCTACACTAAATGATTCATAGGTCCTGCCCACATAGATCCACAGAAGTATGTAGATGCCTTGAGAGGTATGAATGACTTCTGGGTTGGCTGTTAACAACATGTCATAACTATTCAGATCCTCCTCGAGGAATTAAGAGAAGAAGGAAGCTGAGGAAATTTGGAATCCATGTTGATGTCACTGGTTAAACTCCTGCATACCTAGCTAGTGTTGCAGGTTGGTTCTCAGGAAGATGATGCTGGGATGGAATTTGGTGTGCAGGGTATTTATTTAGGATTAAGGCCCATGGAAGGGAGGGAGGTTGGAAAGAAGCAGGATTGGGCAGAGGGAGAAGTTAATGTGTGATACAGGCTTGACTAAGCTATAGCCGACCCCAAGGAGTGCCCTGGAGCACATCCCACCCATCAATATCTCCTGTTGGGCTGAAATTCCTGAACCTTTAAAGTCAATCAGTCACAGGGTGTTGGCTATCTGTTCAGGGTATGTCCTTGAGTAAAATGATTCTCTACAGCTTAGGCAAACCCTGAAGGAGCTGACAGATGCAGTGACATGTCACCCCTGGAAGGGAATCTTGTTGGCACATCTCTATGTCTACCAAAGCTAGTAAGTGACACAGTTGAAATCGAGCTTGGGTTCTGCTGATTCCAAAGCTGATTACATTCCTTCCTGCTTTCATTCAATTAATAAATATTTCTTGAAGACATTCTTAGTGGCAGGTACTGTTTTATGTATTGAGGATTCAACATTGAAGGGAAAAGAAAAAGAAGGGGAAAAAAATCCTTATCCTTGGGGAATTACCTTTTAGTACGGAGTATATATAAACTGTAATGAAGAAATACAATACATAGCATGTTGGATGATAATAGGTGCTATGGTTAAAATAAAACATGAAAGACGGTGAGGACTGTGGGATTGGGTGCATAGGAGGGAAAGATAGGATAGAGGGTTTTGCTAATAAAAGCAAAATAGTCAAGAGAAGCACTCACAAGGAAGACATTTGAACAGTGACCCAAAGAGGAGAGGGTCATAACTTGTGACTGTGTGAGAAATCAGGCCAAACAGAGGAAACAAACAGTACAAAGGTCTGAGGGGGGAGCATGCCCAATGTATTCTTGCTGTAGCAATGCTAGTGTTTTGTGCTTAGCTTAACATGTAGCATAAGCTTTGCACAGAATGCAGTTTTTAAACTGACTTCATTTATATATCACTGTAATAATTTTTGTAATATTCATGTACCATCTGTACTATTATTTAATTAGATTTTATTTAATTAAATTCCTTTTCACATTTAAGTACATTTGTTTTAGAAGGAGGCTTTTGTTTTGTGGAAATAAATGAAGACCACCCAAAGGAGAGCAAGCAGACTATTCTGAGCTCACTACAGCAAGGGAGTCAGCCACCAAAACTTGTGTTTGGCAGAGACCCAAAGGCAGGCAGGACAGTGGGAAAGTGGAAGAATTGGAAAGCTTCAGGTATGCCTTGCCTGGAAGTTAGTTGCACAGGGAAACTGTTGGTGGGCTAATGGAAGTAGGGCATCCTATGTGATTTATTAGGGATGCATATTTAACTTTTCTTTGGTTGGTCCTAAGTTGGGAATGGGGGCGAACACTAGAGAGGCTCTCAGTTAATAATAAAGTTTTGACCATTTTGAGTCCATTATTTACAGGAGTTATGGTTTGACATTCTGGACTGATTGACAGAGAATGCAATCAACTTGCAGACAGTATGATGGCTTCTTGGACTAATTACTATAGATAATGGTTTGACTTCCTGGGCTGGGTGCTAAAGACTATGGGTCAAAGTTTTATTTTTCTTTTCTTTCTTTTTTTAAAAATTTTTAAACGTTTATTTATTTTTGAGAGACAGAGAGAGACACAGCATGAGCAGGGAAGGGGCAGAGAGAGAGGGAGACACAGAATCTGAAACAGGCACCAAGCTCTGAGTTGTCAGCACAGAGCCCGAAGTGGGGCTTGAACTCACAAACCACAAAATCATGACCTGAGCTGAAGTCAGATGCTTATCCAACCGAGTTACTCCAGGTGCCCCAGAGTTTTATTTTTCTGTATAGTTTCCATTTGCATAGTCAGTCTCTCAGTTTTTTTCTTTTCTTATTCCCTCACTCCCTCAGTCTCTCAGTTTTATTTCCTTAAAAACTACAGTTAGTATCATTAAAATGTGTTCCTATGTATATAGGCTAGTATCATGATATGTTACTTACACTTCCAATATAATACATGTAAGTAACTGAAGAAACGTATACACATACACATAGCTACTAAAATTAGTGTTTTCCATTTGACACTTGAAATAATTTCATGCACCATCTGGGGTACAACAAGAGGGACGTGTATCACACTTTGGGAAAAAATGAATTATACATATTCAATATATATTTTATTTTAAACTATCAGCCTGTGTGGTAACCAATATTTCCTAAATTATGATTATATTCCCATTGAGTTTTAAAATGTTTCTGTTTTAATACTTTCTAATCACTACCATATTATTAATTCATTCCTTGGTGAGAATTGGTCTAAGATTTGTTCTAATTAATTGATATTATTTTCCCTAAGATCATGGAAGTTTTGATGCATTAGAAAAATGTGGTGCGTTAATACTTTGGCAATCCTAGAGAGGTTACATTAGGGCATTTGTCCCGGTGTGAGAGATAAAAAGGTGACAAATACAGATTTTTCACAGGTTGTGGGAACTCAGAACCATGTTCCTTGGACCATATTCTTCAATCTACAGTAGAAAGTATCATTTTTCCAGCACTATTTTGCCTCATCTTCACAAACACATCCTTTGTGTATGTTTATCTAATGTGCTTATTCATTTGGTTTAATGCCCTTTTGTGTTTATCTTCCCCAATTGACTGTGAAATCCTTGAGGGGTAGCTAGAATTAGTCTTCCACCGGCTTGCGCTCCTACCTATTAGTCCTGACTTTGCCAAACAGAAGATGCTCAATAAATGTCAATTAAATGAATTAGGAGCAGATCTTCAAGGACCTTTGCATATTGTGCGTACTGTCTTCTTGAGCCTGATGAAAGTAATGACCAACAAGATCTGTGCCATTCTCCCTATAGAATTTCACAAGCAAATTTGTTCCCATTATATGCTTGATGAGCAGGTAAAAAGAGAGCGAAGCATGGAGGAGGACCTAGCCTTACTCCTTGGTGCCCAATTTCATGATTCAACATTATGCTTACAGACATTTGGCCAAATGAAACCCATTCTGTGTGCTCTGACTGATGAATAACCCCAGTCTTCAACTGTGGAGGTTTGCTTTTGGAAAGATAAGAAATTAGGCATTTGATGGAGAATGTAGGGTATCCACTTGGCACTCCTTTGTCTATCTCATTTTTGCATTCAGGATCAAAAAAGCACTCTATACTTCTTGTCTTTTCTCTAGATATTCATATTTCTGATGGTTGAAGGCTGTCACACTAACCGTATGTTTTGAATAACCTAAATATATGTGTTTCTCTACGAGTGTGAAATGTATTTAATTTTAATTTTTCATATGAAAGTGATTATTTTAAGGGATTCTCTCAAAGAGTGTGAGTTTAATTTTTCACAAAGTTTTAATAAGAAAAGTTCCACCAAAATGACAATCTGAACTTGTTCAGAGGAAGGGACTTGTGTCATCCTTGCTTATCTCAGTTTGTCAAGGTCCAGAAGTAGAATTTTACTCTTTTTCAAGAAATAATTAGGTATAGACAGGAGTGGTCAAACATGCCATCTTGCTGGCTAGTGATGGGGGTTACAACCCACAAGACACCAAAACGGCACAATAGTTTAGAGAAAACCTGGTTTCCTTTTAGATATTTGATTGTTACTTGTTATGATGTCTGCTATTTACTTCAAAAATACCTCCACATTGCATTGTGTTTTATGTTAGTTTAAGCTGTTTTTCGGGAGAGGGTGGCAAGCTAGCATTTAATAAGAGTGGCTACTCTCTCTAGATGGCTACTGCAAGCACTGTGTCTACCTCTGGTCAATACTAAACATTTGCTAATCAACATTACAAAAGTTAGAAATCAGTTTTCATAGGTGAAATTAGTGTGTGGTTAATCAGCATAATGGATTTAACAGTCCCTCATGAGAGATGTTAGTGGCATTTATTTAGGATTATGTGACTTATTTTAGAGACAATTGCCATTATTGCAGGAAGAAGGTATAAGAAAACTACCAAGTCTTATAGCTTTGGGCATGGAATCTGAGAAGTCCTGCTCTTATGGCCTTCCACTGATTGAATCAGGAACACCTAGATTATCTAGGATAATATTCTTTGTTTAAAGTCAACTAATTATAGACTTTAATAAGCAATACCTAGAGTGGTGTTTAATCGAAAAACTGTGGACTGTAGCCTAGCCAAATTGACACATCAGAAAGACCATCATGTCCCCTCCTGGTTTGACAAGTAGCCAAGGCAGGCTTGGTGCCAGTCATTCCTGTCTGGGCCCCCTGGGTGGTCTAATTATAAAAGGGCACTTATTGTGCTTAGTCTCAGGGTAACATATTTGGTCTCCTTCATTATTTTTTGTTTATATTCATGAAAATAAAGTTTTAAAAGAGATTATTTTAAATAGCTTATCTTAACATTAGTGTTTTTTCCTCCTTAAAAACCTGTTTGGATTTTCAAAATGGGCTTCTGCGATCCAATTCCCTGATAGAAAGAGGCTTTTCTCTCCAAATACATTTTGCTGGGCATGTACCATTCTTCTGTATTCTATTCAGAGCAGTGCTGGCATCTCAGAGTGAATGGCAGTGGGACAGGATGGGTTTAGAGTCTCATGGAATCTAATGGAATTACATGGAGTCCAAGGTCCAAATCTTTCTTACGAGCTCTGAAACCCTGGGCAAATTACTTAGTCTATTTGCATCCTTGATTTCCTTATCTATAATAGAGAGACACTAATAATAATTCCCTGTAAGAATTATTATGAAGATCAGAGGTGGTTTTGGGAAAGTGGTAGACTTTGGTAGACTCTTAATACATGATTATAATCATCATTTAACCAACAACTGTAACTTCTGCTATACTAAATGATCTAATTAACACCCCAAACAAACAAATAAGCAAAAAACTAAAACACCAAGAGAAAGGAAAGCCTGGTGTTAATACCTCCAATGTAAATATTATCCATATAAAAATGTCAAAATTATAATATTGATAAAGACCAAAGGACATTTATTATCCAATTTGTGTAATAAACTCTTCATGATATTGAATATTCTTTATACTTTCTTTTGAGTTGAGGAATGTATATTTATGACATTTTCTAGCCTTTATTATTGATCTCAAAAAATGTCAGTCTTAAAAAATGTCTCAGAGCCTGGATTTCATCTGGTAAACTTCTTTTACTACACTGTTACAAGTTTGTTTTCTTTTATTTACTAAATATAACCAGACTTTTGCTAATGTAATCTGTATTTTATCTTAACGTTAAACAAATGAGAGATAGTAACATGAGCCAGGCTTTTTACAATTGGTAAAATACAATTCCTGTTCCCTAATTCTTTTAATTTCTGATTTTCTTGCGGCATCTGGGTGGCTTAGTCGGTTCAGCATCCAACTTCCACTCAGGTCATGCGTGATCTCACAAGTTGTGAGTTCAAACTCTGCATTGGGCTCTCTACTGTCCGTGCAGAGCCTGCTTCAGATCCTCTGTCCCCCTCTTTCTCTGCCTCTCCCCTGCTATCATTCTCGATCTCAAAAATAAATTTAAAAAAATTAAAATTTTATGATTTTCTTTAAATCTAAAATATTCTATGCTTTATGTCCTGAGAAATATGTACTTGAGTTCTTTGATTAGTGGCAGCAAGAAAAACCAATTGACAAGATAATATCGCTATCTCAAAATATTTTGGCTTGAAGAGAAACACACAATAAATTTAATGATTTAAGAAGCATTGCCACACTATTGGGTTTGATGATGAATCTTCCAGACAGGGAGAGTTTGAGATAAAGTTAGATATAGAAATTTATCTTGCTGACCCTTGTCTTCCCTGATTTTCTACCTTCCTAATCATTGTTATTATCACATAGTCCTTGGGTTGATTATGTCATACAGTGTTCCAGGCCTCACAAATTTCTTGCCCACCTTGCCTCAAAGACCAAAATGCTTTCACTGCATGGCTGTTCCCATAGGTTTCTCTTCTCAACCAAAATAAAGGTTATTCCTGCCTGCCTCCCTCCTTTCCTCCTTATTTCGGACAAATATTGATTTCTTTAGGGTCACAGTGGCAGACACTATACTAAGTCCTGGAGATATGGAGATAAAAAGCCATGGTTTTTAGCCTTTATCAAATGTACAAACAGTGAGGAAGTAGAGAGTGAAAACAAATACAGCAATTTCTATAGTGGATATCTGTGTAAGGTGCCGAAATCATGGGTCTTAAGGAAATTAGTGAATCCCAAGGAGGTGTTGCTTGAGCTAATTCTTAGAGGAGGGTATCTAAATCAGTTTGGCTGCTATAATAAAATATCACAGACTGGATGGTTTATAAACCACATACATTTATTTCTCACAGTTCTGGAGCCTGGAGTCTGAGATTAGGGTGTCAGCATGGTTGAGTTCCGGTGAAGGCTGTCTTCTGGGTTGCAGACTGCCAACTTGTCTGACGGAAAGCAGAGAGGAAACAAGCTCTCCTATAACTCTTACAAGTACACTGATCCCATCTACAAGGGCTCCACTCTCATGACCGCCTCCAGTCCTAATTATCTCATCAAAGTCTCACCTCCTTACATTGGTTAGGGGGTAGAGTTGCAACATAAGAATCATAGGGAAGCTGTCAACAATTCAGACTCCCATAATAACTCAGCAAATGGTGAAGGGTAGTTTGTCTGGTATGGGATAGAGGAGGAAGAGATAAAACTTGAGGATAGACAAGGGAAGACAAATTGGCACTTTATCCTTTGGATGGGGGCTATTTAGCAATTTTAAAGAAATAGCATCAAATTAATCATGTTTGTTGTGGAAGCTCAGTTAGGGGTGATCAAGAATAGAGGTAAAAAGTCTGTGTTAAAGATTTTGGCAGTAATTTGAGTTCAGAATAAAGGAGAGAGGTGGGTATTAATTAATAAATTCATTCATCTTTCAACAAATGCTTACTGAGTATATAAGATGTGCCAGGCAGGAGGGCTACACAAATGTATATGAAATATCCCTTCCACTCACAATGCTTATAGGCCAGTGGGAAATTAGATGCATAAACAGACTCTTCATACTGTGTTTCATATTGTCTCCTTTGGGGATTTAATGTGTTGTATATAAAAGAATCTTTGGATCAGACTATCTGGAATTCAAATTCCCCTTCTGCAACTTTCTCCTTGAAAGACCTTGGGCAAGTTACTTGCCCTCATCAGTAATATGATGGGCTTTGGTGAATGTGAGAGGAGAAAACATATGCAAAGGACTCAGAACGGTGCTGATACATAATGCTATCACCTCTCAGCTCCCACTTCAGAGCAAAAGGAAGAAATAGACAAGAGGGCGGGAACTGAGCAGGGGATGGGATATGAAGCCATTGCATTCTATATGTAGGATTTACAACTGGCCAGGGAGGCCAACACCAAGACAATGTTGCATTAAGGAAGATTCTTTCCTTCCCTCCATACTTCTTTCTGGCTTCTAAAATAGTAGCAATCTGAGAGGAAGGGTCAGGTATGTCCAAAACAGAAGTTGCTATAATTTGTCAGCCGTGACATGGATTGTCCCCTCTTCTTGATTTCTCCACTCCCAATGTTGGTGATCTTTGACTTCAGCGATACCCAATCCTCTTTATTGCATACAGTCATGTTGACACAGAAGCTGATGGACTATATACTTCAGGTCAGAGAGTGAGTTGATGGGAACAGGAGGCTAGTATTAAAATATAAAGTGGAAAATAGAAAGCAGGAAGGACCAATGGTCAAGAGATAAGGAAATGGTAAGATAATAACGTTTATTTCAGGAGGAAGACTTTGGAGAGGCCACTCTCAGCACTTTACATATTAAAGGCTTAGTAACTGATGATTGTCAAAATGGTTCCTGTATTAGCAGAATGAGAAGCAATTGAGCACAAAATGGTCTGCAGGGATAGTGCTCATCTGTTAATTGCCTCTGGTCTGGGGACAATCCATAATCATTGTCCTTCAAATATGGGTCTCACATCAAAGAAAGAAATTCTATATAAAACAATATCAGGCCTCCCATCCGAGGATGGAACAGATCTGAAAGACAGCTCTTTTTGGAGATTGCAATCTAGGAAGTCAAGAATGTCTCCTCCGAGTTGCCATGGCAACATCTCCGTCTTATGACACAAAAGAAGATAGAGGTCATGCTGGTGGGCTGGTTAAATGTTACTCTGATCATGTCTTTTATTTCCATGGGGGAAAAGAGAAAAAGGCAATAGACAGGAAGAAAAAATAAGAGTAGAAAATAAAATAAAAGAGATAAAGGAATTCCTGTGAGTGATTTTCAAATAGACTTTGTTATTGAAGGATTTATATTAATTCAATTGGATTTAAAGTATAATAAGAATCCAAAATGAAATGAAGGTATAATCAGTGTTCAAGTACAAGATGACACAATGGCCACTTTTGTATTGAGGAGAGGGACTTTAAACTAGAAGGTGAGGAAGAGAGGCCATCGCTTAAGACTTAGACCAAGTGAAAAAACAATTTTCTTTAAATTAATACAGCTTCTTCTGATGATTTCTACTTACTTTTTGAACCCACACTTTAGAATTATAGAAAACCTCTATTAAATTAGAAAATGGGGTCATAGCAGGTCCAATGAGGAAAATAGAACCACAGGGGTAAATTTAACAGAATTTAATATAAGTGAACTAGTTGCAAGAGTATCAGAAAAGCAAAATAATAATAATAATAAAAATAAAGAGGACATGATATTCTATATATTTTCCATACACAGAGCAAAGGAGACAGAGATGAAATCTAGGGATTAGCAAAAACAGGATGGTGGGGGGAGGGCAAGGAAGAAGGTACAGGTATAGGACTCCCAAGGGGCCTGGCAGCTGATAGGAGCAGTAGCCATGGAAAGGGCAGACAGGCAGGAGCTAGGACCTCATAAGAGATCAGCTGCTGCTGTATATGCCATCCAAATCAAAAAGGGGTTGGGGAGAGAGAGTGAGCCTGTTTTCTTTCCTCCTTCCTCCTTCCAATCTTTAATTTTCCAATATTCAAGCAGTGCCTCCTGATGGCCAAACCTAACAAGCAGTTTTCAAGGGAGCCTGGGAAGTTCAGCTGCACAGATAAGCCTCCTATGATGTAAAGCAGAAGAAGGGTGCCAAATGGATCTTAGAGATAGACAAATAAGTCTGCAAAGAGAGTGTGGGAATGCGAGAGAAAGCTAGCATTATGGACTAGTGAAAAATCTGAACTATACAATACTTGGGAAGAACTGCTAATTTATTATTTCACAGTGTGTACCCTATTAGACATTTTCTTTAGGGATCTGAGGTTTCCTAAAAAGACCAGGATCTTGGATTTGAAGGGTGCTTCTTCCTGCAGTATATAATCAAAGACAACATCATTCAAGTTAGGGCAACTCTTTTTAGTATCAAAATGAGATTCACCAGGATAATAAATTTGGAAAATAAAATGAATTTCTTCCCTGAATAACTAATTGCACATCTAAGTTATTGCAAATAAATATAGACAAACCCCAATTTAGTTTTAAGAACTTATCATAAAAGTGACTGTAGTTGAGTTACAAAAAAAAAAAAAAACTAATAGAATGTTGATATTAGCTCTATGATAAACTCCCAGAATATTGGGGTCAGGAGATCAGCTTCAATCTGTATGATTACCTTTGTTTCCCAGCCTCCCCTTGAACTATTCTATAGATGGATGTCTTCCTGAGGCAACGTACGCCATTTACAGACTGCTCTGTGTCAAAACCAGAGACAAACAAAAGTTAAAGCGGTGAAGGGCAATTTTATTTAGGAACTATTGCAATAGGGAAGAGAGACTGCAGTATGCAATGGCGCTCCATTTCTAACATGACAAGGACAAATGGGTACAATAACTAAGGAGCAGCATAGGGGTCAGTGGATAGACACTAAGAGGAAACATCAAGGATAGAGGATTCTGGCTAAACTGACATGATGGAATTCTTGCTAAAGGCAGGCCAGGATGATGAGATGTTGAGGGTTTTGGGTCAGGAATTTGATCAGATACCATGGGTGGGGGATTTTCACTAAATTGACCCAGCAGTATTTCTGGTAAAGTTGGCTAAATGGACCAAGGTTGGGTATAGTCAGAAAAGAGCTTTAGAGGACCCTGACCAAAGTTTGATTAAGGACAGAATCTTGTCATCTGTTAGCAAAAATTTCATTATGCAGAACCAAAATCTACCTTCTGGAGTTTTCTTCCATCATTCTGAGCTCTGTCTAGGCTCACCTAGAGCAAGAATAATTTCTTTGCTCTGCAATATTCTTTCATATGTTAAAATACGGAAGGCGAACACTCCTGACCTTGACTTTTTTTCAGGCTAAATATCTCTAGATTTCTTCACAAATTCCTTCTGTTAGCATTCCACTGACTATTCTGGTTGGTTTTTCTACCATGCTTATTAATGATGTATACTTGAGACAAACCTGAAGCTCACTTATTCAGAGGTTTTATCACATTCCCTAATGACTGAGAGGTTCAATCCCTGTCGCTCAGGGTAATTTGTAACTATGTTAACTTCAACCAGACTGATTAGATATTTGTTAGTCTTTTCTGTTAGATTGTATGTGAAGATCAGGGACCATGCCTTCACCATTTATTTTATCTTACCTTCCACAGTACTCAGGATAATGTGTGTATATATAGTATAGCAGTAGGTAACATGTAGAAGGAAGCCAACTAACAACCTACTGAAGGTCTTGATTTCATGCTCTACCCACAACTCTCTGTCCTTCCACAACTTTTCCTCATGGTGTGCCCTCTTGCCTGGAATGGTCTCTCCCTCTTATCTTTAGGGAGAACTCCTTCTCCTTCAATATTCAGCTCAAATATCACTATCTTTCCTAGCTATCCTTGGTCTTCCCTATTGAAGTCTGACTCTCCAAAAGCAGAACACATTTCTCCCTCATTTGTATGCATGTTGCACATAATTCATTCTCTGTTGTTTAGAAAGAACCTTTGGTTTTGGAGTCAGGCAGATTTATGTTTGAATCCAGTGCAATTATGACTGTGGTCTTGGTAAATCTACTTAGTTTTTTTTTTAGGACTCAGTGTTTTGGTTTGTTTTAATATGAAATTTAGGATGACATTTATTTCACTGAGTTCTTGAAGGGTTAAATAAAATGGTATTGAGAGTTTTGCCCAAAGCCTGGCATGTGGTAGGCACTCAATTTTTGTCTATCATCATGGCATTTATATCTTTGTATTTTAGTTTTGTAGGCATCTGTCTATCTGCTAGGTCTATTTTCATAATTAAAAAAATGTTTGTTTTTGATAGATAGAGACACGCAGAGTGCAAGCAGGGGAGGGGCAGAGAAAGAGAGGGAGACACAGAGCCCAACACGGGGCTTGAACTCACCAACCGCGAGATCATGACCTGAGCAGAAGTCAGATGCTTAAACTGACTGAGCCATTCAGGCATCACTCTACCTGCTAGGTTTTAAGTGAATATTACTTTTGTATCCCCAGGATAAAGCTAAAAACATTCACTGAATAAAATATTTTTCTTTTTATTATACAACTACTTCCATCATGCTGAATACTTTACATCTCCATTCTCCAGTCCGGTAGTCACTAGCCACATATGGCTAGTTATGTTTAAAATAATTAAAGTTAAATACAATTAAAATTCATTTCTTCAGTCAATCAACATTGATATATGACTAGTGGTTACTGTATTGGGCAGTGCAGATTTAGAACATTTCCATCATCACAGAAAGTTCTTTTAGACAATTCTGCTGTAGATTGTAATAGAATTGCTCCAAACTCAACATATTTCCAGCTTGATGAGTGATCAACGCCATCATTCTGGATTCTATATTTCTAACAGCCCAACTGTGGTTCATTTGCAGAAAATTTTGGGCAGCCAAATCATACAACTAATTCATGTAGAATCCACAGTGAGTTAAAGGCCTAAGTACTTTGATATTTTTCTTTAGTGCTTCAATACTATTCTGAAAATATTGATTATGCCAAAGGTTGGCAACTTTTTTGGTGAAGGATCAGATACTAAATATTTTTAGGCTTTGGAGGCCATCCAGTCTCTGCTGCAACTATTCAACACTACAGTGCTAGCATGAAAGCAGTCATAGACTCTATGTAATGGAATGGGTTTAGCTGTTCTATTGCAAACAGGCTGTGTTTGCAACCCCTGATCTATTTTCACAGACTCTGCTGCTTCCTGCTGTAATGATAAAGTCCTCCCCACACTCCTTCCCTCTTCTTCCATTTAGATCAAAATAAGCCTATCTCTAAGCACTCTTTTTTTGTCAGATTGAAGAGAATTAAATCTCAGTTGGTATTGGAGGCCCCTTTTCTCAAAGATTTAATCAGAATTCTGAAGGTGGACACAATCCTCAAAGAATTAGGAAATATTAAGAGGAGCTAACACAAAATGCTTATTGTAACCCAGGTATTGTGTAAACATGTTACACCAATTTGCTCATTTAAGCCTCACAATGACCTACTTCACTGATGAGCAAACAGGTACAGACAAGTTGGGTAGCTTGCCCAAGGTTGCACCACCTATAGGTGACTCAAACCCAGACAGTCTCCCTGATTAGCCGCCACACCACAAGCTTTGCTTCGAGGCAGCACCTGTGTCCTCACCCCAACCTTTGACCTCCAAACTCTTTTAATCAGAAAGCTCTTTCTTTCTCCTCTTGTTGCTCCCAAAGGCCCTCCTCCAACCCATCTCCCCTGTTTTACAAGACAGGAGAAGCAGTTGTCTCGTAGCAGCGTCTCTTGCTCTGCAAAAATCAAGTCTTGTTGGTAAGGTCACTGGACATAGCCTCAGTCCTTATACTTGTCTTGTCAGCAGCGTTGACATGGTGGTCACTCCCTCCTTCCTGAAAGGCATCACAACTGGCTTTCCTCCCACCTCTCAGGCCAGTCTTTCTCAGTCTCTTTTGAAACTTTATCTTTTTTACTTTTAAAGACTGGCCCTTTCCAGACTCACTTTTCTCCTCACTCTACTCACTCTCTGGGTGACCTCTTAACTCTAGTGCTGTAATACTATTTGTATTATTTCCAGAACCACTGGAGAACCAGTCTTGCCAACTATTTAAGCAACTTACCCACCTGGGTGTCCATTTGTGCGTAGAACACATACAGCTCAGCACTTCTCAAACAGAAATTTTCCTTCTTAAGCCTACTGTTTCTCTTATATTTCCTTCTGTGGAATAGATTTCCAAGCCAGAAATCTGTATGTCATCTGATTTCTCTTCTGACAGCCATACCAATGACTGAGTCCTGGAAGTTTCATATGACTTCAGGAATCACTTTCAAATGCACTACTTCCCAGTCTCCAAAACAGCCACTTGCCTGCTTGCTCACCTGTATTTCTGCAACCATCTCATAGTTGGCTTTCTTCCAAAAGCCTGGTTCCTCTTCCAGTGAGGAGTCCTCATGATGCAGCCTGAGTAGTTTCCTGGTATACAAATGGAACTTCATTATCTTCCTGCTTCAGTGAAATCTTCGGTGGTTCCCTGCTGCTCTTAGAATTAAGTGTAAATTTCTTCAGATGACCGACAGGACCTTTCATGAGCCTGTCCTCGCTTACCTCTCCAGCACATCACCATGAGTTCCTCCCTGCCCTGTGCTCTGGTTGTACTGACCCTCTAGCTCTGCCCTTGGAGCCTTTGCACACACTTTTTTTGTCAGCTCGAACACATTTTCCTCACCTTTTGGCCTTCTGGCTAACTCTTGCCCATTCCACAGGTTTTTTCTTGGGATATAGGCCTGGGCTTCGATGTTGGTTCCTCTACAGAGCCTTTTGTGACTTCTGGGAAGCCTTCCATAGTTCCCTGAACTATAGGCGCCTCCTGTCTGCTCTCACAGCACCCTGTACCTAGTCCTATTTAGCATCTGCTACTAGGTTGAAATTGCCATAGGTTGAATGTCTTTGCCATAGACTAGGCTCTGTCAAAGTGGGGCAGTTCAATCTCTTCTGCTATTATAGCTCTAGTGCCTTGCACAGTGCCTAGTAGAAGCTTTATAAATATTTATTGATTGAAAGAAATTATCAGGGAAAAGAAGTTAGGAATATGAGCATTGGAGTAAAAATAACCTTGGGCTTAAGTCCCATGTTTGCTAATACTAGTCATATTACCAGTGCCACTTACTAGCTATATGATCTATGTTGACTGGTTAAAGCCTCAGTTTTCTCATCCAGAACATAGGAATAATAATGAAGCCAAATACGCAGGGTTATTTTCATGCTTCATGTAAAGCAATTAGCCCTGTGACTGGAACATTGCTCAATAAATGTCACTATCAGTAGTACTGTCCTTATAAGGCACATGTAGTCTAGAACAAGACTACCTGGATTCAGATCTTCGCTTTACCTCCTACTAGCCATGGACCTTGGACAAATTGTTTAACCTCTCTGTGCCTCAATTTCCAAATCTTTAAAATGGAGATATAATAGAATATGCTTCAAGGGATTGTGGTGAGGGCTAAATGAGTGAATGCATGCAACATGCTCAGAAGAATGCATTTGGCAAAGATTCTCTTCCTGACCAACATTGAGTAGGGCTCTTCCAAGCCCTCTGCTTGACTAAACCTGATTCTTGGGCTTCAATATCTATGCTTTTAGAGTCTAGTTTTATCAAGAATCTTGCTCAGTCAGTTTAGCCAGATTACTCCACCCTTGATATCTGATCATTCTTGATATCTGATCAAATTCCTCATCCTTCACCATTTCCAGGTGATACCCTGTCATCCTGGCCTGCCTACAGCTACCTGTTAAGTAGCCCTTTCACTCTTCTCCTTGGCTATACATCCCCACTCTCTCCTTGTATTGAGACTTGAGGCCAGTTCTTTAGGGAGATCTCTTTCTTCCTTTTGGAATAGTCCTGAATAAAAATCTGTTTTTACTGCTTTAACCATTGCCAGGGTCTGGTATTTCTTTGACAGGGTGCTAATAATAAATTATTATTATTGCCTGTATGAAAAGGGAACTGCTCTTACCTGAAGGGGAGACTAATGTTTAGTTTTCAGCCCTAGCCTCTCTCTAGAAGGGTAAGAATAATAACAGGGAATGATAGTGTATTCCAGATGAAAAGTAAAACACTGTCACTCTTTAAGACTTTGGACCCATTCAGTGCTTAGAGCGGATGATCATGAAAACCCAGATGTTTTTCACAAAGCAGATTAAAGATGGATTGGAGACTAAACCTTCACTTTTTCAGGGATTTTCTGGTATTATGCATTTAAAAATGATGTTTTGCAAAGTTCTGGTATCACATGGCTAAAATTATTTATAAGTAAGTTTAGTTTCTGTGGAATCATTTTTGCTGTTTTATATGATCAGAGAATATGCTGAAAGGTTGCTTTTAATATAAGATTTTTCAAATTTACTGTAACACTTTCTCTTTCTGAATTTCCATCATCCCTTGTCCTTCATGGCATAAAGAAACATACACAACTCAGTTCTAGTCCTTTATCTTGACTCTCAGAGAAATAGAAATTTCATGTCAGTTTTGGAAGTGTTCAAGAAATGTGTTTTTTATAAAAGGCTAAGAGGTTGGGGTGATTTAATATAATAATGAACAGATAGCAGGAGGAAGTCATATAACAATGCCATAATTCTGTAAATAACAAATAACTTTTCTACAGTTAGAGCCAGCATGCTTTTTGATGATCATCACTGAATAAACAGGGAGTCTGAGACATTCTGAGTCTTCTAGGTGATGACAAGTGGGGAAGCCAAGGAGGCAAAGTCTCTAAAAAGCTGGATAAGCCCCAAGTTCTAAGATGCTAGCCTGGAGGAAAACAGTCCCTAAGAGAAGGGATTGTCACTGAAACTAGGTTAAACTTATGTAAATATAGTGATTCTATTTTTATATCCTTATAGTAATTGAAACCTGTTCTTTTCTCTGATAATATTTCCTTTCCACCTTTTTCTAATAGAAGAAGATACTTGTTAGGCAACAACTATCTGTGGGTCTCTTGCATTTCTGCATGTCTTGTGAGTAGAGGCACTGGCTGCCTTTGTTCTAGACTATCTTTTCAAAGATATTTGTACAGCAAACAGCTGTGGAAGATATAGTGTCTCCCTTCAGAACAAAATGTGACCATGTTTACTCCCATAAAAGTTTCAGGTTCCCAAAGTTGGGGTTCCTCTTGCTATGTTCAACCCACTGAGTATGCAAGTGTTGCCCTTTTCTTAACTCCATGAGGGAACTGGGTCTCCCAACATGACACAGAAAATGCTAGAACTCTGGCTATATATGTCTTGTGTCTTCTATGAAAACTCATGAAGCTGTGGCAAACTAATCTGCTCCTTGCAAGTAGGGTTAAATCTCAGAACCTTCAACATTCTTGATAATGCTATGCTCACATTCTGTTCTCAGAGAGAGTTTTATATATTCTTTATCCTCCATTAGTAATTTCTTATTTTGAAGTTACTTTATATCATTTTTCTCATTTCTTGTCTCAGTCACCTATAAACAACATATTGATGTTCTCCCACCGATAATGATTTCCTGCGTCACTTCCGTCCCTCCCTGTTTTCCTCATTATCCATCCTGAGGCAATTCCCTTGGGACTATCTTTATACCTTCCTTCCCAAATTCTCAGATGCTTCAGTTCCAGTGGCCTCCATTTTTGAAAAATATTTAATTGCCTGGTTTGACCTTGCACCTCATCAGTCAAAATTGCTTTGCCTGCAAGTGCCCAAATTCTATAATTTCTTTCTGTGACCACAAACTCTTGTCTTTTTCTGCTTCTGCTCCCTCCCTCATCCTTAACTTGCTCCTTGTCCTCATCTTTTCTTTTAGTCCTTTGATGGACTTCTCTCAATTCTCCCATTACTTAGTATTGGTTATTTATTGAGGAATGGGATGTGCTAAATACTGTGTTATGCAAACATTTATTTCTCAATAAATCATGGGATGAGGCACTATATTATTATCTTGATTCTACAGATTAAAATTTTGAGGCTTAGAGATGAAGTAAAATTCCCAAGGCTACAGAGGGAGCAGGTTATAGAGCCTGCTGGAATCAGGGTTTGATTTACGGCCTGATAAATTCCAGGTCCCTACATGATTTCTGGCTTCACCACCCATTATGTAGTAATGAATTTTAAGTTTGTTTAGTTATTTTGAGGGGGGAGGGGCAGAAAGAGAGAGAATCCCAAGCAGGCTCTGCATTGTCAGTGCAGAACGACACAATGGCTCAAACCCACAAACTGGGAGATCATGACCTGAGCCAAAGTCAAGACTCAGACGCTTAATTGACTGAGCTACCCAGGTGCCCCTGTAAGTGATGAACTTTTTAACTCCTGTAGACTACTCTCTAGAATATTAGAATATTGTATATTGCCACATAAAGTTAAAAATCTGGATAAGTGGGTTTGTACAGTCCATGCTATTTTCTTTATCAGACCCATTCAGCCACCCACCAACTTTATTCACATGTTGTGACTTTCTGTAGTAGTTCTCACAGTGATTGTTCAAAATCTTCTTTACATTCTCCAAGCCTCAAACCCTATTCCACCCACTCTTGTTGGAAACTGCTCAGTAGAAGCTCTTTCAATTCATTCCATGGAGATTCTCCCCTCCCCCTTATTCGTTTCTCTCAGGATCTAATATCTTCCAAGTCTAGGACTTCCCTCTATGGTCATGGTGCTGTCTCTTCCAGGACATCACTGCATTAATTGTGTCCCTTCTCTTACTTCTTCAGTCATAAATAATCCTCTCTTTAATACCGTATTAAAAAATTACTCCTATAACTGCCAAAGCTTTGTTTACATTTTGATTTTTTGCTTTTGGCTTTCACTCCTTTTACTCAGGGAAGTGCTGCTCTCAAAAAACCAGTAGATACTTTTTAAACAATCTAATTCCCTTTTTTTAGTTATCATCTTCACTACATCAGTGTAGCATGTGAAACTCTGTTTCTTATTTCCAAGTATAAGCAAACGGGAAGAATTCTGAGCAAGGTCTTTGATTCCAGAACTGGTTTGAACTTGGGTTCTCCAATTAAACTAGTTATAAAATCTTGTGTTTTATTTTTAAGTAACCTCTACACCCAACGTGGGGCTTGAACTAACAACCTCTAGGTCAAGAGTCACATGCTCCACTGACTGAGCCAGCCAGGTGCCCCAAACTAGCTATAAAATCTTAAATCTTAACTTCTCTGAGCATCGGTTTCCCTATCTTCAAATGAGGACTTTTATATATACCTTTTGGCTACTTAAGGTGACAAAATTAAATTATTACTATAAAATTATTAGTATGTTTCTGATATATGATGAATCTTCAATAAATAACACTGTCTCTGTTAGGTCTTAACACAATGTCTGGTACATAGTAATTTGTGTCTGTCTCCCACCCCCAACTTCTTTTTTTATTTTATGTGATGTTGCATATTATGGGTTTTTCATTGACCTTTTGGACCTATATTTTCCTTTTTCCTAGGTCTCATCTCCTATCCGTTCTCTGAGAGAATGTTTCCGGGCTTAATCTTCAGATGACTTATTTTATCTTTTTATATTTGTGTCTTTGCCCAATTGTATCTTCTCCTGCATCTTATGCTAGCATCTTCTTACCAACGATATCTCAATCTCTGTTTCTAGAGTCAAATGGTTTGAGCCAAAACTTTAAAAATTTCATAATACTTAACCTCATGTTCATTATAAAAATTCAAATAACATATTTGATATTCAAATATCTAGAGAGAAAAACATGGAAGTTTCTCTCATTCCCAACATTTAGTCTTATAATGTCTTCCAATTCTCTTGGGTGTAAGGAGGTGGAGCTTGTGTTGTTACACAGCTTTTCCTTTGTATTTGTATTCAACAACAAACAACATACAGGATTTGACTTTTTCAAAAATGTAATCCTAGGGGAGCATGGGTGGCTCAGTCGGTTAAGTGTCTGACTTCAGCTCAGGTCATGATCTCGCGGGTCGTGAGTTTGAGCCTCGCATCGGGCTCTGTGCTGACAGCTCAGAGCCTGGAGTCTGCTTCAGATTCTGTGTCTCCCTCTCTCTCTGCCCCTCCCCTGTTCACGCGCTCTCTCTCTCTCTCTCAAAAATAAATAAAGATTAAAAAAATTAAAAAAAAATGTATTCCTAAACTCTTAATCTGCATTTCGGTTTTCTTGTTACAAATAATCATCTGGGAAAATGCAGAACAGAAAGTTAAAATGCAGCCTGTACAAAACCACACTCATGTCCCCTCCCAAACAACACCTACTCCTGACTTCTATGTCTGTTGCAGGTGTACTTAAGCCCCATCCTTGTGGATCAAACCCTTCATGTCTTTGACCTCTCCCTCTCCTTTATCCTCCACCACATCAAATTGTTTGCCAAGTTGTATAAATTCCAGCTCTACAATGTCTCTTCTGTCTTTTCTTTTAAATTCTCTGTCTGACATTTTTTGGATCACACTGATAATGTGATTCAGACCACCAATTTATGTAAAAATTACACTGTGGTTCAGTTTTTTAGTAAGATTTTTTCCTTCCTAGACCTGTTCCAGGTTTTAGACTCTTGTTTGTTCTTTCATTCTGTATTTCCCCATCATACTTTATTTTCATTTTTATTACTGTTCCTGCTTCTGCTAGTACAATTGGAGCTCCTCAACGGCAGAGGCCACACTGCCTTCTTTCAGTATCCTAATAGACTCTAAATCTTGGACATTTATTTTTCTTTTTCAATGCAAAATCAAACAATTGTGCTTTGTGCTAATTGGGGTTTTTAGAACTTGATTGGCTGAAGTATGGGAATTTCCCCACCTCAAATGGGGTGCCCTTCCTGCCTTAATCATTCTACATACCATGTGGGGGAAAAAGTGTTGAAATTCAGCTCTGGCCATGTCAGTCTTTTGCCCAAACTAATTGTTGGCTCCACTCTGATTACTGAATATGTGTACAGTTCTTTCCTTGGTATCAAGGCCCTCAGGGACTCCAAGGGTGAATGATTCCAAAATATCTTCCTGGTTTATTTACTCTTAATGTCATCCCCTAAGCTTTAGACAAACTAGACTCTCCATATACCTTGCACCTCTTGCAATTGAAGTTTTCATAGTCCACATTTTCCAGCTTTGTTGTCTTCCTAAGACTCTGTCTACTGTTGGGACCCTTGCCTCCATCTCCATGTACTGAAAATCTAACCATTTTCAAAGCTTCATTTCAAATTATGTCTTCCCATAAAGCTGAGAGAATTAATCATATATTCTTTTCGTCGGGTAACTGGGATTTTGTCTCATTGCCTGCCTAGCCATGGGCTCACTGTCAGTAGCAGTTCTAACTCATTCATCTTTGTACCTCTTGTAGTGTCTTGCATGGGACATGAATATTTGGAAAATTAAGTGTTAGGAATTACGAATGGAGGCAAACAAATTACTTTGGAGGAAGATAACCTGCTTCTGGAGGGATAATGTAGGAACAATTATAATTGTCTTAAACATTAATTAGTGAATTTTAATCCATACAGTACATATTTATTGGATAGATACCCTGTGTTGGGTACTGTGCTAGGCACTGAAATGTGATACAAAATGGGCAACTTTTGTCCTCAAGGGTTTAAAATGAAATAGAGAAAGTAGTGTAATAAACAATTAAAATAAAGAGTGATAGAGGAAGTACAGACTGCGGTGAGGACACACAGCTGGAGAGTCTGACCTGTCTGTTGCAGATGGAGGAAGTGACAATCTAAAGAACCTGTGGGAGCTAGCCAGCAGGCAACGGGCTGGGGTGTGGCAGATTATTTTCTACAGGGAAAGTAGTAAGTGGTGGTCTGGTAGTTAGAATGCACCTGGCACATGAAACAAGTTTGGTAGTCCTGGTGTGTAGGGTAAGGAGAAGGACAAGAGACATACTGAAGAGGTCTAATTACAGAAGGTTTTGTGAATTGTGGTAAGGAGTGAACTTTTTGCTGAAAGACAACAAGAAGGCATTGAAAGATTTTAAAACAGGGAATAACTTGATCAGATTTATGTTTTGAGAGTTTTCTTTTGGTGTGGAAGACAGAGGTAGAATGAATTTAGGGAGATATATTAAAAGTCTGTTTTAGGACTCCAGGTGAAGTGGAGAGAGAGATAATATAAAATAGAGATAGAGAGAGAATATGAGGAATGACTGGTGATGATGGCTTAACATAGGGAGATGGCTGTGCAGACTTGGAAAATGTTTAGGAGGTTGTACAATAGACTAGCTAAGAACTCTGGCTCCCTGGACTCTAACTTCATATTTTCTAGCTGAACACCTTGGCAACTTACCTAACATCTCTAAGCATTAGTTTCCTCATCCCCAAAAATGGGATAATAGTAATTCTTACCTTAAAGGATTAAATTAGATAATACATGTAAAACCTCCTTGCACAGTGCCTGGTATATAGGAAGCACTCAATAAATAATTCCTGTTATTTTTAGAATCAGCACAGTAACTGGGAAAGATGAGGGAGGAGGAGGAGACAATGACATTATCCAAATTATGGTTTCCTTACCTAGTGGATAATGGTGCCCTTCATTGAAATTTGGAAGCAGATGTTGAGGAGGGGGTAGAAGATAAGGTTGCGTGAAGGTATAGAATTTGCATTTATAGGTCTGGAATTCGGTAGAGGGATTTGAAAGTTACCTACATAAAACTATTTCTCAAAAAAATGGCAGGATTCTATTTCCTCATATTCCTATTATTCCACAGTTCATGTTGCATTTGACCCCACTAATCTATGGAAAGTGGAGTACACTGGTTACTAATTTAATCCCACATGAGTGGATGACACTGTCTGGGGAGTGGCAAGAGTATGGAAGAAGGTGCAGGGAACCCTGGGAACACTAACTTCTAAGGGGCACGAAGAGGAACAGGAAGATGTAGAGAAGGGTGTGTGTAACCAGAAGGAAAAGCAGGAGACAGTGGTGCCACAAATCTAGACAGACCAAGTACTTCAGGAAGGTTCCACTGACAGTAAAGTAATGTAATGTCCCCAAAATCGTGAATTGGATTTAACAACAAGAATGTTAATGGTGAATAATAGAGTGGAAATTTCTAGAGATTGGTGGAGACATAAGGAAAATCTGAGCAAATTGAGGGCTGATTAGGATGTGAGCGAATAGAATCCTGGCAACCCTTTCAAGAAATTTGACTATGGAAGGGTAAGATGGAACAGGGACTGAAGAAGGGGATAAGAGTAGATATTTGGTTTGGTTTTGAAAAATGGGGCTTATTAGCATATTTAAATGAAGATAAGGAGCTGGTAGAAAGTAGAAAGTGTGGAGAAGATACTAGAGGTGTAGTAACTAGAGAAAAGGTAACTAAGGAGAAGCAGGTGAAGACAAATTAGAGCAGAGAGTTCCCTAAGAACATCTGGAATTAAAAAATGAAAAATTAGGGATTATAGCATGATGAGCCAAGATAAGCCCATCATGACATTTTGGTACATACTCTTTTAGAAGATAAAAGTGGTTTGGACCAAAGAAAAGCAATTTCTGTGACTGCTTTTTTATAGTAGGTGCTTTTACAAAGTTCATGGATATGGGCTCACATAGGAGAAAAGATGGAAAGAGTTCATTCTTTGAGAAGTTGTGTTTATTTACAGAAGAAAACAGATGGCAGTGGAGGATGAAGAGACATCAAACATCTGAGGAACTATCTTGCTTGATCATCTAGGAGAATGGTCTTGGACACTTTCTTTATAACAAAAAGTCCTGCATAGAAAAGACTGTCTACCTATAAGCAACACTCAGACTTTGATGAAGTAGGGTCATGAATGAACTTTTCATGAAGAATAAAAAGTAGTTGAAGCTGCATAAGATTGATATATATAATTTTTTTATGTATGACATATGCCAAGAGAAAAAAGATTATTTTGTAAGAATTTTAGAGAAACGCAATGTCTGTTTACTCAAATTAATGTGCAAAGGCATGGACATTTCTGTGTTAATTTCTGTGACTGTTTTATCTTTCACTTCTTCGAACCCTATCTCCTAACCATGTACATTCTATATTTTTGATAAATGGGCCTTTTGTGCATAAACTTCATAATAAAATTGGTTCAAGAATAAATTGCTGAAAGTGAAACTTTCTTATATTAGCTTTTGTGACAGCTAATGAAGACGGATGGGATAAAGTAGGGATTGCACTTTGCGGAGGAGGACCTTTCATTCCCCACTGTGTTGGCTAAAGGCAAATTTGCTTGTACAGGATAAAAATTGAATCATCTAACTGCTTAATTCATGTTAAAGCCATTGTTAGCCAACTTGCTCAAAATGCAAACTTTTGATCATGAAGCAAGTGTAAAACTCTTGCGTACATATCCAACAGAAATCTCAATGTTTTCTCCAGTAGACATTTGCTGTTATCAGAAAATCTTTGTATTTGATCTATAGAATTCTTTTTATTTCATAATGTTCATGTTAACTGTCTGAGCAAGCATTTCTGGTTGCTTTAAGTCTGGGAAATTAAGATAGTAATTGGATTTGAGGAATGACTAGAAATTTGGAGGTCATAGGAAAATTTGAAAAAGTCTTTGCCCTCAGCTAGTTTTAAAATCAATACACCAGTTAAGTATGTGAAAGAGTTGGCACTCTCATATGCTGCTGGTGGGAGTCAAATTGGTACAATTACCTTGGGAAACTGGTTGGCAGTGTCTACTAAAGGCAAACATATACCTACACTATGGTCCAGCAATTTCAGTCCTGGGCATTACCCAACATAAATTACTTGTATGAGAATGTTCATATGGCCATTAGTCAGAATAGCCCAAAACTAGGAACCACGTAAATATCCTTCTATAGAATAGATTACTTGCATAACAATAAAAAAGAATGAATTATTGATCCAAGCAAAATAAGGATGAGTTTTAAAAACAATGCTGAGCAAAATAAGCCAGATAGAAAAGAATACATACTTTACCTGTATGGTTCCATTTTTTAAAAAGTTCCAACAGGCAAAATGGATCCATGAAGGTGAATAGTGGGGGGTATTGCCCTAGAGGGGGTATAAGTGAACCTTCTGTGGTGCTAGAGATTCCCAGACTCCAGTGCGATTATATGAGTAGTGTTAAAAGGGGGTTATCCATGTGTAAAGATTCATTGAGCTGTCTATATAAGATGTATACACTTTATAATATAGTATACTTCAATTAAAAAATGGATTACTTCCCAGCATCAGTGATTTCTTTTTAGACTTTTTATCTACAAAGAAGACAAAAAGCAATTGTCAGGGCTTACCTCCTTGTCCATGAGTTTGCTGGCCCTGCATGTTTCTAGGTAGATTAGACCAAAGCGATAAAGCCTCACTAAGCTGAGTAATTGATTTTCAGTTAGGAGGTAACAACTGTAATAATTGAATATTTATTGGATTTAAAGTAGTTATTAAAGGTAAATTTGTTTTACAGAGCCACAGAGGCTTTGAGAGCATCCTATAAACAACTTTCTGAATTTGTCACAACCATTAATCAGTAGTCACAGGCTTATGACCTTGACCACCTCTCTGTCTCTTGGTTTGCTCTCTCGGGCCCTATGGCCTTTCGTAGTCCTTCTCTAGGTCTTCCTAGATGTCCTTTCATGGGATCTATCAATGGCCGGCTCTCACTTTCCTTACAATTTGAACTGCGGACTTTGGAAATACACAAGGAGATAAGGCTGAACTTTAGAAAGCATAGGAAAATTAAAATATGCCTAGAATTTTAGAAAATATTAGTTGGGGGGGGGTCCCAATTTTCACAATAGCAGTCCATTATTTCAATAGATGATGAAGCCTGCACGGAGCAGGACAATGACTCTCTGTATCTGATGTGGTTGAAGAAATTGGACTTGGTTATAGCAAAACACACTCAGGAAGAAAGTCAGGAAGAACTGGAAAACTGGAAAGGACTTTGGAGATCATCTTAATCTCATGTTTCTGAAAGTGAGAATAACATACAATGGAAGGTGAGATTAGTCTGAGATCTCTTTATTTATTGTACTTGTTCATATTTAATCCATTGAAGAGAGGAAATCACATGTCCTGACATCACCAGAAGGAAACTAAAACTTTTCATTCCTATTATATTTTTATGTTTATCTGTTCCATGCCGTAGTATGATAGGAGGACAGACTCTGGAGTTGTAGCAAGGAGTTTAGGGTTTGCTTTTTACTGGGTATATGATCCCTGACTAGTTACTTAACTTCCCTAAGTCCTACCTTCTTTATCTCTCAAGGGGAGTTTAAAGAAGTAGGGAGTTGACATGCATAGCACTTAGCACTTGGTAGAATAAATCCTGATACATCTTAGCAGCTTAATAAATGTTACTTATCATCATCATCAAATAATAATACTAATATAACAACAACAACAACAACAACTACTACTACTACTACTATTTATTAGCTTATATTTAGGTAGTGGATCTGGTGAAAACGTCTTCATGTGGGATTGCCAGTGTGTGTTAATGCTAAGCTCTCTCCCTGTCCTTTTTTATCCTCTAGCCTGCTAACTGTGTTTATCCTCCATGCAATTGAACCAATTTATATAATGGTTTTAGAAGTGAGGTAAATAGGATGAGATTCATTAGTGTTGGACTGATTTGGAAGTAGCAACCCCATGGGAAATTTCTTGACAGCTAAGCCACCTAGCCCCCATGGCACCAGTTAATAGAAACTGCTTCATCTACAGTGCATTCATTTGTTATTGTGGTGGGAACATTCAATTTTCTAGTCTTTTTCTTCTATTTGCAGCTGCATTAGGCTCAGAGTTTTCCAATATTTTGTTTTACAGGTATTGTTTACATTTGAAATTACTATTCAGAGAAACAAGGGCTCTTCCTAGTTGCAAGGTAATGTACAGGGTAATGGCTTTGTAGCCCCATTAGAATGTGACAGTAACAGCTGTGGGAGCTGGTGAGGCTTAAAGATCCTGCTATGTTAGAACAAAGTGCCATGTACCTGGGCTTTTGTATATGAATGACACAGAAAAATTCGTTGGTATTAAATTTGAACATTACATTCATGACTCAAATTATTCAGTGATGTTAGGTGAATGAACAAAGGTACCAAGTATAACTAGTGCCCATATTTATCACTGCAATTGTTGTTGTATGACACTACCCTAAAAAAAATTAATCAAAAATTAAAATATATATTCATATCATATGGTTCTTTGTAGACAAAAATACCTATTTGTTTGGTTTAAATTTTTATGTCTTAATTAGTAAATTTATTATTATGGAAAAACTAAATGTGAATTCCAACTACAGCATAGTTTTGATTTTACACATCAAGGAAAGAGATAATTCTCTTCATTGGAAAGTCATTCTTTGAAATTGAAGCTTGGATTAGGAAAAAGGGAAAAATAATACATTTTATGTATATTTGAAAGAATAATCCTGGATACTGTTTACTTTCACTTATTTTATGGCGATAAAAAGCATAAGGCTTTATGAACTTGAAACTTTTTTTTAATATGGACATTAAGAACCTCCAATCTGTTTTGTATTATCTTTTCAGAAGCAAGATTTTCCACTAGAACATACTATACTCAGATTGTTTGAGTCACTAAGGCATCCACTGACTCAACTCTACTTGTTTTTATACCATTGTCTTTAGATGATACAGATTTTTAAAAAACATTAAAGCTAACATGGAAAAAACTGAAGAATGATCCAGAAGAAGACACAGAAAAGAAAAATAACCTGAAAGTATGGTAAGTCTACCGGTCTATATGAATTGAGAGATAATCAGATAGGGAGCACAAAAGCACAGGGGAGAACAAAACACACTGACAAAATTCAACTAATTAAAGATTATTTTAAATGGCCAGAGAAAGACCTCTTAATTTGTCAATTAGTATTTTTCTTTTAATTATGCCATACAATCAAGAAATATTTTTGTAGTGCTTCCCAAAGCCAGCGTATTCTAGAAACTGAGGATTTATCAATGAACTAGCAAGGGTAGGGTATGACCTGAGACCAAGCTAGGAGACTCATTGCTCCTCCTAAATTTTCAATAATGGCTAGGGCTGTAATGAGAGGCTGTTAGGGAAAGCAGTATAGGTAGGACTAGAAGTATAGGTAGGTGGACTGTGGAGTTGAAATGGGGGTGTCTTTTCACCTTGTATATCCCTCCAGCTGTGAGCGCCCTTGTCTTTGGCTTTATCTCTGGTCAAAAAGGCAGATGTGGTCCAAGCTTTTGTGGTCTCACAAGCCACAAAAGTTGGAAAATATTAAGTGTTACAAAGGCAATGAGAAAGAGAAATGGGATAGAACAGAAGTTCAGGGGTGTATGGCCAGCCTTAGGTAAGGTGGTTAGGAAAGATTTCTCTGAGAGGATAACATTTGGGCAGAGACTTGAATGAATTGAAATAATATCTACAAAAGCCCTGAGTTTGACATGAAGTTTTATAGAAATAGGAAAAAGGCCAGATGAGAGCAAATGGAAGATTTAGGAGGATATTGAAGTTATCCAAGCCACAATAGAGCTAACTGATTAAATCCCAACTCCTCTCCTCCCCCAACACCCTTGGGGGTTGAGAAATAACCTAACAGCCTGTATCATCAAAACATACTACTCATTCATTCTTTTAAGAGAGTAATTTATTTATAACTGCAGGAGTTTTTAATAGAACATGAAATTTATGTTCCTCAAAAGCCTCCTATTCTGAAAAATTGGGTTCTAAAAATAACAAGGCTTATGGGAAAATAGAATTGGGGCAGACCACTTAAAACCTATGCAACTTTGGAACCAAAACTTAAAGAAAAACAAGAATGGTATCTGAAGACTAAACAGCTGGGGGCTGCCTCAGGGGTATTACAAATTCACAAGGAAAATAGAATGAAAATGCTGGCTTGCTAACATGGAGACAGTGCAACTGGAACTGGAGCTCAGAGCAAAGAAAGAAGAACATTTCAAGGCTGGGGTGCAGCTCTTTGGAGAAGAGAGAAGACACTCATTTGAAACAATATAGAATAAAAAAGCCTCCTGTCTGTACAGCTACCAAGTGAGACTGTTCTCCTTTCCCGATAAAGAGTAATCCTCTTCCTCCACTGTTTTCACTTGCGGGAAAAAAAAGCACATCAACCAAAAAAAGTTCTGCATTTTAACTGGCAGAATTCCTCTACTTATAACTAATTGGTTTGTAGAAATATCTTGTTGGCAGAAGACTATACCCCCCACTTTTTTTAGGTTTTCCCCCATTAAGTATATTGTGTTTCAGTTCAATTCAGTTCAATTCAATTCAATTCAGGTAGAATTTATTAAGTTCCTACTTGGTGCAAGTTACTTTAATAAATATGTTTAATAGAAGACCTCATTAGTTACTGTTTTATTGAATTCTGGGTCTTTACTTGTTATAATCAGATTATGCTTGGTGGGAAGAACTATTTTGACATTCAGTGGTTTTAAGAAGACCTCTTCAATTATAATTTTTCTGAAAGACTTGTATATAAGTTAACTAATAAAAACAAATTAAAAGTTAGTTCACTTTAAATGTATAAGGGAAGTTTAATATAATAATGCTATGGTGAATGTTCATGACAATTGAATAATAATCCCATCACCTATCCATTTTATAAAGTAAGAATTTCTGCTTAAAATAGGAGAAACACTTTCAAGAATAGCCCCTATAAGTTTTCTCTGGTGCAGCATTTTCTACTGTTCTTTGAGTGCCTTTAGCTCAAAATAATCCTTACATGCAAATGACATATTTGGGATAACATATTCTGTCACCCTACAGTTCCATAATCAAGTAAGTCTGGGAATGCTGGCTAAACAGAATGAAACATATTACTTTACTATTAGACTTCTAAGAGTTTTCTAATATTTTAATGCACCGTATAAATTTCCAAGAAAGGAATATGCTGTATGTCAAGCGCCAAAGTCATTTGTCCATGGAAGTCTTCATGGAATATCTCTTGAGCCTGGTATTCTAAAAACACATTTTGGAAAATTCTAATCTGTTTTTTATGACTTGGAAGTAAATAAACCATTTTTGTGTTCCTTCTTTCCTTCTTTGTCCTTAAGAACTAGCAGAAACGTGGCTATATACTAACATCCTACCTTCAACATGTTGTCATCTAAATATCCATGAAGCCAACCATGTCTGTGAGAAATTTCAAAATATGCAAAGCAAGTGGTGTCAGGCAAATGCCATTTAAAAGAAGGCATGGTTATGACTAAGTCTGGCTTGTACAGAGATTTAGGGGAAAGGGATGCCACAACATAGATGAAATTCAGTAGTTTTGTATTTAAGATTGTAGTGTTTGGTAAATGGTAACTTGTATGTAATTTTGTACTTTTCCATTTATGTCAACAATAAGTTAATATTTGTGTTCATGCAAAAATCCTTCAACTTACTTATTTACTAGTTTCAATTTTATGTGTAAATATTTTAATCAGTCGTACATTAAGTGATGAGAATTTCTGGGAGTAACATATCACATTGTATACACTTTTCAGTTAGATTATATGGGATAGCATACTTGAATCCCAGTCTAAGCATGAAATCACCTCTTTTAAAAGATCTAAGAATGAGCTTATTTTATGGAATTATATTCATATACAATGTTACATTAGTTTCAGGCATACAAAATACTGATCTAACAATTCTACACATTACTCAGTGCTCACCATGAGAAGCATAGTCACCATCTGTTACCATACAACCTTATACAATGTTATTGATTATATTCCTTATGCTGGACTTTTTCATCTCCATGACTTATTTTATATTTTATTTTTTAAAATATTTGTTTTGTTTTTGAGAGAGAGAGAGAGAGAGAGAGAGAGAGAGAGAGAGAGAGAGAAAACAAGCAGGGGAGGGGCAGAGAGAGAGGGAGACAGAGAATCCCAAGTAGGCCCCATCCTGTCAGCACAGAGCCTGATGCAGGGCTTGAGCTCATGAACCATGAGATCATGACCTGAGCCGAAATCAAGAGTCAGATTCTTAACCCACTGAGCCACACAGGTGACCCTTGTTTATTTTATAACTGGAAGTTTGTGCCTTTTAATGCCCTTTATTTCAAACCTCCTCATCTTTCTCTGGCATCCACCAGTTTGTTCTCTGTATTTAAGAATCTTGTTTTTTAGTTTATTCATTTGTTTGAATTGTTTTTTAGATTTCATATATAAGTGAAATCATATGGCATCTGCATTTATCTGACTTATTTCAGTTTTCATAATACCCTCTAGATCATCTATGTTGTCACAAATGGCAAATCTCCTTCTTTTTTATGGCTGAGTAATATTTCATTGTATGTATGAACCTCATCTATTTTACCCAACATCTATTGATGGACCCTTGGGTTTCTTCTATGTCTTGGCTATTGTAAATAGTGCTGCTATAAACACAAGGGTGCATGTATCTTTTTGAATTAGTGTTTTTGCTTTCTTTTGGTAAATACTCAATAGTGGGGTTATTGGATCATATGATAGTTCTATTTTAATTTTTTGAGAAACCTCCATATTGTTTTCCACAGTGATTACATGAATTTACATTTCTATCAACAGTGCATGAGGGTTTCTTTTTCTCCACACCCTCTACAACACTTGTTATTCTTGTCTTTTTTTAAATTTTAGCTTATTTTAAATTTAAGTTAAAACAATTTGCTTTTATTTTGTTAGATTCTGCTCTACTGATACATCCTCTGGGAGAACACCTAAAACAAAATAGAGAGCTAAGAGAACATCATATGAGGCCAGCAATTTTATGTGGTCAAAATAATTTTTAAAAATTTTGTAGCTTGCCTACAAAATATTATATATATATATATAATTTTTTGTGTCTATAACCCTAATATACTAATTCCTGTATTTCCTAAATATTGAGAACTATTGAGCTGTAGTAAAGGAAAAAAAATATCAGGACAGCCTAAATGCAGATGTCTGGGTATTAAAACCATTTGTTTTCAAGATAACTTTCTAATCTCTAGCAGTAGAAAGATAACTTTCTAATCTCTAGCAGGTGAAGAATTCTAAAGCACTAATTTATCTTTAGGTTTTTTTTTCCTTTTCATATTACTATTAAGTTATAAATTTTGTAAAAATTAACATATTCATTTGTTGTAGTAATACCTCACATTACAGATGGTAGTTTCCATAGTTCAGCAGATAAATCAAATGTTGAAACTCTACTATATCTCCATCCATTGTTTCGCTAATACTTGTAGATATCTTTACTGTAACACTTCTCACTATATGTTATAATCATGTAACTATATCCTCTATCCACTAGGTAGGCTCTAGATTTCATTTATTTTGTTCTCCTAGTAGCTTGGACAGTATTCAAGTGCAATCATTGTAGTATTGCACAGGATGGTTTTACTGCCCTAAAAATTCTCTGTGGCCTATGAATTTATCCATAGCTCATCCTCACTACTTTAACGTTTGCCCTCTCCACAGTGTCATCCAGTTGGAATCATACAGTATGTTGCCTTTTCAGATTGGCTTATTTCACTTAATAATGTATTTAAATTTCCTCCCTGTCTCTTCATGGTTTGATAGCTCATTTCTTTTTAGTGCTGAATAATATTTTATTGTCTGGATGTACCACAGTTTATTTATTCACCTAACGAAGGACATCTTGCTTGCTTCCAGGTTTTGGCAATCATGAAACATCTGTGTGCAAGTTTTTGTGGATATAAGTTTTGAACTGCTTTGGGTAATTATCAAGGACTGCAGTTGCCAGATCATATGGTAAGAGTACGTGTAGTTTAGTAAGAAACTGTCAGACTGTCCTCCAAAGTGGATGGACCATTTTGCACTCCCATCAGCAATGTTGCTTTATGTCCTAACCAGCATTTGGTGTTGTCAGTGTTTTGTATTTGGGTCATTCTAATAGGTATCTTATTGTTGTGATATCTTACTGTTGTTTTAATTTGCTTTCCCTTGATGATATATGACTTTGAACATCTTTTCATTTCCTTCCTTGTTATCTGTATATCTTCTTTGATGAGAGGTCTGTTCAGGTCTTTGATCCATTTTCCAATTGAGTTGCTTGTTTTCTTATTGCTGAGTTTTAAGAGTTCTGTGTGTATTTTGGATAATAGCTCTTTATCGAATGTAGCTTTCGCAAATATTTTCATACAGTTTATGGCTTGTCTTCTCATTCTCTTGATGGTGACTTTTACAGAGCCAAAGTTTTTCATTTTAATGAAGTCCAGCTTATTAATTATTTCTTTCTTGGATCATGCCTTTAGTGTTGATTCTAAAATATCATTGCCACACCCAAGATCATTTAGATTTTCTCCTTAGTTATCTTCTCATTTTGTAAGTTTGTGTTTGATATGTAGGTTTATGATCCACTGCTTTTGCTTCATTCCACAAATTTTGATCAGTTGTGTTTTTATTTTCATTTAGTTAGACATATTTTTAAAATTCTCTTGAGATTTCTTCTTTGATTCATGTGTCATTTAGAGGTATGGTGTTTAGTCTCCACATTTTCTATAATTTCCAATTATCTTTCTCTTATTAATTTCTAGTTTAATTCTATTGTGGGTTGAGAGCAGACTTTGTATAAATATGGTTCTTTTAAATTAATAAAGGTGTGTTTTATGCCTCAGAATGTGATACGTGTTAGTGAATGTTCTATGTGAGCTTGAGAAGAACTTGTATTGGGCTGTTGGATGAAGTAGCCTATAGATGTCCATTATATCCAGTGATTAATGATTCTGTTGAATTCAAGTATGTCTGTACTGATTTTCTGCCTTCTCGTTCTGTCCATTTCTGATAGATGGGTGTTAAAGTGTCTATAATAGGATCCATCTATTTCTCCTTGCAGTTCTATCAGCTTTTGTTTCACATATTTGTATGCTTTGTTGTTAGACACATAGAAATTAAGGATTGCTATGTCTTCTTGGAGAAGTGACTTCTTTATTATTACTTAATAATAGTATGTTTTTCTGATAATTTTTCTTGCTCTGAAGTCAGCTCTATCTGACATTAATATAGCTATTCCTGCTTTCTTTTTTTAATCAAACTTTAAAAAAATATTTACTTATTTTTGAGAGAGAGAGACAGAGCACGAGTTGGGGAGGGGCAGAGAGAGACAGAGACACAAAATCTGAAGCTCCAGGCTCTGAGCTGTCAGCACAGAGCTTGATGTGGGGCTTGAACTCATGAATTGTGAGATCATGACCTGAGCTGAGTTGGACGCTTAACCGACTGAGCCACCCAGGCACCCCTTCCTGCTTTCCTTTGATTAGCATTAGCGTGGTATATATTTTTCTATCCCTTTACTTTTATGCTATACGTGCCTTTATATTTAAAGTGGGTTTCTTGTAGATAGCATACAGTTGGGTCTTGTGTTTTGATCCACTGCAATAATCTCTTTCAATTGGTATATTTAGGCCATTGATGTTTAAAATGATTGTTGTTATAGTTGGATTAATATCTACCACATGTTATTGTTTTATGTATGTGGTCCTTGTTCTTTGTTCTTAGTTGTGTCTTCCACTCTTTTTCTAGCTTTTGTGATTTTAATTGATCATCTTATATGATTTCACTTTCTCTTCTTTCTTAGCATATCAATTGTACTTCTTTTTTTTACTTTATTGTAGGTGTTGTCCTAGGGTTCACAATATGCATTTACAACTAATCCAAGTCCACTTTCAAATAACACTGTACTGCTTCATGGGTAGTACCAGTACCTTATAATGACAAAATATGTTGAATTTTTCCCTCCCATCTCTTATATCATTGTTGTCATTCATTTCACTTATACGTGATTATGTATTATATATATATAACATATATATGTATATATATTATATATGTAATCTAATATATCTTTTGCTATTATTATTTTGATCAAACTGTTATCTGTTAGATCCTTCAAGACTAAGACAAATACAAGTTTTATTTTACTTCTACTTATTCGTTTTCTCATATTTTTCTTTTCTTTATATAGTTCCAAATTTCTGACATGTTCCTTCTCTCTGAAGAACTTCTTTTTAAAAAAATTTTTTAAAAATGTTTATTTATTTTTGAGAGAGACAGAGTGTGAGTGGGGGCTGGTGCGGGGGAGCAGAGAGAGACCTAGACACAGAATCTGAAGCAAGAGCCAGGCCCCAAGCTGTCAGCACAGAGCCTGACAAGGGGCTTGAACCCACAAGCTGTGAGATCATGACCTGAGCTGAAGTTGGTCACTCAACCTCCTGAGCCACCCAGGTGCCCCTGAAGAACTTTAAATTCCCTCAATTTTTGTTTGTCTCAGAAAATCTTTACTTCTTTTTTCATTTTTTAAAATGTTTATTTATTTTTGAGAAAGAGAGAGGCAGACAGAATGTGAGCAAGGGAGGAGCAGAGAGAGAGGGAGACACAGGATCCGAAGCAGGCTCCAGGCTCTGAGTTGTCAGACACAGATCCTGACACGGGGCTCAAACCCATGGACTGTGAGATCATAATTTGAGCTGAAGTCAGTTGCTCAACCAACTGAGCCACCCAGGCATCCCTCTTTTTCACTTTTGAAGGTTAATTACCTGGGGTACAGAATTTTAGGTTGAAGGTTTTGTTCTCTCAATACTTTAAATATTTCACTCTACCTTCTTGTTTATTTGATTTTGGAAGATAAGTTGCATGTAGTTTTTATCTTGCTCCTCTATAGGTAAGATATTTTCCCTTTTGTTTTCTTTGAATATTTTTTTATTAATCTTTGATTTTCAGAAGTTTGAATATGATATGTCTGCGTATAATTTTTTTGGGATTTATTCTGCTTGATGTTCTCTGAGACACCTTGATACGTGTTTTGGTGTCTGATATTAATTTAGGGAAATTCTCAATCATTATTGCTTTAAATGCTCCTTTTGTTTCTTTCTGTTTCTTCTCTTTCTGGTATGTCCGTACGTGTGTGTTACACTTTTTATCATTTTCTTACAGCCTTTGGATATTCTATTCCTTGCTTTTTAAGTCCCTTTTCTTTTTGCTTTTCAGTTTCAGAAGTTTCTTTTGTCATATTCTCAAGCTCAGAGACTGTCTCAGCATGTTTATCTACTAATTGAGCTCATCAAAGGCATTCTTCATTTCTGTCACAGTGTATTTGATATTTAGCATTTTGTTATTCTTCTTAGAATTTTTATCTTTCTACTTACATAATGCATATGTTATCTACTTTCCCACTAAAGTCCTTAGCATATTAATCATAGTTTAAAAAAATTACTAGTGTGATAATTTCAACATTCCTGCGATACCTGATTCTAAGTCTAGTTCTTGTTCAGTTTCATCAAACTGTGTGTTGCCTTTTGGTATGCCTTATAATTTTTTTTGTTGAAAGTGGACATGTACTTGGTAAAAGGAACTGTGTTGCATAAATCTTTAGTAATGTAGTGGTGGGCTGTGGGGAAGGGGAAGTGTTCTATAGTCCTAAGATTAGATCTCAGTGTTCTGGCGAGCCTTTGCCTGTGGACTGTGAACTTTACTTGTGCTTTTCAGTCCCTCCCCAAACCCTTAATTGGGACAGGGTGGCTGGAGAGGGCTGGAATTGGGTATCGTCCTTCCCTCAGGAGGCTAGAGCCCTAGAGCCCTGAGGGATATTTCCCTTCTCCCAGGTAGGTTAGGCTCTGATAAATCTCCAGCAGGTTAAAATTGTAAAATGTTTTTCTATTTTTCTGGTAAAACTGTTTTTCTGACCTTGTTAAGAAAAACAGAATATTCTGGATTTTTCAAAATGGTTCCCATTCCCTTCTCCTTGCTAGAAACACAAGGGAATTTTTCTTTGGTACTCACCGTGAGGCCCTGGTAGAGCTCCTGGAGGTAAAACTCACAAACGTGGGTAACCCCTTGCTGATCCCCCCCGGAGTTTTTAACTCTGACTGATCCACACTGAACCTCCAGCAATCCATCAGTTATAGTTCAGGTTTTCCTCCCCTGGCACTGACTCCCATGGTGGTTTCTGCTCAAAGATTTCTGCTGCAGCAGGTTGTGATTCTCCATTAGTCTCTCCAATTTTCAGGGCAGTAGTTTGCCTTGTGAATCACTTCTCTGATGGATCTAAGAAGAGTTGTTGACTTTTCAGTGTGTTCAGCTTTTACCTATTGTTAGGATGAAATGGCAACCTCTAAATTCCTTCCATGCCCAACTGGAACTGTTTTTGTTTTTCTTATTGTTCATTTTTTTAAGGCCTGTGCAATCCCTGGTTTCAACTCCTCTTAAATTTCTGTTGCTGCCATAGAATAATTGTTGAGAAGTTTTGAATGAATTTGTACATATGTCTTGTAATTCACAGCTTTTCCTGAAGTTTATTTCTGCATTTTTCACAATATTAAGCCTAACGAATAAAATTTTAGGTGACTTGGGCTTCCTTTAGAATAGATATTATCTATTTGTGATAAGAAGAAAGCAGAGGGCTGACAAACCTCAAATCTGAACTTTAAAAGCCGAATTCAGGAAATGAACTGATCAGAATGTTTGCCACTGCTACTTGTATTTCCAAAGTCTGAAACTCACATTTCTTCCCCATGGCTTTGTTTTTCAGAAACTCAGGATATCACATTTTCCTCTAACTTTGAAAGGTAGTTGGATTACCTCTAATAAATACTGGAAAAAGCACATTACTTTGCTCTTTAAAACAAGATAACCTTTTAAAGAAAGGAGAATGTAAGATATAGAGGTGATCAAGTTTCTATGAGCACCTTATGGTTCCTGTCTTAGGTTGGACTAGACAGCTGAGCATAAATTATGAACAAAAATTCTCACAATCTTTAAGAAAAGGACACTGCAAAGTTACTTAATAGCCACACCCTACTGGAATATTTAGACATTTCTGCTTCCCTGGGTTCTAAGACTATCTATCAAAACTTCCTAGAACAGTTCTGTTCTTGTTTAATTTTGTCCTTTCTTAATAAATGTGTTGTGTTAAGAAAAATGATCTAATATTTATCTTTATACATTTTAAATGGCAATAAATTAATAAGTCAGGATAAAATATATTGCTAGTCCTGTTTTTTTTCCTTTAGAAAGTAAAAGTGGTATGTTTTTTGCATGAAACATTAAGAATATTGAGTTTATTGTTTTTTTCTTCCCCCTTCCCTTTTTCTTTTTCTCTTTCCTTTGCTCCTTCCCTCCTTTTCTCCCTTCTTCCCTCACTCCTTCCCTTTTTTCATTTTTTCAATCAACAGCTATTTATTAAATATATATGCAAGTCACCTACAAAGTGTAGGTTACGTTCTTTTTATTTTTAGGACTTTTTTTGTTGTCTAAGATTGTTTGCTTTTGTTGTTTCGAAGTTGAGGAGGATTAAGGTTCGAGGCAATGAAGAACAAAGTAGGCAAGAAATTCACTCAAGAAACCAGGTGAGGAGACCATCTCTGGTTGCTTCTTTCCATGCCTTCTGCAGGGAGTGGTATCTGAACTCTTCATGACTCCAACACAAATTTCTATTTCCATACAAATCTTTCTGGTACATTCTGGGAAGACTCTGAACAATAGGTCATTCTGAAGGCCCAGTTAATCTTTACAGAGTTAAAATCCGGATTCTGTGATTAGCCCTATCAAACATCTGATCTGGTTCTGATTAAAGTTCTTGGTCTTTAATTTTTCTTTTCAGAGAATCTCTATTTCTGATCACAATAAATATGCTATTTTTCAGACCCCAAAGATCTGCTGCTCGATTTTTGCTTGCCAAGTCTCCCTGGTGAATGCCGATGAGGCTCTGGAGCTGAGACATTAAGCAACCTGGTAGCATGACATTTCATTAGAACGCTGTCAAGTAGAGAATGAGAGCTCTAGGAAGCTGTTTCTAGCTTACTTCAGGACATCAGAGGGGAAAGAAAGTAAGTAGTTCTCAAATTTTTGCTCCATGTCTGCCATTTTCTTCAAAAGGACAATGTGCCTTTTAGGTTTTGTAGGTAACAGCCTCTCTAGTTTTTGTCTTATTGTTTGTTTACTTTAATATGCATGGGAGCAAAAGTTGTGTCTCTGTTTTCTGCACAGTGTCTGGCAGCCTGGACTACACTGAAGTTCTTTTTATCATTGCTCCTTATTTAGTGCTGTGCTGCCAGCATTTCCACTCAGCCCATATGACTCACAGGTGAGCTACAGTCCTGTACCTTCCTTGGTGCACTTGATCCATTCTAGGCAGGTTAAGTAGGCTGTTCTAAGATCTCCTTGTGTTATGAGTCTGAACCTTAATTTTCTTTGCTTGATGAGCTTTTGGACCAAACCATTCAACGGTATTTGTTGATGCGGGTGCACTGAAGGAATTGGTGATATTCACTTTGGTGCTGTGTTCTCAGTGTAACGACTTCAAAAGTTGGGCAAGGAGAGGGAGATACAGAGATAGAGAAAAACAAATGATAATCTGGGCTGGAGCTGTGGACGCAGATAGAAGAAAAATGTACTGAAGATTAGAAATGATAAAAAAAAAAGGAGGGCAAAACAATGATAAGGAAAAGCCCTTATTTTGGCAAAATGCAATCTGGCATTTCTGGTGGTAAATTAATGATTCCTCATATAGATACTTAATGGATGAGATACTTGAGAAAGCAGTCAGAGCCGTTAAGTCTTTTATAGTGAGATAAGGGGAGAAATCTAGGAAGATCCTATGTCAAAATACAATTCCAAAAGAAACTTCATACAGCTAGGGATACAGTCTGATAATTGTTAGTCCTTATCAGAAATCCTGGCTTGGATCTAAGTTGGTATTCAGTAGTGTCTGGGGAAGTTTATTCACCTGGTAAGAAAATGGAAGGTGGACCTGTTTGAATAAGTTTGCTTCAAGGATTTTGCTTGATGAGAAAGGAGAAATTTTTCCTGAAGGGCTAAGAGTAGGTGGGGAGGACAGTGTGACATTTGCCTCAGCTTTGGTCCTGCTGCTAGCTTTAAGGACTTGAGTTTAAACCCTGTAGAAAGAGGGGCTATAGGTGGGAGCTGGAGGGCTGTGTTCTAGAGGGAACGAAGATGCTCCCATCACTGCTTTATCGGGGCCGGTGTGTGCACTGAGACTCCGGAGACATCCTGGGTCAGTGCTGCAGATTTGGGAAATCCAAAAGACAGCTTTCTTGGGCCTGAAGAGGTGGAGTATCACAGCCAATACCCACAGGCCATAAGATCTGGGAAGACTGTCTTAAACTGTTTGCCTTTGTTGGTGCAAAGAAAGATGCTAGGGGTAGAAATCAAGGTGTGTCAAGGATTGTACAGAATGCAAAAGAAGCACAGGTCATCTCATGACTTCACCTTGAGAACACAAACATCCCAGGAATTCACAGTAATCCTGGGGCAGGATGGGCCTTCAGAAAATTTCAGCTGTGGAGCATAGAGTCTACTTTTTTTTTTTTTTTTTAAGGTTTGGATCTAATTTGGTCCCTCCCTCCCTTTTTTCTTCCCTCCCTTCCTCCATCTCTTCTCGCCTCCCTCTATCCCCTTTTTCTTTCCATGCTATTAAAAATAAAGCAGTCTACTGTTATTTCCCTTTTACTACATCTTCAATGTGCTTTTTTGGCACATTTATGTGTTATTGAATGGGCCTTGGGAACTGACTGGACATTGCCCGAGCACTCTTAGTTCAGCCGCATCCTTAAATCATCTGTCCTGGTACTGGGCATATATTGATTTTTTTTTTTTGCTTGTGTATCCATTCCATGATTGTTCTTTGTACACTTACCATTCATCACTCATAGCCCAAGTGGTATGGGCAAAGCTGACCATGACCCTGGTTCCTTATATGGCTCAGGATTTGGTCATGAGAGACACATTGCCCTGACTTTTGTTGGAGCTCTTGGGAATGAGGTATACTCTCTTCTTCTGGGACTCCTAACCCGGCAGAGTGGAGCTGGAGCTGCTGGTGGACACCTTTACCACCATACTGGAAGAGCCTGCCTAAGAATGAAGCCAAGAAGAAGAGAGCAGATCCAAGAGGAGCAGAGCCAGATTCCTGACAGCATTATTGAATCTTTGGACCCAGTCATGCCAGACACATTTCCAGGTTTGAGCCAAAATGGACTTTTCCTGCCTAAGCAGTTTGAACTGCATTTCTGCCACCTGAAGTTTCCAAGAAAAGTCCAGCCAAACATAGCACCTAAGCCATACCTGCTGGTGCTGTGTTAGGAAGATGATTAGTTGAAAAGAGATGATGCCATGGACTAATGCCTCTAAAATAGGCATCCTGAAAGGAACCTGAGAACTAAAGCCATCTTGTCTTATTAGGGGCAAGGCTGGGGGGTGCCAGGAAGTATGGGGTCCTTCTGGTCATTAGAAACCCCTTCCCTCTTGCATACATTACCCTCTATCTCAAGTCTGCATATAAGCTCAGGATAGGATTTAGGGGTTAGCACTGTGAGTTTGGGAGAGGACCATTTTAAGGTTTTTTTTTTAGACATAATTTTTTTAGACACCATAGGTGTCTGACTGCTCATTAGCAGATCCTCTGCTAACAAACACACTTGCCTGAGCTATACCTTGGCTCATCTCTATAGTCTTATTGTCTATATTCTGGCTAAAAAGTAGAAGGGGGTGGGGAAGTAGCTCTCAAGACTGGAAAATGAAAACCTTTCCACGTTTTTTCTCCTTCTTCCAAGAGACTCATTTTTAGAAGTGTGAAATTGGCAGGTATGTGCTGTCTTCCATTCTGTGTACCTGACTACCTCAAGGATACAAGCTAAACCAGAGTGTTTAGAGAAGAAAAATGCAAATGTACTCCTCAAAGAATTAATCACACAAAGGAGATATTTGGAGATTCATCTGTGTGTCTTGACTCATTAAAGATAAAGGTGAACATGATTACTACACGGTAAAAAGTGTGGCTTCTCAGAGGTTCAAGAAGCAACTCATGGCCACAGTTGGGAGAAATGAGGTAGAAGTGTTGCATATGAAGGCTGGCTGATCCTCCAACCAGCCTCTGTCAAACATTGAACATGTCACTTAGAATGAAACCAATTTGAATTGTTGGCATAATTCAGCCCTATTCACTGCAGTCCTGTCAAAGGGACCTCATATTTTTCATGTGAGGAAAATCCTTCTTGCATTGTTACATTGTTTTCTTTAAATCTGAAAAAAAGTGTCCTTAAAATTGTCAACATGTTCTTTCTTTAGTACTTCAGTCTAGGGGACAAAATTTTTTTAAAAAGTTTATTTATTTATTTTGAGAGAGAGAGAAGGAGAGAGTGGGAGCAGAGGAGGGACAGAGAGAGAGAAGGAATCGCAAGCAGGCTCCATGCTGTCAGTGCAGAGCCTGACCCAGGGCTTGAACTCACAAACCATGAGATCATGACCTGAACAGAAATCAAGAGTTGGACGCTTAACCAACTGAGCCAGCCAGGTGCCCCTCCAGGACAAAATTTTAAAGGTATTGTTGCAGGTATGCAATCTCTGATTAAACTATCTTGGAGACTGGGTATATCTCACTGTGACTTCTATGGAACCTTATTGTAACATGACAAGGTTTTAATTTAAAGTTGGAGTATATTTATGAAGAATGTGCCTGCATGCATGTGTGTGTGTGTGTGTGTGTGTGTGTGTGTGTGTGTGAGATGCCTGGAATTGGATTAACTATAATTCTTGGTTTATGACCCATGCTCATTATTAGTCCATGAATGGACCATTTTTATTCATTTTCTTGGCCTTTTGGGCATGGACCATACTTCCCCATACTCTCTGAATTTCAGCATGGTCATGGACTTGCTTTGACCAACAAAACATGACCAGGTGTGATATGAATCATTTCTGAGCAGAAGCTTAAAAGCAAGTGTATGATCCATACATCTTTCCCACTCCTGTGGTGATTGTGGAAACTTGCTAAGCCCAGATTCTTGATTGCTCTGATTAACAATCCTCCCAGCTGATCTGCACTGGATATGGAGAATGGACAGGAAATATACTTTCATTATGTCAGAGAATTAGACTCGTGAGGACAGTATAACCTAGCCTACCAGTCCATGCCAATTAGTAAGCTATTGTTTCTCAGTGCCAAACATTCCATTCTCTACCATGTTTCCGGGGCTAGGATTTGGCTAATCATATTCTTCCTTGACCAGCTGGCTCCCTGTTATGTTCCACCAATAGGTGCCTGCAGAGAGATAAGAGAGTAGAACGATGGTAAAGGGACTTTTCAGTCTTGCTTGTTGTTCCTGTCAGTATCGCTTCAACAATGGCTTCTCGCCCTGACAAAGTCAGTTGATTCCACTTTCCAACTTCTTCTAGCATTTTCAAGTCCAATTTTATTGTGCCTCCTCAGAGGGGCTAGCCCAAGTCCAGTAGGACCCCCTCCTCAGACTCCACGAGGCCCCTCCTCTGAGTTTCTCGATTCTTATATTCCTGATCTTTTTCTTTGATTCTTCCAGTCCTAAGGATAATAGCTGATTCATGCAGTTACTATAGCTATGCTACTTTCATGGTCTCTTTTGGATTTTTAATTCCTCCAGTAATTTAGCCACTTTCTGATATTAAATTGTCTGTTAAAATAACTGGTGTAGTTTCTGTTTTCCTGAATGGATCCTGGCTGATACCAAGATTGATACAGTTATTTTTAATAATGCAATAAGAACCCATGAATTTGGTATCCAAGGCCAATGCTAGGTCCTTGATAATGACCTTTATCTAATGGTGCAAAATCTAATCTCACCATGTCTCTCCTCTCTATCCCGTCTTCAAGTTTTTTTTCCCACAAATGATAATCCATGGCTTTGGTCTATTGTTCATCACTCCCTTTGTGTCCTTTTTATGTAGTTTTATTATTTCTATATGTGTGGCTAACCCTAAAAAATGATAAGTTGTAATTACAGTTATTTTAGCTTTACAAAAATGGGTAATATGTGGTATGTAATCTTTTGGAATTTACTGTTTAACTTACTGTTAGGATTTACCATTAGTGCTGTTTATTGCTTTGTTTATTTGTTTTTTACATCTGTATAATGTGCCATTGGGTAAATAGCCTGAAATATATAATTTGAAGTAAATTAGGAAAAGCAAAGTCTGGGTTTTGTGTAATTTGGAAGATTTGATATTAAAAAATGGTTCTACTAGTCTCCCTGGCATAGTTTCCGGGCATGCGCCCTGGGCTCACTGATCAGGTAGCAAGTAAAGAAGAGTACACATCTCAGTAACCATTTACATTTGCTAAATGGAAGAGTTCAGTCTCAGGATCCTTTATTGAAGCTAACATTTATTGAATGGGATTTTTGTCTTTATACAATTTAACTTTTTAATTTAATTAACAATCCCAGAGTGGAAAGAGAGTCAAAATAGAAATAAGATTGCATGGACCAAATAGTCATATGCCTTACTTTTTAAAATTGTTTCTATGAATCAATATCTTCTTAAAAGAAAAGCCATTTCCAGTGCAGTATGATGGCAAACATTTCCTCTGGGCCACAAATGGGCAGAGATATAAGGAACTGATAAGCTGTGAAGCTCTATACAATACTGTTGATTACAATTAACATCAGTTTCAAAAACAATTACAAGAATTGAACGGTGGTCATTCTCAGAACATTTCTAAAGGCTTCCCAGTTTGTTTGAAGGCATATCTTTGATAGAGCTTCCTTGCCCAGAACCAGTCAGTGAATTCCAGTGTTCTGAAAGGAAACTATCCAAGAGATACCTAGCAAATACTGGATAATGAAAATAATAGAGGCTAACATTTATTGAACACCGTCTGAGAACTTGGGCTTGCTAAATGATTTACATGCAACATTTCATCTCATCCACACAAGAAGGTGGTACTACCATTGTCTCCATTTTTCACAGATGAGGAAATCAAAATCTCGAGAGAATAAGTCACTTGTTCAAACTCACACAGCTATTAAATAGTGAACTTGGAATTTAAACCCAGGTCTGTCTTTGCAACCTGAGATCCTTAATCTCACTGTTCTTCGTAACTTCAACCAAACATAATCTCTCTCTTTGTGTTGTGTCTGATCTTTCTTTTTGTCCTCAAGTCAGCTTCAAATTTTCTCTCTTAATGATAGGCAGTAAGACAGAGTAGTAAATTTTTTTTATTTTGTTTTCAAGCGTATGTTAAGTGAGAGATTTACTTGTCTCTTCTGACACAATCCTTGTAGTGGGTGATTTGGCAGTTGTTCCTTTTGGATTCTTGGAGTTACCAGTTCAAAACGATGTCTTATATTGGCTTTGGTGATATTGTACATCCATTCCTGGAGCCTTTGTTCTTTCTTATGTCCCAAGGCTAACAGGTTTTCAGTTTAGCCTCTGTTCACAGATAGGAATAACCTTGCCTGAGCACATATATTCAACATCGAGTGTGAATATAGGCTCTGACATGCATGGAGAACTTTTGTCCTTATTTTCCTGCAGCAATTGACCTCTCAGAGACCAACAGTTGTTTTTTATCCTGGAACATTGCGTGCTTATACCTGCAAACCACTTTCATTTGCTTTTAAGATTTGGAGATAAGATAATTTTAGTGGAAAAGAATGTATACTTTTTGTGCACTTTTTTCTCTACCCAGTTTTCTAAGAACTTGGTTGATGACCATAGTCTAATAAGAAGGACCATTTTAAGCAGTGGTGACCAAGAAATCTTGTGTTTATTTGAAACTTTTGTTTTCTCTCTTCTCAAACAGTAGCTATTTGGGGGAAATTGAGGCAATACAGCAGTGATGAATAATGTTGCTAATATAGTTGTTGGGAGTCAGGGTAGGATGCAGAGAAAGCAGAGAAAAAAGGAGGAGCGATCATGGTTATAAAGCCATGTTTTTCTTATCTGTAGTGAATTTGTTTTATTTCTGCCCTCGGCATAATTTTCCTTCAATAGAAAAAATGACTTTGATGCTTTTATTTTCTGTATCAAAAACTTATTTCCTATGAACTTGAAAATTTTTTTCTTTGTGCTCCATTTTGAGGTATTATTATATCCTAACCTAAATGCAATCTTCTGGTATACTTCCATTAATCTTTAGAAAGGTGTTCTGGTCCCCTTGACTATAACAGAATGCCGTTTCTGCACCTGAAATAGCTGTGTTTTTTTCTGTGGATACTCAATTACATTGTAGGCCTATTCTTTTTTTTTTTTTTTTTTAATTTATTGTCAAGTTAGCTAACATGCAGTATACACAGTGTGCTCTTGGCTTCGGGAGTAGATTCCCATATTTCATTGCTTACATACAACTCCCAGTGCTCATCCCAACAAGTGCCGTCCTCAATGCCCATCACCCATTTTTCCCTCTCCTCCACTCTCCCATCAACCCTCATTTGTTCTCTGTACTTAAGAGTCTCCTATGGTTTGACTCCCTCTCTGTTTCAAACTATTTTTTCCCCTTCCCTTCCCCCATGGTCTTCTGTTTAGTTTCTCAAATTCCACATATGAGTGAAAACACATGATATGTTTTTCTCTGACTTATTTCACTTAGCGTAACACCTTCCAGTTCTATCCACATTGTTGCAAATGGCAAGATTTCACTCTCTTGTATTGTGTAGGCCTTTTCTTAATGTCCATTGCTAAAGGAGTCAATCTTTCTTCAATGTTCAACTGCATGTAGTCACACTCATCTTTTTTCTTAAAACTGTTTATTGAAGTATAAGACACATATGGAAAATGCATAAATCCAAAGCTTGATAACTTTTCATGAGGTAAATACACTTGTATAACTACTGCTCAGATAACAAAAGAGACCATTACCAGCACTTCAGAACTGTCTTTACTCAAGGTAAATTACCCAGTCATTATCCCTCTTTCCAAAGGTAATGTCTTGATGTCTACCATCATCTATAAAGGTTATCAGTTTTAAACTTTATATGAAAGAAATCATGCAATATATGCTCTCTTGTCTGGCTCCTTTCACTTGATATTATGTTTGTAAAATTCTTCCATGCTGTTGTTGTGGCAATAATTTATTCATTTTCATTGCTGTTTAATATTCAATTGCATGAATGTAACACAGTTAGTTTTGTCTTATTTGTTTATTTATTATGAACATTTGGGTGGTTTCCAATTTTTGGTTATATAACAAATAGTGCTGCTATTCACATAGGTTCATTTAAGGCATCTTGTCTATCTTTTGTTGCGTATGTTATACACACATATCTATCTAGACGTGGAATTGCTAAGCCATAGGAAATGCACATGTACAATTGTTGCAGCTACCACTGAATGGTTGTACAATTTATTCCGTCACTATTAGTGTATGAGAGTTCTGATTGCCTCTCATCCTTATCAACACTTGGTATTCTTAGTCATTTATTTTTATTTTTAATTAATTTATTTAAATCAAAGTTAGTTAACATATAGTATAATAATGACTTCAGGAGTAAAATTTAGTGATTTATCACTTATATAACACCTAGTCGTCATCTCAACAAGTGTTTTCCTTAAGGCCCATCATCCATTTAGCCCAAATACCCACCCGGCACCCCTCCAGCAACCCTCAGTTTGTTCTCTGTATTTAAAAGTCTCTTAGGATTTTTCCTCCTCTTTTTATCTTGTGTTTCCTTCTTTTTCCCTATGTTTGTCTGTTGTGTTTCTTAAATGCCATATATGAGTGAAATCATATGATATTTGTCTTTCTCTGATTGACTTATTTCACTTAGCATAATACACTCTAGTTCTATCCACGTTGTTGCAAATGGCAAAATTTCATTCTTTTTGATTGCTGAGTAATATTCCATTGTGTGTGTGTGTGTGTGTGTGTGTATCTCACATCCTCTTTAAGCATTCATCAGTCGATGGACATATGGACATTTGGGCTCTTTCCATAATTTGGCTATTGTCAATAGTGCCGCTACAAACATTGGGGTGCATGTGCCTCTTTGAATCAGCATTTTTGTATCCTTTGGATAAATAACCAGTAGTGCAATTGTTGGGTTGTAGGATAGTTCTATTTTTAATTTTGGAGGAAACCCCATACTGTTCTCCAAGTGGCTGCACCAGTTTGCAGTCCCACCAACAGTGTAAAAGGGTTCCCCTTTCTCTGCATCCTCACCAACCTCTGTTTCCTTAGTTGTTGATTTTAGCCATTCTGACAGGTGTGAGGTGGTGTCCCATTGTGGTTTTGATTTGTATTTCCCTGATGATTGATGTTGAGCATCTTTTCATGTGTCTGTTAGCCATCTGGATGTCTTTTTTGGAAAAGTGTCTGTTCATGTCTTCTGTCCATTTCTTCACTGGATTATTTGTTTTTTGGGTGTTGAGTTTGATAAGTTCTTTATAGATTTTGGATACTAACCTTTTATCAGATAGGCCATTTGCAAATATCTTGTCCCATTCCATTGGTTGCCTTTTAGTTTTGTTGATTGCTTCCTTCATTGTACAGAAGCTTTTTATCTTGATGAAGTCTCAATAGTTCATTTTTGCTTTTATTTCCCTTGCCTCCAGAGACATGCCTAGTTGCTGCTGCTGAGGTCAAAGAGACTGCTGCCTGTGTTCTCTCTCCTGTAGGATTTTGATGATGGTTTCCTGTCTTACATTTATTAAGCCTTTTATCCATTTTGAATTTATTTTTTTGTATGGTATAAGAAAGTGGTCCAGTTTCATTCTGTTAGCCATTCTGGTGATGTACAGTGTAAGCTCATTGTGGTTTTAATTTACATTTTCTTGAATAATCAAACAACTTTTCATATATTTATTGGCCATTTGCAGAATCTCTTCTGTGCAGTGTGAACTATCCCCATAGGTTGCTTTTTTATTGATTTGTAGGAGTTCTTTTAAAATTCTGCATAAGAATAGGTTGATAGATATATAATTATAAATTTCTATTCTTATAATGGTATCTTTGGATGCATAGAACTTCACTATTATAATGTAGCCTAATTTATTAATCTTTTGCTTTATGTATAATGACTTTTCTGCTATATTTAAGAAATCTTTGCTTACCACAAGGTCATAGGGGTATTTTCTTTATTCATCTTCTAGAAGTTTTATTGCCTGATGTTTCACAATTAGATCTATAATCTATATAAAATTGATATTTGTGTCAATGGCTGTATTTAATTTTTATGTAGATATCTAATTAACAGAGCACCATTTATTAAAAAAATGTTTCTTCTTCCTATACCACAGTATCTCCTTCATCATAAAGAGTAGATCTGTTTCTGGACTCTCTTCTGTTCTGTTGGTCTATGTTCCAAGTATAGTGTCTTAATTTACTATAGCTTTGTAACTTGAGTCCTGATAATAGTGGAGTAAGTTCTCCATATTCAGTCCTTTGAATGAACTTTACCCTTTGAATTTCCATAAAAAAATTCAGAATCAGCCTGTTCTTATCTCCTCATTAAAGCCTTCTGGGATTTTGACTGAGGTTGGATTTCACATATGTATTAATATTGAGAAAACTGACATTTTAACAATATTGAGACTTCAAATGTGAGAACATGGTATTTCTTATGTAGAGCTTTTAAAATATCTCTTCATGTTTTTTATGTTTTTTTTTTTGGAATTTTTCAAATTTATTTATTTTTTTCTTTTATAGTTTATTGTCAAGTTGGTTTCCATATAACACCCAGTGCTCATCCCAACAAGTGCCCTCCTCCATGTCCATCACCTCCCTTCCCCTCTCCCCTCCCCATTAGCCCTTAGTTTGTTCTCAGTATTCAAGAGTCTCTCATGGTTTGCCCCCCTCCCTCTCCCCAACTATTTTTTCCCGCTTCCCCTCCCCCATGGTCCTCTGTTAAGTTTCTGCTGCTCCACTTATGAGTGAAAACATATGGTATCTGTCCTTCTCTGCCTGATTTATTTCACTTAGCATGACACCCTCGAGTTCCATCCATGTTGCTACAAATGGCCAGATTTCATTCTTTCTCATTGCCATGTAGTATTCCATTGTATAGATAAACCACATCTTCTTGACCCATTCATCAGTTGATGGACACTTAGGCTCTTTCCATGATTTGGTTATTGTTGAAAGTGCTGCTATGAACACTGGGGTACATGTGCCCCTATGGATCAGCACTCCTGTATTCCTTGGGTAAATCCATAGCAGTGCTATTGCTGGATCGTAGGGAAGTTCTACTGTTAATTTTTTGAGGAACCTCCACACTGTCTTCCAGAGCGGCTGCACCAGTTTACATTCCCACCACCAGTGTAGGAGGGTGCCCGTTTCTCCACATCCTCATCACACCTATAGTCTTCTGATTTGTTCATTTTAGCCACTCTGACTGGCGTGAGGTGGTATCTCAGTGTGGTTTTGATTTGTATTTCCCTGAGGATGACACTGAGCATCGTTTCATGTGTCTGTTGGCCATCTGGATGTCCTCTTTGGAGAAGTGTCTATTCCTGTCTTCTGTTCATTTCTTCACTGTATTATTTGTTTTTTGGGTGTGGAGTTTGGTGAGCCCCTTATAGATTTTGGATACTAGCCCTTTATCCGATATGTCATTTGCAACTATCTTTTCCCATTCTGTTGGTTGCCTATTAGTTTCATTGATTGTTTCATGAAGATTTTTATCTTGATGAGGTCCTAATAGTTCATTTTTGTTCTTGATTCCCTTGGGATATGTTGAGTGAGAAATTACTGCAGTTGAGGTCAAGGAGGCTGTTTCCTGCTTTCTCCTCTAGGGTTTTGATGGTTTCCTGTCTTACATTCAGGTTCTTCATCCATTTTGAGTTTATTTTTGTGTGTGGTGTAAGAAAGTGGTCTGGTTTCATTCTTCTACATGTTGCTGTCCAGTTCTCCCAGAACCACCTGTTAAAGAGGCTGTCTTTTTTCCATTGGATACTCTTTCCTGCTTTGTCAAAGATTAATTGGCCATACACTTGTGGGTCCAATTCTGGGTTCTCTATTCTATTCCATTGGTCTATGTGTCTGTTTTTATGCCAGTACTGTACTGTCTTGATGATGACAGCTTTGTAGTGGAGGTTAAAGTCTGGGATTGTGATACCTTCTGTTTTGGGTTTCTTCTTCAATATTACTTTGGCTATTCGGGGTCTTTTGTGGTTCCATACAAATTTTAGGATTGTTTTTCTAGCTTTGAGAAGAATGCTGGTGCAATTTTGATTGGGATTGCATTGAATGTGTAGATTGCTTTGGGTGATAATGACATTTTAACAATATTTATTCTTCTGATCCATGAGTATGGAATGTTTATCCATTTCTTTGTGTCTTCTTCAATTTCTTTCATAAGATTTCTATAGTTTTCATCATAAAGATCTTTTACATGTTTGGTTAGGTTTATTCCTAGGTATTTTATGGTTTTTTGTGCAATTGTGAATGGGATCAGTTTCTTGGTTTCTCTTTCTGTTGCTTCATTATTGGTGTATAGAAATGGAACTGATTTCTGTACGTTGATTTTGAACCCTGGGACTTCTCTGAATTCATGGATCATTCTAGTAGGCTCTGGTGGAGTCTGTCAGGCTTTCCATGTACAGTATTATGTCATCTGTGAAAAGTGAAAGTTTGAATTCATCTTTGCCTATTCTGGTGCCTTTTATTTCCTTTTGTTGTCTGATTGCTGATTCTAGGATTTCTAGCACTATGGTAAACAACAGTGGTGAGAGTGGAGATACCTGTCGTGTTCCTGATATCAGGGGGAAAGCTCTCAGTTTTTCCCCATTGAGGATGATATTAGCTATGGGCTTCTCATAAATGGCTTTTATGATGTTTAAGTAAGTTCCTTCTATCCCAACTTTCTCGAGGGTCTTCATTAAGAAAGGATGCTGTTTCTTGTCAAATGCTTTTTCTGCATCTATCGACAGGATCATATGGTTGTTATCTTTTCTTTTGTTAATGTGATGTATCACATTGATTGCTTTGTGAATATTGAACCAGTCCTGTAACCCAGGAATGAATTCCACTTGATCATGGTGGATACTTCTTTTTATATGCTGTTGAATTCGATTTGCTAGTATCTTGTTGAGTATTTTTTGCATCTGTATTCATCAAGGATATTGGCCTGTAGTTCTCTCTTTTTTTTTTTTCTGGGTCTCTGTCCGGTTTGGGAATCAAAGTAATGCTGGCTTTGTAGAATGAGTCTGGTAGTTTTACTTCCATTTCTATTTTTTGGAATAGCTTCAGAAGAATGGGTATTAGCTCTGATTTAAATGTCTGGTAGAATTCCCCAGGGAGGCTATCTGGCCCAGGGCTCTTATTCGTTGGGAGATTTTTGATAACTGATTCAATTTCTTCGCTGGTTATAGGTCTGTTCAGATTTTCTCCCTCTTCCCATTTGAATTTTGGTAGTGCATGTGTGTTTAGGAATTTTTCCATTCCCTCTAGGTTGTCCAGTTGGTTGGCATATAATTTTCCATAGTATTCCCTGATAATTGCTTGTATTTCTGAGGGATTGTTTGTAATAGATCCATTTTCATTCGTGATTTTGTCTATTTGGGTGCTCTCTCTTTTCTTTTTGAGAAGCCTGGTTAGAAGTTTATGAATTTTGTTTTTGTATTTGTGCTTTTTCTTGTTTCTTGAAATAGACCTGGAGTACAACGTACTTTCCTCCCCTGCTGCATCCCAAAGAATTTGGATTGTTGTATTTTCATTTTCATTTGTTCCATATATTTTTAAATTTCTTCTCTAATTGCCTGATTTGCCCATTCATTCTTTAGTAGGGTGTTCTTTAACCACCACGTTTTTGGAGGTTTTCCAGACTTTTTCCTGTGATCGATTTCAAGTTTCACAGCATTGTGATCTGAAAGTGTGCATGGTATGATCTCAATTCTTTTATATTTATTGAGGGCTGCTTTATGACCTAGTATGTGGTCTACCTTGGAAGATGTACCATTTGCACTGGAGAAGAAAGTGAATTCCATAGTCTCAGGACGTAGAGTTCTAAATATATCTGTCACATATATTATATGTCACATCTGGTCCATTGTGTTGTTCAGGTCCATTGTTTCTTTAGTGATTTTGTGTCTAGTTGATCTATCCATTGCTGTAAGTGGAGTATTAAAATCCCCTGCAATTAGGACATTCTTATCAATAAGATTGTTTCTGTTTGTGATTAATTGTTTTATGTATTTGGGTGCTTCCAAATTTGATGCATAGATGTTTATAATTGTTAGCTCTTTCTGATGGATAGACCCTGTAATTATTATATAATGCCCTTCTTCATCTTTTGTTACTGCCTTTACTCTTTTTTTTATTTTTTATGGTTTTTATTTATTTTTGAGAGACAGAGAGAGACAGCACAAGCAGGGGAGGGTCAGAGAGAGAGGGAGATACAGAATCCAAAGTAGGCTCCAGGCTCTGAGCTAGCTGTCAGCACAGAGCCCAACGTGGGGCTCAAACCCACAAACTGGGAGATCATGACCTGAGCTGAAGCTGGACGCTTAACTGACTGAGCCACCTGGGTGCCCCGTTACTGCCTTTACTTTAAAATCCAGTTTGTCTGATATACATATGGCTACTCCGGCTTTCTTTTGACTTCCATTCACATGATAGATATTTCTCCATCCCTTACTTTCAATCTGAAGGTGTCTTCAGGTCTAAAATGAGTCTCTTGTAGATAGCAAATAGATGGATTTTGTTTTTTTAATCCATTTTGCTACCCTATGTCATTTGATTGGAGCATTTAGTCCATTTATGTTCAGTGTTATTATTGAAAAATATGGGTTTAGAGTCATTGTGTTCTCTGTAGGATTCATGCTTGTAGTGGTGTCTCTGGTACTATGGTGTTCCTTGCAACATTTCCCTCATAGAGTCCCCCTTAGGATTCCTTGTAGGGCTGGTTTAGTGGTGATGAATTCCTTCAATTTTTGTTTTTTGGGAAAACCTTTATCTCTCCTTCTATTCTGAATGATGGGCTTGCTGGATAAAGGATTCTTGGCTGCATATTTTTCCTGTTCATCACATTGAAGATTTCCTGCCATTTCTTTCTGGCCTGCCAAGTTTCAGTAGATAGGTCTATAACTACTCTGATAGGTCTCCCTTTGTATGTTAGGGCCCTTTTATCCCTAGCTGCTTTCAGAATTCTCTCTTTATCTTTACATTTTGCCAGTTTCATTATGGTATGTCATGCAGAAGATCTATTCAAGTTACGTCTGAGGGGAGTTCTCTGTGCCTCTTGGATTTCAATGTCTGTTTCCTTCCCCAGAATGGGGAAGTTCTCGGCTATGATTTGGTCAAGTACCCCTTCAGCCCCTTTCTCTCTTTCTTCTTTTTCAGGAATTCCTATGATATGGATACTGTTCCGTTTGATTGTGTCACTCAGTTCTCAGATTCTCCTTTCATGCTCCTGGATCAATTTCTCTCTCTTTTTCTCGGCTTCCTCTTTTTCTATAATTGTGTCTTCTAATTCACCTATTCTCCTCTCTGCCTCTTCAATCCGTGCAGTGGCAGCCTCCATCTTATTATGCACTTCATTTATAGCATTTTTTAATTCATCACAACTATTTTTAAGGTCCATAGTCTTTGTAGCAATAGCTTCTCTGATGTCCTCCATTCCTTTTTCAAGCCCAGCGATTAATTTTATGACTATTGTTCTAAATTCTTGCTCAGTTATGTTGCTTTTATCTGTTTTGACCAATTCTTTAGCTGTCACTTCTTCCTGGAATTTCTTTAGAGGAGAGTTCTTCCGTTTCGTCATTTTGGCTAGCTTTCTGTCTCTTGTCAGTTTTAAAAGCTTATGTGCTCTGCACCTGTGAGTATTGCTATATTAAAGGAGGCTAATTGACTGTCCAGGGCCTGTCCATTCAGGAAGTCCCTTGGTCTCTCTTGTTGTGCCTTTGGTTATTTTATTTCCCTACTCGTAGTGATATTTGGGAGTCTCCACCATGTTTGGCTTGTTTCTTGAGGTAGCCCTGGAAAGGAAAACAGACAGACAAACAAGGAACAAAGCACACAAATGTACAAACAAATCAAACAAACAAGCAAACTGAAAGGGAAAAACAAACACACAAACAAACAAAAAAAACAAAACGACAAAAGACAAAGGGCAGTTTAAAAGCATAAAACCAGAAATCCCAGCTACAGATAAACAGCAGGGTGGAGGCAGTGCTGATAGAAGAGCATATACAAAGAGAGAAATGACAGGGGTGGGGAGAAAGAGAAATTGAACTTTGACCAGGCAGATAGACTAAAAGACTTAATTCAGGTAGAGAAAAAGGAGAATATGGCAGGAGGTGAGGAGAGGAAAAACAAAACGAAGATAATGTTACCCTGAGAAACTATAGATTCTGATTATTTTAGAGAGAGAGAAAGGAAGGTAAAGACGGAAGTGTAGATTATGTATCAAGAGAATGGATTAGATATGACTGTTTAAGCAAAACTATAACCAGAATAACTAATCCAGAGGAGGGGAGGGATAAGAATGAGATAAGGGACAATATATCTGAATAGCAAGAATTGATCTAGAGTTAATCACAGCAATGAATCAATGCTGGTCTTGGGTGAGGGGCTGTCTGTTTCTGCAGCATCTATCCAGCTCCGGTAACAAAGCAGCTATGTAAGCAGATGGGTGTGGTTTGGTGTAGGTGGGTCTCACCTCCACTGTGGGTCCCCTGGGCTGCTCCCTGAGGCCCCACCTTGGTGGTTGTGGGGAGAAAAATGGTGGCTCCCCAGTCCCTTCTCCAAGCAAGCGTTGCAAATCACTCTTTTGGGTCCAATCTCACTGTGCCCAGGTCGCAGCCAAGGTGGGCGGTTTTCTATGTCCCACCCCTAGCCTTGTTTCCAGCTCTTACTCCATATGCAGTAATGATACCACCCAAAATGTAATTCCACAAGCCCAGGCCAGGGCTCTTCCTAACCGGGGATCGAGTAAGGGAGCAGTTTCTCCTGATGCTGCCTGAGTCCCTTGCATACAATTTGTACCAGAGGGAATTTCTGGGACTGGGGCACCCAGCCCAAAGAAGCCTCTGCAGTTAGAGATAGTATCTCTCTCCGAAAGCCCTGCAGTTAGAGATGGGCTGAGGTTTTTCTCTTCTCCAGGGACAGTTCTATGAGCAGTTTCAGCCATTCTTTTCCCTTTGTCTCTCCACAGAGGGGGCTCCCTCCCCTCTGTGCTTCTGTGTCCCGGTCCGTTTTTATCTTCCCCTGTTCGCAATCACGCACCTATAAGGCTGTCTTCTTAGTGGACTCTGTCTTTTTTCCTCCCAGACTCTTGTGGTTCAGCATCTTTTGGCTTCAGCACTTCTTTGTTTGATAGATGCAGGCGGAAAGTACAGAACTCCTTACTTCTCTGCCATCTTGCCTCTGTCTCTTCATGTTTCTATGCTTAAGTCCTGACTATCTATCATTGGATTTATACCTAGGTATTAGATGGTTTAGGAAGTGGCATCTTTAAAATATTTTTTGATATTTTGTTGTTAGATATAGAGATAGATTTATATTTGCATATTGATCTTATACTGATTCCTTGCTAAATTCTATTAATTCTAATAAATATCTGAATATTCTTTTAGATTTTTCATGGATAAAGTCATGTTATCTGTGAATAATGACAATTTTTTCTTCTTTTTCAGTATTTATAACATATATATTATATTAAAATTATAAGTATATGTATGTGTGTATATATCAATGTGATAAATGTATATCTTATAATTTTTAATTGCAATATTTACCAATGATTAGAAACATTGGTAGAAAGTGTTCTCATCTGATTCTGGATCTCCAATGTGGGGGTGGGGGAAATTTGAAAAATTTTAGCATGATTTTCCCATTAGGTTTCTTATAAATATTCTTTATTGGATTAAGGAAGCTAACAAGAGTTTTCTGGGTGTACAACTTTATCAAAAAATTTTTCTTATATATATTTGTATGATTATATGTTTTTTTTCCCTTTACTTTGTGAAGGTGGTAAATATACTGATTATATTTGGGTTATTAAACCAATTTTGTATTAATCGAATCAACCCCCGTTGGTTATGATTTCTTTCTATGTACTACTTGATTTGATTTACTTATTTAGTTTGGATCTCTATGTCTATGTTTATGAGAGAAATTATCTATAAATTTCCTTCTTGAATTGTATTCTTCAGGTTTTGATATAAAGATTATGCTGGCTTTATAAAGTGAGTTGAGAAGTGTTTCCTCTTTTTCTATTCTCTGGGAGAGTTCATATAAGATTTGTGTCACATTTTTCTTAAATGTGCAGAGGAGTTCACTGGTGAAGCCATCTGAATCTAGACATTGTTTGTGGTGGCTAGGTCTTGATTAGATATTTTATTTCTTTTTATTCTGGTAATCTTTTGATTTTCAATTTTTTGTTAATTTTTGAAAGTTGTATTTATCTAGGAGTTTATTTTATATGCATTTTCAAATTTATTGACAAACATTTATAATACCTTGTAATTTTCTTTTTCATGTCCATAGTGTCTGTAGTGATTTCCTTTTTGTATCACTGATACTGGTCATGTATACCTTCCCTCTTTTTTCTTGACCTTTCTTGTAAATTGTTTATAATTTTATCAGTTTTTTAAGAATGAAATTTTAGCTTTGTTGATTTTCTGCACTGTATTACTTCTATTTGGATTTAATTTGGTATTATATTTAGCTTCATAAAATAGATATTTAGATCATTGGTTTTTAGTCTCCTTTCTTCTTTCTTTTACCATTATGAGAATCTTTTTTTACCCTTTGTACTGTTTCTTGCCTTAAAGACTAAAATTTCCCTTAAAATTATAGTTTTAGCTGAATTCCACATGATTAAGTATATGGCATTTTAATAATCTTTAATTTAAAAATATTTTCTAATATCTATTATGATTACTTTTTGACCCATAAGTTGCTTAGTTTCCAAATAATTGGTGATTTTCTAATTATCTTTATATTTCTGGTTTTACATTAATTTTCTTGAATGATTTCAGCCTTTGAAATTAGTTGAGACTTGCTTTATGATGGGTCAATTTCGATAAACTTTTTTTTGCACTTGAAAAAAATTATTCTTCTGTCTTGCTTTAAGAATTCATAAAAATAAGGTAAAGCCAGTTAATTGCATTGTTAAGATTTATTATTGTTTAGTCTATCACCATCTGAGAAAGATGTTAAAATTTCCCATTTTGATGGAGAATATATACATTTTCCTCTTGGTTTTATTAAATTTTGCATTGTATATACTTAAGCTTATACTATTTGGGAAAATTATTATAATTTTTTTTACCATGATTAGAATCTTTTTTTATCTTTTGTACTGTTTTTTTTTTTGCTTTAAAGTATATTTTTATGGTATTAGTGTGATCACAGCAGCTTTTTTTATTCATTAATTTTTTTGAACATTTTTAAAATTTATTTATTTAATTTGAGAGTGCGAGCAGGGTAGGAGCAGAGAGAGGGAAAGAGAGAATTCCAAGCAGGCTCCATGGTGTCAGCACAGAGCCCAGTGTAGGACTTGATCTCATGAACTGTGAAATCATGACCTGAGCCAAAATCAAGAGTCAGACACTTAACTGACTGAGCCACCCAGACAGCCCAACACAGCAGCTTTTTAAAAAATTAATTTTTGCAGGGGTGCCTGCCTGGCTCATTTGGTAAAGTATGTGACCCTTGATCTCTGCATTTTGACTTTGAGACCCATGTTGGGTGTAGAGATTACTTAAAGATACAATCTTAAAAAAATTTTTTTGCATAGTTCATCATTTTTTCATTCCTTTACTTTCTATACTTTCTGTCTTTGAATTTAGTCATACTTCTCATAAACAGCAGCTTATGAGTTGGCAAATGCTATGAGGAGAACACATATATGAGTTTGAGCTTATTTCTCTGTGCCTCCCTTCTGTCAGTGATCCCAGGGCTTCTCTGGGCTCCTCTGGTCACATTAGCAGGCCCAAAATGCATTTTTTTTTTCTTTTTAACTTTATAAGAAAGCTAATTGGCTCCTTTGCCTGTTAGGATTTGCATTCTGCAAACGTTTTTTAGTCTGTGCCATTACTGTCTCTTCTCTTGCTTAAGACTTAGCAAATGCACCAAGGGAAAAAGCTGCATGCAGAATATTGGGCTCACTTCAAAGAATTTCTATTCTTTCTGAGATCTTGGCCTCTCAGTTTCTGGATGCCCCCAAAGTTCTTAAATGCCTACAGATATATTTTAAAACTATTTTATACAGCTTTTCAAGTTACTTTTGGTGGGAGTGTTGGTTTATGAAAGCTATTCTATTTTTTTTTTTAGTAAAATGTCCACATCCATCTTTGGTGTATTAATCCTCCTGAAAACAAAACTTAAAAGAAAAACAAACTACTAAGTCTATGGAGGTCTTCATAATCCACTTTACTGAGGGTTCTTTTTTTTAAAGTTTATTGATTAAAGAAATTTCTTTTTCACAAGCAGCCCTGTCCCTTCTTACAATGTATGCACTTTAAGAAACACTTGGTATCTCCATCTACCAAGATGGACAAATAGAAGTTGTTTCTGGCAGGTGATCTTTCTTTGGGTGTTTGCTTGATTGAATGTTTCATGTGGAATATTGTTCTCTATCCATAAATCAGACACTCAAGAGAAACACCTTCCACCTCAGCAGGTTCCCTGGTTGAAGCCAACTGTCAGAAACGTTCATGATAACTGACAGATTAGGGAAAGGAAAGAGATCTAGGAAAAGACTGATGCCCTTGTAGAGTATGTCCAGTGGCAGCTACTTCTAGAAAGTGTTATTTTAGCCTAAAAGTGAAGAGTAGGCTTGGCCAGCAAATACGGGGTTTAGATTTTGAAAACTGCCTTGATTTTTTTTTGTCATCTCAAGTAAATAAGTAAGTAGCCTAAAAATGATCCTGCCTGTGTGAAGCCAAAGTAATAGGCCGAGTGTCTTTTCAAGATCTCTTTCAATCCAGTTTCTATGCTATTAAAAAGAAAGTTAATATGGTTTTATGCAGAATAGTACACAATTTCTAAGATCAATGAAATTAAATACTTTTCTTGATAATTGTCACTTCCATTTCTCTGCTCATCCTTCTACTTGGAATAGATTCTATTTTTCTACTTGAATTTTACTTTGGGAGCTGGCTCAGATTTGACCATCTTGAGGAAGCCATCTCTGGTTTCCGCACCCAGTGTCACTATGCCTTTACTCATATTTATTAATACTTTCATGTGTCAAGTACTGAATAAGCACTTTAACTGAATTATCACATTTAATAATAAAAAACACAGTGAGAGAGAGGTCACCATTTTAGAAATATGCAGAGTAAAGTTGAGAGAAGACTAAGAAATTTGCTTAGTCATACCATTAATGAATGACATTGCCTTTTTTTAACCTTTGCATTTGCAATATACACTATGTGTTGATATTAAATCCTATTTTTTGTTATTGCTCATCTGTAATTTTTATGCAGTCTTTATATAGTCCATTATTCTTCCCTCATTGTGTCTAGTAGAAGACTTTATAGGTATAAGTGCTTAGTACTGTCCCCTGAGTTAACTATTTGGAGTATGAAGAAAGATCATCAAGAGCTCAGGTCTTATTCATATCTTGATGAGTAAAAAGATATTTTGTCAAAAAGAAAACACTAGAGGTGTTAAGATTTAAACCCTGGACATTTGAGGGGAAATTAAAATGGAGCAGCCCCTTGACAATCATGAGGAATATTCCTGGAGACCTAAACAATTCTCTAAATTCACAAATCTTATTAGTTCCTTAGAACCCCCATTTTCTCTTTATTTTTATTTTAAGCAGTAATCATTTTCCCTTTTGGGGACCATAAAAATAAAAATCAAAGCTATAGAAATACTTTCTGGAATTATTGTTTATGTAGTGATGAGCTAAGGATGGCAAAAATAAGCTGAGAGATATTGATATTGGAAGGTTTGCCAGACCCCTTCACTTAAAAGTGATATATTCTTTATTATTAGTATTAGTATTTCAGAGAGAGAAAAAGAGAGGGAGGGAGAGGCAGAGGAAGAAGGAGAGAGAGAATCTCATGCAGGCTCCATACCCAGCAATGAGCCCGACTTGGGGCTCAGTCTCACCACTGTGAGATCATGACCTGAGCTGAAATCAGGAGTTGGGCACTTAACCCACTCAGCCACCCAGGAGCCCCAAAAAGTGACATATTCTTATACTCTAACCAAGTGTCCAATTCAAATTTTTGTTTCACTCAATTCAGAAATTCTTATAGGCTGAGATCTTGAGATTTACTTTGAAAATAGTGGAAAATGCACATGACAAATCCTGAGAGAAAAGTGAAGACTCCTGTATGCAATAATAGTTTTTGGGGAGTAATGTTATTTATTGGAGTAAGACCTCTTTGTCGGACTAAGACAAAGATGTCCTATGTCAAAAATTTTAAAAATAAAACATTTTATTTTGAATATGAAATTAAAAACCATAAAAATTAATCTTAGGAAAGATTTTATTCATTGTTACTAAATTTTATAGTTAAAAGTAGAAATTTTCTTCAAATTAAAAGTTTTTTAAAAATGACATGTATTCCAATTAAACTTTTCTTCCTTTTGGCTATAAATGTTTTTTCTTTCTTCCCTCTTTGGATACAAATGTGTGTTCTTTCACTCTGTTTCAATTTACAAAGATTTCACTGAATTTTGATATTGTCCTCATTGCTTTAGCATACATACGCTTTGCTCAGGTCATTGTCATTTTTAAATGCCAATTGCTTAGGACTCAGCCAGTTCAATTTATTCTTGTTAAAATTAATCTCAATCATAACATTCAGGGAGTTCCACCTAGTCCAACTGACTTTTTGATGTAGGGCAGAATCAGAAAAGATATGGCATGTTGCTGCCATTCATTTCTTCTCCCCATAACAAACATGGCTCATAAATGATGGTACTCTAACCTGCTGGGCTGGATGGAATTTCACGATCCTCTCAATATGTCGCTTTAGGCTGTCACTACCAATTGACTGATAGACTTTGGCAAATCAGATGAAGCCTCTGTGCCAACTCAGATCTTCTGTTTTAGTTAAGGGAATTGTGTATTATTATGCTAGATAGAATTTAAAAATACTGCCAGTACCAAAATTTACTGTAGCTAGTATATTTTTTAAGTATGGGAATTTAAAAAACTGTTCACATTCCCAGGAAAAAGCTGACGAGATAACCAGTACACACCGAACTGCTTTTAAACCTAATGATCATGACAATTTGCTTCCGTGAACCCGCCTCTGAAAGCCAACCAATCAGTAACTTAACTTTCAAAGGCTCAGCCTTTGAAAGTCAGCCAATCAGCAGTGGACGCACTCCAGTGACCGTGGATCTGAAGCTGACATCAACTAATTCCTGTTTCTGTAACCAATGTAAGTATGTTTCTTTATCACCTTTGACACTATTATTGCCTTTGTAACTAAGACAGTCCCCTGCTCTCCACTCCCTCTTTCTTAAAATCCCCTAATATTAGCAGTTTGCTTAATTCAGTGAGACTGTGCCTAACCAGCATAGCTCTCCCTTACCTAGGTGAGCAATAAGTCAACCTTTGCAGCTTTGATTTTTGTTTCAGAGTTTGAACGGCGGTCTTTTACTTTGATAGATGACAGTATATATCAGCACTTTTTTTTTTCAGTAAAGTATTGACCACGTGATTGAACCCTCCCCACCAAAAATTGATTTCTTTGGGCTATCACATTAAATAGTGTTGAGAAATTCAAATCTTCTTTCCCACTTTAATTGCATGGAATGTATTTCATTGATGTAGTGTTCATTTTATTTAACTTGCGTGTGACATCAGCCTTTTGTAGTAGAACATTAGCAAATCCGATGTGGCTTAAAGTGTGAACAGTTGGGGGGCTTTAAGGAGAGGAAAGTACTGGTAAATCACTAGGAGTAAGCTAAGAGTTGGAGATAGCAAATGAGTCTTTTTTAGGGTTCCCAATATGTGACTGTACTGGACCATTACTTCACTTTTCTCTAGACCTCCTAAATCAGCCTAGAAAGAGATTGGAAGGGCATGCATATGTGGGAAACTAATTTGGAGTTAAGCTTGCCAGTAGGTCATAGGGCGAGGCTTTTGATGTTGGTGATGGGGCTGGCAGGCAAGTGACTCAACAGCAGTCCAGGACTAAGTACGGATTATATTGCCAGTGGAAAGATCATGATGGGTTGGAAGAAGTGCAAAGACTTGGTTATTAAATGTTTTTGTAAGAATGAGGTACAGATGTGATTGGAGACGGGGAGGAAAACAGATGGCAGGATGATTGTGATCAGGGAGAGGAGAGAGAGGGCTGAGGTAAGGGTTTCAGATGTATTGCATTCAAATCAGAAAGATTTTCAAGCCTCAACAGTGTAGTATACGCTAGTCATTTTGCCAGATGCTGTGGGAGCTGCAAAGATGAGCGACCATTAGCTTCTGCTTTCGAGCGACTTATAGTTTAGTAGGACTAGAGCTTTATGATGAGGTTGTTGTGAAATGTCTGTGGCTGGCTTCGGGCAGGAGGCCATTGAAGCTAAGGGAAAATACAGGCTGTGAGGTCCACGTGCCAGGTGGTCATCAATGTAAGTGCTAACGGCCGAGGATAAGGCAATACTAGGACAAGGAGTACAGGATAGTTGATTCATTCTCTCTTTTAATTTCTTCCTTTGAGATTATTTAGTAGAAGATAGGAGGCTGAAAATCCCACAGAATCCAGAGCAGATGATAGGAAATTTTTAGAGAAGTCCGATATATATTTGTGAGAGGAGATGGGTCTGGCTAATTGTGATGCCATTACATTATTACTTGAGATATTAAATGCCACATGGACTGCCTGAAAATGTGAATTCACACCCCAAAATTTGAAACCTTCTTTCGTGAGGAATGTACACCTCTGGGAAAATTATTAGTAGCTGCACAGTGTCTTCTGATTATTTTTCGGTATCTAATGCTGAGCCATTAACACTGAAATGTTTGAAGAATAATGCAGCATTAAGTGATAATTATTTGGTATTTACAACAATTCTAGTAGAGAGATAATTTTGGAAAATGTGAGATGTGGATATTAAATCAATAGAATCAAGGCCTGAGGCCTAACCACAGACTGAATTTGGGGTAAAGTTGTAAACATTCATGATTTCTTGCTGTACTTAATCTTCTTAAGCCAAACTGTTACACTTTGTACCCAGCATCACCAGTAATTTATCCACAGCGTCCCCACCTTTATAATTTATACTGCAACCTTTGTTTGCACTACTTGCTTTGTTTTCTTATAAGCCTTCTTTCAATGTGCAGTCATGACATGGTTATTAGAGTGAGGCTTGTTAGTGGTCCTGGAGAGCAGAGACGAAAGCAAGTGCCCTCAGAGGGACTGGCTGTTGTGAATGCAGTTTATGGGAGGTAGCAGCTATCAAAGGAAACAATGGCTGCTGCTGGCAAGTCGGAGGGTCTGGGAGATTTTCAGAGCACATGTTGATGGACATGCAGTGAATAGTTGCCAGTGGGTTTAATCCTGGCGTGTTGCCAACCCAGTGCCCGGGCAGCTCCCACTAGGAAACGACAGGTATGTTAAAGCATGAGACATGCGTGTGACATGGTTTTGGACAGAGGCCCCAGAGTGCTGGTGGTTACTTTGGGTATTGCTGTGTGCTGTCTTTAACCTTAACACCTGCTTTTCTTCACAAGGTAACCAACCTCATGGGGCTCCAGTCCTAGATGCAAAAAAGTTTTTTAACAGGCATGTTTACATCTTTGCTTTGTACTTAGATAAATCATGTGCAGTGGCATCTGTTGGCTGCATTTGTGATGGGGCCAAGCGGGAGACAATATACCCGCAGTTTTCTCATTTAATTATAAGGGAAAGAGCAGATCATCCTGATGTCACATGTTTGAGTATCATGGCATTTCTAGCATCTGGCGCTGCATGTGGTGTAGTTAGGCTCATATGGCTATGTGGCAGGAGGAAGATGCCCAGGGCAGATAGAAATTGAGAACAAGATTATAGGCAGAGCCAAACAAGTGGCACATCATTTTTGCAAACCCTGAAATACTGAACAGAGCCTTAACTTGGGCAGCAGATTGGTTGCACATGGTCTTTTCTGCTCTGGTGGTTAATGTAGCAATTAAACAAAACAAAACAAAAAAAAAAAGGGAGAAAACATTGAGCAAATGCCCTGAAGAGAGGTCAAAAATTAGCTGAAAAAGGAGGTGGTATTGCTCATGTATCTGTTTACTTGTATAACAGTGTTTGGAAGCATATCTTGCTTCTTGTGGGAAGACTGATTCCATCATTTAAAGCTTAGATTGCTTATGCCAAATGTATGGCTGCAAAAACATCTTTTCCTTTCCTGTGGGTGGGTATACAAGAAATGGTGACTGCTCCATGAGTGGGTATGAGACCAGATGAAATGATTTGCGCATATACAAATATATGTTGCATGTTCTTGGAAAAGCACCCAATTTTGTTTCAAGGAGAACCTCACAGAAAGGAGTGGGGTTTGAAAAAGAGATAATTTGCTTTCTGCTAAATAATACTTTTCAAATCCCAGTGGGGCCAGAAAGGAAGCAAGTTCCCTTTGATTTCTCTTCCTATAAGGTGTTGACAACATGAAGATGTTATTTCTCAACAACTTAGCCTGCTCGCTAATTTTCACCCACTGCCTTTCAACCCAAAAAACATCCATAGAAGCACAACTGGTTTTATATTTTTTCCTTAGACTATTCTGTGACAACCAGAACCATTTTTTTTCCCCTCTCTGGCTTCTCTTATTTTGTATATGGTCTAGCTAATGCACTATGAAGTTTAGCAAGGAAACATCATTTAGATTTTTTTCTGCCTTCCTGAGGTATAGGGTGAGATATGGCATATTTACTTTTCAAGCCACAAAGGGGTTGAAGAATGGCTACAACTTAGATTTAGGTCTTTCAGCAAACAGTAGAGCTTTTATTAATACTGACATAACACAATGTAGTCTGCGCTTTTTGAAGTTTTCTGTGAGTTTCCAGAATTAGACTTGTGAAACATGAAAGTGTTATCTGTGTTCTTGTATGACAATGAATTTTTTTAATTTGTGATACTTATTTTATCTTTTATTTGGAGAGAAACTATAGACGCACAGTGATTTTTTTTTTCTATCTGTAAATGACAGATCGGACCAAAATTTAATAATATAAAAACATCTAACATGCAACAATTCTTTCAAAAAATGTTTTGTCCCCCTCACACAAAATAGTTTGTTCAACAGTCTAACAGTCTATAGTTATATAGTCTATAGTCTCATGTACCCATTTTGTCAGTCTTTTAAGTAATACATAAAGAAATAAGGGAAGGAAGAGAGGGGACAGAAACTCACATTTGTTAAACCCTGCAGTAATCAAGACTCATTAATTGCAGCCACCAGAACTCATATATATTTGTAAATACATGTACATATACGGGGTGGGGAACAAGGGAAAATGAGAGATAAGGAGCAATTTATTGACTTCAGGAGAGATCAAGAGGAGAATCTAGCTTCACGCATGCTCTAAAGAAGTATAACTGATATCATCAGGAGTCTGAGTTACTCTAACTCTTGATTCTGCTTTCCTCTAGATCAGCCTAATCCTAAGTGGGGTCTTCAATGTAGAGGTGAAGATGGACGCTAACAACTCTAGACATATTATTTGTACAGCTAGTACCTCTTTCCTTGCTGCTCCAAAGTCTTGCCAGTGACCTTGATTGGCCTGACTTGGATCACATGGCCATTCCTGATCCAGTACTGTGGCCAGACCTAAATTACATGCTCACTCCGAGAGCTATTAGGACTCACGGACGGCAGGGGTGCTTCCCTGAAGATTTTGATTCTAGTCATCCAAAAAGCTCATGTCTACTATGAGTTCTTATTATGTACCAGATAGCTTGTAACTACTTTCTAGAAACTATAAGTGAATCATGAAGCATAACTCTCCCTGCCCCCCAAGTCTTACAGATAGATTGAATCATGGAACTAATGTTTTCAAATTATAATATCAACAAATCTTTGCAGGTATAATGCTTTATTTTGCTATTCATTTAGAAATCTAATATTATCCAAAAAATTTAAATTTCCAACAATTAGATGAGGAAACAGAGAAGACACAAGCAAATTTATCCTTTTTTTCTGAGTTCTCAAAACAGTGTTTTGATGTGCTGTTTTAAACAGCCATTTACATGGCCATCTATAAAATCAAGAACTCTTTAGAATGAGGATAGAAGTGGCAAAATAGTACAACTTATCTGCCAATTATTGATAGATATTAACTCCCTTATAGAATTTAGTTACATAAGTTGTGATTTGGAATTCTACCAGGTTCCAATCTATGGGTTCTGTATGGGAATCCCACTCTTTTATTTTCTTTTTTATACTTTATTTTTTTTACTATTTGTTTTTTTAAATATAAGTTATTGTCAAATTGGCTTCCATACAACACCCAGTGCTCATCCCAACAAGTGCCCTCCTCAATGCCCATCACCCACTTTCCTTTCTCCCCCACTCCGCATCAACCCTCAGTTCCTTCTCTGTATTTAAGAGTCTCTTATGGTTTGCCTCCCTCCTTCTCTGTTCGTAACTATTTTTCTTTTTCACCTTCCCTTCTCCCATGGTCTTCTGTTAAGTTTCTGTTTTTATTGAAGTATAGTTATCACACAATGTTACGTTAGTTTCAGGTGTACAACACAGTAGGCATACCACCCTTTCATTCATCATCAAAGCCCTTCTATATTTGACTATAAATTGAATCATATTTGTAATTTCCTTTTTTTGTGCTTTGTACTTATTAAACATATTTTTTAAGTTTATTTATTTTGATAGACTGAGAGTAAGTGGGGAGGGGCAGAGAGCAAGGGAGAGAAAGAATCCCAAGCTGGCTCCACGTTGTCAGTGCAGAGTCCGATGCAGGGCTCAAACTCATGAAACGTGAGATCATGACCTAAGCCAAAATCAAGAGTAATATACTTAACTGACTGATCCACCCAGACACCTTTGTTTTACTCTTAATATTGAACTTAATTCCACAATTATTGTAACTTACTGACCTAAATTCATTTTTGTACAAGGCAAGAGTCTAAATATACAAAATATAACATTATTATTATATGGACATGTCTTAACCATCAAACTTGAGTTTCTGGGAGGGCACATATTGGGATTTTCTCATCTTGACCCCTCTTGCTCATTAGAACAGTGGGTGCATACTAGGGAATCAACAAATGCTGGTCGAATCACTGATATCAAAGCCCTCAAGGAATTTGCTACTGAGAGAAACTGGAAAAATCTTTCAGCCAGTATTTGAATAATCCTTCTCCAGACTACTTGTTTTATAAAGTTGGATACTTTTTAACAAAGTTCTTTTAAAGTAAGAGTTATAGCCACTCTCCTCCCCCGCCAACTGGCCCAAAGCCTGGTACAAACTCCTTATTGATTGTCTAGGTGCAAATTTGGATGGATTCTAACCAATGTTCACAAATTATCTGTGTATATTTGAAGATGAATTAAGAAAACCTAAAATTGATGAAATCTTATTAAATGTGGACAAGATCAGACATTGTAATAAAAAATTACATGTGTAAGCTGCTTAGATGGAATTTTACCCCTATTTATGGAAACCAAAAGGAAAAGAATTCTTTCACTCTTTGGTGGAAAATGTAGTTTCAGAAAGTGATAGACTGAAAGGCATAAGCTTTTTCAGAAGACAAATAATTTGGTGTAATTTAAAACAAAGATCAGATATGTTCCCTTTGGCTGGATTGGAAACAGATATGCTTATTTCTACAAAGAAAATTTTGGATGCTTTTGAAACAAATACCTTACTATTCAATAGAGACACCCTAAACTACAGTAGCTAACTTTCAATTTCCAATAATTTCCTGTGCATTAGAGACATAATTATGCTCAAATAGACCCAACTATCTCTTGAGTTAGATAGGTATATTCAGAAATAACCCCCTATTTTTACTTTTTCTACTAATTCTGTGATTTTTAATATTAAAATTAACCATATTTTGTACACTATTGGAAGTTGAAATGGACCATTTCAAGCATTTCAACTTCCAGTGAGCTATAAAATATGGTAAATTTTCATTTCAAAAATAACACATTTAGTATATGAAGTGGGAATGGAGCCTCATTTTCAAATATCCATATCTGCATCCAGAGATAATTTTAATTCTCTAAGAAGCACATGCATTTTAATAGAGCATATGGAGAATCTCACTCAAAGATGGATCACAGATGCCTTGGACTCAGACCTCACCAGACTAAATCTGTACAGCACAAAGTATAGTAAAAATTTCACTTTATGTTCTACGTAATAAGGTAATGACAAAAGTGTCTGGTAATATTAGGCTGTGCATAGAAGAGTAGTTTCAAACCACTTGGGAAAAGTAAAGTTTCAGTTGTTGCCAATCCTAAAAGTTTCGTTTTTGCTGATGTTAACACACAGAGCCCCCGTATTTGCCCCCTTCCCCCCCCCCCCCGCCCTCTATTTCAATTAGTCTAGTCTGAGTTTCATGCAAGCTTATTATGTCTTTATCTTGGACAACAACCAGAGGTAGGTTATTGCTTCATTTTAATTGTTTTTAAAATAAGTCTACCTTTTCCCTTTGTCTCAATTGCAATGCTTAAGGAACCTATACATTTACTTCTGAATGATGCGTAGATTGTTCTGTTTCATTTATCAGTGTGGAGTGCGTCTGCATCTTTCTACCAAAAAGTGTGGTTTACTTAAATAATGTAATTTCTGTGAAGGATTCAGGCCAAGACAGCAGCTTTGTGTCCTCAGATTCTCTAGATGTTGAGGGATTTGTACTTTGACAGATGTTAAACTCCTTAACTTTGATCAGTATTCCTTTAGAAATACTGTTGTTTTATTTCCTTTATAATAAAAAAGGGGAACGAAATTGCCATGCTTTATGATCCAGAACTGATAAAAATCCTTTGAAATAAAGGCATTTCCTCTTGATTTGTCATTCTCCTAGGAAAGCTTGAAGGAAGGTACCAATTATTTCTGACTGGTGGCAAGGGAATTTTGAGCAATTCTCTATTAACATGTTTTTGGTCATTTGTCAGCTTATCTGTATGGTCTGTTAACACTCAGCACTAATTAACAAAACTCTAAAGAAAGTGAAAAAAGGAATCCTCTAAGTTCAGTCAAACTAGCATGACACTGAGAACAGTAAAGAAAAAAAACTTGCTTTTCCAGAGACAGATTCCTAAAAGAAAATCCCAGAGATTGGAGTTATATACAGAATTAGAAAGAATTTTTTTCACTTCCTCCTTATGCATTCTGGCCTGAGTGTGGTATAGATTGAATTATAGAATGCATTTGAGATAAAGTTGATGTAATGCATTTCATGTGCTTATTTTCATGCCCAAACTAGGACACTCCACACATTCAGCTTATCTCACTGCATACTGATATTTTTTTTACCTGCTCTTTTGTGTATTTTCCTTTCACTGTTTTCCCCACCCCCCAGTTTTATTGAGATATAATTGGCATACGGCCCTGTATAAGTTTGAAGTGTAGAGCATAATGATTTGACTTACATATATTGTGAAATTATTTCACTAATTTTGGACCCAACTTCTTTAGTATGTGTCAAAGTCCCACTTTGTCTAGAAACTGGCTTTGATAGAGCAATCTTGACTTGGAGAATACTCTTACACTCTCTATCACCATCCCTAGACACTTTGCTCTGTGTGTGTGTGTGTGTGTGTGTGTGTGTGAGAAAGAGAGAAAAGAGAACAAGAGCGAGCACATTATTTATCTTCAAGTAGTATTTAAATATCCAAATATAATTTTATTAGCGTTCAAACTCCTTGTGGTAAGCACTTGGTTAAGATGTCATAATGGAAGGGAATTTTTGTCATTGTCACTACAAATAGCACAGTTCCAGAAGGTTAATGAGGTTTTGTCCTCAACCTGAGTTACCTCATTATGGCTCCAGTGCTAGGATCCTCTTCTTTTAGTTGGGATTTTTTCTTTATCAAAGCAAATTGTGATTCTGTGTTTAATTGGCTCAGTTCTTGTTCATAGCAGTGATTCATTTTTAGTGCTGTGATGTGTCTGATATTTATAAAGACTAGTTTAAAGGTGTAATGAATGAAACAGATTTATTACAATGGTGAGACTCTACTTTCATATCTGCTAAGTGATAAAATATTGATACATTAGAAGAAATCAATTTAGAAAGCAAGTATTCTTTTGTTATCCACATTTTTTAAGTGGGTGGGCTCATAGGTGGTTAGCCTGATGCACTGGATAGGAGAGCATATAGGGATCTGGGGCCAAACCCACAGTGAATAGTGAAACATCATCTTCTCCAAAATGTTTTATGTGCAGACGGTACACTTTTTCCAAGTGAAGAGTAGGTGGTTGGTCAAGGATCCTGGATTTAGGATCTATCTTTTGTCAGGGCATGGTTAACACAAAGGTCCTCTGAGTCTAAGTAAAGCTAATCTCTGACAGTATACGAAGAGTTCATTATAAGAAGCATTTATAAAGATAATTAGTGTTTCTAAACAGTAGCTCCTATGTAATTTCTACCTTTTTTTTTGGTGTGTTTCTCCACTCCGGATTTTGCTCAACATGTACTTCTGAACTCCTTTGTTGAATAGCTTGTTAGGACTTTTGATTTGGGGAATAGGATCAGATGTATATCACAAAACCTTTTACTGTGTTTCCTGTAACAATGCCGAGGACATTGCCTTCTTTCCACAGTCTCTAGAAATACTTGGGCTTTTTTTTTTTTTTTTTACATTTATTTATTTTTGAGAGACAGGGAGATACAGAGCGTGAACAGGGGAGGGACAGAGAGAGAGGGAGACACAGAATCCGAAGCAGGCTCCAGGCTCTGAGGTAGCGGTTAGCACAAAGCCCAACGTGGGGCTCGAACCCACGAATGTGAGATCATGACCTGACCTAAAGTCGGACGCTCAACTGACTGAGCCACCCAGGTGCCCCTACTTGCGCTTTTTCTGAGAAGCTGTTGTAATTTCTTCTTGTGTTTACCACAAATAATGTAACAAATTGTGTTTTCTTTTTTAATTGACTCCTATAAATCTGAATTTGTGACCCATCAGTAAAAACTGGAGCCTCAGAAGATATGTTTACCTGTGAAGTCACTTCATTTTTATCTATTTTCTGGCTTATTTTTATCTTCTGTCCTAAAATGTCACCTATTTCTTTTAATTTAATAATGTTAATTTGAATATCTCTGGAAGCTTTCTTAAATTATTTCTGGAAAAATGTAGTTATATAAATGTCAGTTTTAAAGACTTTTTATCCTTCATACTCAGTAATTTTTCCTTGTTTTTTAAAGCTCCATTTATTAAGAGGGTAACAGAGAAGCTCTAGCAACATGGTCAACTTTGTAAATAGGTGAGAAGAAGGAGAAGGATTTGGCAATGGGATATAAATTCCTAATTTTTCTTCTTTTCTGCTGTCTTGTAACTATCCCATGAAAGACAACTGTATTCATTCCTATGGAAATATAGAGGTTTTGAGGGTGTGGAGAGGAGAAAAAGAAAGAACACTATGGGCACCAGGGTGGCTCAGTCATTTAAGCATTCAACTTGCTTTTGGCTCCAGTCATGATCTCATGGTTCGTGAGTTCAAGCCCTGTGTCGGTGCTGGGCTGACAGTGCAGAGCCTGTTTGGGATCCTCTCTCTCTCCATCTCTCTGTCCCACCTGCATGCTCGCTTGCTCTCTCTCTCTCTCTCTCTCTCTCTCTCTCTCTGTGTCTCTCTCTCCAAATAAATAAATATTTTTTTTTTTTTAAAAAAAGAACACTGTGGGGAGAAGAGGAATAATTTAAAAGGGAGTCAGGAAGCAGAGAGGGAAGGGTATGGAGGATCAAGACAGTTGATGTCCCTCTTGGTGCCTGCAGAGCGTGTCTAGATGCCACTCTGACAGCTGCTTTAGGCACAATTAGACAGCAATCAGTGGGTGGTGGGTTAATAGCCCCAAATTTCCTAAATTTTCTTCACTATTCACATGATTGCTGATATCCAACTGAAACATACAAAACAAGAAAACTTCATTGGGCCCACATTGGTTACTTGATATCATTTTGTTAATTCCAAATTGCAAAAGACATTGAAGTTTTAATTTATTTTAATTTAATTTAATTTTAAATTAAAACAAATTTATTTTTATTTTTAATGTTTATTTTTGGGAGACAGAGTACACACAGGGGAAGGCAGAGAAGGAGACAGGGAGACACAGAATCTGAAGCGGTCTCCAGGCTCCAAGCCGTCAGCACAGAGCCCAACATGGGGCTTGAACCCATGAAACACAGGATCATGACCTGGGCTGAAGTCGGATGCTTAACTGACTGAGCCACTCAGGTACCCCTTTTAATTTTTTTTAATGTTTATTTTTAAGAGACAAAGAGAGACACAGCATGAGCGGGGGAGGGGCAGAGAGAGAGTGAGACACAGAATCTGAAGCAGACTCTAGGCTCTGAGCTGTCAGCATAGAGCCCGATGCAGGGCTTAAACTCATGGACTGTCAGATCATGACCTGAGCTAAAGTCGGATGCTTAACTGACTGAGCCACCCAAGCACCCTGAAGTTTTAATTTTAAATGAAAATATATTTTTGATTTTCAGAATAATTTTCTAATAATACTCTTGGAAGCTGATTTTGTAGTTCCCCAGTTATCACCTCATGTCATATTTGCCATAGTGGGAGTCAGGGAAGTGTGTAAGCAGGCCTTTCTTCATGATGATTGTTGTAGGCTATAATTCTGTCATTTCTGACTTCCATAATCACTATTAGGTATTGTCCTTCATGCATGTGTGAGAGGCATCCAAAATAACTTTCACACATTCTTAAAGTGTGTCTAAAAAACATAAGTATAGGGGCACCTGGGTTGCTCAGTCGGTTAGGCTTCCGACTTCAGCTCAGGTCATGATCTCTCGATTAGTGGGTTCAAACCCCACGTCGGGCTCTGTGCTGACAGCTCAGAGCCCGGAGCCTGGTTCAGATTCTGTGTCTCCCTCTCTCTCTGCCCCTTCCTCTCTCATGCTCTGTCTCTGTCTCTCAAAAATAAATAAACATTAAAAAAAAACCCATAAATATAAAAACATCAAGATTCATGAAGGTCAACTGATGTTGATCTATAACAGTAAGACCAATTTGTAGCCAGATTAAAAAAAAAGTGGCTGAGCTTGGAAGGGAAGTATTATTCTAAATTTTAAAATCAACATTTAATTTAATTGCAATAAGATGTCCTTCCAGCCTAACAAACACTTAAGATGAAACCTCCACCATGCTTCTGCCTTTGTACCACTACTGCAGACAGCTTGCTAGCTTCTCCTTGGGCCGAGCTGAGGAGAGGGATATTAGAATTTACTGTGAAACTAGTTACTTCAGGCCCTCAGAGTTTTCATAACCTAAGACCTGCAATCGTTCTCAGTTGCTCTTATTTCTGCTCAAGGAGTATTCCCCCTTGATCAAGACCTTGGGCTTCTCTCATTTGCAGTAGTAGAAAATCCCCGCCATCCTGAGCAGATTTTCCACTGAGTTAGAGATTTCAGGAAAACACAACCAACCACTGTGCTCTGAGCCGAGTGGCAGCAGTAGCAGCAGAACAAGGACATGGGCTCTCAGCCTACCTGTTACACTCCAGTTCCAGGTTTGCCTCTTAGGAGGTATTTTATATGCCTCACTCTCGTTAGCTGTCAGTGGAGATGGAGTACTTCCAATCTCAGAGAATTCTTAGGAGGAGTGAGTTAAGGCAGGTAAACTGCTAGAATAGTGCCTGATGCCTGGTAAATGCTATGTGTGTGTTCTTTATTTTTTAAATAAAACTTCTTTTTCATTTTAAAATCTTATAAATTTAGTTATGTCATTTATAGTGAAGGTGAACTTGTCACAAAGTTAAATGTCTATGAAACCATGTTTTAGGTTATCTTTATCATTAAAGGCAAAGCTATTGCTGGGTCTTCTTTAAAAATACGTATATACATACACAATAGTATCACAAGAGAGATAATTTAGTTGGGTGACCTTAGGATGCTCTTTTAAGAAACCAATAATTACACTGTCGGATTTTTTTCCAGCTATATTGAGGTATAATTGATAAATAACATTGTAAACATGTACATTGTGATGATTTGATATAAAGTGTGAAAGAATTTCCCCATCTAGTTAATCATCACATCTATCATCTCACATGTTTATTATATATGTATTTTTAAATTATGAATTAGAAAAGGAAGCTTGGGTCCTATTTATCCATCCTCCCTCTTAAAGTTTACGAAGCTTTTTTCTACTCTAAAATCTCTGGCCCAGTTTTAAAAAATATATTTATTTACTTGCATTTTTATTTTAATCACCGAGTGTTCATCATGACAAGTGAACTCCTTAATCTCCTTCACCTGTTTCACCCATCCCCTCACCCACTTCCCCTCTGGTAACCATCAGTTTGTTCTCTTATAGTTAAAAGTCTGTGTCTTGGTTTGTCTCTCTCTTTCTCCCTTCTTAAATTCAACATATAAGTAAAATCACATGGTATTTGTCTTTCTCTGACTTATTTCACGTAGCATCATACTCTCTAACTCCATCTGTGTTGCAAATGGCAAGATTTCATTCTTATATAATATTCCATTCCATATATACGTGTGTGTGTGTGTGTGTGTGTGTGTGTGTGTGTGTGTGTGTACACACCATATCTTTTGTATCCACTCATCAATCAACAGACACTTGGGCTTTTTCCATATCTTGGCTATTATAAATAATACTGCTATAAATACAGGGTTGCATGTATCCCTTTGAATTAGTGTCTTTGTATTCTTTGGGTCAATGCCCAGTAGTGCGATTGCTAGATTGTAGGGTAGTTTTATTTTTAACTACTTGAGGACTCTCCATACTGTTTTGCAGAGTGGCTGCACCAGTTTGGATTCCCATCAACAGTGCAAGAAGGTTCCCTTTTCTTGATGGTGAGCATCTTTTCATGTGTCTGTTGGCCATGTGTATGTTTTCTTTGAAGAAATGTCTATTCATGTCTTCTACCAATTTTTATTGGATTCTCTGTTTTCAGGGCATTGAATTGTGTAAGTTTATTATATGTTTTGGATACTAACTCTTTATTGAATATGTCATTTGCAAATACTTTCTTCCATTCCATAGATTGCCTTTTAGTTTTGTTGATTATTTCCTTCACTGTGCAGAAACTTTTTATTTTGATGTAGTCCCAATAGTTTATTTTTGCTTTTTTTTTTTTTTTTTTTTTTTTTTTTTTGCCTCAGCGACCTAGCTAGATAAAAGTTGCTATAGCCAATGTCAAAGAAATTCCTGCCTGTGCTCTTCTAGGATTTTGATGGTTTCTTGTCTCACATTTAGGTCTTTAATCCATTTTGAATTTACTTTTGTGTATGGTGTAAGAAAATGATCCAGTTTCATTCTTTTGCATGTTGCTGTCCAGTTTTTCCAAACCCATTTGTTGAAGAGACAGTCTTTTCCCCATTGGATCATCTTTCCTTGTTTGTCAAAGATTAACTGACCATATACTTGCGGGATATTTCTGGATTTTCTAATCTGTTCTATTGATCTATAGGTCTCTTTTTGTACCAGTACCATACTGTTTTGATTACTACTGTTTTGTAATATAACTTGAAGTCTGGAATTGTGATGCCTCCAGCTTTGGTTTTCTTTTTCAAGATTACTTTGGCTATTCGAGTTCTATCTGCCATAGTCTTTTAAGCAATTAATAGGGAATCACTATTTTAAAATTCTCCCCACTTCAAATGAACTATTTTATATTTTTCTGTTTCAGTGGTGAAATCTTGTAAATAATAATTTGGCTATAATCAAATATTTATTTCAGGGTCTGAATATGTCTCATAGCTTACAGCAGGGGTCCGCAAACTATGGCCTATAGGCCAAACTCAGCTGCCACCCATCTTTATAGGCAGATGTTCTATTGGAGTAAAGCCATGTTCAATCATTTACATGTTATCTATTGCAGAGTTGAGTAGTTGTGACAGAGACTGTATGTTCTGCAAAGCCTAAAATATTAACTACTTGGCCGTTTACAGAACAAGTTTGCTGACTTCCGGTTTACATTATTAGGATTATAGTCTTTTTCACACTAAATCTTTTATGTACATATTTGTACATCTCTTTTTTTTTTTTTTTGGCCACATCTGCTTATCATCTGTTATTTACTTAATATTTTCTTTAAAAAGATCCATCATGTTTTAAATATTTTATTAAGAAAAGCTTTATGTTACTTAAATGAAAACATTAGTAAAGCAATAGAAATGAAAGATATTTATGAAAGCAAATATGCTTAACATGAATTTCTTATTAAATTCTAGCTGAATGTTATTCCCTGCCAGTCTGAAAACTGCTATCTTAGGTAGTAAAGGAGGTTTTCAATTGTTAGAGAGATGATAAAGACATTCTTGGCACCAAAAATGAAACTTTAATCTTGTTTTAATCAGAAAGATTAAGTGAGAATTGGAAAAGGAAAGCACCATTTTCTCATAACATGTGATTCATGCCATTTAATGACACCTCTGAGTACCTCCTATCATAATCTGAGTATCACCTCTAATCTTGTATATCTGCAGTGATTTTTATCATCCTCTCTCAGAAACACTGGATAAACTACAGTAAGTGAAGCTGACGCTAGCTAAAGATGTATTTAGAATTTACTCTTTGCCAGACATCCTTTTAAGAGCTCTATGTATACAAACTTATTCAGTTCTCACAACAAGCTCTGAAATAGGTTCGCTTTCTTTCCCATTGTACAGATGTGAGCGCTAAGGCAGGAGGAGGCTGGTAACTTGCTCAAGGTCCTTTTGACTAATAAAAGGCAAAGCTGGCAATGAAAAATAATGGAGGGTTAGGAATGTAGGCTTGGCCAGGGACTGTGCTCCTAGAAAACCTGAGATCAGTTGTGAGTTTTCACCTTTGTCTCTGTATTATAGATATGTTAGTAGGGATTTGTGAGAAGTTTCTGCTAGAAACTACTATCTTATTAAAGAAACACTTTATTATTTTGTGTATTTTTCTAAAATTGAGGTGTTGCCTTTCTAAGTTGAAGTTGCTGAGAATGGACATTAATGAATAAAAAATGATTATATAATGCTTTTATTCTGCTGTATTAGTGAAACATTTTTAAAGTTGTAAAATATCCAGTTCTGTAAAGATGCAATAAAATTCTTGAGGTTATATATTACATTAATAAACTTGTGCTGGCAGTGGAATTTGGTGGAGATGTTTTGGTAAATAAATTTAAAATGTGTTTTAAGGACCATACTAAGTTTTATTTCCTTAAACCTCAAATTCACCTTTGTGGATTCTAATAATGATGAAGTAATGCAAATACTATTAACATTAAAGATATTTTGGAAACAAACAAACAAAAAACCCCAATACAACCTTTGGAATCAAATAGATTCCAGAGTGTGAGTGTATTGCCTGGTCCATAGTGAGATGGTGATGGGCTTCAGAACAGGCTACCTCAAAATATGGCACCCTGACATGTTGAATATTTTAAGCCGAAGGAGTTTGAGAAAACAGCAAAAGCAGGAAGGTCACTATTGGTTGTAAAACTCTCCTTGAGAGGTACCCTCCCTATATTGGAACCAAGGAGCATCCTTATCTCTGAAGACAAGAGGATACAGAGAAGAATCCTAACAAACAATCCTTGCTCGGTTTCCCCTAATTCTGCACTTACCTCACACTCCTTGATCTATATTTCTTCATGACTCTTTATTAAACCAAGCATAAAGATACTCAGATTTAACTGTTTTTCCAGTTCTCTGTTTCCTTTTGAAGGCTTCTGTGTCAGTTAAAACTTGTATTAAATAACATTTGTATGCTTTTTCTCCTTTTAGTCTATCTTTGGTTTAATTTTCAGACCCACTCAGGGATCCTGAGAGAGATGAGGAAAACTTTTTTTCCTCCAACTATGGCAACAGACTAAAGACTTAATTAATACAACATCTGAACCAAAGAGTAAAGGAAATGGTATTTTTATTCAGAGGGAGCTAATTATATGGACCAGGAGAAAATCCCACTTTGGTTTGGGCTTTTGTGTTTTCAGTGGTACCAAATTTGGCGGAAAGAACCAGGCTGTATTTGATTTCTGGCTCTGCCTCTGGATGGTTTTAGGTTGCTTAACTTCTCTGGGTCTTAGTTCCTAATCATCAAGCAGAGATTAAAAAAGGCCTATCTTGTTATAAGTACTAGATGAGGCCAAGTATATAAAGGGTCTCAAGAACATAGTTCTTTCAGGAAATGTTAGCTATTTTCCTTCTCCTCTTTTGCTTTAACATTGATTGAACCATGAAGACCAAACCTTTTGGGACTGAATAACACAGCCGGGGCTGTTTGCCTTGCCTAAGGTGTGACAATTCTCTTTGTGATGTGGAAGCAGTAATATTTACTTTTTGCCACCAAACATTAAATTTGATTCAGATTTCAAGTTCAGCGTTAAATAATTTTCATTCATATGCAAACACCAAGTAACTCAGTAACAGAAGACCCAAGCTACTAGGAGTTGAAAGGGGAGTTGTAACAGCCTTTGACCTTTACTAGCCCTGTGACCTTGAGCAAGTTAAATGTTCTATGCCTTAGTTGCCTCATCTGTATAATCAGGATAATAAGAGTACATCACTCAGAAGGCTAGGAACATTTAGATTTTGATTTTATAGATTTATAACACTATCTGACACATATAAACACTCCACATTTTGTTAAAAATAATTTGTTTCTGAAAAACATTAATGAAGCATTAATTTTAAGTCTTCTTCAAGCTGTAGGTAAACATTGTTTTATCATTATACCACAAATCCTCCATATATGATCTCTTAAATGATGAAAAAGTTTGAGAAAGGCTGGATTCAACTCTGCTTAGTCTTCCTGAAGTATGTTATCTTGTTGTCAAGGTAACAGGATTCAAGTAGGTTTTGTAAAATGAGAATGGGAATCATTAAAAGCAAAAAGCACCAGAAAATACTTTTGAAAGGGAGATGGCTTAATAACAGACTTTTAATGAAGCAAAAGTGGCTAAATCTCATTGAAGGCAGAGAATCGATTGCTCTGCAGTTCAGTTGCTTTATTGAAAATCACCTGTATTTTCAAACAAGAGCTTGGCATTTAATATCCCCATAATAATGGGGGAGAACTTCTGAGAGTGAGAACATGAGGAGCTGGTAAAGACTTTTTCTCTTGAAAAAAGATACAATGGCAATAGATTTCACTGACTTAGGTTTGGAGGAAAAATAGTATGAGATTTGACAGAATGAATTTTAGCAGTATGAAGGGTGTATCCGTATAATCATTTCACCTAGCTTTTCTATTCGAATTTTGGAACCAACTCCACTTAGGTGCTAAGTCGAAAGTTATTAATAAAACAAATCTAGGAAAATCTAATTTAGGAACACATAATTTCATTTATACATTACCCAATTTAAATTGTTCAAGGCCCCAGGACTGGGGTCTCCCCAGTTTACTTGGCAACAGTTAAAAAAACAAATAAGTTTCTTCTCTTTGGGAGATGCCAAGAAAAGAGGAGTGTATGAGGAAAAAGAGCAAGGTATGCAAAATGCTTTACAGCTTTTTGTTAACTGTATTTGATCTTAATATAATACATACTGTTTAGTTAACCTGATAACTGTATATTAAAAACATGTTAACCATCCTAATTATGTGGAGCAGTCAGGGTCTTGACTGCAATTAATAGAAATTGATTCTAGTGTTGTTGTTTTTTTTTCATAATAAAAAAGGCAGTCCTGATTGACATTAGTATTGGACTCTACACTGATGGCCAATGCCACCACAAATGATTCTAGCCATTTCCTTTTCTTTGCCTCACTTGCTCCAGATTCAAAGTCCTGGGCAGAGAGACAGCGGGCTAGCCTGAGCCACCTGCTTGTGCCCTGGATGCAGGAGTGCAGAGCTGAACCATCTGCTTCTCCTTAGATTCCACAGTGGGTGGGTGGGAACTTGCTTCCTACCAAGTCACGCATGGAGGTCTCCCCTAAGTTAGGAAGGAAGTTTAGGTACTGGGTAGACAAAAGCAACAAATACCTTAGAGTGTAATTTTTAAAAACTGGAAAAAAATGAAGGAATAGAATCAAGCTGTTTTATATAGGTGCTATATATATGGTGGGCCGTATGCAATCAGTAACTTGGATTGCAATTAATATCTTACTAGAAATATGTGTCCTCCTTAGATGTCCAGTCATGCAGCTCCATCCCACTCAGGGGATTTAAAAGCTTCTGGCAAGCAAAGTATCCCTCTCTCCTGACCCATGGGGAGGAAAGAAAGTAGAGATAATGTTTTTTTTTTCCTGAACCCTAGACTCTCCTAATGGTAATGTCTTCTCTCTCTAGTCTGGCTTTTATATTGACTAGGTGATGTTCATAGAGCTGGTCCTGCTAAAAGTCCTCTCGAAAGCTTTCCAGGGAGATGTCTTGTACCAACTGCTGGTGGTTATTATAACTTAGAATGTGGATGTACAGCATCTTTTGCTCTCAGTTTGGGGTCTTGGTCTTAATTCCAGATAAAAGGAAAAATTCCTGTTGTTACCCACTAGTTTCTATTTGGTGCTACTGAAGAGAACAGGATAGATGAATCAGGTAAATGGCACTCAAAGACAGGACAGGAGAAATCTGTCTTGAGATAAAAGAACCTGCAGATGGAAGGGCACAGGGTATGCTATGGAAAAGATGGTAAAGTAGGACCAATATCAAGCTATATCCTAGAGGAGATAATGAATTTCAGGATCTAGAAACTAGTCTTAGGGCAAAAGAAAAACGTTATCCCATTTAGACTACATCAGAGGCAGGGGCACCTGGGTGGCTTAGTCGGTTGGGCGGCCAACTTCCGGCTCAGGTCATGATCTTGCCATCTGTGAGTTCGAGCCGCGTCGGGCTCTGTGCTGACAGCTCAGAGCCTGGATCCTGCTTCAGGCTGTCTCCCTCTCTCTCTGCCCCTCCCCTGCTCAAGCTCGGTCTCTCTCTGTCTCAAAAATAAAATAAACGTTAAAAAAACTTAGATTACATCAGAGGCAGTGACTTTCAATGATAGAGTATCCTAGTGCAGCATGTGATATCTAAGAAGAAAAAATGCGACTCAATGATTTTTAAAATTCTATTAGAGATAAAATATTAAAGACAGATATTGTCAAATATATTAAAAATAGAGAAAAATTAGGCCTTGGAAAAAAATTACTTGATGAAAATCAGGGGATCATAATAAAGTTTTCAGAAGTAGCGAAACTAGTGTTACAGGACTGCAGGGAATATTAATATGCTTGTATTAGAATTTATATCAGGGCTCAACAATTATGGACATTGTGATGATAGGGCAACAGATAAGTGTTATAAATATAGACAATGTAAAAAAATCTCAAAAGCAAAATAATAGGAGATGGGAGAAAAAAGTGTGAGGTAGAAGAAAATATAACTACTTTTTTAGCAGGGAGTCAGAAAATATATTCTAATGTGGATACTTTAAGAAATATGGGTTATCATTTAAACTTTCTTTAAAAAGACAAAGAAGGCCAGAAGCAACTTTGTAAAAGATAGAAATAAAGAAAGTACTGAAATCAGAAAATATAAGTGAAATATCAAGAATAAGCACAAAGCATATTTGTTTTAAAAAGTAAAGGTAAATGAGATAAAGTACCTTTCACAAGAGAAAGATTCTCAGATTAGTTTCCATGAGGACAGGGATTTTTGTCTGTATCATTCACTGTCCTATCTTTAGTCCATGGAACAGAGATGAAGTCAAACTGGCTTGAAAATGAAGGGACTATTTGGCTTATATGTTAAAAAAAAAACTTAGTAAATGTTAAAGATCTTACTAGTTTTATTTAACAATTCATGAATCAATCAGCATCTAATTTAGAGATACAAAGAAGCTCTGAGGAGCTTTTCTAAGTAGGAGGTAGAAGGGACAAGGAAGTTCTAGGCAGAGAAAAGTGGATTGGTTATTTCAAGGCTACTTTCCTTTGGCTGGGGTCTGTCTGGCTGATCACCTAACTAGTGCCCATGAGGTGATTCCTGGTTGAGTGGTGTAAGATTCCATTTCTGGAAGAGCTGAAACTACAATTAAGTCAAAATCTTGGTTTGGCGTTGGGGCTTGGCATAAGTGACTATTTTGCGTCTGTTGTCTAGTTTTTAACAGCTGTAACTAAAAATTCAGTGGAATAGTGAATGCCATAGGGTCTGTGGCCTTGTTTTTCTGTGAAGGTCCCTGGTGTGTACCCTACTTTTGTGGCTTGCTCTCAAGTTTGCCTCATAGTCATAAGAGGGCTGCCCGTAGTAACTGTGGAAAGGTGATTCCTTATTCATGGTCTTTGCTCTCTTCCTTATCCCATGCTCTTCCCTGCAAAATCCCAACCACTCTAAACCAATTACAGTGGACATGCAGTGGGGACTACCTACTGGTTAATTTTTTAGATCAGAGTTCTCAAAGTGTAAACCACGTATCTCCGGGGGTTCCAAAGACGCTTTCAAAAGATCTGTGAGGTTAAAACTATTTTTATAATAAAACCAGAAGATGATTTGCCCTTTTCACTGTACTGACATTTGCCATGATGATTCAAAAGCTGATAGATAAAAGTGTTGGTGCCTCAGCATGATTCAAGGCAATAGTACCAAACTGCACTGGTGATCATTGTAGTTTTCCCTGACAGTCACTTGTAGCAAAAATGCCAGTTTCACTTATGAATGTCATTGACAAAGCTGTAAAAACTGTTAATTTTATTAAGCCTTGACCTTTGAATACAAGTCTTTTTAATATTTTGTGTGATGAAATGAGAAGCAAGCATGAAGCACTCATGTAATATCTTGAAGTAGAATGAATGTTTCTGGTTGTCTCAAAGAAAGTATTTTGAGATTATTTGAGTTGCAACTGAATTAGCTGCTTTTTTCCATGTAACACCATTTTATTTCAAAGAACCAGTGGCAGAAAAACTATTGTTATTCACACTGGAATATCTGACAGACATTTTATTTAAAACAAATGAACTGAATCTGTCACTTCAAGGGAACCACTGATAGTATTTTTTTTTTATTGGCCAAAGATAAAATTCAAGCTTTCAGGAAAAAATTTGAATTTTGGAAAACTTGTGTCTGCCACCATGAGGTCAATAGCATCCTGATATTAAAAGACTTTTTTGATTATGTTGATGGTGATATTACCCAATGTGATTTTTTCAACATTGTATAATGAAATATGTCAGCATTTAGAAGATTCACATAACTTAGATCCAATCACATTACAAAATAGGCCAATAAATTTTAATATAACAAAATGTTAAAGAATACATATGTTTATATGGTTTTAGATTCAATATTGCAATTAATATTTAAGATACTTACCAGTTGTTGATATAGTGAAGAATCAAAAGAGAATATCCGTAATTATCTGAAAAAGCCATTTAAAATATTCTTCTTTTTTCCAACTACATATCTTTGTATGTCTGGATTTTCTTATTGTAAGTCAATCAACATAAATTGAATGCAAAGCAGATATTAGATTTCAACTTTTATTAAGATGTTAAGAGATTTGCAAAAATGAAAAACAATTTTCTCCTCTCAGTACATTTGTTTTAGTTTGGTAAATATAGTTATTTTCCATAAAAAGATGGTAGTTGTAGTAACATATAATGGGTTTATTGTGTTGCTATTTTAAAAAATGAATTAATAAACATGTGAAATTTTCTCAATTCTATTGAGGTTAATCAGGCAATATTCATGGAGTTGGATGGTGACTCACTTCAACCTAAATTTTACAGCTTCTTGACATCTAGAGGGAGATTGGATAATGTTTGAGGGGGATGGCAGTTTTCTGCTGAATGCTGATGGGTAAAATCCACAATAAATATATAGCCATCAAAAAACTTTGTACACCAAATAACATACTGTATAGAAATAGTGGTTGGCAATTCAATATCGGTAAAAGATTTTTAAGTCATATCTTTTAGCCCATGACAGATCAAGTAGATGAAAAATAAATAACTCTAAATTCAGAACAACATGATTAATATGGATATTCTAGTGGTTATATGCTAATTCCATAAGATAACATTTTATAAAAATTTACCATTAAGCCTAAAGAATCCTTAACATATTAAAAATTAGAAACACTGGAGATTACATTCTCTGACCACAATGTGGTGGAACTAGGAATTAACAGCAGAAACTTTCATACTTAAGAACCTAAGATAAAAACAAACATCTCAGGGCCACTGTGTGTGTAATTCTGGGGGCACTATTCACATTGATCCCAAGTTCTATTACAGAGAGTGACATCCAAATAGAATACAATTAGATAGCAGTTGTACTTGGGTAATGTGGTGATCCTTGACTTCATTCTTAAATAACTCTTATGGAAAAAGGAAATTTAAAATTTTAGACTATCTAGGAATTATAAATTATATTTCCATACGGGCTAAAGTGATGCTAAGAGGAACTGTTTAATAGTAACTTTTAAACAGTTACAGTATAAAACAAAAATAAATATATTAAAAATTCAATATTTCCTAACCCAAGAAGTTAGGAAAAGATAAATAAAATATACCTGAGCAAACCAAAAAAGGAATTGAACCTTATAGTATAAATTAATACATTAGAAAACAGAAAACAAACTGTAATTGATAAACAAGTCACAAGTTAGTGATTTGGGAAACTAAATGAGTAAGTGTAAACAAGCGAAAGGAAGAGGGAACAACAAATGCTCAAATCTAAAAATCAAAATACAAACGGGAAATAAAGAGAAAAGTAAGTTATTAGATGATGTCATAGAACAAACATTAAGGAGAAATCAGAAAGAAATTAGTAATTTTCTAGAAAAAATGAAAATAACCAAAACTGATTCAAAAGCAATAGAAAATGTATAAAAATATTAAACAATGATCCAGTTCCAAGAGTGAAAGATTGATAAGTTTGATTATTTTAATATTACAAACATATGTACAAAAACCAACAATACCATAAACAAAGTAAAAGATAACACTAAACACTAGCAAAATACATTTCTATCATCTCTCTCTCTACTTATATCTTCTTGTCTATTGTCTACTTCAGATATATATTGAAGATGTGTAAAGACTGATTTCCTTAATATATATAAGATATAAAAACCAACAAGAATAAGAAAACTCATTAGAAAATGGAGAAGAATATGTGCTGATAGGTCACAGGAAATACATATAGATAGTCAGTAAATGAATGAAAAGTGTGTGATCTGACCTTGAAATGCAAAGTAGGGGCACCTGGGTGGCTCAGTAGGTTAAGCGTCTTGACTTCAGCTCAGGTTGTGATCTGGGAATTAGTGAGTTCAAACCCTGTGTCAGACTCTGTGCTGACAGCTCAGAGCCTGGAGCCTGCCTCGGATTCTGTCTGCCTCTCTCTGCCCCTCCCCCACTCACACTCTGTCTCTCAAAAATGAATAAACATTAAAAAATACCTATATAAAAAAATGCAAAGCAGCAAAAGTTAGACGAACATTTTTCCACCATCAGAATGACAAAGGTTCAAAATTTGGGTGAGGAGAAAGAAGGTAGTGTTCTTTGAAACATTCTCATCAGGAGTGAAACTAATAATATGTGATCATTTTGAATGATCTATGAGAAAATTACAAAAAGTGTGTACCCCAACTGCTTCTAAAACTTTAGTCTCACCCATATGTCAAGAGTTATAGAAAAAGAGACTGAGACAGGTTCTCCTCCCTCCCCTTATCTCAAGACAAGTAAGGAAAACTTCTGAGATGCTTCAAACAGGAGGGAAGAAGTACTAAAAGATCAGTCCTGGTTTCCCTTCCCCGCTGGAGAAGAGTGAAACACGATCAGATCTGAGCTGGGAGAAGGAAGATTTAAATTAGATGATGTGAGTGTGAAGTTTTGGTTTTAGACTAGCCTAGATGTTCTAATTTCCTGGGAAATTAAGCAGTTTACTTGCAGGGCAGGGACAAACGTTGAGACTAAATGAAGTTGTTTTGCTCATTCTTCATTGAGTTTGGCTTATCTAATAAACCATTATGTGCCCCTTCACTCAGCAACTGTACTTTCAGGAATTTATGTCACAGATACCCACAAGAGTACCAGATACATAGAATGTATGTTCAGTGATGTTCACTGAAGTGCTTGTTTAGAACACTGAAAACGGCTGATAGGTTTCACAATATAATAGTCAAATAAGTTATTGTATGGTTATATTCTGCCATTTATTTTTTATTTTTTTATGTCTTTATTTTATTTTGAGAGAGGGGGGGGAGGGGCAGAGAAAGAGGGAGACACAGAATCCTAAGCAGGCTCCAGGCTCTGAGCTGTCAGGACAGAACCCGACACGGGGCTCAAACCCACAGACTGTGAGATCATAACCTGAGTCGTAGTTGGCTGCTTAACTGACTGAGCCACCCAGGCGCCCCTGTATTATGCCATTTTACAGCTAAAAAGAATAGTGGGGTGTACTCATATGCACATAGGCATAGGAAAACAATTGGTATATTTTAAGTGAAAAAAAAATCAAGTTTCAGAACAGAATAATCACATTTCTGTTAGAAAAAAGGGAATATTAATAAGTTCATGATAGAGATGAGGATTGTATACCTTTTGAATAAAGACATCCATTAATTTCTTTAATTTTTTCTTTAAAAATTAAAGCCTCAATACACACATGGTATAAAGTATTTTTTTCAGTATAGAAATGTGAAGAGTAATGAAATAAAATACTTCCATTTCTATCCTCACTCCTTTTCTTACTCTTCAAAGCTTTTAACATTTTCCTTTCTAGCTCTGTGGATGCAATTATATAATACCTGTATATAGATTTCTTTTAAAAAGATCATATATTTTATAGTTTAAATACATAAAGAGAGAAGTGAAAGAAAAATAATTAAATACCACTCTTTTAGGAAACCGTATGGTTCCATATTTATCATGAAAGTTTGAAGCTCAGTTAATTGAGGAAAGGTCGTTTATAATTTTATGTGCTCTTGTCCTCTTTGACCCACTATTGTGCTTTGACTTGGATATTTCCAAATGCTGACCACTTCCTTTCACGTTGTGTCAAAGTCCTATGAAACAAGAACTGGTACGTTGAACCAGAGGCTGTCTTCCGCGAAGGTTCTGTCATAGTTTCACAGGAAGGGTTTGCTTCTTAGAAACCCAAATGGGCTTCCTGCACCCAAATCTGAGGCCGTACAAACTTGGAAGTCTGCTCTTACAGTGATTCCTATGTATGCCATTTGGATTCTTTTTATTTTTTATTTATTTTTTATTTTTGAGAGCGAGACTGCGTGAGCTAGGGAGGGTCAGAGGTGAGGGAGACACAGAATCTGAAGACAGGCTCCAGGCTCTGAGTTAGCTGTCAGCACAGAGCCCGACGTGGGGCTCGAACCCATGAACCACGAGATTGTGGCCTGAGCCGAAGCCGGACGCTCAACTGACTGAACCACCCAGGCGCCCCTGGATTCTTATGTAGTAAGATTCAGTGGGATGTATGAAGTGAATATATACCAATAGTCTTTCTACTTTCCATCCTTTAAGGCTTTTTCAGAACTATCAGTTCATATTGTCCAGCCAGTTAGGAATACTAATCCCACAAGATGCACCCAGGATAGAAAGGTTCTGGAATACAAAATTTTGGAACATGTTGCATACAATATCACTGCTTTTGATAATTTCTGCCTATTAACATATTAAAGGTTTGACTTAGCACTTCTTTAAGAACCTGAAAGAACACAGGGCTCTGCCCCACCCCCCAATTCCTATTAACACCATAGAGTCTCAAATTGACTAGAGTTCACAAGGAGCAGGAAGGGAAACTAACACTTTCCTGGGAGCAATTCAAGGAGGATTTTGGCTGACTAGGTAGTATTATTCCATAGCAGGAAGGCCATAGCAGGCTCTGGGTTTAGTTTCCAACTCTCTCTCCCCTATACTTAATATAAGTTTGGGTACTTTTTAAAATATTCCTTAGTTTGAAAGCTATAAAATGTGAAAACTACTTTCTTGTGTTGTAGGAAGGATTAAATGAGAGGAAGTATCTAAAGCAGGCGCTCGAAAAGTATTTTCTTTCTATTCTCTTTTAGAGAAGCTTTCAATTTATCATGCTTTCTTTCCTCATCGTCCCATTTTATTAACTTGAAGGCAATCACTTTCTGCCTCCAAAAAAACTAGAAATTTTTTTTCCTTCTTTTCCCCCTGAAACTTTTCTATCTTAGTACTTAGTGTCTCTTTTTTGTAATGATTAACCAAGAAGGTAAAGTCAAACCAAATAGATAAAAACTATACATTAAGGGTGATGAAAATAACCTATGTTTGTTTAACATTTAGCTGCATAGAAAGCTTCAGCCTTAAAAAAAAAAAAAGGTGTTTTTCTTATCTACTCACCAATATTTGTAACAGTCCCAACAGCTCATAGAGTTACAGAATCTCTTTTGGGGGACTTGATTTTGCTTTCTTCTCATTTATATTTCATATTTATCATAATCATTTTGCTGATCCTACCTCCTATAAAAGTAACATCCTAGTTGGTCTTCCTGTCTCTAATATCTCTCTAGTATCTAGTACCCACATGCTCATGACACACCTGTCAATCGTCTTCCTAAACGTTCCACTTTGATTATTTTACTCTCTCATCATGCATTCAGTAACTTCCCTTGCCCATAGAATTGAGGCTAACAAGCCTTCCACTGTAAGGTTCTCCCATCCTCATTAATCTCTTGTTCTTCTGTTCTTTAATATTTACCCTCTCTTTCACCTAAATCGGCATCTTTTCTGTTTCACATACATACGAGGCTCATGCCAATGCTGTGAATTTGCTTTCCTCCAAACCTCTTCTCCATCTTCTCTGATGGTCCTAAAATGACCAATTTTTAAGGACCAATGAATCGTTTCTTCTACATAAAGCTTTCTTCTTTTGTTCCAGCCAGTGAACATGATTTCCTTTTAAATTGTGTAACTACATTTGATTATTGGGAACAACTTACTGTGATATTTAATCACATGCTTACCTGAAACAGTAAGACTCTATCTCTTCTCATTCCAAAGAGAACAGAAAGTTCTTGGAAGGTAGCAATTATTTTTCAAACTTCTCTTGTATTCTTTATGAGGTCTAGCATGGTGGTATACTGATTAATTAATTGATTGAATCAGGCATGATTTGTACATTATCTAAATCATTGCTATTATCATCTGAATATTGCCATCCTCTTGTCCTGTGACTTTGTCCCATGAGTTATCCTGGCTGTTTTAAAATAGTATTTGAACTCCTACTCCAGGGAAATCTAGTGTAGAGTAGGACTGGGGACTCTGGAAGTTTTTATATGTTTCATGGAACTATGTGCCACTGTAATCAGTTCTTGCAATCAAGTGATTTAATAAATGCATTGCAAAACCAGGGCATAAGGATTGAAAAAAGACTGTGAAGTTGCAGCTCAAGAGGTTTAGGATGAAATGGAGCATAAAATTTCTATGAAAATCAACAAATAAGATTATGATCTATTCAGTAGCTTTCTGATGTAATCAGTTTTAGGAAGCCCTTCATTTTTCTTCAATTTTGTTTTCTTGAGAGAAGGCAGGTCATGAATAGTAGAATTTTGAAAAGTTATGAGAAGAATCATGCAATTTGCTGTTATACAGTAATCTGTAAAGCAGAAAAACGCCACAGGGAATGCCTGAACTTTTTATTCCCTACCCCAACAATCAGTCTCCAGGTTGAAACTCTTGGCTGTTTACTCTTCACATTTCCAATATCCAATTCATGTTCAAGTTCTATTGGTTTCTATCTCACAGTGCATCATAAATTTACAGTTTTATTTCTACATTCCTCCACAACTATAGGTTAAATCCATCAGCCCTGGTCTGGACCATTGTAAAGGTCTTCTATCTTTTCTTGCTGCCATGAATCTTTCTTCCAAATTCCATCTTCCATGCTGCGTCTTCAGTCATATGCCTTAAGCACTATCACATCATGTAGTTTTCTGTTCACAGAAATGACAAAGTTCAAATGTTAATATTCCACGTACTGCTGACTATTCTTCTATTCTTTCTCTAAAAAGTCTTTTCAATGCACAGCCTATAGCCTAACCATACAGCAAAGAATTACCGTTCTTCGATATAATCTACAATTTTTGTTTCCATTTTTGTTGTCATTCTATTATCTCTATTTGGAATGCCCTATTTTTCATCCCTACCTATTGAAAATTTTGGTAGAATTTGAAAAAATTTGGGAGCCCCTGGATGGTTCAGTTGGTTGAGTGTCTGAATCTTGATTTCAGTTCAGGTCATGATCCCAGGGTCATAGGATTGAGACCTGCCTTGGGCTCTGTGCTGTGTGGAATCTGCTTAAGATTTTCTTTTTCTCGGGGCGCCTGGTGGCTCAGTTGGTTAAGGGTCTGATTTCGGCTCAGGTCATGATCTCACGATCTGTGGGTTTGAGCCCTGCATCAGGCTCTTTGCTGACAGCTCAGACCCTGGAGCCTGCTTCAGATTCTGCATCTCCCTCTCTGCCCCTCCTCTGCTCATACTCTGTCTCTGTCTCTCTCTTTCTCAAAAGTAAATAAACATTAAAAAAAAAAGATTCTCTTTTTCTCTCCCTGTGACCTTTCTCTCCAGCTTATGCTCTCTTTGTCTCTGAATTTAAGGAAAAAAAAGGAATTTGAAAAAATTTTGTTACAATTCCCTTTTTTATTTCCAAATAATTTCGATTGATTTAATTACTTATTTGTATCACTTTTATTTCATATTCCTTTAATTTCTAATTTAAATTTAACTCATTTATTTAATAAATCTAATGATGACAAGAGAAGGCAGTTAGTTTCAGGGGCACCTGGGTGGCTCAGTAGGTTAAGCATCCCACTTCAGTTCAGGTAATGATCTCATATCTCGTGAGTTCAAACCCTGTGTCAGGCTCTGTGCTGACAGCTCAGAGCCTGGATTCTGCTTCGAATTCTGTATTTCCGTCTCTCTCTGCCCCTTCCCCGCTCATGCTCTGTCTCTCTCTCTCTCTCTCTCAAAAGTAAATAAACATTAAAAAAATAAGAAGGCAGCTTCAGAGTCATCCACATTAGGAGTGGTACATTCCTAACCCAATATTCTCTTAGCCAGATCCCCAAAATACCCACTGCTACTCCAATGGCACCTTACACATCCATGATATAGAGAAGTTAGAGTGGAAAGAGAAAGTGGTATTAACTGATTTCAGCTATTTCTAAAAAGTTTTCAAGAATATGTAATAATATAAACATTGCTAGGAGTTGTCCTTGGGCCTTGGAAGTGGTCCAAGCAAATGAATTAGAAGCTTGAGCTTCCTTAACTTGATGATAAATCTCCTGGTCTTGGGTGAGCCACTGATATTATGTGACCTGGTTTTAATCATGTGATCTCTTTGTAGTTTTTTCATCTAGAAAATAAAGGAATTGAACTAGATAATCTCTAAAGTTCTTTTTAGGATTAAGTTCTAGAATAATAGTTGTATTAGAGAAGGGAGTGTTTATGGTACTCATGTTGCTGTATTAAACAAGACGAGGGTATTCAAAGGGCTGAGAGACCTAGAAGGAATGTCAGATATGTCAGGTATTATGTTTTGGTTATCTGAGAAAAGTTTAGCTGGCTATTGAGTTGGAGAGGCCATAAGAGACAAATTGACAATGGGAGCAAAAAGCAATCCCAGTTCTATTCATTGTAGCATTAAAAAAAATGTTTTAATGTTTATTTTTGAGAGAGAGCACACATGAGTCGGGGAAGGACAGAGAGAGAGGGGGACAGAGGATCCAAAGCTGACAGCAGTGAGCCTGATGCGGGGCTTAAACTCAGAAACCGTGAGGTTATAACCTGAGCTGGAATTGGATGCTCAACCAACTGAGCCACCCAGGCACCCCTCATTGTAACATTTTTAAGACTGGAAGCAACCTTATATTCTGTGGTATATCCACATAGTAAGATACTGGAAAGCTATAAAAACCAATGAGTTATCCATCTCTATCTACATGGAATGAACCTCATCAGAACAGTTCAATAAATAAAAGTAACAATTGAACAGTGTTTCGCAAAATGCTTTTTACCTAAGATGGAGAAAATATGAACATATGTGTATATGTATGTGTGTGTGCATGTGTCTGTTACTTCTATTAAAAAATAAAATATACCAAGAAAAATGAATAAGAACCTTAATTCTATGAAGAGGCTGGAGAAATCTGGCAAAGAGAATATGGGGGTGGGAATGTATTGGTTCTTCTGTGAATGTACATGAAGGATGCCTTCTCTTGTTATCTTTTAATTTATTAAGTAAATAAAAGAAAATTTAAATTAAAAATGAAAGGAATATGAATCTAACCAGGGAAATAGGCTAGATTACTGTAGGAGGGTACAACCAGTACAACTCAGAAAGTGGGAAAATCTATAGGTCTAATGACCTGGTGTCCTCAACAAATAAATTAGAAATAGTAAAAGAAGTGTAAGGAGCATATCCGCTAAGTGCATTATCAGAAACTTATTTGAATGAAGCAACTATAAAGATAAATAGACGAACACCAACAATAGTAAGAGAAACCCAGAATATTGTATGGGGGATTTTTTTTTTTACTATAATCTGTTATTTGACAACATGAAGGTATTCTTAAGCGTTGCCATTTTTATGTGGGATAATGTTGTTAATATTACTAGAGAGATTATCTTTATACTTTAGATTATTTATACTTTAGAGATTATATGTTAGAGATTCAACTCAATAATTACAGAAGAAATGGTATGATGTGTGAGATTTTTTTCAAAATAATGAAACCGAGGTGATGATTTAGGTGGATGGATATGTGCGAAAAATCTATAATATGACATTTTAAAAATATAGTTAAGTGAAGAAAAAGAATTGGGTCATGCATGAATTCCAAGGAATTGAGGCTGTGCTGATCTGTACTGATTTAGTAAGATACTAAACCCACGGTGGAAATCAGCAATAGATACATCTGTAGAAAAGATTATTTTGTACCAGGACTCATTTTCAGAGAGCTGAAAAGGGGGAGGATGATGAAGGCGGATATAAGCAGAAAATGGCTTACTAAAATTCTCTTCTCCATCAGCCAGTCTCCCACTTTTACTTCTATGTCTTTGCACAGTTCAGATTTCTCTTAGTTCTTTTCCTCCCCTTGCTTTCTCTTCTTTGTCCTCCATCACTTACTTATTTTTTTCACTATTGGATTACCCTTCATTCACGAGGCATATTATGCAATAAAGGTATATTCAGTGTATTTTGGAAAACTTTGTATATTCTCTTTATTGATTGCAGTAGTAGATTATTTTATATGTAGTTGATCATACATGCAGGTTTGGCTAGAACAGTCATGATTTAGGACTCTGGTCCCAGAGAAATTATTAATAGCACCCCTGTCCCTCTTAAAAGTGTGCTGGATTATATTTTTCTAAATGTTGCAATTGTCAACTGTCCTTCAGATTCTTTCAAATGTAGTTACTTAATGCTGTCATGTATCTGAACCTGTTCCAAGGCTTTGTTTTTCCCTATGTTATATTCTGGTGGGTTGGCTCATTTGGGTCAGTGGTTCTCAACAGAAATGAAGTTTCTACTCTTCTTCTAGAACATTTTGCCAAGTAGACATTTATTCTAATGAAAACAGCTTACCTTTGAGAGATAGAACATTAATGTACTGACAGACACATGCCCCTTTCAGTAGATTCATTTGGCAGAATTAAAACATTTAGAAGCAGAGAGCAGGATCCCCAGGGACCAGAGGAGAGGCATATTTCAATCAGGAAGGAAGATGCCAAACATAGGCACTTGTATGGAGGGGAAGCCAAATGTGGGGGTTGGAAGGGACCCAAAAGCTGAAATGCATCAGTGAGAGGGATGGAGTAAAATTTGAAAGTTGAGATTAGTAAGAGTCCAAGGCTAAGTGAGGTAACAGTTTTGTTTAAGTAGGTGATACCATTATCTCTATTGTAATAAGTACAACAAAACAACAATTCTACAGTGAAACGCAGATTGACAATAAATGTCTTTTTTTCCTCCTATAACTTCCCTTAATTATAACTTCAAAACTAAATCTTGGTCAATTTATTATTCTCTCACATTGGTTTCTTACCTTCCTCAGATTTCTGTTTCAGGGAATAGTGAGATACCAAGACATGTATGGAGGGGGATGGTGAACCTGGTTCATGATATCATTGGCCTCATAGCATCCTCTTAGGTACATTCATTCTTGTGTAGTTTCTGGTCCTTAAGCTTCTTCAGTGCCTGCTCTTATATCTATATTCACATCCCTTTTCCAGCCTTCAGCCACAGGAAATCATCTGACTGCCCTCTTGGATCTGGGAGCTATGGGAAATGCCTTCCTTAGGCTAACCTACCTACCACTGGTAGCCATCTTACCCCTTCTGTATCTGTATCAGATGTCATGCTAGGAGGCTCTTCAAGGCTCGCTATTCTTTATGGCACTTACTGGAGAGAGCAGCACAGTTGATCTTTGCTTCTGTACCCCCAAATTCACCTGGCAATTTGTACCAGTCTTGATCATGTTTGCCCTCAGAACCTTCCTCTTATTTTGCTCTGCTCTGTATGGTACGTCTCTCACTATTGATTGTATTTTTCTCTTTGTTATGGGACACGTTTTTCTGCTTCCTCACATATCTAGTAATTTTTATTAGATGCTAGATAATAGAAATATTATATGGTTGAGGATATGGATTTGCTTTCTTTTTTATAGTTACGGCTCTTGTTTATAGCAGGCAGTTAAGTAACTTGAAGATCAGCTTGATCATGTTGAAGCTTATTTTTAAGTTTCAATAGTGCATATCTGGAGTAGCTTTTACTCCAGGTTAGTTTAGCTCTGGTATTATTGGGTCAGTGTCTGAGCTTTCTACCCTGTTCTTCAAGGTCTCTCTACTCTGGCTACTTATATTTTAAACATCTCCAAGGGGCTCCTGGGTGGCTCAGTCCATTAAGTGTCTGACTCTTGATTTCAGCTCAGGTCACGATCTCATGGTTCATGGGTTTAAGCCTCACATCAGGCTCTACACTGACAGTGTGGTGCCTGCTTGGGATTCTCTCTCTCTCTCTCTCTCTCTCTCTCTCTCTCTCTCTCCCCCTCCCTCCCTCCCTCCCTCCCCCCTTCCTCTCTCTCTCTCTCTCTCTCTCAAAAAATAAATAAACATTAAAAAAAATTAAACATCTCTCAGTCTCAGCCCTGTAGAAGCTCTGGGAATTGTTCAACTTACAGCAACTTAGTTGTTTGTCTAGCTTAATGGAGTTTTTACCCTATGCATGTGCCCCGTAGTATTTAGCAAAAGATTTAAGGGAGCTCCCATGTAGATTTTTGGTGTTATTTATTTATTTATTTATTTATATTTTAAAAAATTTTATTATTTTTAAAATTTATTTATTTTTTACTTATTGATAAAAATAAATTCCAGTGTAGTTATCATACAGTGTTATATTATGGAGTTCTTTTCTTAAAAATTTTTAAAATTGTTTATTTATTTTTGAGAGAGAGAGAGAGAGAGAGAGAGCATGAGCAGGGGAGGAGCAGAAAGAGAGGGAGACACAGAATCTGAAGCAGGCTCTAGGCTCTGAGCTGTCAGCACAGAGCCCCATGCGGGACTCAAACTCATAAACTGTGAGATCATGACCTGAGCCCAAGTCAGAGGCTTAACTGACTGAGCCACCCAGGCACCCCTGTGGAGTTCTTTTTATAGCTCCTCTCTGGTTTCTGCCACATACATTTCAGCTGCCTTAGCTTCCCTGAACCCTGATCTCCCTTTCCTTAATCTAGTAATACTCCTGTCCTCTGCTAGGTTTTTCCTCTCTGTACTACAGCCCTTAATATGTATCCAGCCAGAAATTAGAGTGATCATGGGGCCCACTTTGTTTGTAACCCTTCCTTTAAGAAGCATAGTCCTCCCTTGCTTACTGTCTAAACCCTGAAAATCAAGTTACTTCATATATTTGACAAGATTTCTAGTCATTGCTGGAGACAAGCCTGCTACCAATTACTCTGTCAAGGCCAAAGGTGGCAGTCTATGATGGTCCCTTTGTAATTATACTGTAAGTACAGATGCCTCTGACAGCGAATGCATCTGAGTGTACATCCTGGCCCTCCGTGCTGGCTAGCCTTATTGAAAACTACACCGTTTCGCATGTGCTGGTAACAACTTCATTACTTGCTGTTTCCTGAATCTACTTCTTTTGCCACCCTCTCCACCTTGGAACATAGTTTTCCCTCTACTTTTGGAGACACTCATTCATGACACAGTTTTTGTCTTTAAGTGTCTGATAAATGGAACCTTTTAAAAGACTGTGAAACAAAGTCAAATAAGGCAAGTGTGCAGAGAAGCTTGGAGCTGAAGGCGGAAGATGTTTTAAATGGGTCTAAAAACGTAAGAGGAGAACAATTGGGTTTGGTTCTTAGTAGCCAAAAACACTTACTCGTTATGTGTCCAAATTATGTCACACACCATTTCAAGGGTAAAAAAAAAAAAAAAAAGTTAAAAGTGATCTATTGAAAACAAGCCTTCTTAATGAGTATACTTAATTTTTTTAGTGATATAAATCAGGGGATGGTAAATTATTCTGTATGGACCATATCTCTCCTGCTGCCTATTTTTCTACAGCCTTAAACCTAAGATGGTTTTTTTACTTTTTATAATGGTTATATACTAAACGATTATATAAGTACCTATATAATGTTCTCAGTGTTGTCTTTTGGCATACAGAATCTAAGATATTTACTGTGTGGTCCTTTTAGAAAAAGTTTGCTAATATTTGGTCTTAAACATTTTCTTCATGCATTCCTCTATACCATCCATTCAACAAGTATTTATTCAGTTCCCTACATTATGCAAGCTACTTGGCTAAGAGAAAAACTTGAATTAGGCAGGGAAACTTCTTTTTTTTTTTTAAGTTTGTTTATTTTTGAGAGACACAGAGACAGTGTGAGTGGTGGAGGGGCAGAGAGCGAAGGATAAAGAGAATCCCAAGCAGGCTCACGCTGCCAGCACAGAGCCTGATGCAGGGTTCAAACCCATGAAACCACTAGATCATGACCTGAGCCAAAACCAAGAGTGGATACCTAGCTGACTGAGACACCCAGGTGCCCGTCAGGGAACCTTCTTTAAAGGAGTTCATAATTTATCAATGAATATAGGACATGAGCACAAATATCAACAACACAGAGCTGAATAAAAGAGGAATCTGGGGAGAGAGGTAATAGGTTAAGAATTGTCCTGTTTCACGGGAACCCTCCTACACTGTTGGTGGGAATGTAAACTGGTACAGCCACTCTGGAAAACAGTGTGGAGGTTCCTCAAAAAACTATCAATAAAACTCCCGTATGACCCAGCAATAGCACTGCTGGGGATTTACCCAAGGGATACAG
>CM053578.1:32943698-33041164 GCA_028646485.1 Cryptoprocta ferox
AAGGTAAAGGGGGGTGATGGTCTTGGTGGAGGTCACTTGTGGGGAAGAGCACTGGGTGTTATATGGAAACCAACCTGAGAATAAACTATAAAGTTTAAATAAAAAAAAAAAGAATTGTCCTGTTTCAGACAAGAATAGCTGATGTGGAGCTGGGGAAATGAGAGGAATCTCACTGGAGGAATCTCACTAGAGCTGAGCTAGGTAAAATGGGTAGGATTTGAACATACACAGGTAAGGAAGTATATTCTAGGAGGGAAACTTGGTTAAAACTGAGCCCTAGTTGCAATTCCTAAAATGTACTACAAGTTCACTCTTCGAGTCTGAGTCTTACCCTCAGAAGGGCAATTAATTGGTGGTTTAGGCTTGGGGAAAACATTACTTTCCTTTGATACAAATTTCCCCCAGCCTTCTTACCTCTTTTTTCCCTCCTCTAGTCAATATTTAGCCTGAGTTTTTACAGGTTTTGAGGAGCTAGTTTTCCAGCCAGTTTTTCAGTATCTGGGATATCAGTATGTTTTGGAGGAAGAGTATTCTGTACTCTCTTCACAGATTAGGAGAGTTTTGGCCAGGTGACTCCACATATCACACTCTGTGTATGTCTGTGTTCAGCAGGGGGAACTCTGCTGAGATTTTTTTCTAGAACTGTACCCTTTCTCTTTATGGGGGTCCATGGCCAGCAGCATCTCCTCCTCTGCAGCTTTGCCGGCCTAGTATCTGCTAATGGTGGGGGAGGGAGGAAAATCAGAGTCAACATTTATGATGTTTAGAGATTGCTTTCTGTCGTGTAAATAAGCCTCTTAATGGTAGGACCAAAGAAATTGATCTGAGCAAAAAGATAAGATTTCCCTGTCTAATAGAGATCTGAATACACAATGAAGAACTGAAATAAATACTGTCATTCATACTAAATGAAATGAACATAACCTGAAAATAATTTTCTTGCAGATCAAAGTTTTTAAAGTAGAGTTGGAATATAAAAAGATTATTCAAAGGACTGAAATTCATGATATTGAGCTTTCCTATGAAATAATCTTTTAATACGATTTGGGATGGTGGCATGGTTCCTGCTTGATGAGTTAGAGGTGAAAGAATAGTTTTGTGGAGGATGTGAATGCAATCATTTTCAGAAGAAGAGCTATTCAGTAACACTACCTATTTTTTGAGGTAAAAGTATTTGTTGTTATTGAAGACGAGTCATCCTTGAATTTGTATGCTGATTAATGAAGTCCCTGAAATGCAACTCTATTCATGGACATATACAGCAGTTCCTATTAGTCATAATAACTGAATAATTTTTATAATAAATTGAATGCATTTCTATTTGGCAGTCAGAATAGTGTTTCTCCATGTCACAAGTACACTGCTTTCATAACACTTTTAAATTTATTCCATGGTCTTTGCAGTTAAGGATAATTCTGTGTTGTTTTTATTTAAATTTTAATTCAATCTCCTATAATAGTCATACTAGGTTATCCAATATAAAGATAGTGAGAATCGAACTGGAAATTATATTAAAGAATGACAGAGTCACGTGAATTGGATCAAATTGAGTATTTGGGAGAAACTTCTTGCCTTTATTTGGCAACAATAGAAATTCCTTACATTTGTAGACCACTTGAAAATTTTCTCAGTGCTCGTCATTTGCCTTCAGTCTGCTCTTGGTTGCAAATGGTAGAAACTTAACAGAGATGAATCTCAAAAAGAGAATGTGTTACCTCACACTGCTTAAAAGTCTAGAGGCATTAGTCTTCAAGAATAACTTCTTACGTGTTTTCAGCTATATAATTAGGGTTTCATTTCTGTCCATACTTTGTCTCTGATTTCCTCTGCATCTGAGTCTCATTCTATCACATGGCAAGGTGGCCACTGACAATTCTAGGCTTACATGGTTCGTATAGCTTAATATACAAAGCGAAGAGGGACCGCTCTAAAAATCTTCCCACAGCTCTAAAAATGTTCACAGAGTGAAGATTTGTATCTGGTATACATCTTGGATGCAGCTGGGATGGGATACTGACTGTCCAAGCCTGCAACATATGCCTGCCTCCAAGGCAGTGCGTTAATGTGCTTTGAAGGCAGGAGCTTCCCGATCAGTTCATTAAAAGTCAATTAGCCAAAATACTAACGAGCAATTTATTGAATTCATTTTAAGAGTCTATTTTTTAACTAGATTTTATTTCACATTTCTAATGACACTTTAAAGGATATTCACTTTATTTTTTCACTTATTTCCTACTTCTGTAACTAGAGATGGGGGGGCCAGAGAGGCAGGGAATGAGGAGCAGAAAAAGGAGAGACACATGGCTCTATTCTGCCCTTGCTTTATGAGTAGTATTACTTCATGGGGGATTTTATTTGACAGACCTAAGATCTGAGATGTAAATGACTTCATTTGTTATCATTGAGGTATTCTAGGTAAGTGAAGTCTGACTCATTGGTAGGTAAATTCTATTGACAGCTTTTTGGGAATTGAAATGCCTAGTCCCAGAGCGACAAAGCACTCATGAGACAAATTGGGACTTGACCACCAACATAGTATGAGTATATTGTTCACCTGCCACATATTGTTGGACATGTGGACCTTTGTGATATGCCATTATTAAACAATTTATATGAAATAAGAACAAAGTATTTTAGCCAGCATTTTCTAAAGGTCTTTGAAGATAGGGGTCAAAAAAGGAATTGTAATGTTCCTGAACCCTCAGCCTTGAGCTCTTTCCATATACAAACACACCTTAAAGGTTTCAGACTTTTAGAATAAAGAGAAAGATATAGTTTTCAGAAAGGCGGATAACATTATAGGGTACTTTGTACCCATAGTAAAGAATCTGGTAGGCTGTAATGTCAAGAGCATTTAATTAGAGTCAAAACATCAGGATTTAAGTCCTATTTTTTGCCTTGTTCCACCCTTTTCATTTTTGTTAAATTATAACTTCCTAACCTTTGGTTTCCCCAGTTATATAGCAGATTAATGAAGAGCTTTTAAAAATGGTTACCCATTAGAGCATTGTGAGTGTTACAAAGACAGAAAAAGATAAGATGAAGCAATTGATTTACTATTCAGAAGAAATGAGTACAATTTTCTCAGTGTTTCCAATGTTCTTGTCAACTGCTTCAAATAAAAGGACTTTTTCCTCCCCTGCAAGGACATTTCAAATAAAATACATTTTAGAAGGGTAGGTGAATATCTCTTTGTGATTGGTTATTTAGTAGTAATAGTGGAACTTAGAACTTACTGTTTTCAAAAGCTATTCCTTTATATTGTGGAGTGTTTTAAGCCTATATTATACCAAATAACCATCACTATCTCTTGCAGAAATAGCAGTGCAGTGCATAGCCACAGTCTGAAATATCAGTGGCTATCAGTTAAAACACCTGGGATGTCTTGAAACATTTTGCTGTGTGGGGCAAAAACCCATTTTGATCAGGAAATTACACCTTGAGGAACTATTCTTTATTATAGATATTTCTTAAAGCCAAATTACACTTTGTGGTTGCAGACTGGGTCAAAAAAATTCCACCATCGATTTGATTCTAATATGCGATACTCTCGGGTTTATTTTTCCTGAGTTTTCAAAATTATATTTCTATGCTTTGCATCATTCTTTAGTCTGTGCTCTGGGGCATCACATTATGTCTGTGTATTTCACAGATGTTCTTTGTGGAAGTGCAATGATTAATGAGAACAATAATCAATTAAGAACCCATTTATTACACTCTATTAAACGAGTGATCTATTGACACACACAAGATATGACCGTAAAGTACAATTTAGTGCTTAAAATAGTACAGTGAATTAAATTTATCATGGAATGTTAGCTCACTGGAAGAATTGACAAAGATGATTACTTTTGAGCAACACAAGAAAAGTGTCTTTATATGAACTTCAGCTAAAGGGGAAATAGGAATTGAAAAACGTGGAATGCCAACAACTCAGTAAAGGAATCTACATTATAGAATCATTCTGCCTAGTAAAACTGGAAAACAGGAGAGAAGGTGAACTTATTACAGTGTTCATTAATAGGAGCCGGTAGTATCATTCATTCAGTTAATATTTGTGACATACATCATTCGTTCAGTTAATACTTGTGACATACATACTATGTATACTGTACTAAGTATTAAAGATCCAAAACAATCAAGACACCGAGGAGATTTTTTTAAAATCTCCATTTTGTCTTTTGATTACTGAAGAATATTCTGCTTTGCTTTTATATTGTTATAACAAAGCACATTTGTGTAGCTAAAGGAGACCCAGTGCTATTGGCACAAACATTCCTTTCCCGTCTCCTTTTTATTTTTTGATTTTATTTGTTTCAAACTTTTACTTACATTCTAGTTAGTTAATGTAGAGTGTAATAATGGTTTCAGGAGTAGACTTTATTGATTCATGACTTACATATAACACCCAGAGCTCAACACAGCAAGTGCCCTCCTTAATATCCATCACCCATTTAGCCCATCCCCCACCCACCTCACCTCCATCAACCCTCAGTTTGTTCTCTATAATTGCGTATCATATGGTTTGCTCCCCTTTCTTTTTTTCCCTTCCCCTACGTTCATCTGTTTTGCTTCTCACATTTGAGTAAAATTATTTGGTGTTTTTCTTTCTCTGACTGACTTATTTTGCTTAATTAACATAATGCGCTCTAGCTCTATCCTTGTTGCAAATGGCAAGATTTCATTCTTTTTGATGGTGGACTAATATTCCACTCTAGTGTGGAATAACTGTGTGTGTGTGTGTGTGTGTGTGTGTGTGTGTGTGTGTACCACATCTTCCTTACACATTCATCAGTCGGTGGACATTTGGGCTCTTTCCATAATTTGGCTATTGTTAATGCTGCTGTGAACATTTGGGTGCATGTACCTCCTCTTTTTTAAAATAAGCATCTAGTTAATGCCCTCTGTATGGGACTTTTTGTACTTTTTCCTGGTGATGCTTGTCTAGTATGTCTCCGAACTTGTTATCAAAAATCATGCTGTGATGAACATTCTGTCTGAGTTTCTCTGTGGTTTGTATTCAAGATTGGTCATGGTACATAATTTTATGCTTTCCAGAATGTGTGCTCCAGTTTACATTTCCACTAACAATGGGTGTTAACCATTTTCTTATATCCTTGCTAGCACTTGATATTATTCATGTTCCAGTTTTTACCATTCTGATCACTGTATAACAGTATTTCAAATTAGTTTTCATTTGCTTTCTCTCTGATCCTTGGGGAGGTTGAACATCTCTTCATGTTCTTATTAATCATTTGGGTTTCCCCATTAGTGAATTTTCTTTTCATATTAGTAGACCATTTTTCTTTTGTGTTTAATAACTTTTGTTTTTAAAATAATTTATAATACTTTATTGTATTCTATTGCAATTAATCCTTTGTCAGACTTAGATATTTCAACTATTTTCTTCTAGTCTGGAACCATTTTGCCAACTTTGTGGTGTCTTTTTCAAATGAAGTCTTTAACTTTTTATGTAGAATACATATCCATTAATTTCTTCTCATGATTTGTGTAGTAGAATAGTGTATATATATACATACACACACACATATATATAAAGAAGGCCTCTACTACACACACATATATATAAAATCCCTACTCTTCTATGTGGGTTTTAATATTTACTTTAATTTTTAGGTTTTATATCAATTTGGGGTTCTCTACATATATGGTATAGGGAGGCATCCAAATATGTTTTTCTCCATGTAATAAGCCAGTGTTCTCAGTACTAAATTATTAGTTCATTTCCCACTGATTTGTGATCCCGTTATATTCATACACTAATGTTGCATTTATGCTGGATGTTTCTAGGCTCACTACTGAATTTCATTGGTTTCCTCATCTGTTTCCTGCACTGATATCATGCTGGTTTCCTGGTTTTAAAGTATGTCATAAGATCTGGAAAGGGGATCTCTAGATGTGTTCTTTTACAAAATTTCATAGCTATTCACAGATTCTTATTTTTCTATGTAAATTTATAATTCACTATGTCATATTCCAAAATTATTCTTTCTGGAATTTTATATGAATTTTATTGAATATATACATTAATTTGGGAGAAAATTGACATCTTTAAAAAGTTTGTCATTGTGGATAGAGCTAGAGAGTATTATGGTAAGTGAAATTAGTCAGTTAAAGACAAATACCATGTGATTTCACTCCTAGTGGAATTTAAGAAACAAAGCAAATGAACAAAGGGGAAAAATAAAGTTGGATTTTAAATGCAGTAAATTCACTTTACATATTAATTTTAGTAGTTTAATAGCTTGTTAATTTTCTTTTAGTTGTTATCTGCTAAGTCAAATTCATTTTTCTTTTTAAATTCTTATATGCATTTTATTTTAATAAACTAATTATTTACCAAGATGTTCTGTACTATACTGAATAACAAATAGCAGTAACAGTGGGTATCCTTGCCTTTTTCCAGAATTTAAAGGGTATATGTCTAAATTTTTTTCCAGTAATTTTGGTGTGTATTTGTTTTATCATGTTTAAGAAGTATTATTTTCATCCCAATACTTAAGTAGCATGTTTTAAAATAATAAATTTCTATTGAAGTTTATAAAGTAATATTTGGGACTATTGTGAATGTTTTGGAGCAACTTGTTAGGACTTTGGGTGTATATCACGCTGAGTTCTGCAGTCCCACAACAAAGGCCATGTCTTTATGAGGTAGGCACCTTAATTAAGGTTAATACAGATTTTGATCTAATTTGCTACCTACCTTTTTTTTCCTCAAGAATGCTTTCTTAAAGACTTTAATTTTTGACATGGTTGGATAGCTGGGTCATTGTGAATCAATGGGGCTAACATGAAAATTGAATACTAAATGTTAATTCTTCTTGGGAGAAAAGTATTCACAATTGGTACTGATATAAAATAATTTTAATACTGCTATCAATTTCTTTTTATACTTTGGCAGAAAAAGTGCCAATCTTAAGTAGAGTTATGATTGTTTTGGATTTATACTTAATAAGGAAAAGCTAAATGTCAAGAATATAAAGTATACACAAGTTTTAATAACAAGAAAACAAGCTCATTTTAAAATGACATTATCCTATTGCTGTTTTAGTTTAATTTACTATGGTTTTACAATTTCGAATGACTTATCAGTTGTAATCCTTGCTTAGGAGAATGTTGTGAGTTAATAGAATTTTATGAAGAATTATTCAAGTATTTTATATGAAAAAGAGGGAAAGCGGGAGCCTGGGTAGCTCTGTTAGTTAAGCGTCCGACTTCAGCTCGGGTCATGATCTTACAGTTGGTGAGTTCAAGCCCCGCATCAGGCTCTGTGTTGACAGCTCAGAGCCTGGAGCCTGCTTTGGATTCTGTGTCTCCCTCCCTCTCTGCCCCTCTCCTGCTCGTGCTCTCTCTCTCTCGAAAATAAATAAACATTAAAAAATTAAAAAAAAAAGAAAAAGAGGGAAAGAAACAGGAATTCTGTGAAAAATTTCATTTGTAGTAGTTTAGTGGATGGCCATAAAGACTGAAAAATCATAAGAAGAATGCTTTAAAAGTTTAAAACATGCTAAGTACTACAGACTTAGAAATAATTATGTGTATCTCAGAAAAAAAGAATCTTTTTTTCTCACATTCAAGGTCATTGACTATCTGCAGCATGAAAAACAGAAGTTCTTTGTGAAAACTCTGATGGCAGTTTTTTTTTAGACATAAAAATCGAATGTGTGATTCTGGAACCAACTATAAATAACTTCCTTGGGGAATTTGGGATCACTTGTGGGGAATATTTTGTTCAATTGCCTTTTCCTTATTATTATTATTTTTTCTAAGTGAAGCTACACTAGAAAATATTTGAGTTCTTCTTCTTTTTTTTCTATTTGGCGTTGTTATGTGACACTCAGGAACAGTTCAGATGTGAGAAATGGAAAATATTTGAGTTCAAAAATAAGACCTGAGTGCTCTTTCTCTTTTGTATAACTGGCATGTCTCAATTGTCTGGTACTCAACAAAATTAAGGGGTTTGTACCTTACTCTCCATTATCTGCTTCTCCTTGTAATAGTCTGCGTACATAAAAGTCCAAGTCATGTATGAATGATGAGGCAGGGATAAGAATATCATAAATACAAGGGCGCCTGGGTGGCTCAGTTGAGCGTCCAACTTCGGCTCAGGTCATGATCTCACAGTCCATGGGTTTTAGCCCTGCGTCGGGCTCTGTGCTGGCAGCTCAGAGCCTGGATGGAGCCTGTTTCAGATTCAGTGTCTCCCTCTCTCTGCCCTTCTCCCCCTTCTCAAAATAAAGACGTAAAAATTAAAAAAAAAAGAATATCATAAATACTAAACTCACTTCTCAAATTTCTTGCTTACTTTTGTATTTCCTGTTTGGTTTGAGTTGGTTATGTAGCCAAAGTAGTGGTAAATATCAAAATTAATCATAAAGGTACATAGAAAATCCTGTAAGCAGAATAAGAGTGTCTAGAGACTGAGACTGTAATGTGGTTTCACCAACTATGCATTGCTTGTCATTCTCTAAAATGTAGTAAAAATGATGAGTATTTTCAATCCTAAATCACCAGTCTAGTTCAAGTAAGAGGGTGTTATTTTAAGGATATCTGTAACAAGAATGGAGACTCAGTGCAAGATGGACAATTTTGGTAAGGTAAGGCTTTCTCAGCAAGTGGGGTGGTGGAGCTTTGCTCCAAGGTTCCTTGGACAGTAGTGCTCAGCCTTTCTCTGTTGCTGATGCTCTTTCAACGAAAACCTGCTGCCTTTACTATGGTTCTCCTTAACTTCCTCCACCCACTCCTGTTTCCTTCTTCTAATCTGGCCTCATGTTCTCTGCTTTGCCTCCTGGCTTCTAGGTGAGCATTCTTGTATTTTTAGGTCCTATGCTGACACAGAGTTTTACAATGTTTCCAGTTCCCAGAGTGAAATTTTAATGAACTCAGAGAAGCTTTTCACGTCAAGCTACCACTGAATGGCTAAAAGACGGTCTCACCTTGAGTCAGATACCACCCATTTCTCAATTAGGTGCCATGCAAGGTGGTGGTGGGTTATGTGGTACAGAATATAGTGTTGGCTGCAGAAAGAGAAGCACTGGCCTATTTCATCAGCAGGTTTCCTTGGAAGGAGTGGTAGGCCCGATGATAGATGTATCTGGTGTGGCAGCAAACCACAGATTCTCATGGTTTCTAAGGAGGAGCTGAGCCATCATTCTGTTTGTTAGGGGAGGCAGTATTCTCAGGAGACTCTTACATAGCAATACAAACATCCCGAGAGCCTCGATGCTGGAATATGATACCCAAAGAAACCAAAAGCTTTCATGCAACCTGTAGCTGTTAACAATTGCTGGAAGTTCTCCTATAATGATCTATACTGAAGGAGTGGTTTTGTTGTATTTTGAGTTTATCTATTTTGCAAGACTGCAAGAGAATATTGATGAGTTTTACCACAGAAGCAAAGGAAGAGATGGCTTGCAAAATTTTCGGTGCTCCTTGGTTATTATATGCCATGTGATTTTTCTCCTCAGTAGGCATTTGAAGACTGATCTATGATAATTAAATGTAGATTAAAATGTGACAAGATTTAATATAGACTTCTGTGCTTCCAAGGAAACTACAAATTAGTGAAACTTACATTCCAGACTCAAAAAAAAAAGTTGCAGAATGCCATTTTTTTCATCAATTAGCTCTCGACTTTGGATTTTCTCATGGATTTAGAAGAGAATTTTTCTCAGTCCAATGGAAATGTTAGTATGTTTATGCATAAGATAAATAATAAAAATTATTAAAGCATATTTGTTTTTATCAAAGTTAAGCTATCACAAGGGTGCCTGGGAGGTTCAGTTATTTAAGCATCCAACTTTAGCTCAGGTCATGATCTCGCGGTTTGTGAGTTGAGTCCCGCCTGGGGCTCTGTGCTGTCAGTGCAGACCCCACTTCAGATCCTCTGTACCCCTCTCTCTCTGCCTTCCCCTGACTTATGCGTGCTCTCTCTCAGAAATAAATAAACATTAAAAAAAAGTTGTGTTATCACCATGTTAAAATTGCAAATCATTTTCATTCATATAGTTGACTTGGAGTTATGTGAAATATAGAAATCATTGGATGAGTCAGCATCCTTACTTCAGTTTGGGATGTTCTGGGACATTTTCAAAAGTATTAAGGATAAGGTAGATGATAATCAGTACCAAATTTTGAGTTCATTAAACTTCAGTCATCTTTTTTTTAAGTTGTATTTATTTATTTTGAGAGAGACAGAGACAGTGTGAGTGGGGGAGAGGTAGAGAGAGAGAGGGAGAGAATCCCAAGCAGGCTCTGCGCCGTCAGTAAAGAGCCTGACATGGGGCTTAAGCTCACAAAACTGAGATCATGACTTGAGCCCGAACCAACATTGGTTGCTTAACCAACTGAGCCACCCAGGCACCCCTAAACTCTAGTCATCTTTAAAAATAATGTGTTTCTGCTAGGAATTTACCCAAGGGATACAGGAGTGCTGATGCATAGGGGTACGTGAACCCCAATGTTCATAGCAGCACTTTCAACAGTAGCCAAATCATGGAAACAGCCTAAATGTCCATCAACAGATGAATGGATCAAGAAGATGTGATTTATGTATACAATGGAATACTACATGGCAATGAGAAAGAATGAAATCTGGCCATTTGTATCAATGTGGATGGAACTCGAGGGTGTTATGCTAAGCAAAATAAGTCAGGCAGAGAAGGACAGATGCCATATGTTTTCACTCATAAGTGTAACAGGAGAAGCTTAACAGAGGACCATGGAGGAGGGGAAGGGGAAAAAATAATTGGGGAGAGGGAGGGAGGCAAACCATGAGAGACATCAGTTTAGAGGGGACACATATTCCCCTTATAAGTGTGTAGCTTAACAGATTGTAGGAGTGACCATACTTCCTCCTTCCTTTCCCCTGAAACCTCACCTCTTGAAAAAAATTGCCTCTCTATCTTCTGGTAAGTAGAGATAGTCAGTATTTACTTTATACTCTGTCTTTGGCCTATTATTCTGTCCCATCTAAATAAGGTGTTGGAGAGGACGACAGTAACTTGAATGTTGTCCTCTCTTATAACAGTATATATGTCATTTCTGATTGAATATAAATTCATGCCAGTAGCACCTACAGGTTATAGATTTGTGAATATCATTGGCTTATCAAATACCAACAAATTATGTTGTTTATATATACAATGGAATATTACCCAGCAATCAAAGAGAATGAAATCTTGCCATTTGCAACAATGTGGATGGAACTAGAGGGTATTATGCTAAGTGAAATAAGTCAGAGAAAGACAAATATCATATGACTTCACTCATATGTGGAATTTAAGAAACAAAACAGATGAAGATTGGGGAAAGGAAGGAAAAATAAGATAAAAGCAGAGAGGGAGGCAAACCATAAGAAACTCTTAACTTCAGAGAACAAATTGAAGGTTGCTGGAGGGGAAGTGGGTGAGGAGATGGGCTAAATGGGTGATGGGCATTAGGGAGGGCACTTGTTGGGATGAGCACTGGGTGTTCCATGGAAGTGATGAATCACTGGGTTCTACTCCTGAAACCAATACTAAACTTATGTTAACTAACTTGAATTTAAAGAAAACAAAAACATAAAACACATGTCATGTAAATTGTTAACACCTTTAATAATAGTTTCTACAACCTAATCAAAATATAAAGAAGGGCATAACTAAAAAAAAAAAACAACAACCAAAAAACAAACCAAAACAATCAACAAATTAAATGTTCAGAGGCTGAAAATGAAGCAAGTATTTAAGGATTCTTGAGCTGAACATTTTAAGTTCCCATCAACTTTTATACTGTGATTTGGCAATAGAGATGGCAGTTATTGAAACAGGAAAGGATAGTGCAAGCAAACAGTGAAAATTCATAGTTTTGTGTAGTGTCTACCTCATTGAAATAAATATGACATTTGATGTATGTATCTAAGATGCCTTAGTGATTGACTAAATTTTCGAGTTTTTATTTGGAGGTTTTGGCCATAATGCATCTTGTACATAGTGTTAGAGGAGGTAACTGAGAAGACGTGACTGCTGGTTGACCAGAGAGCTGGACCTGGGCAATCAGAGCCTTCTGATCCTCTCGCCCAGGCTTAGAATGTACACTCTGTTCACCGTTCCCATGGTGGGAACCATTTTCAAGGACAAAGCCTTGAGAGAGCAATGTGTTATTCAGACCATCTGGGTGGTATATGTGACTAAACCCTATAGGCCTCTATATAAACTTTTAAGATTCTGGCAAGCAGGTACCAAGATCTACTTGTTTTGCAGCCACCCAAGATAAGCCTCATAAATAAGTTTCCTTACGTATTCAACCTTCCACCTAACAATCTAGAGTGTCTTGCCTCTTTTTTTAGTCTTTCCTTGCCCTCCATGGATGAGGGCTAGTTTGCAAACCAATACATAGTAGGGCCTTAGTCAATATTTTTGGAAATAAATAGAAGAAGGAATGAAATAGATTTGACCAATGCATTGGTTATTGATCAGGTGAATGAGGGACTTATAAGAGTCTTCCTCTGCAGGCATTAAAACTGAGATAGATTATTTAGTAATCTTAGGTGATTTAGTGGTAGGTCTCAACTAAAGGAGGAAAATGACCAGATGAAAATCAGCAGTCCCTTCTGTTCCTGTGATTCTGAACAGTACCTACTAAACTGTAATATTCAATTATAGTTCAGAACTAAGTTTCACTTGAATATTTTCCCTAAGGAAATCTAACACTTTTTATTCTACTGTCTTCCCTAAATTTAATAAATGTGTGATGTGATTGCTTTTTTTTTTCATTCTTTTTATACTAGTGGGTTGTTAAACCTGCTCCCACAATGACATTTCTGGGATATTTTCCAATCTTTTCTTCCTCTTAAAATAGACTGAGACCTTATGTTCCATCTTGGAAAGCATTGCATTTATCTGCTATTTGGTATCTGAGCTATACATTTTCAATGCTGCTGAAAGGCAATTCTCTGAAAGACATATAGTTGTTTTCCAAGTTTTGTCTGGCTTGAATTCTACATAAGCTTGCAAGTTTGTGTTTGTAGTGTTCTCTGTTACTGTGTGTAAAGAAATATGACTTCTTACAGGAGTAATGGGAAGGAATAGATAAGATATAGTTAGCAAATATCCTTGGGGAAAATTCCCAAGGAAATTTCAGGAAATCCTTCCTTTTTCACATGAAGATCCTAAAAATAGGAATGGTTTGGTAATTCCGGTGGTTTGAAAGTAAATATTTTCATGGACAAAGGAAAATGTAAAAGCATTGCTATTATACTATCAAGTGATTATTTAAACAGCTGTCAAAGCCTCTAATGAAACAAATATATAAATCATATGGACTCTTTATCATGAAATATCAGACTGATATTTCAAGCTCTGTAAGATATTTCAAGATATCTGTATGATATCTGTAAGATATTTCAAGCTATGTATTCTTAAGGTGTGACACTCAAAGTGAACAAAAATTCAAATTAAGGGAGGACTTTCTTTTCAGAAGTGGATCAGTTATGGTCTACATATGAAAATAAATAGGGGTTTCTTTAGATTATCCACATGATAAAACAGGTTGTTTTCCTAAAGTGAATGCGCATTTTGTTTAGGCTACAAGTGTTCTTCAAAATGAGGGTTAAGGATTACCTGCATTAATGTTATCTGGAGTGTTGGTGAAAAATGCATATTATTTTATTTCACTGAGACCTAAAGAATCAGATGCTCTGGGGTTAAGGCCTAAGAACTTGAATGTTAAAATTTACCTGAAGTGATTCTGATGTTCATTAAAGTATAAAAATCTGGGGTACCATGGTAGAATTTCAAATAACTCAGAAAACAAATAAATACAATCCCCCTGGAAAGTCAAACACCCAAATTTCTTTATTCTGTTTTATTTATTTTTTAAATGTTCTTTATTTTTTTTTGAGAGAGAGAAAGTGTGAGCAGGGGAGGGTCAGAGAGAGAAAGGGAGACCCAGAATCTGAAGACAGGCTCCAGGTTCTGAGCTAGTGGTCAGCACAGACATGGGGCTTGAACCCACGGACCGTGAGATGGTGACCTGAGCCGAAGTCCGATGCTTAACCGACTGAACCACCCAGGAGCCCCTATTCTGTTTTAAATGAAAGTTTCATCAAATTGGATTCTCATTAGTCTACCATGACATATTAAAATTCTTATGTTATCAATAAAGGGGATTTTCTTTTCATTCTGGAAAGATTGTTTTCTAGGTAGAAATAAATCTCAATGAAATTGGTTTGATACTTTATATTTTTGTAGGTCCTAAGACTGATTTGAATAAAAGCATAATCTGACTCAGCAATATATACCTTGAACAATTTTCAGTGCTCAAAAATGCCTAAAAGGATTTAGGAACTATTATTTCTATTGTTAATACCTTTTTCTAGTTCTTTTGTTTTCTTTTAGTTTATAGAGATATAATTTACATACAGCACTATATGTTTAAGGTGTACAGCATAATAACTTGACTTACATATATAGTGAAATGATTACCACAATAAGTTTAGTTAATACCCAACATCTCATACAAATACAGAAAGAAAAAATGTTTTATTCCTTGTGATGAGAACTTTTAGGATTTACTCTCTTACCAACTTTCAAACATACCATAGAGCAGTGTTAACTGTAGTCATCACGTTGAATATTACCTTTCTAGTATTTACTTATCTTATAGCTCAAAATTTGCATCTTTTGACCACCTTCATTTAGTTCCTTATCCCTTATCATAACCACAAATCTGATCTCTTTTTCTGAGTTTTAGTTTTTTTCCCTTTTTTTTTTTTTAGATCAGCCATATACATGACATCATGCAGTAGTTGTCTTTCTTTGACTTATTTCACTTGGCATAATGCCCTCAGGGTCCATTCACATTGCCACACATGGCAGGATTTACCTTTATTAGGGATCAGTACTAGACCACAAAATATATAATATATTTATATATATTTCATTTTCTTTATCCATTCATCTGCTGATGGACACTTAGGTTGTTTCTATATTGTGATTATTGTAAACAATATGAACATCAGGATGCAAATATTTCTTTGACATAGTGATTTTGTTTTCTCTGGTTATATATTCAGAGGTAGAATCACTAGATCATATGGTAGATCTATTTTTAATTTTTTGAGGAATCTTCATACTGTTTTCCATAATGGCTATATCAATTTATAATCCAGATAACAGTGCACAAGTGCTCTCTTTTTTTCCATATTCATGCCAGCATTTGTTAGCTCTCTTTTTAAAATATTAGCCATTCTAATAGGTGTGAGATGTTATCTCATTGTGGTTTTGATGTTCGTTTCCCTGATGATTATTTCTCTTGAGCATATTTGCATGTGTCTATGGGCCATTTGAATATTTTCTTTGGAAAAATGTCTGTTCAGTTCCTCTGCACAATTTTAATTAGATTACTGGGTTTTACCCCCTATTAAGTTGTAGGAGTTTTTCATACATTTTGGATATTAACACCTTAACGGATTTACAAATATTTTCACCAATCCAGTAAGTTGCCTTTTCATTTTGTTGATCATTTGCTTTGCTGTGCAGAAGCTTTTTAGTTTGATGGACTCCTACGTGTTTATTTTCTATTTTGTTGTTGTGTTTTAGGTGTTATATCCAAAATGTTGTGACCAGGACCCATGTCAAGGGGCTTTTTTTCCTGTATTTTCTTTTAGAAGTTTTATGGTTACATCCATTTTAAGTTAACTTTTGTGAGTGGTGTTTCCTTCTAGTTTCCTTCCTTTACATGGAAATATCCAATTTTCCCGCACTGTTTATTGATAAGACTATCTTTTCCCCATTGAGCATTCCAACTCTACTGTCAAATATTAGTTGAGTATACACGCTTGGATTTATTTCTGGGCTCTTGATTCTGTTCCATTGTCTATTTTCTTATGCCAGTGCCATACTGTTCTGATGACTATAGCTTTCTAATAGAGCTTGAAATCAGGAAATGTGATACCTCCTGCTTTGTTTTTTTAAGAGTTATTTTGGGGTCATTTATGGTTCCATATTTATTTTAGAATTGTTTTTTTCTACTCTGTAAAAAATGCCACTGGATTCTTGATAGGGATTGCATTGAATGTATAGATGGCTTTGGGTAGAATGGATATTTGAACAATATTAATTCTTCCAATTCATAAACATGGGATTTGTATTTATTTGTGTCATTTAAAATTTCTTTCATCAGTCTGTTATAGTTTCCAGTGTAGAGATTTTTATCTCTTTAGTTAAATTTATTCTTAAGTATTTATTATTTTTGAAGCTATTATAAATGGGATCATATTCTTTATTTCTTTTTTAGATAATTTGTTGTTGATATGTAGAAACACTACTTATTTTTGTATGTTAAGTTTGTATCCTGCCTACTGTTAACACTTTATCCAGGAAAACACTCTCAAGTGAATATTGACCTAAAAATAAAAGACCCTACAGCTTAGCAAAGCTTATGAATCCTGAAAGCTATGAAAGCAGAGAAGAAGCAAATAGTTTTTAAGACTCTAATATGTATAAAAAGCTTTATATACCTAATCTCATTTAATCTTTTCTACAGCTATATATTATAGGTGTTACTATTTCCATTTTACCAACAAGGGAATTCAGGTTCAGAGGGGCTAAGTATATTTTAAAAACATCAAACAGCTAGTAAATGACAGAGGCAAGGCTCAGACACAAAATGTTCTGTCTTAAATGGGCTCTTAACTCTTCTCAGCAACCTGTGTTGTACTGAAGCATCATTCTCCCACTTGTCACAAAAAACTATTTCATATGATCTTTCTTTAAAACTCTCACTGAAGATCTTGCCTCATATGTCTGTGACCCACTTGTGACAAGTATTCTCTCAGCCATCCTCATTTTTGGACCTCAGCACCTGTCACTCTCTCCCTCCAGTCTAGGTAACTCATATCTTGAGTGAGAATAATCCACTAGGGTGATCCAGTGCTAGTCACTCCTCTAAATACTTCCTCTCTCTCCTGTTCCTCCAGGAAAATATTCACTAGGAAGATCTCAGAACAGCCACATCATATTGGAGGAACAGAAGTCATTTTCTCCCAATTTAGTGAAGGGCTTTCCACACTCAGACCTTCTAAGAGAAAATGTTTCAAGTTCATGTTCTCTCTCTCCAGGTCTCTCTCTCTCTCTCTCTCCTAAATTCCCATTACCCCTTATTTTTCTATTTTCTAGAGCCCTCTTTCTCACATTGTACTCAACACGCTCTGTTCTGGAAACCTTCACTTCCCATCTTAATGTTATGTGGAGAGACACAGAGACCAACTGAGACCACTGAAGCCGAGTTAAGGGAGTCTTTATTACTGGCCAGGACCGCACAGAGTTAACATGGACCTCTAAATGTGCGGCCCCGAGACCAAGGGCTTAGGGCTTTTTATAATCAGCAAGCAGGCAAGCAGGCAGGACAGAGGCAGAATTGAACGGTTATTGTAAAAAGGCTACAAAAGTGGTAAAAAGGGCACCCCTTATCCTGGTATGTAGGACAACATTTGTTATTTTGAAGGCACAGTTTAGGGTTGTAGGGGAGTGTCAAGGGAATAGCCATTATCTCAAGGACAAAAGTATGCAAACTGTATCATAAACAACCAGTAGCTCGGGACATTAACCCTTGACCTCTTGGGTTTTTTTTCCTTGAATCTAAGGATAGTTATGTAGCCCTCCAAGTGTAGACCCAGAAGGTAAACTCTGGGTCAACATGGAAGGACTGAGGCTAAACTCTTGTATAACACTAAGAGGAGGCCATGGCACCTCCCTTTGCTGTCCACTTTGTCCTCTAAGACAAGAATGTTTCAGGCTTTGGCTGGATGCTAATGAATTTCCTAGTCTGACTCAGGTGATGGAGGGTACCTCCAGATTCCAGGTCCAGGTTAGTCTTCCCACTAACTACAGTGGCTGACTTTCTCATTGTTTACTTAAGAAACAAGGGTACCTTACCATGGCAAGCTTTTAAGTAACTCAGAGAGAATGCATCTAATTCATATGAACAGAGACATTTCTCCTGTTAGCATGCAAATCATAAACTGTTAGGACTGTCCTCTGGACCTGATTAACATTATAAGACCACCACAGGAAAAGCTCTTTCCTTTGCTGGCCAAGAATGTGGTTCCCGTTTTGGTTAGATTTCATAAAAAATTATTTCAGCTCTTTCTGCTTTTGCCGTCTACCATACACACTCCCAAAGATTTCCGTTTACAAGATGGAAAGACCTATTCCTTCCCATAATATGCCTGCAAATATTCTTCTCTATATATTCCTCTTTTCTTGCTAAAATGGAGGAATTTCTCTCCTATCAAAGAGCAAATCTTCTACATTTATTCTGAATTCCATCTCTTCATGCCATCTTGGAGTCCTTGCTTCATAATTTATTATCTCTCTCTCCTGCAGTTTGATTTCTTTTTCTCTATTGGACCAGTCTCACCAATTTTCAAATATTATCTAGTGCTTTTACATTATAAACATGCTTCTTGGATCTTACATCTCTCTATATCTACTGGCCTATTTTTATTCTTCCCTTTCCTGATAAAATTGTCCCCAGTATCATTTTCTCTTGGATCCCTGTGTATTTCCTTTATAGCACTTACCATAATCTATAATTATATATGATCATTTCTACTAGATTGTAAGCCGCATATGGGAAATGACTATTTCTGTTCTATTTCCAAGGCATCTAGCAGAGTCCTAGACACATAGTAGGTTTTCAATAAGTATTTGTTATGTGAATAGAAGGCACTAAATCCAGTGTTCTTTCCATGGAAGAGTAGTAGGGATGGGGAAATTGTGATGTGTACCATTTGTTGCAATTCTTGGTCATCATCTGTTTCATTGCTTTTACTTTTTTCAGAAAAAATAATAGACTTTATTTTTCAAAGCAGTTTTAGCTTCAAAGCAAAACTGGGCAGAAAATACAGTGAATTTCCATGTACCTTCTCTCTACACATGCACAAGCTTCCCCCACCATCAACATCCCACATCAACACACTAGTGTGGTAATTTGTTATAACTGATGGACCAATAGTTACACATCATTATCAGTTGAAGTCCACAGTTGACATTAGGGTTCACTCTTTGTGCTGTACATCCGATGAGTTTTGACAAACGTATGATGACATGTGTCCACTGTTATAATACATTATAGGATAGTCTCACTGCCCTAAATGTCCTTTATGTACCAACTATTTATCTCTTCCTCCCCCCCAAACCTTGTCAACCACTGATCTTTTTACTGTCCTCATAATTTTGCCTTTTCTAGTATGTAATATAACTGGAATTATACAGTATCTAGCCTCTTCAGATTGGTTTCTTTCACTTAACAGAGTGCATTCATGGTTCCTCCATGTCTTTTTGTGGATTGAAAGCTCATTTGTTTTTAGGACTGAATATTCCATTGTATGGATGTACAACAGTTTACCTATTTACCCATTTGCCTATTTATCTTGGCTGCTCCCAAATTTTGGCAATTATGAATAGGGCTGCTATACACAGTCACGTGCAGGTTTTGCTGTGAGCATAAGTTTTCAACCTACTTGGATATCAAGGAGTGCAATTGCTGGATTGTATGGGAAGAGTGTATTGAATTTTGTCAGAAGCTGTCTTTCAAAGTGGCTGTACCGTTTTGAATTCCCTCTAGCAGTGAATAAGAGTATCTGTCATCATATCCTTGCCAGCATTTGGTATTTCTGGTGTTTTGGATTTTGGCCATTCTAATGGATGTGTAGTGATTTCTCATTAATTTTGCAATTCCCTAATCATATGTGACATTAGGGAATCTTTTCATATGCTTCTTTGATATTTATATATCTTCTTTGGTGAGATGTCTGTTCAGATCCTTTGCCCATAGTTTAATCAGGTTTTTAAAATTAAGTTTTAAAAGTTCTTTGTGTATTTTGGATAATAGTTCTTTATCAGAGACATCTTTTGGAAATAATTCTCTTGATCTGTGGCTTTTCTTCTCATTCTCTTGATCCTTTTACTTTTTACTTTCTTTCTGAAACTTTTGCACCTAGTCTTCTTCTGTCATGGAGAAAAGATGGTATGAGTCATTTACACCAAGATGTAAGTGTCTCAATGCCATTTATTTCTCAAAAGAGAATTGCAGGGAAATGGCAAGGCTTAACAAAAGGAAATAAACCTCTGATAGAATTTAAGGCCTCATGATACTGAAGTATTGTTTGAAAGATTTTTTTCCATAATCATTCTCCCAACTATTGGTGACTAAAATAGATATAGTGTATAGACATAGTGTGTTTAACTCACACATTTCCAATTTGCTACCCCTACTCAACACCTGATAGGCTTTAAAGACCAACAGAAATGAAACATGATTTTATACAGCTGGTGGTTATCATCTTCAAGTCCCAGAATAGTCAAGAGGGAACTAAGGAACTCCATGGTATAGACAATTTTATCTGTCAGGTTTTTTACTTGCAGTTGAAACTCAGATCAAAGGCTTTTCTGCTTAGGCAAAAGAGAAGTATGTTGGTTCGTGTAACTAACTGTAAAGGGCAAAGGAAGAGTTGGCTCCAAATGACTCTGTTCTATCACTCAGCTCTGCTTCTTCTGTTTATTGATTTTATTTTCAGACAGGATTTCCCTGAGTGGTTGGAAATATGAGATGCTGACAACCACAAGCCTGTGTCCTTTACAGATCACAATCCAGAGGAGAGAACTCAAAGTGCTCTTTTGCTGTAAATAGAGTAGCTTCACTGAAAAGTATGATTAGACTTCTTAGATAATATGCCCAGTTGCTGTGTCCAAGGAGATGGAGAGCTTTGTTTAATTAGGGGTCTTGTGCCCACCTCTGTGTTTGGAATGTGTTAAGTTTAACTCCGCTTGAACTAGAAGGAATGAGTTCTCCCAAGTGAAAGGGGTTTTGTTACTAGAAAAAGGTGTGAGAGTCTTCAGACCACGAAACAACGGATGTTTGCTTTATATATTCCTTATCTTGACTGTATGTTATTCATTTCTTATCTCCATAGGGCTTATCAGAAAGGTGTCCTTGCTGTCAGCAACAGAACACTTTGGATGACTCACTGGTCTGATGCTATAAGAAATTTTTGTCACTGACACTAAAGATATATTTGTCAGTTATATACCTAGGAGATTAGAAGACTCAACAAAGAATGAAAAAATCATTAGTTTATATATTAAGTGGCTGTTATTAGGCGTATAATATAACTTTATTTGCTCTATTTTATAATTCAGTATTTAACAGTACAACAGGGAGATAAGAAATGTTCATTATTTTTAGTATGGTTGTGATAATTTAGTATGGTTGTGTAGTTAGTTATCTCTGCCTCATGGTAACTAGGCAACAGGAATTGCCACAGGAATGAACTGTGAAGACTAAATTTTAATTAAATTAAAAAAATACTTTCCCATAATTAACATTTTCTAACTCCAAATTAGTTTTTATCTAAATCCTCAAACATGAGGTAAACTTTAAGATAGAATGATTAAATATATTTTAGTTCTTATTTTATTTAGCTGCTATTTAGATTTCAGGAAAACTTGTTTTCCTTACCTATCCTCTTCTTGCCCTGCTTTTCTGAAAAAAAAAAAAAATTGGGGAAATAATTTCTTGTAATACTGATTCAGTGTAGCACTAAGCCTGGGGATTTGGGAGCCCAAAATTCTGGGTTTGGATACTATTTTGCCAATTCCTAGTTTTGTGCCTTAGATAGATTACTTAAACTCTGTGATCCAGAGCTTCACTTAAAATGGAAATAATAAGAGTACAGACCTCATGAAGACCACTGGGAGAATTCAGTAATATAATGCATGCAACCCTCTTGGCGTATGCCTTGGGGCTCAGTGAATGCTTAGTCAGTGCTAGTTCTCGTTAGCTGTCGTAACATCTCTCTGTTAAGAAATGGAGAAAATTTCCGATTTCAGTAGTTACCAGTGTTAACTCCCTGCTTAACGGGATCACTGCCTGAGGTCTGAAGCTGTCCTTTAGGATAGCTGGTTCCAAAGTGAGGGTGAATATTGGACATTCAGCTCTTCTACAGGAATGCAAGGTGAGGAATGAATGGATAATATTGATTAGATGCTCCAAAAGCTATTGGTGGATATAAATCAGAATCATTCTGTATTTTGAAGTATTTATTAGACTTAACTAAATGTATGTTTTAGAATACAATTATGTGAAACCTTTATATGTTGCCACGGAACCCATTTTGGTTTTATCTTTTTTCGATAGTTTTAATTTATTCTATTTTTCTTTGTTTATGTGTATGTTAATTTATATTTTATAGCAACTGCTCATGAAAAGAATATACCAGTTTTTATTTTAATTTACAACTTTGATAGCTCCAAGGAGAGCGTCTGCCTACTAATTTGTTGGTGCACATGCAATACAATATGAACTAGAGAAATCCAAATTTAGAAACTTTTGTAATCCATATGGGGTTTTGCTGACATTGAACTTTTTCTTACACTCAACTAAGCAGATTAGTGGTATAAATGATATTGCAGCATGTATAGTTATTTTGCACAAGAGTATATATTGTTTTCAAATATTTCAGAGCATATATATTTTATGCCTTCTGTGTGCAGTAAATTGGGCAGCACTTTGTAATACCAAGAACTAAAAAATAAAACAGTTGACCTTGAGTAATGTAATGGGCAATGAATGACCTCAATAATATTTTTCCACACAATCTGAAGGCAAATTCTACATCTATGTGTGTGTGTGTGTGTGTGTGTGTGTGTGTATGTATATTTAAAAAAAATTTTTAATGTTTATTTTTGAGAGACAGAGACAGAGCATGAAGCAGGGGAGGGGCAGAGAAGGAGGAAGACACAGAATCTGAAGCAGGCTCTAGGCTCTGGGCTGTCAGCACAGAGCCTCACATGGGTCTCGAATCCACGAACCGTGAGATCATGACCTGAGCCGAAGTTGGATGCTCAGCCGACTGAGCCACCCAGGCACCCCAATGTATATATATATTTAAAATTTATTTTTTAAAATTTACATCCAAGTTAGTTAGCATATAGTGCAACAATGATTTCAGGAGTAGATTCTTTAATGCCCCTTAGCCATTTAGCACATCCCCCCTTCCACAATCCCTCCAGCAACCCTCTGTTTGTTCTCTATGTTTAAGAGTCTTTTATGTTTTGTCCCCTCCCTGTTTTTATATTATTTTTGCTTCCCTTCCCTTATGTTCATCTGTTTTGTATCTTAATTCCTCATGTAAGTGAAGTCATATGATATTTGTCTTTCTCTGACTAATTTCACTTAGCATAGTATCCTCTAGTTCCATCCACATAGTTGCAAATGGCAAGATTTCATTTTTTTTTATTGCCGAGTAATACCCCATTGTATATATATATACCAACACATTCTTTATCCATTCACCCATCAGTGGACATTGGGATCTTTCCATGTTTTGGCTATTGTCGATAGTGCTGCTATAAACACTGGGGTGCACGTACCCCTTTGAAACAGCACACCTGTATCCCTTGGATAAATACCTAGTAGTGCAATTGCTGGGTTGTAGGGTAGTTCTATTTTTAATGTTTTGAGAAACCTCCATACCATTTTCCAGACTGGCTGCACCAGTTTGCATTCCCACCAGCTGCGCAAAAGAGATCATATTTCTCCACATCCTCACCAACATCTGTTGCCTGAGTTGTTAATGTTAGCTATTCTGACAGGTGTGAATTGGTATCTCATTGTGGTCTTGATTTATATTTACCTGATAATGAGTGATGTTGAGCATTTTTTCATGTGTCAGTTGGCTATATGGATGTCTTCTTTGGACAAGTGTCTATTCATGTCTTTTGCCCATTTCATCACTGGACTACTTGTTTTTTGGGTGTTGAATTTGGTAAGTTCTTTGTAGATTTTGGATACTAACCCTTTATCTGATATGTCTTTTGCAAATATCTTCTCCCATTCCGTTGGTTGCCCTTTAGTTTTGCTGATCGTTTCCTTTGCTGTACCGGAGCTTTTTATTTTGATGAGCTCTCAATAGTTCATTTTTGCTTTTGTTTCCTTTATCTCCAGAGACATGTTGAGTAAGAAGTTTCTGTGGCCAAGGTCAAAGAGATTTTTGCCTGCTTTCTCCTTGAGGGTTTTGATGGTTTCTTGTCTTACAAAATGGTCTTTCATCCATTTTGAGTTTAATTTTGGGTATGGTGTAAGAAAGTGGCCCAGGTTCATTTTTCTGCATGTCGCTGTTCAGTTTTCCCGACACCATTTGCTGAAGAGACTATTTTTATTCCATTTGATATTCTTTCCTGCTTTGTCTAAGCTTAGTTGGCCATCTACAACTTTATTTTTTAATGATCCTTGATAAAAGCAAAAACCTTAATATTAAGGGAAAACATTAAAAGACAGTGTTGATGAGACTATGAGGGGCCAAATTCCTTTTTTTAAGAAGATCGTCTTCCAGAGGTCTACCTAATTCTAAACTTCTTTTAAGCAATCTTCCCACCATATCATTCTTTTATTTGGGATTTATTTTCCAATTGAGCTTTATTGGAAACAAACTCAATTTATAATCTAACAAGTTCAATAACAGTGACATTTTATGTTTTGAATTTCTTTCAAACTTAATTATATTATAAATTTACTCTCCTAATTTTTATCTGCTTTAGACCAGTCTTATGCACAGTTAGTCTGAATTTGTGAAGGTTGATGATACAGCTTCAATTTTTCTCAGGTAGTTTTGTGAAAAGTAATTATTTTCTGTTTGACAGCATGAGCTATGATATCAAGACATATGAAATCTGACATTTACCAGTAAGCACTTCTGACGTGGTTTTCATCATTGATTTTCTTTCCCCTCTTCTATTTCCTCTAGTTGTACTTGCTTCATTACAGATGCACAGAAGATAAATATTCTGTTTATATTTTATGACACATTGTGAACAATGGTGCTGCCAAGAGTGAACTTAGAATGTAGGTAGAAGTATGTTTCAGATGACAACCAAGTCTTGATGTGAAACTAGAAATCCTACCTCAAATAAAGCAAGGGTTGGGATTCCAATTTGAGGTTTTAAAGAGCAGTTCTCTTTTTTATTCTCCTTGGGGAAATCTTGTTTATTTTCTTGCTTATTATTTATTTTTATTGAGTTATAATTGGCATACAATGTTGCATAAATTTAAGGTGTAAAACATCTTGATTTGATATATTTATGTATTCCAATATGATTATCACTGTAGTGTTAGCTAATGCTTCTATCACCTCATGTAATTATCATTTCTTTTTTGTGGTGGAAACAATTAAGATCTAGTGTTGTAGCAACTTGAAGTTTATAATACAGTGTTGTTGTCTATAATCACTATGTTGTACATTAGATCTCCAGGACTTATTCACCCATTAGTTGCAAGTTTGTTCCCTTAAAAACATCTCCTCAATTCTCTCATTCCCCAGCCCCTGGCATGTGATATATATTCAATGGAATGTTATTCAGCCATAAGAAAGAAGGAAATCCTGCCTTTTATGACAACGTGGTTATGGACTTAGAGGGCATTACCTCAGTGAGATAAGTCAGACAGAGAAAGACAAATATTGTATGATACCATTTATACGTGGAATCTAAAAAAGCCAAATACCTGAAACCAGAGACTAGAAGGATGGCCATTCTCTTTCAGCCATTCTCCTCTGTTAAAGCTCTCTTGATGTTACAGAATGCTAACACCAAAGGGCTGTGGACTTGGCTCTCGTGGCGTATCTGTGCACCAAGAGTCTTTAGGGATTAGAATTCTGGCTAAACTGCAACCAGATAAACTGTCATAGGTATTGCCAGTTAAATTCTTGTAGAATTTGTTAATTTATTCTCTTTGACTGAATACTCAAAAATTCCACTTACTAATGTGATTTAGTCATACTGTCATATTATTTGAAGAACTTCTGAAAGATTCCTGATGTTTTATTGTCACTCTAAACCCATTTTTGCTTTTTTAAAAAATTTTAAGTCCTAAAGTTAACACATTTTCTTTGTAAAAAATTTGAAGAGCCCCAAATTGTATGAAGTAAAAAGTAAAAGTTTTCCTTTTCCAGGTCCTCTCTTTCTCCTGATCCCACTTTCTAAATTTAGAGGGATAATCTGCTTTATATCATTTTAGCCTTTTCTATCAGTGGTCTTTATTTACACATACATGTTCACATACTCAGACTTGGAAATATCACATCCTTTTGCCACGGCCCCTCCTCTTCATATCTAACAAATAATTATTTATTGTGAAAACCTTTTGTTTCATGGTGTATAAATCTGCCTCACTCCTTTTAAGATTTGTGCAGAATTGTATTGAATGTTTATACCATAAATTATTAACCAATTATCAGTTTCCTGTTGCTATCTGTTTCCAAGTTTTCCAATGCTGCATTATATTTGTGTGTGTGTGTGTGTGTGTATACTTGAATAACTGGTAGGTCAAACGGAATGTAATCTTAAGTTAAATCTTAAATTTGGAAAGTTATTGCTGAAAAGGTTTTTTCATTTTGGACTCTTTTTTAACATAAGGGAGAACTCCCATTTTTCATGTTCTTGCTGATAATTGCATATTATCAATATTTTTCACTTTTGCCTATCTGATGATAATGAAATTGCACCACCTTGTTCTAGTTTGAATCTCCTAATAATAAGTGAAGTTTAGCATCTTTTCACATGTTGATTACTTTCTCTAATGTCAGTTTTTTGATAGCGGTCTCTTTTCAACTCCCACTGCAACTGGCCATATCCTAGTTTAGGCCTGAAAAGCCATTTACTACATATAGTATTGCTTCCTTTCACAAATTCTTCCAACTGTTCCTAAGGTAAAGATCTTGTGTTGCTCTCTTCAGAACCTATCCGTGGGTCCCTATTCAGCCAACTAAAATGTATATGACTTAATATGAAATTCACATCCTTTCATGATCTGGTCCTGATCTAGCTCTCTGGGTTGATTTTTCACTACCTCCTTTTCTCTTCCTTCTATATACCTCCTTCTCTTAGTAAACAGAAGAAATCACCTTTCCATACTATGTCCTGCACCTGCCTGCCTTTCTGCCATTCTTCAAGCGATTCCCTCCATCTTAAATGCCTTTCCTTTTTCTCTGTATAAAGTCTACCTGTCCCACCAAATCTGACTTCAAAGATCGCTCCTTTAGGCATTTGCCTTGACCTACTCCTTCCTTCCCACTTGCCATGAAATGAATTTGTCCTTCCCTATTTCTCCTTTGGTTTCTGATATTATGGAACTATAGAACTAGAGTTTCACATCTTTTCTTTATTAGAGTTTTAAATTTATCCTCGGACGCTTAACCTACTGAGCCACCCAGTTGCCCCCTAGAGTTTTAAATTTATTAAAAGGATGACCTTGGCTCGTTTTTGTTTATAGTCTCTTCCTCAATGTTCTTAGAGAAGAAATTATTTCCAAGTGTACATATATGGAATCACTACTATAAACTACTAGTAGCTACTTTGACTACCTGACAACCAGAGGATACCAGGAATATTTTTGACTGTTTATGCCACATGGCAAAGGAAAACATCCTGTGGGTGTGGGGATAGTATAAACTATATATAAATTTGACATCCATATGTCTAAGTACTAAATGATTGCTACTGTGTGAAATTTCTAAGATGGTTTTAAAGACTAGCTACTATAGAATTTTATTTCTGCCAAATCTTTGGAAGAAGATACAGTTTGTTTCAAGCAGCTGCCTATGTTTTTAATGGAGGAGGTTATGTGTATATATAGTTTATAAAAGACAAATTGAATTCTGTGTTTCTGTAGGGATACATTTCATAGATTAATGCTAAACTAGCAGTGAATTTTTTAGTACTGATGGACATTTTCAGTGAGAGGCATTCAGTTGTCTGTGTTTTAAAGTTCATGTAAGAATTCATTTTCTTCAGGCTTGTTTTCTTAGTGGATCTCTATTAGTTTTTGTTAGCAAAAATTCATTTCCTATGCAATGTCTCTCTTAGTTATATTTGCATTAGGCAATTAACTGTTTGAATTTTGTTATTCTCACTATTTAGAAAGAAACACATATTCTTGAGGGAAATTAAGATGATTTCCGTTAAAATTGGAAACACTTCTGCATACAAAAAAGTAGTTATGTTCTGAGGGTAGAGGTTTAAAGTTTATACAAATTCTTAAATCCCTGTAGAAGTAAGAGTAATATATTGAAGTGAATGTGAAGAGGAGTATTTGCTACATTTCTGGATAGACTGCCATGTAAAGGCCATGCTGTCATAGTACATCTTATAAGTATATATTTTTTTTCTAGAAACATGTTAAACACTTTAATCATCTTATAGTGGAAAGAGTGCAGGTTTTGGACTTGGGAATAGGAGGCCTACTCTCTAATACTGGACTGTCCATGTAGTCTTATAATTGTATCTACTTTTTCACTAAATCCTTAAATGCAGTATATGGTATTATCAACATTTTATTTTTAAAATGTTTATTCATTTTTGAGAGAGAGAGAGAGCCAGTGAGCACCTGAGCAGGAGAGGGGCAGAGAGACAGAGACAGAGACAGAACCTGGAGTAGACTCCAGGCTCTGAGCTGTCAGCAGAGTCTAATGAGGAGCTCGAACCCACCAACCATGATATCATGACCTGAGCCTAAGTCAGATGCTTAACTGACTGGGCCACCCAGGCACCCCTCAACATTTTGAATATAATGCTAAGTTGTTATTAAATTACAAACTTCTTGCACAGATTTAAAGGTTTTTTTAATTCAAGGTTTTTCTTTAAAAAAAAAAAAAACTCAATCTTTCAACATTTTGCTAACTATTGCCTAACTATCAAAGTTAAAATACTTATCCATAGTTCAGCTCCTTGGGCTACCTGATTCCTCTCTTTTTGCTTTTGCTTAAAAATCTTTAAATATGTACAAATACACTAATTTCTGACACTAAACCTTTATTTTTCTACTAATGGATTGATGATATCCAAGGGAATTGGAAACGTTCTATTATTCAGTCAATCTGTTAGAATGTTCCAGAGAGACAGTTGCTTCGGCCCTTTTCTTTCTTCTAGGGTTTGGGCAACTCACTCAGTTGTGTAGAAAAACTGAAAAGAGATCACCCTTGACTGACCTCTTGAACTGGGGGATACCAGTCAAGGATCACCCCTAGCCTCACCTCACCACCAGTCCCTCTGTTTAGTATCTTGGGCCATGATCAAGATAGAACCCAGGAACCACTCATCCTGAGGAGAAGCCAGCCCTGGAACAATCCTCTGTGAGTATGTGCCCGTGTATGTCTTCGTGTATGTAAACAGATGCCTTTGGAGAATGAAGCTTGAATTAAGGAAGTTAGAAAAGTGCCATTTTGGAGGATTGTAAGCAGTTTCTCTCAACTATGATAAAAATTGTGCTTTGTATTCATGGAAAACTCCCTTTTTATGATTTTGGTCTAGTTTTTACATATAGATATTAGATAATTTCTCGCATGAGGCTAAGGAAGTGGTCCAAATGCTGATACTTGAATCTGAGATATTAAATAATCTATTAGTAATAGTAATTCAGATTATCATTAGCAGAATTAGGGTGCTCTAAAATTAGTTTGTTTTCCCTACACCTTCATTGCTCCCCTATCGCTAAAAATATTGTTTGTTCTCAGGGAATCTTATTGTAGGAGATCTGGAGTCTTTACCAACTCCTGAGGGAAGATTATGCAATGAGTTGGATCTGGATTAGTGCTATTTCATTTAGAATAATATTTAGGCCTTAATACATGATACTTTGAGAAGAGGCTATAAAATATTGTAATGGCTTCTCTGGACCTTGGAATTCAGGCCACAATTTGTGGATAAAAGTAGGAGTTTTTCCCCCAAATAATTGGACACCTTCACCAAGCTGGCCTGATTTTCTTTTTTCAGAGATGAAAGGAAAGTTGGGGTCCTGAGCTCAGGGTGAGCCCTCAATTGTGGGGGCCATTCTGACCCTCCACCTCTACTAGAAGGAAGTCTGAATTAGACTGTGGTTAGTCATTTAAAAAATATGTACCAGGCACTGTGCTATGTGTGAATGAAATGTTTATTTGGGAACTTTCTTGCTTCTTGAGATAGGCCTGAATTGCAATGTACTTTCCTCTTAGGACTGCCTTTGCTGCATCCCAAAGGGTTTGTACTGTCATGTTTTCATTTTTATTTGCTTCCATATATTTTTAAAAAATTTCTTCTTTAATTTCCTGCTTAACCCATTCATTCCATAGTAGGATGTTTTTTAACCTCCATGTATTTGAGGGCTTTCCAAATTTTTCTTGTGGTTGATTTCAAGTTTCTATCATTATAGGCAATGTTGTGATATACATATCAGCATAGCTCTGTCATTGCATGTATGCAGGATGTGTCCTTGAAGTCAGTTATTCTAGGGCTGGGGATTCCTGGGACTATGTGTGTTTTTAACAGCTTTTCTATATAATGGCAAATGTTTACTTTTTTTTTATACTAATTTGATTTCTCATCTGCAGTGCAAGAGACAATGCCAACAGTGAACAGTAGTATTCTTTTCATTTTTACCATTTGATAAGTAAAATTTGGATTTAATTTTAATTGACATTCTTGAAATAAAAAAAAATTAAACCTGATGGAAAACCTAGAGAGTTTTCCATCTAATTTAACAACTCACTTTACAAAGTCCACAGAGGCTATATCTTGGTTGTACCCAAGATCTCACAGCTAATGAGCTGTGCTACAGGGACTGCAGTCCAGCCCTCCTGGATGTCAGCCCAGGCCCAGGGCACTTTCCACTAAAACAAGCTTAGTGGGAGGCCCTGCTGTGGCTCTCTTTCTGCAGCCACTGGAGCAGAAGACTGTGGGGAGAGAGTGGGTTTCTGTCCAATGAAAGACTATTAATTGTTGATTGCAGCCTGCAGGAGCAATTAGTAGACATGGGTTCCTGGAGATGCTTCGTCCCAGGAAGAACACTGTGAGAATGCCATGGCCTACAGGAGGAGCTGGCTGTCCTGGTACCAGAAGCTCCTCAGGAAAGTACACAGAGCTAAGGAAAACCTATTTGGATGCCATTATGCCATTACCATCAAATGCAGCACGAATCTCACTGGGGTCAGCCTTTCTCATCATTGGGCCTTAAAATGGGAATGGAAGAAGGTAATTAGACATCTTCTAGATAGAAAAGGTAACAAAGGCTTATCAGGATATTGGACAGACTGGAGTCCTACAAAGTATGGGAAGAAGATTGAGTCATACCCAAAGGCTCTAAATTGTAGTCTGACCTCTAGTTTTAGTTTGTGAGGGATGTTTCTGGGAGAGAAGGTTATGTCTTCAGTTTCCCCTTGTCTTTGCACACTGTCAGCAGGGTCACCATCTTAAAGTCCTATTTATATCCCATAACCCATTTGCCTTATACCAAGTTCAAACCAAATTTCTTTTTCTATACGATATAAAATTTAATCACATCCAACACATGTTGTTAGTACAAGGGTGAAGAATCATTTCATAGAATAGAGTGGAGAAAAATAAAGAGGAAACCCAGCAAAAAGAATCAGAACCAATCACAGTGACTTGGATAAATCATGAGAACTTCTCATCTGTCTGCAAAACAAAGCCAGAAATAGGTTTGGCCATTGGGGACTGTGGTCTGGCTCCTTTCCAGACTCATTCACCCACTCCTTGCTTCGCAGATCCTTTGCTCTGCTTAAATTGATCTGCAGTTGTCTTGGAATCCCTGGTTATTCCTGCCTCTGGGGCTTTGCCATTTTCCCTCACTGGAACACTACTTCTTCACCATCTACTTAAAAGCAGATCCCAATTCTTTTAACCAGTCTATGCTTCTCTCAACTTCTCTGAAACCACTCATTTAATATTTATCATATATTGAATTTCTGATAGTTATCTTTTAATGAACACATATTTTGCCTGTAACTATACTATAAGCTACTTTGGTAAAGGAATGAAGTATTATGCCTGTGGTGGCTTTTGATACCTACTTGGCTACGCTGAATTCCATCTCCCAGAACCCCATTTCCTGGATGTTCCCAGTTAGAGTAAGCCCCAAGAGAGGCAGTTGTGTGAGACTTGCAGGGCAGCAGTGAAGCGGCAGCCGTTTGGTAGCACACACAGGCTATTGCTGATCTGCTGTGTCTCCCTGCTGCTGTGAGGAGCTCACTAGGCTTGTAACTGTTCACTGTCCCCTGACCTTCCTTCAGGTGTATGCATGTGTGTGTAATTCCATGATGAAGGGGCCCAGATTTGCAGGACACCCATACCATTAAGGTCAGAGCTCAAAGAACTGACATAGGTTTAGGCTCATTGTATGCTTGTTAGTTCCCAGTGTTACCTTGCTCACCCCTACCATACATCCATCTCCCCTTCCTGATGGTCTGCCTGTGAACTTCAAACTCCAGGATCAGATGCAGAGATAAGAGCCTTACAGAGACTCTTCAGCCAGCCTCCATAGTTGTGTGAGGTCACATCACTGTGACATCTTCCTTTTAGGAAAAGGTTGAGGTACATGATTGGCTTTACACACACACACACACACACACACACACACACACATGCCCCAAGCATATGAAGCAGATATTTATGTGTGTGCACACAGAGCTTCACAAAGCCAATTTTCTTTTCTTTACAACATAATATTTCATTGCAATACATAATAATAGGATTTAGAAATCATTACAGAGGAGAAGAGAAAGAAATTATGATAGAAATCATGAAAAAATAATTAGAACCGATGCCAGTAAACAGATATATCATGATTACTAAAAAGAATAAACTGAAAGAAATCATAATACAGAAGGAACATCTGGGATGGGAGTATAAACAAAAATAGAACAGGATGGCAGGGGGAGCCATATAAAGGAAAATGAACAGTTAACAAGGACAGAGCTTTGCTTATTAAGTAATCAGGTCCAAACAACTTAAAGAGTGTTTATATCCTAATAACTTAATGCCTATTGGGTGCTATACGTCTTCTCAAAGTTTGAATCAAATTGGACACCTCCCCCGTAGTTTCTGTAACATATTAAGTTCCATGTGATACTTCCTTTTTATTATAGACACTGATGAAAACCCAGCTTTACAAAGATATGACATTTTTTGAAGAAATGTGGTTATCTAATGTTGAAGCTCCAAACTCCCTCTAGCTTGTACTTTGCACAGTGTCTGACAGATGTTGCTATGCTTCTGTTGAAAATATGTCATGGCACCCTGTAAGTTTGTGAAGGCATTCTGGGGTGCCTTGGCACACAGACTGATGACCATAGATCTAGGACTTTAAAACAATAATGGAAGGAATTACGGAGGGAAAAAAGAAATGGCATTTAGCAGGAAGAATATTTTAAAGGGAAGAGAAAATGAAGACCTACAACACAACATACATTTTGGAATTCATTCATTTATTTATTAATTCAATAGCTATATATTGAGCACCTGCCTTATGCCAGACATAGGTATTATGCTGGGTTCAAAATATACAGTGTGAATTAGGTGAACATAGTTTCTGGCCTCAAATAGCTTTTAGTCTAGCATAGATAACAGGCATTAGAAAATAATAAAAATCATGACTGGAGATGAACATGGAGCTAAGAAAGCATATAGGAATGAACTTCATTCTAGTCTGAAGGCCAGGCTAGGACTCCTCAATGCAGTATGTTCTGACTTGGGACATGAAGAGCAACTAGACCTAGACAAAAGAAACAGTGTACAGGAAGAATGTTCCAAGATCAGAAATCAACATCCAGGAAGGACTAAAGGCCAGGAAAGATATGGCATGAAAGGCACAAAAAGAATTTCAGGATGCCTAGAGTATTAAAATTCAAGGAGATGTATTGTATAGGACAAAGCTGGGGAGACAGACTCCAGAACTTGAAAGACCTGCAAGACAGCTTGAAAGATTGGATAGTATGCTCTGCTGAAGTTAAAAATTTGACAGGTTTTAAGAAATAGAATGACACCAGCAAATTTATGCCCCCAAAGGATCACACTGGTTGCAGGATGAATTGGTTGCTGGGGAAAAAGACTGAAGTAGAGACGTGAATTAAGAGTACACTGAAATAGGGGCGTCTGGGTGGCTCAGTCGGTTAAGTGTCCGGCTTCGGCTTAGGTCATGATCTCGTGGTTCGTGGGTTCGAGCCCCATGTCGGGCTCTGTGCTGACAGCTAGCTCAGAGTCTGGAGCCTGCTTCAGATTCTGTATCTCCCTCTCTCTCTGACCTTCCCCTGCTCGCACTGTCTCTGTCTCTCAAAAAAAAACAAAAACAAAAACAAAAAACCATTAAATAAAAAAAAGAGTACACTGAAATAGCCTGGTGTTGGATGAGGTGGTGGCAGTGGAAGGAAGGTTTGGTGCTATTTCTTTAAATCCGAGAATGTGATATTGGCTGGGATCCAGAGCACAGAGAGAAGGACTAGTGTAAGGTAGTTTTTCTCAAACTTGAGCATGCATCATAATCACCTGGAGGGCTTGTTGAAACATGAAATCATTGGGTTTCTTCTGAGAACTTCTGATTCAGCAGAACTTCTGAGAATTTGCATTTCTCTCTAGTTCCCTGATGCTGCTTATTTGGAAACTAACCTTTGAGAACCACTGGCTTAGCACATGTACTAATAAGAGGAGGGGGGAGGAAGGGAAGAAGAAGAAAAGATAAATAGGCAGCCACAGGCTGGACACTGAAGGAGCTGTACTCTGTTTTGCTTTTCTTATTTTCATGAAATTGAAGGGAAAGGTCATCTGTTGAGAGGAGGTGGTGAACAACAAAAAAACACATCTGAGGACAGCGGATGTTTAAAATAGCAATAATGTTAAACAGGGTAGAGACTTGATTAAGAGTACATACTGGTATTTTGGGATAATGCTGAACTTCCAGACAAAGTTGGTGGTCTTAAATTTATAGTGATACAAATCTACCAATTTTTGTGATTTTATATAGCAAATCTCCATTGCCCAAGTACATGTGCAGAGAAGGCAAGGCATTGGGGTTCACCTAGCATTGGTGTTCTTCTGGGCTAGAATTATAGAAAAATAATGAGGTAAGGGAGAAAAGGGGTCATTGAAATGTTGGGCCATATATATATGGGAGGAAAGAAAAGAGAAAGATCCAGACAAATAAAAAGTTGAGAACCACAAGTCCTAATAAATTGAGAGCACTAGTGTATTGGGACCAAATGAATGAACAATCCAGAAAAGTAAGATATTTTTAGTAGAGAACAGAAAGGCTAAATTTATGATGTCAAGAATAGAGCAGTTCCAAGTGATGATGGATTTCTGGGTGGTCGCGGGAGTAGATGGCTGAAGTAGAGTGAAGGAGAAGGTCCTTGGGAGGAGGATCCAGGGTACTAGGATTTCAGAAAATGTTCTCCTCATGGATGTTGAAGATAATCAGGTTGGTGGAAGAAATTAAGGTGATGGCAGTGAGCCAGCTGTGTACTAGCTATGCGCCTGGTAGTTCCCATTGGTAAAGTGGAGTGTAGGAGAATACAGCCAATGACATGAGTGAGCCTCAAAGGAGGAATGACTTGCAAAAGATACTGTGGAAGTTGTATATGAGCAGCAGTGAGGAGCAAGAAGTGCCCTGAATCAGACCCCAAAGTGGATGTCACGATGGAGAATGAGTGGTTTCCTTTGAAAGACCGACAGGGGTAGTGGAGTCCTCTAGTGAGAGCTAGTTTTTTCTTAGGAGAGAAGGCAACAGTTAGTAAAGAAGTTGATGTCGTGGGGAAGTTTGTTAATAATTAAGTATGAGTTTTTGAGGACACAGTGGAAACATTTTAATTTATGGAATAGAAGCAGCATATTAGAGAAAATTGTTGGCAAGGAATCAATAAGCTGGCCGTAGCCTCACTTCTTAATTTATAGTTTGCTGAAGATTAGTGACATTGATTTGTACAGTGGCTGAGATTGTCAATTACCCAAGGAAAGTCATTTACATGCTCCTCGAATTCCAACAGGTTTAGTCATGTTAATGGCACAGGAAAACTCAGAAAATATATGTGTAATTAGAATATTGATAATTTTAAAAGCAGGAACTGAATTTGTATTACCTTAAGCACTTTAAGAATTATATTTATAAACCATATAAAAATCAATCCAGAAATTCTGAGACTGAAGTCATCTATAACTGACTAAAAAGGTTAATGTAATTAAGATTTATTATGCTCATTGTCCCTGCTGCAGTTTAATACCAAGTGGTAGATGATTTTATTCAAAATGAAGCAACTATGCTGAATTTATTACATTGCCAGACTAGGTACCTTAAACTACATTTTAGAACATTTTAGGTCTGAGTCTTTAAATTTTTTTTTTAAACATTTATTTATTTTTTTTTGACAGACAGAGACAGATCATGAGCAGGGGAGGGGCAGAGAGAGAGAGAGGGACACACAGAATCGGAAGCAGGCTCCAGGCTCTGAGCTGTCAGCACAGAGCCCTACGCGGGGCTCGAACCCACGAGCGGTGAGATCATGACCTGAGCCGAAGTCGGACGCTCAACCGACTGAGCCACCCAGGCGCCCCTGGTCTGAGTCTTTAGAATAAAAAAGTGTGTGTGCGCGCGCGCGCGCGTGTGTTTTATATATACAAAAGATTTAAAGTCCTACTTATGTTTATTTTTAAGATTGTATTCTGGTATAGGTGAGATTTATAGCTCCACACTCTTCCAGAAAACTGTCCTCTGGGGTTCTATGTAATTACTGTCATGGAAGGAACTGAATGCAAATTTTGTTTGACATACACATAGCTAAGCTATTGCCTAGAAGTGGCATGGTCTCCCCATATAAAGAGAAGGGGGAGGTGCTGCTGTGCTGGTGTTTACTCTAAGATTCCTTCTCTCTCTCTGTTTGGTGGGGGAGCTAACTTCTGCAGAACGCTTTCCCTGAGTTTCTGTCCTAGGTTATACCAAAGGGAATCACTGATAGATTGGGGCTCAACAGGAAGGGAGATTTCTTCCCCTTTTTTTCCTACCTCGCTGCCATTTCTGACACTGTTTGTTTCTTCTCTGACTCCATGATGCCTGGACAGCCCAATCATGAGTTCAACTTCTGCCAGAATAGCTAAAACTCTAGATTTCAGGAATCCACTCCTCTCCGTCTCCCCCCCGCCACCCCACCTCTCTCTCAGCCAGTCACAATTTCTGCTGTTTCTAACTGCTAGCTGCCTTTCTGACTCCTCTCCCCATCCCCATCCCCATCCTCATCCCTGTATTGAAATTACCTTTGTTTTAATTTCTTTGGAAAGCTTCTGTTTTCTTGGTTGGAGCTTGACTGACATAAATGTCTAGCTTATAATGTTGTGGTAAGACTCTGTAAGTATATATCAGGAAAACAGAACAGTGACTGACAGGTGCTTAACACATTTTCAAGTGGGAAAAGCAACTTTACAAAGCTGTTATGTGTCATCCTTCTAAATGGCACACACACAAAAGCAGTCACAGGCATTTCAGAAACAATGTATAGGCACATTAAATAGCAGCAATCACTTTCCCAACTCCTGATAAATCATGTTGGCAGGAACGAATTTTGAAAAGGATGGAGCCAAAGATGTGGTGATTTGAATCATTCTGATACTAGTTTGAGGAAAATAACAGTCATCAGAATAATTCACAACTTTGAAGTACTTATTGCCACAGTTATAAGTAGCTCAAGTACTAGGCATTTGCATTTTATGCAAAGGATGCCTCTCTGAAGGCCACCTATAACTCAAAACTCCTATACTTCAAGACTAAATTTTCCATAAGCCTGAATAAATCTACAATTTCTTTTATCAGTAGAAGGTGTCATTGAAATTGATTGGTCTTCTTCATGGTCTTTTGCCACATCTTCTTTCCAAAATTATTGATTCTGGTATATTCCTATACTAACGCCAGCCCCACCACTTGATTAATAATATACAGCATATTTTACATATTAGGAAAAAATTAAGTATGATAATAATGAATGAAAATAGTGGCATGGGGCACCTGGGTGGCTCAGTCAGTTAAGCATCCAATTCAGCTCAGGTCATGATCCCAGGGTCATGGGATCCACCCCTGGCATCAGCATGCTTAAAATTCTCTCTCTCTCTTTCTCTCTCTCTCTCTGTCTCTGTCTCTCTCTCTCTCTCTCTGCCCTTCTTCCCTGCTCATGAACTCTCTTTCTAAGATAGAATAAAATAAAATAAAATAAAATAAAGGCAAAAAATTTCTTGTACATTCTGATGCAAGTAAACAAAGGTGACATATGTTACAGAAGAAATACTGGGTAGGTATCTATAGTTTACATGAAAGGGTTATCTATTTGGCAATAGTATCCACTTAGTTTACAGTCAAGTTGGTTTGCCACCTCTCAAACCATAAGATTTTTGATCAGCTTTTACAAATTGAGGAAGTTCAAACAATTCTTTTTCCAAATGTTATACCAGAAGCAACAATTTAGTATCTTCTTACTTTGCATCATAGCAAATTTGCATAGTTTAACATTGAATGAAAACCCAAGTCACTGCAGAGAATTTTAATGCTTTACTAATCACTGGGGATAGAGGTAATCAGAAGTTTGGAAAAAAATTATTATGTAATTTTTCAAGGAAAGTTTAAAAGAATTCTTCCATTCAATCTTTGGATAAAAATAGAATTTGATTAAACTGTATTTTGTAACTGCAACACCAGTGTGAGGGTATCATAGACATACACACCCATCTTTGAATTTTTCCTTAACTATTATTCTTTTCAATTTGATCATTAGAAGTAGTGTTGAAATACTAGAAATGTTATTCATGTCTGGTAATTCCTCTTTACCCCACAGTCTGTTTCCTAGTGACGCTAAAATATATGACTCAGGTGTCCGTTGCCTTGGGGAAAGGTTGTTATAGAAGAAGAATGGAAAATCTGTCAATTTTTAGCTTTTAGTTTTAAAAATAGGCTTATAAATGTGGGGGAGAAACAATAGTTTTGAAAGAAAAATGTTTTTGGTTTTGAAGAACCTGGGCATTTGTATTGGCTTAAAGAGCCAGAGTGTTGAGGCCCTTGGGGCCATGCAATTATACTATGAACAAGAGCTATGAAAAAATACCACCAGAGACGGTTTTTCTTCTCCCAGACTAGATAAAAATCTCAAGAACTGGGAGGCAAAAAGAGTCTGAGAATCTGAAGGCAGAATATGAGATCTAAGTGTGTCTCCCTATTAAGTGGGCCTGTACCCCCCTCCTGGGGGCAGAAATTACAACCCCTGGATAGGTCTGGGTATTCACGATCAGTGGCAACTGAAACCTTAATTAACTCCAGGACTGAAGCCCAGGGAGACAGCAAGTTATGAAGGAAAGCACTCCTGAATTCCTACGAAGTCAAGGCATGGAGAATAGAAATATCTATGTGGTGTCTCTAGGCAGAGAGGGCTTCACAGAGCCTCAGAAAGCTCTCTGCTCTTCTCAGGTAGCATGGGAGAGTGGCCACATGTTTCTGTGCATCCCAGTATGAGGCCTGAAAGTAACTGAGAAAAATCTGGCACGGCAGAGACCTTGTGGATAGTTTACTGAAGATGTAGGCAAAGTTTAGACCTCATGTCTGGAGACACAGTGGTCAGTCACATTAATGTCTTGTGCAGTATTTTTTAAAAATGTTTATGTGTGTATGTATGTATTGAGAGAGAGAGAGAGAGAGAGAGAGAGAACGCATGGGGGAGGGGCAGAGAGAGAGGGGGACAGAGGATCTGAAGCGAATTCTGCACTGACAGAGCAGATAGCCTGATGTGGGGGCTTGAACTCATGAACTCATGAGATTATGACCTGAGTTGAAGTTGGACACTTAATGGACTGAGCCACCCAGGCACCATTATGCAGTGTTTTTTTTTTTTTGTTGTTGACAATTTTGGCCCATGGCCAATTTTAGTCGACAATAAGAAAGGCATTTTACATTGTCTTCCAGGACACATAAAATGTTCATAAAACAATATTTATGATGCTGGCTTATGCTTTCTTTTCATTCTATTCTATTCTTTCATTTAAATGCATTTGGTGTGATCTACTAAATTGATGTCATAGATTAAAACATACAGTTTGAAAAACATTTTATAGTGGATGCCAGTGGATGATTTCTAACTCCTCCCCACCCACAGGACGTAAACAAAGGGGAGTGGAGACCTCCAAACTGACGGAGATGGGGCCAAATGAGATTAAATTAAAGTTATAGAAGTATAGTCACATTTTATGCATACCTAGGTATATGAAAGAAAAATTTGCAATCATTATAATAGTCAGTGCTTATACTTAGTAAAAGAAGTACATTTGAAAATCAAAACTGAGGGCAATAAAATGCTATCATCTTGCTTTCCATAAACTGCTCATAAGCTTTTTGAACTATTTAGCGAAATTGGTGTGATGCTACCCATCTAATGGTAGCTTCCTGAATCGCAGGGAAAGCATGTGGTTGTCAATAACCTCTTGGAGCATCAACTTTGCCAACTCAAAGCTGTCACAGTGATGAGCATTTCTCCAGGAAAGAGTGGGTAATATTTTAAAATTCTTTCAAATCAGAGGGATATATTTTTTCTTATGCATGTTGAGGGTAAGATTAGTGAGAGATCATTTTGGCAGTATTCAAGTAAGGGCCTTGAATAGATTCACCTGTACTATAGACCTTAGAGTATCTCATGTTAATCATTCTTTTCCCTTAATGTATTTGCATTTTTTCCCTTATCTTTATGACATCCTTGTCTGTCACTCTCAATAATAATAATCACTTGGCAGAAACTGAATCAAATTCTGCCAACTATATTAGATTGTTGCATTCTATAACATTAAATCAATTTATCTTGTTGGTCTATAATTTAAAGAAAACTCAAAGTAAGCCCGGAAACAAGTTTCTTAAGGACTTAGAAATAATTGATATAGGACAATAAGGCAAGTGGGAATGAAATTCTTGATTTCTGTCTTAGTTCCTTTAGGCTGCTAAAACAAAAATACTATAGATGGAGTGGCATATAAACAACAGAAATTTATTTCTCACAGTTCTGGAGGCTGGGAAGTCTAAGATCAAGGTGCCAGCAGATTCAGTGTCAGGTAAGAACATGTTTCCTGGCCATTTTTTTTTTCTATGTCCTCCTCTCATGGCAAGAGGAAGGGAACTCTCTGAAATTTCTTTTATAAGGACACTAATGTCATTCATGAGGACTCCACCCTCATGACTTAATCATCACCCAAAGGCCTCCCCTCTAAATACTATCATATTGAGCATAGGATTTAACATATAATTTGGGGCAACAAAAACTATAGCCTTTACTAGTCAAGGAAGATTGTCATGTTAACACACCAATGGGAACAGTGTGACCTAATTTGTAATGGCAACAAAGTGACAGAAACACAGACTGATGGCAAGGTTTTATTTGAGTCCAAAACTCCAGGCAGCTCATGAGAAACAGGACAGGCCTTTTGTTTTTTTTACAAGATTCAGATGACTGAAACTCACTCTATGATTCTTAAGCCTCACGATAGACCTGGAAGGAGCAAGATCTTTGATGAAAAGACAATGAAATAGAATAATTATACTTTCCTTAGAAAACTCACTCTGTCCCTATATTCCTTATGACATATTATTGGTTAGGAAACCTTTGTTTTTTTTTCAGTAAAATATGTTACATCTTTATAATTCTTTTAATGTTTGTTTATTTTTGAGAAAGAATGAGAGAAACAGTATGAGCGGTGAAGGGGCAGGGAGAGAGAGGGAGACACAGAATCCGAAGCAGACTCCAGGGTCTGAGCTATCAACACGGAGCCCCACGCGGGGCTCAAACTCATGAACATGAGATCATGACCTGAGCCAGCCGCTCCATCGACTGACCCACCCAGGCGCCCCATGTGTTACATCTTTATAAAGTATCTTGTCCTAACCCGGATGTCACAAACTAAAATCCCTCTAGGGGAGCACCTGGGTGGCTCAGTTGGTTAAGCATCGGACATCGGCTCAGGTCATGATCTCGTGGTTTGTGGGTTCAAGCCTCGCGTCAGGCTCTGTGTGGACACAGGGAACCTGGAGCCACTTCAGATTCTGTGTCTCCTTCTCTCTGCCCCAACCCCACTCACACCGTGTGTGTGTGTGTGTGTGTGTGTGTGTCTGTCTGTCTGTCTGTCTCAAAATAAATAAACATTTAAAAAACATTAAAAAATAAAATCCCTCTAGGGACCACATAGAAAACAAATAAATGAATAAAACCTGGTATGTGAGAGAGTAAAGATGATTACAGAGAACTGGAAAATCTATGCTCTATCTAAAGACAACCAAACACACATTAAAAAAAAAATCACTGTGTTGGCCTGAAAGAACTGTCTGCAGCTGAATTCAGCTTTCGTCTAGGAGTTTGCTTTAAATCAAGTAACAGAGTTTAGTTCATGTCAGAGGAGCACAGTGAGAGTATAAATACAGACCTGACTACTCCAACCAAAACTCAACTTAATCCTGGTAGGAGCCTCAGGTCTCAGATCCCCTTCTGGTGGGCCAGGCTTAATGCAGACATTAACTCAAAGCAAGGAATGGGGAGACTATTTGTGGTAGGGGTGGAGATGGGTGGAATGGCAGATGCTGGGTTGAAAGATGTCAACTTTACAGGAAGCTTTTTTAAAATGCACACGTCCATTAATTTCCCTTCTGCCTCTAGATTGGGATGTAGATCCCCCCCCACCCCCACCCCCGCCGAATAAGAAGTATTGCTATAGTGAACTATTGTTACTGCTGCTGATAGGATTGGGTGTTGCTTTGATGCAATGGCTATGTAAACAAGATTAAAAACCATTCCCTTTGAAGTTCACCTACTCTTGGGGTGCCTGAGTGGCTCAGTCGGTTAAGCATCCAACTCTTGATTTTGAGTCAGGTCATGATCTCATGATTCATGGGTTTGAGCCCCATGTTGGGTGTGCGGGGACAGTGTGGAGTCTGCTTGGGATACTCTCTCCCTCTCTCTCTCTCTCTGCCCCTCTCCCCTTGTGCTTTCTCTCTCTCTCTCTCTCTCTCTCTCTGTCTCTCTCTCTCTCTCTCTCTCAAAAATGAATAAAATTTAAAAAGCAAAGGTCACCTAGTCCAATAAGATTTTGATTGTTTTGAATTAATTCCCTTTCTAATTCCAATCTGTAGTTCCAATGAAGAGGCATGAAATCAATGAAATCTGATCTGTTCTTATAAAAACTATTTCTTTTCTCCCTTGAATCAGCATTTATTTATGATCTCAGATATAGTTCTTAAGAAAACTCTTCAAAATATAAATCTGGAAAATTTCTCTACAGTGGGATCCCCCTGTATGCCCTCCCCCACCCCACTACTAGGTGAAGAGAAATACTTTTATTATTTTCTCAGGTTATTTTTTTTCTTTTATAGTTTATCATCAAGTTGGTTTCCATATAATACCCAGTGCTCATCCCAACAAGTGCCCTCCTCCATGCCCATCACCCCCTTTCCCCTCTCCCCCTCCCCCATCAGCCCTCAGTTTGTTCTCAGTATTCAAGAGTCTCTCATGGTTTGCCTCCCTCCCTCTCCCCAACTATTTTTCCCCTTCCCCTCCTCCCATGGTCTTCTGGTAAGTTTCTCCGGTTACACTTATGAGTGAAAACATATGGTATCTGTCCTTCTCTGCCTGACTTATTTCACTTAGCCTGATACCCGTGAGTTCCATCCACGTTGCTACAAATGGCCAGATTTCATTCTTTCTCATTGCCATGTAGTATTCCATTGTATAGATAAACCACATCTTCTTGATCCATTCGTCAGTTGATGGACATTTAGGCTGTTTCCATGATTTGGTTATTGTTGAAAGTGCTGCTATGAACATTGGGGTACATGTTCACTGTTTTCCAGAGAGGCTGAACCAGTTTACATTCCCACCAACAGTGTAGGAGGGTGCCCATTTCTCCACATCCTCGCCAGCATCTATAATCTCCTGATTTGTTCAATTTAGCCACTCTGACTGGTGTGAGGTGGTATCTCCATGTGGTTTTGATTTGTATTTCCCTGATGATGAGTGACACTGTATTTTCTCAGGTTTTTATATACACACACACAAACATACACATATATATACATATATATACATATATATACACACATACAAGAGAGGTATGTATTTTTTAAAAATATATACTATTTTAAGTTTATAAAATTTTCCAGAGACTAAAGAAAATCTTCAAAACTGGCTTTTACTAATTATACCCAGAGAGGAGAAATCCAGGTATATGTGTAATAAGATGGAGCAAAATGTTACTTTCCAGAATTCCAGGAACTAGAAAGGGCAGACTGTATTGACTGGGCTGCTTACCAAGAATGAATACTTGAGATGGGGAATGGGAGCACCAGCATTTCATCTTGTGGAAGTGTGTTTGGGCAGGGAGAAGCTTCTAGAGGAGCATGAGATGGGGAGGCAGTGAAATAGAAACCTGTAAGTCTTTAAGCCTCAGTAAAACTACAAAGCTCCTGTATTATCACTCATATGACTGGATTTTTAAAATGGAAAATAGGAGTGTTTATCCAGTGATTCTTGAAGTCTTATTTCATAGTACAATTTCCTTCTCTCTTAGATTATTGCAATTGTGTCTTAAGATGTTGGAATTTTTTATTCAAGCAATTTTTCTAACACATTTTCACTTAGTCGCCAAATCGAAGCTTATAAAGCATTTTAAAAATTGTGTTTTGTTCAAAAAATTACATTTGGTGACTCTTGGTTGCATTACAAGAGAATGCCAGACTTCTTATCACAACATATATGTGACCCTTCACAGTCTTTCCCAACGTAGTTTTCTAGGTTTATTTCTTGTCATTCTCTGCTCCAACCTTGCTAGGAACCTTTGTCCCAGTAATGAAGAGCTTGTTGACGTTTCCTGAAGGGGCCATGCTCCGTCACAATTTTATCTCTCTTTGTTCACACTGACAAACTCACTGTTTAATGACTCTAGGGTCAGAAGTAATCCCTAGTGAAAACCTGAGTTACATTAAGGCGGAGAAAATAATGTTGCATTAGGAAGCAAAAAGGTGATATTGACATCTCTAAATTTTTTTTTAACAGTTTAGTTCTACGTGTTCACACATTATTTAAGAAAAACTATGAAAAGGAGGATGTGTCTTCAGTTCCTTGGATATAAGCGGATGCTGCATTGGCTTCATTAATTCATACGATCAAAAATCTAGTGTTATAAATCCAGGTTGGAAATCAGGCTCTTCAACATTGCTATTAGCAATAGTGTCTTATTTTTTTCTGAATAGCCATGGCAACCAGTTCTCTGTGAGTTATTTGGGTTTAGTTCAATAGGGTCTCTTTTGTAGAAAAGCTGCAAGCAGTTCGTTTCCCTTAAAAAATGAACTGAGTGAAATGAAATTATACGATATGAGACTATCAAATTGTATTATGTAAATGCAAATAAAATAAAATATATTCTCTCAAAGTGCCAGTGGGTATTAAGAAGAGCCTAATGGAATTTACATGAATTCTCATAAATAAACCTCCTCAGGTTACCCGAGTCCTCAGAAAGGAGGCAAAGGACAGTGAACTGCAGTCTTTGACATCTTATGAGATCATGTTTTGTTGTTGTTTTATTTTTACCATTTTATACAGAAATCATTTAATACCATTCTTCATGAAATGATAGAAAATTGTAAAAGATTGTTGCTTCAGTAATCCGTGTTCAGCATTCAAATTTCATTTGACCCATTTTGATTTCACTGGTCTGTAGATGAGGAGGGTCATTCCAAGGGTAACATTATGGAATCAAATCCATGCCCGGTTGTTGTCATTGAAAAATGATAGTAATATTGTCTCTCATTTAGTGGGAAACTATGGATAAATTATAATTCCACTCAAATTAAAGGTTCCATATGGAAAAAAATTGCAATGTATAACATTCTACATTTTATTAAGCAGTCAAGGTAAGAAGGTCATTCAGACATTTGAATGTTGAAAATTCAAGTAACCTTTTCTTCCCCCCTGAGTAATTGGAATAAAATAAATCTTACATACACACTATATATACAGATGTATTTACATACATATATTTTACATATATGTATATAAAGATATATACATAGGTATATAAAGATATGTGTATGTGTATATATATATAACTCTATATATAACAAATTGAAAAGGTATATAAACATATATATGTATATGTATATATATAACCATATACATATAAAACAAATTTAAATATATAACCTTTTCAATTTGTTTTGAGGTCAATGTTAAGATTTTGCTTTTCCTTTTTGGCATCTCTACCTCCCATGTGTAATATGCGTAACATAAATTGATGTGTAATATGTATAACGTGTAGATAGACTATCAGTCTTGGTGTGCTGGAAAATGTTAATAATAGACTTTTGAGAGAGGGAAAAAGTGCCAATTTGTAACATTTGCTGATTTCCAGGGTGTAAATATGCCCACCTTTGGCTGATCTGAAGCTATCACTATGACCTCACTGAATGCACAACTGGCAGGAGATGTGCTGTAGATCACCAGTATGCAGGATTTCAGCTGTCCAGCTACATTAGACAAAATTTCAGAGCATAGATAATAGCAAAATGTAGTAAAATGATTAGGAGATGATGCTTTTTTGAGTATTTATTACCCTTGTTTTTAATAGGATATATTTAGTTCAAGGGAATATAATTTAATTTTTACTCGTTAGCTGTAACAACCAAACCACGTGAATCTTGACTATTTGACAACCTGCTTGCTTATTCTGGTTTGAGGCTGGCTCTAGCACATCACTGCTCACAGGCAACTTACCAGGGTATGGAGATTGAATCTCACTTTCTCCTACTGGTCTTTGAGTGGTTAAGTTTGAATATGTTTATAAACTTGTCAGTTCCTTTCAGAAATAAGAATGCAGAAGATGAATCAAATGAACCAAGAACTGCCCCTGGTCTAGGGCTGAAACATCTAAACTCTGCATACTTTCTCAGATGCACTCCCCTCCCCATCATTTGAATGTCTCTAAAATCAGTGTGCATCTTATAATTGAGGTGTACACTTTCTCATAGTTTACTTTGCAGTGTTTTTCTATGGTTCCTAAAATAACGATGCCTCTTAAGTTATGGCATCTGAGATTTGACAAAATGTATGGGAAATTGCTGATTTGATTAAGATGTGGTTAGATTATTTTTTCTTATTGGCAAAGACAAGAAAATTCCGTTATGTTCCAGGAAGTGAGCATCTTAACATTAATTCAAAATATCTCAGTATGTGTTCATAAGAACAAGAAAGGCCTGATCTGTCAAATGACGGGAGTTGACATTAAAATGTTCCAGCTCTTAAAGTCAAAGCTATCATGTTCTGAAGAAAAAACATCATTATTTTTCTCCTCATCATAGCTTCAATGTTAACATCCACTGTATGAAGAATGAAGCATGTGCTAATCTATTTCTTGGAGTAATTGGCTATATCCATTGTGTGTTTTAGCTGTGGTAAATAAGGGGTGGTTAATGCAGAAAATACCTGTAAGTGACATCTGACACGTAACTGAGTATTAAGATCCAGAGAGATAGAAAATTGCCTTCAGTTCACTTCTCCTGCCAAGTCATTCTATCTTTTAGATTTTAGAATTTAGAGAAAAACCATGTTGATTCTATGTCAAGGCAGAGAAACAGGGAGTTCTGTTTTTTCTCTGCACACGGCCTGCTGTGGCAAATTAGTTCACTTGTATCATCCTTGTATGCTTTAATGGGGTGGAAGTAGGAAAAGCAAAAGGGTTGTGGTCCTTTTGTGAAATATAATTGTTGGTTTATGCTTTATCTTTTAAAACAAAAAATTTTTTACATTTTCTGCTTATTAATGGCTCTCCATGTTTAATGGAAATATTTGAAAACTACAGAAAAGTATGAAAATGAAAATCATGCATAAAAATCCCATCACTTAGACATAACACTTTGTGCAGAACTTTCTGTGAATATCTCTCCTTTTCTCAGAGGAAAATTCTTTTGCAGGGTATCACCGATGTTAAGAAATTGAACATTTGTAAAGCTTTGTAAAATGCCTCCAGGAATTTGGATCAGTTTATACTCCTAACATAGTATATGAGAGTACCTATTCCATTGCATCCATGCTAACATTGGATATTATCATTTAAATTTTCCCATTTAATAGCAAACAATGGCATCTCAGTATAATTTTTGTCTATTTGATTAACGATGCTTTAAGGTTGAACTGCCTTGCACCTCGTTCATTAGGATCTATATTTCTTTTGTGATTAGCTTGTTCATGTCCTTTGTTCACTTTTATTTTAGGACGTCTACATTTTACATGGAGACATATATAAACATCTATGTGTAAAGAATAATACTCACCATGTATATTTTAAATATTCTTTCCAATTTTTTAAAAAATTGTTTTTAAAAAATTATAAAAAAATTAATGTACAGTTTAGAAACTGTAAGAAGTAGAGAGTTCAAAATAAAAGCCATAATAAATATCACTCTTCCTAGATATAATTATTACTTACATTTTGGGATTTTTCTTTTTGGCCTTTTTTGTTTTCACATATTCACACATTATTTTCAAATTCAAATTCATATATTATGATTTGTTTATATCTAGATTTTTAAAAACAATCCTATAGTGACCAGTTGTAAACGTGATATATGCCTATCTTAGTTTCAGTTCCTCTGAATGTAGATCCTGAGACTTGTGTGTGGGTGTCCAGCTCACACATACAAAAAAGGGCAAAGGCAAGGTATGACAATTCAGAAGGTAAAGATACACCGAGCCACTTTTAGATTATACAATGGAATACTTATAGCAAAATGAAGAATAAGCCAAAGGGGCCAGCTATCCTTGACCCTTGTCACACACATCGAAGCAAAGGACCCGGAATACTGCAGCATGAGTTTGGATCATGTCTAGATTACTACACTAGAGATTTCATTCCTGCAGTTCTATTCTGATGGTGCCAAGGTAGAAGGTCCTTCACATCAAAAGTGGGAGGTGGTGAGAAGTCATCCTATGATGGTCAGTGGGGAGGCGAGTCGGAGATGGCTTCATATCAGCTCCTGACAGACCTCTCCTCTCATGTTTCAGATGGAATATGAAGTGTTTTACCAAGACGCTGGTTTAGTTGTGGTTTAAGAATGTGATTATGTGGATACCTGTGATATTGCCAGGTACTGTATAGCTCAGCGGTTTTCCTATAGCAGGTGGTTTATCTAGAAAGTGAGCCTGGGTGGCTCGGTTGACTAAGCCTCCGACTCTTGTTTTCAGCTCAGGTCATGATCTTGTGGTGTTTGAGATTGAGCCCCACATCAGGCTCTGTGCTGACAGCAAGGAGACTGCTTGGGATTCTCTCTCCCTTTCTCTACCCCTCCCCTATTCATGCTCTCTCTCTCTCTCTCTCTCTCTCTCTCAAATACATAAATAAACTTTAAAGCAAGTGGGGGTGGGGCATCTGGGTGGCTCACTAGGTTAAGTGTCTGACTTCAGCTCAGGTCATGATCTTACTGCTTGTGAGTTTGAGCCCTGCGCCCTGCGTGGGGCTCTGTGATGACAGTTCAAAGCCTGGAACCTGCTTCGGGTTCTGTGTTTCCCTCTCTCTGCTTCTGCTTCTCCCCCACTCATGCACTCTTTCTCTCAAAAATAAATAAACATTAAAAAAAAGAAAGAAAGAATGCGATCCAAGGAAGCAGAAGTAATGAAATGGGGAAAGGGGAAATGGGGAAGAGTGAAAAACCAATGAAGCATACATGAATGGACAGGTTGCCATTGTCGGTGATTATGGCTCATCCCAGTGGGGACCCTCTTTGTAAGTGTGTAAATTGTACCTTACACATGCTATGGGACATGAAGGCTGGCATACTTATCCCTGACTATTATCCCTCATTTCTTGGGTGTTGCCCATCACTGATTCCTTGGCCTTTCCAGGTGGTTTGTGTGTAGATTAAGCAGGCTCCAAAGAAGACAGAGAAAGACTCTTGGGAAGAGAATTTGAGAGACACAGGTCTTGAAGTTGGGATCTGCCAGCAGTCTAAGAATTGTCCTCTGCAGCTGGAGGTGAACTCAGGGGTGGGCAGAAAAGATCTAGGCCATGTCCTGCAACACAGGAAAAAAACAAGCTTTATATAAGGAGATAAACATCTTAATTACATTACTATGTGGTCATTTCAGTATTCCCATCTTTTTCTCCACATTTCCTTCAATGATTAGATGAACTGTATTTTCAGTTTTGCTTTGTTTTCTTGAACTTTATCTCATTTTATAATAATTTACTCATATTGTTATGAGTAAACAATTTTTGTAAACAATATTTTTCCCCATACAGATGAAAGTTTTTGATGGGGTAAAAATACACATGGAACAGAATCGTAAGAGTAACACGGTAAATTAAAGGATTATTATTCCAAAAATTATGTGAATATTTAGTCTAAATCATTAGTTTACAGGGAGATAAGACTGTGGAGGTAGCAGAAAAGGTTTCATTGTGGAGAATTTTATGCCGGATGTTTAAAGGCTAAGTATTGAGAAGGGCTCAGATGTTTAGGAGAGCATCAGCTAAATTAGATCAGGTATGGCATGTTTACAGATTCTGAAACACAATTAAGGAAACTCTATTAGGAGGCTCATTAGTTAGGCAAAATAATCTCCCTATCCCCAAGATGTCCACTTCCTAATCCCTGGAACCTGGGAATATGCACCCTTGTATCGCAAAGGGCAATTAATGTTGCAGATAGAAGGTTGCTAATTAGGTGACCTTATAATAGGGAGATTAAAGGAAGGTGGAGGTAGAAGAGTCAGAGAGATGTGCTGAGAAGGGAGAATTTAATCTCCCCCTGTGGCTTTGAAGATGGAGGAAGGATGGCAAGGAGCAAAACCCAGGGAATGCAGGCAGTCTCCGGAGGCTCAAAGAGCCAAGGAAGGAAACAGATTCTCCCCTTGAGCCCCAGAAAGGAACACAGCCTGCAGACACCTTAATTTTGGCCCAGTGAGACCCAGATTGATTTTTCCTGAAAAGTGGTGAGTCCTTTTAATTTGCATGCTTGATTTCCTTTTTTTCTTTTTTTCTTTTTTTTTTTTTTTTCAAACAAACCAGAAAGTTTTCTTTGGGTGTTCCTCTGTTCCCATCTTTAATGTCTCTTCGTGCAGTTGTTACATTGTATCTCTGTGGTCTGGGTGTTTTAAAAAATCTTTTCTTGCACTTATAAGAGAGGGTCTCAATTTAGACCAACAAGTCTCTAATTTTATTTTCTGCAGAGTCAATTACACTTAGCTGTTACGTTTTTATATCCTAAGAGTTTTTACTGTCCACCTTCCCCCCTGCCCCATCTTTTAAAAACCCGTATTCTGTCATCTCCTCCTCCGATTTGTTCTTTTTTTTTTTCTTCCTGGATCTTTTAGTAAGTTACTTATAAGAGGCCTATGGAAAGTCAAAGTTTAAGAACTTCTTTGCAATTTGGATTCCTTTTATTTCATTTTGTTGTCTGATTGCTGAGGCTAGGACTTCCAACATTATGTTAAACAACAGTGGTGAGAGTGGACATCCCTGTTGTGTTCCTGATCTCAGGGGAAAAGCTTTCAGTTTTTCCCCATTGAGGATGATATTAGCTGTGGGCCTTTCCTATATGGCTCTTATGATGTGAAGGTATGTTTCTTCTATCCTGGCTTTCTTGAGGGTTTTTATTAAGAAAGAATGCTGTATTTTGTCAAATGCTTTTTCTGCATCTATTGACAGGATCCTTTCTTCTATTAACATGATGTATGACATTGATTTGTGAATATTGAACCAGCCCTGCAGTACACGAATGAATCCCACTTGATCATGGTGGAAAATTCTTTTTATATGCTGTTGAATTAGATTTGATGTATCTTGTTGAGAATTTTTGCATCCATGTTCATCAGGGATATTGGCCTGTAATTTTCCTTTTTAGTGGGGTCTTTGTCTGGTTTTGCATTCAAGGCAATGCTGGCTTCATAGAATGAGTCAGGAAGCTTTCCTTCCATTTCTATTTTTTGGAACAACTTGAGAATAATAGGTATTAACTCTGCTTTAAGTGTCTGGTAGAATTCCCCTGGTAGGCCATCTGGCCCAAGACTCTTACTTGTTGAGAGATTTTTGATAACCAATTCAGTTTCCTTGCTACTTATGGGTCTGTTCAAATTTTTATTTCTCCCCATTTGAGTTTTGTGTGGGTGTCTAGGAATTTGTCCATTTCTTCCAGATCATCCAGTTTGTTGGCACGTAGTATTTCATAGTATTCTCTAATAATTGTTTGCATTTCTGTGGTGTTGGTTGTGATCTCTCCTCTTTCATTTGTGATTTTATCTATTTGGGTCCTCTCTCTTTTCTTTTTGAGAAGTCTGGCTAGCAGTTTATCAATTTTTTTTATTCTTTCAGAAAGCCAGCTCTTAGATTCATTGATTTTTTTCTATTTTTTTTCTTTTTGGATTCTAAATTGTTTATATCTGCTCTGATCTTTATTGTTTCTCTTCTGCTGCTGCTTCAGGGTTTCTTTGCTGCTCTGCTTCTAGTTCCTTTATGTGGAGGTTAGGTTCTATATTTGGGATTTTTCTTGCTTCTTGAGATAGGCCTGGATTACAATGTATTTTCCTCTTAGGACTGCCTTTGCTGCATCCCAAAAGGTTTGGATTCCATTTATTTTTAAACTTCTTTAATTTCCTGGTTGACCCATTCATTCTTTAGTAGCATGCATTTGGAGGCTTTCCAAATTTTTTCTTGTGGTTGATTTCAAGTTTCATAGCATTGCAATCTGAAATCACATGGTGTGCATGGTATGATCTCAATCCTTTTATATTTCTTGAGGGCTGTTTTGTGACCCAGTATGTAATCTAGTTTGGAGAATATTCCATGTGCACTCAAGAAGAACGTGTATTCTGCTGCTTTTGGATGAAAAGTTCTGAATATATCTGTCAAGTCCATCTGGCCCAGTGTATCATTCAAGGCCATTGTTTCTTTATTAATTTGCTGCCTAGATGATCTGTCCATTGCTGTAAGTAGAGTATCGAAGTCACCTACAATTACTGTATTATTATCAATAAGTTTGCTTATGTTTGTGATTAATTGTCAAACTTTCACTTTTTGCAGATGACATGATACTGTACATGGAAAACCCAAAAGGCTCCACCAAAAAATTGCTACAACTGATACAAGAATGCAGCAAAGTTGTGGGATATAAAATCAATGTAGATAAATGGGTTGCATTTCTATATACCAATAATGAAGCAACAGAAAGAAATAGCAAGGAATCAGTCTTATTTACAATTGCACCAAGAAGCATGAAATACCTAGGAATAAACTAAAGAGGTAGAAGATCTGCATGCTGAAAATTATAGAAAACTTGTGAACAAAATTGAAGTAAACACAAAGAAATGGAAAAATATCCCATGCTCATGGATTGGAAGAACAAATATTGCTAAAATGTTGATTCTACCCAAAGCAATGTACACATTCAATACAATCCCAATCAAAATAGCATCAGCATTCTTTTCAGAGCTAGAACAAACAGTCCTAAAATTTGTATGCAACCATAAAAGACCCTGAATAGCCAAAGTAATGTAAAAAGAAAACCAAAGCTAGAGACCTCACAATCCTGGACTTTAGCCTGTACTATAAAGCTGTAATCATCAAGACAGTATGGTACTGGCACAAAAAACAGACACATAGACCAATGGAATAGAATAGAAAACCCAGAATGGGCACCTGGGTGGCTCAGTCAGTTAAGCATTGGACTTCGGCTCAGGGCATGATCTCGTGGTTTGTGAGTTCGAGCCCTATATTGGGCCCTGTACTGGCAGCCTGAAACAGAATCTATGTCTCCTTATCTCTCTGTCCCTCCCCTGCTCACACTCTGTCTCTCTCCCTCTCAAAAAAAAAAAAAACATTAAAAAATATATTAAAAAAGAATAGAGAACCCAGAATTGGACCCACAAATGTATGGCCAACTATTCTTTGACTAAGCAGGAAAAAGTATCCAATGGAATAAAGACAGTCTCTTTAGCAAATGGTGCTGGGAGAACTGGATGGCAACATGCAGAAGAATGAAACTAGACCACTTTCTTACACCACACACAAAAATAAACTCAAAATGTATGAAAGACCTAAATGTGAGACAGAAAATCATCAAAATTTTAGAGGCAAAAACCGGCAATAACCTTTTGGACCTCAGCCACAGAAACTTCTTACTCGACATGTCTCCGAGGCAAGGGAAATAAAAGCTAAAATGAACTATTGGGACCTTATCCAAATAAAAAGCTTCTGTGCAGCAAAGGAAACAAGCAACAAAACTAAAAGGCAACCAGTGGAATGGGAGAAGATATTTGCAAATGACATATCAGATAAAGGGTTAGTATCCAAAATCTATAAAGGACTTCTCAAACTCAACAACCGCCCCCCCAAAAAAATCCAGTGAAGAAATGGGCAAAAGACATGAATAGACACTTTTCCAAAGAAGATATCCAGATGGCTAATAGACACATGAAAAATTATCAACATTGCCCATCATTAGGGTAATACCAATCAAAACCACACTGAGATACCACCTTATACTGGTCAGAGTGGCTAAAATTAATAACTCAGGCAACAGCAGTAGTTGGTGAGGATGTGGAGAGAGGGGAACCCTCTTGCATTGTTGGTGAGAATGCAAACTGGTATAGCCAGTCTGGAAAACAGTGTGAAGGTTCCTTAAAATATTAAAAATAGAATTGCCCTACAACCCAGCAATAGCACTACTAGGAAAATATCCAAAGGATACAGGAGTGCTAATTCATAGGGGCACATATACCACAATATTTATAGCAGTGCTAATAATAATAGCCAAATTATGGAAAAAGCCCAAATGTCTATCAACTGATGAATGGATAAAGAAGATGTGGTGTGTGTGTATATATATATACAAATATATGTATATATATACATATGCATATATGTATATATATACATATGCATATATGTATATATATGTGTGTGTGTGTATGTGTATATACAATGGAATACTACTGAGCAATGAAAAAAAACGAAATCTTGCCATTTGCAACAATGTGACTGGAACTGGAGGGGATTATGCTAAGTGAAATAAGTCAGTCAGTCAGAAAGACAGATACTGTATGTATTCACTCATATGGGGAATGTGAGAAACTTAACAGAAGACCATGGAGGAAGGAAAGGGAAATAAAATAGTTTCAAACAGAGAGGGAGACAAATCATAAGTGACTCTTAAATACAGAGAACAAACTGAGGGTTGATGGAGGGCAGGTGGGAGGGAGGGGAAAATGGGTGATGGGCATTGAGGAGGGCACTTGCTGGGATGAGCACTTGGTGTTGTAAGTAAGTGATAAATCCCTGAATTCTACTTCTGAAACCAATATTGCACTGTATGTTAACTAACTAGAATTTAAATAAAAACTTGAAAAAAGAAAAAACCGATGTTTTTCTTTCAACTGTTTAAGATATCCTTTAAGATCTCCCTGTCCTTTGTTATGAGCGACCATCCTCCCCCACTTAACTCTACTCCCCCTTATTTTTCCTTTCTACTTAGTGGAACTTGTATAATAAAAGAACTGTTCAGCTGTAATATTTCCCAACAAGATGAATTCATGACATATTCTTGGACCAACTCTCTAAGAGATAACAGAAGAATAGAGAATGTGAAACAAATAATGTAATTACTGGCTCTGGATAATTACTTTAAAAGAGAGACTGAAGAGATGGGTGGGAAAGCAAAGCTTCACAGTAAAAAAATTTAAGCTGTTTGTTGAAGGGCTCAGTAGAAAATGGCTCAAAGGTTCACAGGTGAATCAAATTGCAGAGACCTCTGGTCCTGTATAAGTAAAGGTATTGAATGTCCTTCTTATGCTACCCTGGTTATTTCTTAACTTTCCTTCCATATTTCCCATCTACTTTTATCTCCAAGCCACATCTGGGTAATTTCTTCAAGGTTACCCTTTGGTTCATGAATTCTGCTGTTGACACCATTCATTGTGTTTTTGGTTTAAACAATAAAGAAAAATTAATTTCTTAAAAATTTTGCTGGGTTCTTTTTCAAATCTTTCTGGTTACATTTGACAACATTGGTAGCTCATTTTTGTGAAGACACCTTTTATCTTGTAAATATCCCATATACATTTTGTAATTTTTGTTCTGATTATATAAACACTTAAAGTATTTGGGGATTGTTCTTGTATTTGCTGACACTTTACCATGTGATTTGTATTCTTGTGGCTTTGATAAACTCTAATTGTGAGTTCATGTTTATTTGAAATTAATCTGTGAGCCTCCTGGGGTCTAACTTGAGAATGCTTTCCTGATGAGAGGATGTGTATATCTGTCCTTTCTGCTGGGATGCAGGAGCACAACCAATCTCGGACTACTTCATGTAGTCCCCTTCATGTATCCCTGAATTAATGGGATAGTCTCAGATAGAGCTCCCTGTTGCCATTAGTGTAAGGCTAATCTTTGCGGTTCTAGGGTTGGAGGGTAATTTTACTATTTTATATAATTTATAATAGTTTATTATTATGTGTACTTTCCTTTGTAGGTAAACTATGTTTTTGTAAGCTTTTCTCTTTTTCCTTGGTATTCTGTGATTCCACTGTGGCGTGTCTAGATGTCATTTTACTTTTCTCCTGGTAGGTTCTTGAAACACAGTTTTGCATGAAATACTCTTTGATTCAGGTAATTTCTCCTTTACTCTCTCTTCGGATAATGCTTCTCCACCACGAGTTTCCTTTCTCTTTTTCTGAAATGTCTATTTTGGAGCCTTGCTTGATATCTCTTGAGTGCACTTTGATGGTGCATTCTGGTAAATTACTCCCTTCTGTCTTGCAGCTCTCTAGATGTCTGTTTCATCTATCCCTGGCCCTCCTTCACTTTATCATGTCTGTTAATATTTTCCACTGGCCATATTTCTCTTTTCAAAAATGTATTTTTTTCCTTCTATGTTTGGTTTGACCTTATTTTATTATAATTTCTATTTTCTACATGGGAGTTTTTCTTTCTTTATCTTTTTGAGCATCCCGAGGATACTTAATTTAAAGCCTTTTTCCGACGATTTTGTAAATTGTGTAGTGAGTTTATGTTCCTTTGTTTTAATGTTCTGTATGTTTTACTTTGGGCAGTTTTGTTTACCCCTTCTCACTTTTCTTTTTCCCTGGGTCCCCAGCCTGGAATCAGAGTTGTATTGTTTCTTTGAGTCTCTTTTCCTGTGATAGGAAGTTTCAGATCTAGTCACAGAACCAGTGGGGGGCTTGATTCATTTCCTGATCTTTAGATTCTGTCTGTGACCTCTGCCTTCCTCGCCCCACAGCTTGTCTCAAACTATAGCCACAGGTGGTAGTTGATACCAGTTTTGCTTAGTTACCTTTCTGAGGACTGGGTTTCTAGGGCACCTCTGACTCCTCACTTCAAACAACCAGCCAGGCTGTGGCTCCCCTTTTCACAGGGAGTGCTTTGAACTCTCAAAGGATGGGCGCTGCGCTTCTAGCAGTTATCGCCTGCCAGAACTCAGTAGGTTCAAGGCCTCAGTTCTTTTCACTGCTTTGTGTTTTTGTTCAATTTCCACTAGAAAGAGATGTTTATCTAGATTTTATACATATGACTTTTTGCCTCTTTAATACTCTTCATTTCCATGTTGGGAATGCAGATGGTTTATTCAAGTGTGAACTCCTACCATTTTGACTGGAACTCCTATCTTTGCTTTTGAAGCCTCTTGTAGACTGCCTGTGTTTCCATTCAGTATTTGTTTTGGTTGCATATGCATTTGAAAGTAAGGTTATAGATTTTCAGTGCCAGCATATACCAAGATTAGGCGCACTACGTCGTTCTGGCGTGCTTGGTGACTGCTGGGCTTTCTCTTGAACTTAAGGTTTTGGTTTGTCTGTGACCATCTTGGATTATGTGAGTCAGTTTCACTTAAGGAGAGTTGTGCTTTAAACAGTTGTCTCTGTTCAGCCAGTTAGGGCACTGCAGTTGTGCAGCTAGAGAGCAGCGGGAAGAAATCAGGTTGAATCACACTTCAGTGCTCAGCCAGGATGCCCCCTTTCTCTTGCTGCAGTGTCTTGCAGACCTTTAGGTGGTGCTTCCTCTTTGCTTTTTAGCCACCAGAAAGTCTGTTCTGCCTTTCAGACTGACCTGCTACTTTGGAAGCCTAGTGATTCACCCCTAGTTTATACATTGCAAATCACAACACTTTTCCTTGTAGAAAGCTTTTGACACTTCCTTTTTTGAGGCATAACTTTTTGTCTTTTCCTACAACTCTTAACTTACTTTCTGTTTCCGAGGTCTTTTGTTTTCCTACTTAAGCAGGTTCCTTTATGATGTCCTCCCAGACATCCTGTCTGGGATGAATGTCAGTGGGTGGGAGAGGGGTGATAAAGGAGTTGGAATGGGAAGGTGATCAAATAAAAACATCATTAACATTATTATTACCATGGCAACAGAGTAAACCTTTTAGAGGCTTGGCAGTGTTTCTCCATGCACCACCTTTTTCTCCTGTATTCATCTCAGTCTCCTTTGATCCTCACAATAGCTTAGAGTCAGGAGGGTAGCACAATTTTCTCCATGCTACAGATGAAGGTCTGGAAGCTCACAGAAGAAAGTGTGCTGAAATCAGAATGAGGAAGGGTCAGAACAGGGACTAGTGTCCTGTGCTCATTCCATCATTATTTGCTGAGATACAAGCTGTACAAAGTGGAGCTCTTTCATAAGAAGATGGGCGTTGTACAATGCCACAGACTTAATTGAAAAATGGATTATTTCCCCATTTCCTGAGTCTATTTGTACCTATTTGCAAATGGATACCATTCTGAAGATAGGCATGTACATTTATCTCCTTTATGTCTCTCTATTCTGGTGGTACCTGACTTTGATGTTAACCTGGAGTGAGAAACAATGTGTATTAAGTATTTTCTTGCCATTTTTTATTTTCTGGAGGCCATTATATTTGGAAAATTCTATGTCGCAAAATTATGTAGCAATATCTTGTATGAAGAAGTTGTGAAAACAACTCCTGGCAGAAAAATGCTTACCCTACTGGTAAGCTCACCTATTCACTCAGAATTATATATATACATACATATACATACATATGTATATATACATACATATATATTTAATTATATATATGTATTATAATTAAAAATTTTTTATTTTAGAAAGCATGAGGGAGGGAGAGGGGCAGAGGCAGAGAGAGAAAGAATCTTTCTTTTGCATGACCCCAGGATCATGACTTGAGCCAAAATCAAGAGTTGGATGCTCAACTGACTGAGCCCATTCAGGCACCCCTCCCTCAGAATTATTTAACATTCTTTAATAAATGCCTTTTGGTGAGACCTTAAATTTTTTGAGAATTACTTTTTCTGTCTTAAAAAAGAGCCAATTATAAAAAGAAATGAGCTATCAATCTCAAGGAGGGAACTTAAATGCATATCGCTAAGTGAAAGAAGCTTGTCTGAAAAGGCTACTCTATGATTCCAACTATACAGAATTCTGGAAAATGCAAAACTCAAGAGACCATAAAAAGGTCAGCGGTTGTCAGGGATCCATGGGGAGGAAGAGGAGGAGAGGTGAATAGGTGGAGCACAGGGCATTTTTAGGGCAGTGAAACGATTCTGTATTACATGGTAATGGTGGGCAATATGCATTTCTCAAAGCCCATAACTATACAGCACAGAGTGAGCGCTAATGTAAACTATGGATTTTGGTTAATAATGATTAAGGTTCATCAGTTGTAACAAATGTCCCACATTAATGCAAGATGTTGATGATAGAGAAAACTGTTTTGGGAGAGGAGAGGAGATATATGAGAATTCTCTATAGTTAATTCTTCTATAAACCAAAATTGCTATAAAATGGTCTATTAAGAAAACAAAAGGTGTCCCTTGTGCTTTATAATACATATGGAGTCACTAGAAGTTCTAAAGAGCTTTTCTCAGCAAAGGGCTTTGCATCGCTGAGGGAAACTACACACCTGCATCTTTCTATTATGATTACACAAACTTTACGTTAGAAACCTCCTTTGTTCATTCCTCTCCTCAACACTTTGCTTTCTTCAATCTGAAATAGCTCTAATCTTGGTCTTAGCTCAAATGTAAATCTTAAAGGGCGGTGAAATCCAATTTCTTCAAATATGAGTTATGAGACTAAGAATAAAAAGACTGAAATTATTTTTTGTATTTAGTGCATAGGTATTTTAATACTCATGAATCATAAATAACTGCAATTAAACATTCAATTTTTTAGGATGCAAGTCTCTTAGGAAGACTCCAGTTAAAAAAAAATTCTTCCCTCTGGGACATGTTTGGTTTGGTTTGATATCTCAAACTTGATACTGATGCGATAACCATAGTTGTGCAGGAACAGAGACTACTTCTAAAATGTATGTGAATGCAAATATACGGAATTGACTGTTTCATATTCAGCTTGATATCTCAAACTTCCTACTGATGCGATAACCATAGTTGTGCAGGAACAGAGACTACTTCTAAAATGTATGTGAATGCAAATATACGGAATTGACTGTTTCATATTCAGCTTGACGTGAAACAGTTTTATCTGTACTAAGGACATTGTTGGCAGAATAAAATAATTAGTCCTATAAAGTTTATGCCTTTCCATGTCCCCATTTCTAATATGGCATTTAGTCTCTTTTTAATGTGAACCACCAGATCCACTAACATTCTCTGGTAGCATAATACCACGTGAGGTGATGGTTAGTATTAGTCCGTGAGAACAGTGAAGTCTTTCTAGTAGAGCACTGCATGCATGCAGCCTCCAAAATCAATAACCAGTGTGGCTGTATGAAGGGGTGTGTGTGTGTGTGTGTGTGTGTGTGTGTGTGTGTGTGTGTGTTATGTATAGGGGCCTTATAAGAAACATCTGAAAGCCTGATTCTATTACTAAGCAGGGGCCAGAGCCCCAGTGTAGTTTTAACTAGTCAATTTCATTGATTGACAGAACTTGGCTATCTTTGTTTATTGGAATCACTTAATAATTCTTGCAAGGACATAATCCCTTATTCCAAGGAATTATTCCCTAAATGAAGTTAAACCAGGGCTCACAGGCCAAATCTGGCTCACCATCAGCTTTTTATATAGTTTACAGCTTTATTTTTTTTTTCTGTAAGCCCAGAAGCTAAGAATAGCTTTTACACTTTTAAAGGGTTAAAATTAAAATACAACAAAACCCAGATGTAGTCCAGAAGGTCTACAGAATTTGTATCTGGCCTTTTACAGAAAGTTTGCCAGCCTCTGTCTTAGAAACGTGTAGTTCCAATCCTTGTTTCCTATAACTAAATTAATTAGCTCTTATCTCTGCTCCTTCCACATAAAATGGCTGAGATAATTTACTTAAAGCTTTTTTATCTCCTCTATTGAAGGACCATTAGTATATTTCTATTGCTTATATGATTAATGAAGTCTTCGAGTTGGTTCAATAATTAGCATCCTCCTCTTGACCCAAGTCCTGAATAAAATGTTAAATAAGACAAAGGGAAGGTAGATGAAGGCCAAACCTCATTGTCCTCACTGCTAAAGGCTAATTTTAGAGGCGTAGCTTTGTGTGAATGCCGAATGGGCCCTTCCTTCCCCTGAGAAGTGTGGGACCACAGCAGAACCCTCGGTGAGGAACACAATTATATGTGTCTCTGCAGGTGACTTACCAATGGGGGCGGGGATAAAGGGGGAGCTGTACAGGGCATTTTCCATTCTTAAACTTCTTGACCACACAAGCCAGTCTTCCTCCAAAAAGAAGAAATGAGTTAAGAGAAACCAGGGGTCAAATGCTAGGCCTGCTTGATTCACACTGAAGAATAACTCAGAAGTAGGGAAGAAGCACTTCTCCCTAAAATATTAATCTTCAAATCCTGAGCGTGACCTGCAAGGCATGCCCTCCTTCCCTTTGATCCCCCCAGCACCCCCCACCCCCATCCCAGGCCACCTCTCTCCAGTTTTACCTCTCTTTACTTCAGCTTATAACTATGCTAAATATGACTTGCTACAGCTGGTCTCTATACCTCGATTTTTATAATATCCCTGGTCAGAGGGGCCTTCTCCTGCAGTCCATATCTACCCTTCGCCTAAATCCCCAGTTTAGAATTCACTTCCAGGGACTCCACTGTTTAAAAAGTGTGACTGTTTTCTCTATCTTCTTCTGTTGTTCATCCATCCTGCCATTTCCTACATTTTCATTTTTTTAAATGTTTATTTGTTTTGAGAGAGAGCATGAGCAGGGGAGGGGCAGAGAGAGAGGGAGAAAGAGAATCCCAAGCAGGCTCTGCACTGTCAGCACAGAGCCTGACGCAGGGCTCAATCCTATGACGGTGAGATCATAACCTGAGCTGAAATCAAGAGACGGGCACCTAACTGCACCACCCAGGTACCCCTAAAATTTTAATGTATATGGTAGAACATTTTAGTAGCGAGATCCCTGGACTGAGCGTTGGTGGTTTTATAGCCACCATTTATTGAGCATGTAGTATAGGCATTGCATGAAGCTGAGTGCTTTGTACACATTCTCATTTAATTCACAGTACTCCTAACGCTATAGATCATAAATAGGTCAAACATTTGAAATTCAATGTGCTGTGCAAAATAAGGACTTATTTAATAAGGTCATGGGTCAGTTTCTTAAGATGTTTATATATATTTTTCTTAATAAGTCTCAACATTCTCAAGTAAAGGAGTAGTGGCTCCTCCTGTTTTGTTGTTTCCATTGCATTTACACATTGTTCTGAAGAAAAATAGATGTTCAATATATATATTTTCAGTTCCAGCACAATGAAATTAATAAAGAATAAAAATAATGTTAATTATTTTTAATGTTCTACAAACCAGCTGGGAGTTAATGGTGTAGCAGGAGAAAAGAATAAATCTTCAAAATAAAACCAGCGAAAGCTGTGTAGATTTTTCTTCTTTAGCTTGTTAATATGCACAATATCAGACACTCAAACGTAGAAGGAATAATAAAATGATCACTCATAATCTGCCATTAAACTTCACTCTTATCACCTTGTGGTCAATTTTGTTTGTTCTAAACCCCACGCTTTCTAGATTAAGAAAATTAGACCTCCTACCAGTTTCTGTGAATATTTCCATATGTCTTTTACAAAGATGAAGACTTATTCTAAAAACAAAATAATTGCATTATAGTCCCAAAATTTCTCAGTTCTTTAATGTTATCCAGTTAATGATTGAATTCCCCCCGTTGTATATAATTTAAGGTTAGTTTGCCATAGTGTCTAAATAGGATTATTGCAGTGTAACTGGCTAGCATGTTGTTTAAATCTTTTAATCCATAAGTTGCTTCCTTCTCTCCCCTCATCCCTTCAATTTAATTTTTTAAAAAGCTGAGTCCTTTGACCTTGGAGTCCCATAGTATGGACTTTGCTAATTTTATCCCATCATATATCCTTTACCATGTTTCTTTTTCCCTTGTTCCTGCAAACTGATGATTATATCTAGAGGCTTAATCAGATTCAGGTTCAAATATTTTATCTAAAATTGTTGTAAGTAGTATTAAATACTTCCATTAGGAGTTTTTGTTTCTTTTGTGCTGTTAGCAGCCATTGGTAACCATTGTTTAAATACATTTACTCATTAGGAATTATAAACTGGTGGTGTTCTATTTTACTATTCTTCTTTATTTGCTGGGATACTCCTGTAAAAAGGAATAGCACTGCATTAACTATAGGATACTCCAAAATACAATTATTTACTCTGAAGTAAAGAATACGATCTTTCAACCTACTGCAATTTTTCAAAATTTTTCAAAATAATTGAAAATAGCAAGAATCCCCTTTCTAAAATCTTTTGAAGGTGACTAACAAGAACTTTTTTTGAGAATCATTATCAACTTACAAGTTTAAACACTTGTTTCAGGGTGCTATAATATTTTACTGATGCTCAGATTTTCCTCTTTGGCCAATGGGAACTTCATCAAGTTGGTTCCTAAGTCATTTTGGTCATGAACATTTTCTTGCCAAGACATGAAATCAGCCTTGTCTTCAAAGAGCTCTGGTTTGTTTGTTTTGGTATAAAATATGAAGAGATTATGATCTGGGTGGTGTGGTGTTAATAACTACAGGGCTGGTCATTGTGTGTAGGCTTCTTCAGATAGTCAAGTTAGGAAATGTACTTTTTAAAATCTGTATCTCTTTTCCTGTGTCAAAAACATCATTCTGTAAAACACTTGCATACTTATTTTCTTTATAGTTCAAAAAACAGTCTTATAGAATAATGTCAGCCCTGCCACCTATACTATGATTATTAGAAACAATTTAAAGATTTCTTTTTTAAAAACAGTTTGCAAGCAAATATCTGTAGGAATGTACAACAAAATAATTGCTTTCTGTGTAGTTATACTATCAACTCAAAACTTGTTTATTTCAAATTTTTAAAGAATTGTCTTTTGCTAAAAAATTGACTTCATTTTACATATAACATTTACATGGTTCCAAAGTCAACTTTAAGAAAAACAAGATCTATTCAGGAAAATCTAGCTTCTAGATTCCTGTGTCTTTCACCATTTTTTCTCCCTCCCCTATAAATAACCACCAAACATGTTTGTGGTTTATCTTTCCACTTGTTAATCCTTCTATTTTTAGTGTGTATACGTGTATGTATTTTTATTGACCCTTTACTTAGATAAATAGAATAACTTAAATACTTGTCTCTACCTTACTTTTTTATAGTACAGTATAAACTGGGAATCCCTGCATAATATGAGGAGGGATTCCTTCTTCCTTTTCATAGCTGCATGGCACTCCACTGTGTGATTATTCCACAGAGTATGCAATCAATCTGTTATTGATGGACGTTTCCACTTTATTTGCTATTACAAACTGTGCTCCCATAGATAATCTTGTAAAAAGTCCTCTTGTATTTTTGTCAAGGCATCGTGGGGATAGATTCCTGGAAAAGGGGTGCTGGGTCAAAGGTTAAATATAATCATATTTTTGATTAATAGTGTCAAATTCCTCTCCAGAGAGATTGATATATTTTGCATTCCTATCAGCAGTATGTGAAAATGCCTGTTTCCTCATAGCCTTGCCAACAGCGTTTTGCTAATATTGTATCTTATTTACTCTTAAATTGCTATTTTCTTACTATGGGAGAAATTGGTCATCTTTTCAAATGAATAAGAGCCATGCAAATTCCTCTTTGGGTGAATTCTTTCCATATCTCTAGCCATTTTTTTTTCTCTAGGTTTTTTGCCCCTCTACATTTAGGAGGCTAGACTTTTGTAATATAATTTGCAAATGTATTTTCCCAGTATGTCCTTTGTCTTTTTACCTGGCTTAGGTTGTTGAATATTTTGTGCCATACAAACATTATGATGAAGTTTATCAATCTTTTAATTACATTACCGGATTTTATGCCCATTTAGGGAAAAGTTCCCTACTTTAGGTAATAAAACTATTCACCTGTGCTTCTTCTTTGAATACTTTTATGATACAACTTTTCATATTTCAAATCTCTGATGGGGTTTATGCTGTTGTATAGTTGAGGAATAGATCAAATTTTGCACTTAAAGCTCTAATTATCATAATATACTTTATCGGAAAGTCCATTTCCTTACTGATTTCTTCTCATTCTCTAAAATTCCATAAGCAATTAAACTTATGTCTGGATTCTGTATTCTACTTCATTGATTTCTATGTCTGTTTAAACATAAAGCACACCAATGAAAGTATTGAGGCTTTATGAGATATTCTAATAGCTGGTTGTGCAGATCTCTTTTCATTGTTCTTTATAAGGATTATTTTGATTTGCTCATTTTTATTTCTTTTTTTTTAAATTTATTTTATTTTGAGAGAGAGAGTGAGAGAGAGAGAGAGAGAGCGAGTGAGCAAGCACACCAGTGGAGGAGGGACAGAGAGGGAGTGCTCTGTGTTGACAGCCCTGAGACAGGGCTTGATCTCAACCATGAGATCATAACTTGAGCCAAAATCAAGATTTGGATGCTTAACCAACTGAGTGGCCCTGTTTTTATTTCTTCTAATGCACTTTAAAAAACAACTGTCTAGCTCCAGGGGAAAAATGGTATTTTTATTGGATTTGTGTTTTATTTAGAAATTAGGGAGAACTTCCATCTTTATGACTTGGGGTCTTCTTTTCCAAGAATGTTTTATGTGTGTCATTTGTTCAAGTCTAGTTTTATGTTTTTTAGGAATGTTTTATGTTTTTCATAGGTTTTAGACCTTTCTTGCTAAGTTTGTGCCTAGGTATGGTCTTTATCCTCCCTCCCACTTTTGGAAATAATGCCTCTTTTAAGTTTCAAGTGTGTAAATAAATGCTATTGATTTTTGTCTGTTGGTTTTCAAAACATGTTGTTTTCTAAATTTTCTCATGTTTGCAGTAGTTTTTCATTAATTTTGGGGTTTTGCCAGATGTATGGTCATATTGTAAATAGGTGTTATGTCTTTCCTGGTTCTTATGCTTCTAATTGCTTTCTCCTGTCTCCTCGTATTAATTTATATCTCCAACAAGTATTAAATAATTATGAAGAGAAGATTTTTTAACTTGTTTCTAATTTCAATAGGAAATCCTCTTGTGTTTCTTCTTTAAATAAGATGTTGCCTTATGTTAAGGAAGCACCCATCAATTCGTATTTTATTAAGTATTAGTATGATGAACAGGTGTTAATTTGTTAAATGATTTTTCTGAACCTATGGAGTTGTCTATGATCTTTTCCTCCTTAGCTCAATTAATATAATAGACCTCATTAATAGATCCCATAGAAATCTTAGAATCAACTCACTTAGGTATGATGTGTTAGTCAAGATGACAGTATCACATAAAAATAACATATGTTTAGTATTTTTACATTGATAGCCACAGTGAGACTGGTCTATAATTTTTTTTGGTGCAATCTTCATGTTTTTAGATCCAACTTGAAAGTTTCTTTCTTTTACTATGTTCTAGAATCATCTCATTGAGATTATCTGATCTTTAAAGTTGTGGTAGAAATCTCCTGTGAAACCATCTGAATCTAATGGTTTTTGGTTTGGTCAAGTGTGAAGGAGGCACTCTTCAGTCATATCCTCTTATTTCCTGTATGGAGATTAGATTTTTCTGACTTTTTTTTCTCTCCTGGTGCCAATATGGTGTTTTAAAATACAGGTTTTATTATCATTATTTAGATATGGCAAGGCCAATAGATCAGGAGATAACCATCATTGAAAAAGAGTTGGTTACACTCCCAGACCAAGAGGATAGAGCATTCTGTGCCCTGTGACTACACAGGGAAGCCCCTGGGATGGTGGGGAGGGAGAGGGAAAGGGGAAGCTGTGGTGAGAACCTTTATCCTGGTTTCCACAGACAGAAAGAGGCAAGACAGGGTTATCAGGTTTAGGATTGCCAAACAGAATCATTTCACAGGCTCTGGCACAGAGGGGCTGTCCCTTGTATCTGGTACCTGGCCTTGGGGTGACGAAGGCAGTTGATAGTGGTCCTGAGTGTGAGAGCTTTACAGAGGAGGTGATGGAAGGTGTGGCTTCTGGATTGGAAGGTTTGCATTTAAAAGGCCTCCTGTGCTCAGGGGCAAGTTGTTTGCCATATCTAAGAAGTGGCTGACTGTAGGAAGGAGTCCCTCCAGGGACAGCAAGGCCCCCAGCTGTTGAAGCATCAGAATGTAGAAAATAAAAGACTTTGTTAATGTGTATGGTAAACTGCATTTTCTGGAAATTATCAGTTTAACCTGGGTTTACAGATTTATGTGCAAAGATGTGTGCATAGTAGTGTTTCGTTTGGTCATTTCCCATTGTTATTATTTATTTTGATTTTTTTCTTCCTCCCTCCCTTTTTTTTTATAGTTTATTGTCAAATTGGTTTCCATATAACACCCAGTGCTCCTCCCACAAGTGCCCTCCTCCATGTCCATCACCCCCTTCCCCTTTCCCCCACCCCCTTCAGCCCTTAGTTTGTTTTCAGTATTCAAGAGTCTCTCATGATTTGCCTCCCTCCCTCTCTCTCTTTTTCCCCCTTTCCCCTCCCCATGGTCCTCTGTTAAGTTTCTCCTATTAGACCTATGAGTGAAAACATATGGTATCTGTCCTTCTCTGCCTGACTTATTTCACTTAGCATGACACCCTCGAGGTCCATCCACGTTGCTACGAATAGCCATTTTTCATTCTTTCTCACTGCCATGTAGTATTCCATTGTATATATAAACCACATCTTCCTGATCCATTCATCAGTTGATGGACATTTAGGCTCTTTCCATGATTTGGCTATTGTTGAAAGTGCCGCTAGGAACACTGGGGTACATGTGCCCCTATGCATCAGCACTCCTGTATCCCTTGGGAAACCTCCCTTCCCTTTTTTTGAATTAGGTTTGCTTTGGTTTATTTTGTTCTCTTTTAAAGAACTAGCCTTATTTTTAAGTTATTTCTTTTGAGAGAGAGAGAGAGAGAGAGAGAGCGCGCGAGCGAGCGAACATGCACAAGGCAGGGAGGAGCTGAGAGAGAGAGAGAGAGGGAGAGAGAGAATACCAATCAGGCTCTGCACCATCAGTGCAAAGCCCTAGAAACTCTGAGACCATGACCTGAGCAGAAGGCTTAACCAACTGAGACACCTAGGCACCCCATAAAGAATTAGCTTTTGTATTCATTTCTTATTTCCCTGAGCTTTCAGTTTATCTTACTGCTTTTTTTGGGGGGGGGGTGTAAGGGGGTGATAATTCATTTGTTTTCTGGTAGGTTTTTGAATTAGATATTTTCAGTTTTATGGATATGTATTTATGTTATAAATTTTCTTCTTAGAATTGCTTTAGCCCAATCTTATGGTTTCAGATATTTTGTATTCATTGTTATTAACATAAAATTCTGTAATTTGGTTTTATACTTCTCTTTTCATTTGAGTTGTTTAATAGCTCATTATAGAATGCTTTTAATTTTCAGAGAGAAAGCTCCTTTGCTTTAATTAACAATTTGGTCATTGATGCTGTATTTCTAATTTGAGTATTAACTGACAATTTCCTAATTTGGGTATTAAATGGAAATTTTCATAAATCTTATATTCACCCTTGAAGATGTAGTCTCTATTATTTGGGTTTGCAGTTTGATATGCATTTATGTGATCTTCTTGTCGTTGAGGTTTTCTGTATTCCTACAAATATTTTTGTCTACTTGATCTTAGATTGAGAGGTATGTTAAATTCTTTTCCTTTGTTATTACACTATTATTGATTATATGCCCTATGTTATAGTTTTCATCACCATGACTTATTTTATAACTGGAAGTTTGTACTTCTTAATCTATTTTTCCCCACCCTACTCCCTCTGGCAACCACTGGTTTGTTTTCTAGGAGTCAGTTTCTTTTTGTCTTTGGATTTGTTTTTTAGATTCCACATATAAGTCAAATCTACTGTATTTGTCTTTCTTTGTCTAATTTATTTCACTTAGCCTATTTCCCCCTAGGTCCATCCATGTTGCAATAAATAGTAAGATTTCATCTTTTTTCAATGATTGAGTAATATTTCTGTGTGTGTGTGAGAGAGAGAGAGAGAAAAAGAGAGAGATCTCATATTTTCTTCATTTATCGGTGGGCATTTAGGTTGTTCACATGCCTTGGCTATTGTAAATGATGCTGAAATGAACATGGGTTGCATAGATCTTTTTAAATTAATGTTTTCATTTTCTCCAGATAAATAACCCAGAAGTAGAACTGCTGGATCATATGGTAGTTCTACTCTTTGGCTTTTGTTGAGGAATCTTCATACTGTTTTCCACAGTGGCTGCACCAATTCACATTCCCACCAACAGTGCACCAGGGCTCCTTTTCTCCACATCCATGCCCACACTTGTTATTGTCTTTTTGATACTAGCCATTCTGACTGGTGTGAGGTGATGTCTTATTGTGATTGTGATTTGGCATTTTCCTCATAATGAGTGATGTTGAGAATCTTTTCATGTGTCTGTTGTCCTTTAGTATATCTCTTTGGAAAAAGATCTATTCAGATTCTTTGCCCATTTTTAAACTGGATTATTTGGGTTTTGTGGTAGTGTTTGTTTTTGGTGTTGAATTATATGAGTTCTTTTATATATTTTGGATATTCCCAGCTTATTGGACACATCATTGGCAAGTATTTCCCATTCAGTAGGTTGCTTTTTCATTTTTGTTGATGGTTTCCTTCACTGTGCAGAAGGTTTTTAGTTTCATGCAGTCTTTTTTTTTTTTTTTTGCTGGCCTGGAGAGACCTATCCAGAAAAATTTTGCTAAGTTTAATGTCTAAGAGATTATTGTCTGTGGTTTTGGTTTTGTTGTTTAGGAATTTTATGGTTTCATATCTTACATTTAGGTCTTTAATCCATCTTAAACTTGTGTATAGGAATATGGTGTAAGAAAGTGGCTCAATTTCATTCTTCTGTATGTAGCTGTCTAGTTTTCCCAAAAACATTTATTGAAGAGATGGTGTTTTCCCCATTGTATATTTTTGCCACTTTTGTCTTAGGTTAATTAACCAAATATGCATGAGTTTATTTCTGGGCTTTCTATTCTGTTCCATTGGTCTATGTGTCTGTTTTGGTGTCATTGCCATACTATTTTGATTAATACAGCTTTGTAATATAGTTTGAAATCTGGGCTTGTATTACCTCCAGCTTTGTTCTTTCTCAAGATTGCTTTGGCTATTTGTATGGATTTTTTGTTTTGTGTTTGTTTGGTTGCTTGATTTTTTTTTTTTTTTTTGGTTCCATACACATTTGAGGATATTTGTGATCTAAGTCTTTGAAATACTACTAATGTTTTCATAGGGATTTCATTGAATTTGTATATTCCTTTGGGCAATATTGACATTTTAACAATATTCTTCCGATCCTTGAGTATGATATATCTTTCCATTGACTTGTATCCTCTTCAATGTCTCTCATCAGTGTCTTACAGTTTTCAGTTTATATACCTTTCACCTCTTTTGTTAAACTTATTCCTAGGTATTCTTTTTGATGCAAATCTATATGGGATTGTATTCTTAATTTCCTTTTCTGCTCTTTTGTTAGTAGTATATAGAAATGCAACAGTTTTCTGTATATTGTATCCTGCAACTTTAGTGAATTCATTTATTAATTCTGATAGTTTTTTTGTGGAGTTTTTAGGGTTTTGTATGTATAGTATCAGGTCATCTGCATATAGTAACTGTTTTACTTCTTACCAATTTTTTAAAAAAATATTTATTTTTGAGAGAGAGAGAGACAGAGAGAGAGACAGAGAGACAGAGTGCAAATGGGTGAGGGGCAGAGAGGGAGACAGAATCCAAAGGAGGATCCAGGCTCTGAGCTGTCAGCCCAGAGCCCAAAGAGGGTCTTAAACCCACAAACTGTGAGATCGTGACCTGAGCTGAAGTAGGACGCTTAACCGACTGAGCCACAGGTGCCCCTCTTCTTACCAATTTGGATGCCTTTTATTTCTTGATTGCTATATCTAGGACTTCAGGTTCTAAGTTGAATAAAAGTGAGAATGGACATCCTTACCCTGTTCCTGATCTTATTTAAAAAACTTTTCCCCATTGAGTGTGATGTTAGCTGTGGGTTTGTTATATATGGCCTTTATTATGTTGAGATATGTTCCTTAGTCTATACCCACTATGTTGATAGTTTTTATCATGAATAGATATTGTCAAATGCTTCTCCTGCATCTATTGAGATGATCATATGATTTTTACCTCTTATTTTGTTAATGCATATCACGTTGAGTTGCATATATTGAACCATCTTTGCATCCCTGGAATAAGTCTTGATTGTGGTGAATGACCCTTTTAATGTATTGTTGGATTTAGTTTGCTAATATTTTGAGGATTTTTGCATGTATGTACATCAGGGATATTGGTAATTTTCTTTTTTTGTAGTGTCTTTGTCTACTTTTGGTAACAGGGTAATCCTGGTTTCATAAACTTACTTTGGAAGAATTCTCCTTCTCCCCCATCCCCTTCTCCTTGAAGAAGTTTCATAAAGATAGGTATTTTATTTTATAGGTATTTTAAATGTTTGGTAGAATTCACCTGTAAAGCCATCTGGTCCTAGACTTTTATTTGTTGGGAGTTTTTTTGATTATTGATTGATTTTAGGCTAGAAATCTGTTCATATTTTGTATTCCTGATTCAGTCTTGGAAGATTATATGTTCCTAGGAATTTATCAATTTCTTCTAGGTTGCCCAATTTATTGGACTATAATTTCAATAGTAATGTCTTATGATTTTTTTGCTTTTGTTTTTTGTCTTACTATGGTGTCAGTTGTAACTTCTCTTTCATTTGTGATTTTATTTAGGCCCTTTTGTTCTTGAGGAGTCTGGATAAAGTTTTATCAGTTTATCTTTTCAAAGAATTTGCTCTGAGTCTCGTTTATCTTTTCTATTTTTTAAGTATCTATTTCATGTATTTCCATTCTGATCCTTGTTATTTCCTTCCTTCTGTTAACTTTGGGCTTTGCTTGGTCTTTCTTTAGTTCCTGTAGGAGGTATGTTAATTTCTTAATATATTTGAAATGTTTTTACCTATTCTCTTTGAATATTCTATAGTTTCTACTTTATGAAAGGTTTTGATGTGTTACTGGGAACAGAAATTTTAATAATTATTATCTTTCTCCTTGGAATACTTTTTCTTCTGATTTCTTTCTGTTCAAATGTGAACATTGTGACCACTGCATTTATTTGCTTTTTTCTGGTATACATTATCATCCTTTTATTTTCAACCTTTCTGAATCTCTTCCATTTAAAATTTTAGATATATTTCTTATATAAAGCATAGTGTTGTTTTTCAATTTTAGGTTATCTGAGGTCTATCTAGTTTAAATTTCATATTTTACACACACATGGATAAAATATTCCATTACATGGTATGTATTTTTTCTTTGGTATTGGTAGATCTCTCTCCCTTACTTTTGTGTTTTTGGTTATGTATAAAGGTTTGAGCAATTAGACGTAAACAAATTTTATTCCAAGCTAATTTCTGTCAGATAATGAATGAGTTTATTCTACTTTCCATAAAATTTCCCCATTCTTTCCTAATTTTTGTTAGTTGCACTCTATATTGCCAGACTGTATAGCCACTACTTAACACTTCTTTATAACTATCATTTAATTTTAGTTCTTAGTTATTTAAATATGTTAAATGCTCAGCACTAGTCTTTATGTCAATGTTTGTGCATTTTGATTTTTCTGAAGTTTATTTTCTAAAACTTCTTCATGAACGGCTCTTAGAAACAGTGTACCCCCTGAACTCCTACTTACTCATAACAATATGTGGCCGTTATACTCAAAGGCCAACTTATTTCAATAGCTGCTTGGCTTACAGCTTCATGAACTTCAATAATGCAAATACCTGTGTTATTAATTGCAAACCTTTCTCTAAAATTATTGTCATGTATTTATAGTTACTTTTCCTGCCTTATCTTGATATTTTGACTACCTAAATACACATTCCTATATTAGTTTTGACTTTTTTGAAAACTTTATAGAAATGAAACCATGTAGTGTATGTATTTTTTCTGACTTAAAACAATTTTTTTTTAAGTAGACTCCATGCCCAACATGGAGCCTGAACTCACGACCCTGAGTCAGAAGTTGCATGTTCTATCGACTGAGCCAGCCAGGTTTCTCTTTTAAACTTCTTATTTTTGATATTCATCCACATCATGTGTATGACTATAACTGATTCTTTGTCACTGCTGTATAATATTCTATAGACTACATATGCAATAATTTATCCATTATCTTGTTGATGAATATTTGGATGTTTCAAGCATTCCTGGATTTCTCAAGGTGGAATTAGCTGGAGTAGATTTCCAGAATCTTAAACTATGTGTGATTCTTTACTTAATAAAGATTTTTCCAGAAATCTTATAGCAATTTACAAGCAATATATATTTTTCTCTGTAGTCTTTGAGTTAGGCTTTTGGAGTTGGAAGAAGACTTGGAAAGCATCTTTTTTCAACTCTTTCATTTATAAAAATGAGTTTCTGTTAGGTTGCAAGTGATAAATTTGAAATTCTGTTGCTGATAAGTCACCAAGTTGGTTGTGGATTCCTGATTTTTTTTTTTTTTTTGCTTTAGTGTTCTGTGACCTTTTGACAATAAAGAATAGATTGAAAAATGACCAAAAGAGGTATAAATTCTGAAGACTGATACTTTGGGCCATGTAGCAGCTTGAGCTACATATAGCTCAAATGTGTTCTAGTGACATTATCAAATGTATAATATTGATATTGATAAATCTGAATTGTTAAGGAAAATGTTGATTTGGCATTGTATACTGTTTATAAAAACAGAAGAATGCAGAATACATTTTAGAAAGTTTCATAAAAATGTTATAATAATCAAAATAATTATGCTTAAAGGAGAAATATTAATAGCTGAATATCTTCATGTAGAGTAGTGGTGGTCTTTGCTTATTTTATACATTATCTAAATTATAAGTTCTTGTAGAGTAGGTATAATATCATTTATTTTTCTTTTTCCTCTTACCATTTTGCATAGTATATTATGCAGGAGACACAATTTTGAAAAAACCAAATATGCTGTACTTCCCCACACAGGATGGAGCAAGTCCAGAGTCAAATTGTGGAAGTGACTTCAGTTATAGTTGAGTGTTATGCTATTTCTGAGGTGAGTTGAAAGTAGTATAGAAGACATCTTGGTAATTATGACTAGAAGTTGAGAAAACTCAATTTTGTAACCCAATGGCTACTTTTGTATGAAACAAGAGACTGAGAGAAGAAAAATTTCCAAGCTATAATTCTTCTCTCTCATTTACTGCAAGCTCTAGAAGAAGTACAACTACTTCTCATTTAATAATGTAAACAATAAGAAAATTGATAAGGAATTCTCTGAAAGGATCAGTTAGGCTCTTAAAGTTATGTCCTTACAGCCCAGGGACCCTTGAAATCAAAGTTTGATGAACCTGAAAAGAAGGGGAGCTTCATCTAAAAAGCAAAACCAAAACAGTGACAACAGAAAAAAAAAAAAAAAAACAAATTCTCCAGGCTATACAAAATATGGCAGAACCTGGCATATGGACTTCCGAGCTAATGAGCATATGCCATGAATTGCTCTGGCTCTTGTCCACAGAAGCTACCATGAATGACAACTAGGAAAGCCTTCCCTTCTTATCAAACCAGGGACAATAGCAGATGTAATTACAACATTCTGTCAGCTGTGTGTGAAAATGAATTTCTACTTACTGCTGTGCAGAGAAGCCTATTGTGTCAATTTGGGGACTTTTAAACAATCGTACTTGGGAAAAATTCATTCTGGAAGAGACAAGGAATTATTCTCTTTAAATGTGACTTATAGGGTTTATGACTCTTGTAGGATTATCGGTCATATTATTTCATGCTCCAATGAAAATGAATATTTTCTTTGTTTGCTTTCCTTTTATTTGACCTTAAATATTTATATAAGTATATTAATTCATTAATAAAAACTGAAAAAAGTATACACATCTCATCTGGTTGTAGTAATATCTAAGGTCTCTGTATATTTATATATTCTTATGTTGGATGCACATAACATATAATGTATGTGAAGTATATAACACAAATGCTTATATATGTGCACATATATGTATATATTATTTCTGTCAACAACTTATTAATGGATATAAAGAAGCATTTTGATTACCCATGCGAATAAGTGTTTAACAGTGAGTTTTTAGAGAAAAATAAAATCCTGATTTTTAGCATCTGCCTCCTTCCATGGGGTAAATACTCTAACCATGACTTAATTTAAGCTGTCGATACTCTTTGTTACTGAACATGGAGCAGAAAAAAGGTGCTGGTTCCAGGACACCTTGTATGGCTTTTGAAGATAATATAACTGAGGGGTGCCTGGGTGGCTTAATTGGTTAAGCATCCAACTCTTGATTTAAGCTCAGGTCATGATCTCACTGTTGGGCACTGCGCTGACAGTGCGTAGTCTGCTTGGCGCTCTCTCTCTCTCTCTCTCTCTCTCACACACACACACACACACACACACACACACAAAATAAACTTAAAAAAAGGGAAAGAAAACTGAAACATAAGATGATATGATTTGTTTAAAAACAATAGAACTCTTATGAAGAAACGCACATAAACCCAGGTTATTTTATTTCTCTGAATGCCTTTTTTCCATTAATTTATATGATTCCCTTATGCAACAAATATCTAGAGTGAAGGATAACATATCTTTTTGACATTAACTCCCTCATATATACCTATTCTTTTAGTATAAATATGTATCATGTAATACTGCAAACACAATGCAACAATCTGGACATATATTTTTTATCATTTATCCGATACTTACATTCAACGAGGTGTCCTGCATTTTATTTGGCAACCCTAGCTACATTGTATATAAGCAGTGTTTAAAATGATGAAGGCCACTGCCTGCTGAGGGAGAAGAATGAACAAATGCATAGAAGGAGAGTTGAATATGGTGTTCTTATGAAACTCCAAGGGAATTCACTTGGCAGAAGAGAACTCTTTGTAAAAGCTCTGTGGACAACAGCAACAGAGTCGTTTTACTCCAGGACTCAGTCCAGTGCCTGGCTACCATAGAGTGGCTGATCAATAAGTATTGCTCATTGTTTAAATGCACAGCTGCTGTGTGGCAGAGAGCAATGAGGCTGGGGCTGTAGAGCGAGGCCAGACTGGGGTGAGCTTTGAGAGCTGAGAGGTAGGGGTGTGGAGGAGGCAGAGCCATGGATCAGGTTTGTGTGGGATTGATCTGAATCTCAACCAATTTACCTGGTTTAAATAGAACAGTTGAAAGCATTCACACTTTCACACCCATAAAATACCAAGTTTTTCTCTTACTTCTGTGGTCGTCCGTTGTCAAAGAAGCAGGGGGAAAAAGTAAGTTTTTAGAATAGTAAAAGAACCCAAAGTTGTAAGAACATTTTCAGTTAGGATTGTAGGATGGTTTCATAGCATTCCTTCCAACAGTGGCTAATGAACAAGATCGATAAGCTTTGTTTTGTCTTAGGTTTAGGATATGTCTCAAACACTGGGGAGACATTCCAAGGAAGAGGAACAAGACACGTGCATACCAATTCTGAGGCCAGCCCTCTGCTGGTCCTGCAGATTGCCCTCAGGCCCTGCCCAGGCACTCATGCAGAGGGTGAGGAAAGAAGGCTTGACTGTGGTTTTGCAAGTGCCCTGTGGAGTGTCGGGTGCCAGTGACGGGCAGAAGCTTCAGTTTGGCAGTGCCTGGTGACCACACCCTTGAGGCTCATGGTGCTCTCAGCAGCCAATATGGCAGTCTTGAGTGCCATCAGCAGAGGCTGTTCCCAGTTTAGTGGTGGCAATATAATGATGGGTTTGGGTTTCAGCAGTTACAGAAAGCAACGCTACAGTGAGCAGGAGCTGAAAGAGAGGAAGAGGGAAATTCAGTTACTAGGCATCAGCTAAGGGACTGGTTCATGAAGCACAGGGGAGACATGTCCTGAGAATCACATTAGGAAGAAACTGAGATAAGCTTGTGCTCCTGCAGAGAAGGCACTGTGAGAAGGGGAGAAATTTGATTAGTGTCCTTCTAACCCTGTTCTTTATCCATCCTGCCCCACCCTGATGGACTGCCATGTCCTGGGCACTCTGGGCGGCAGGGGTGTTGAACAGGTATTACTTATTGGATATATTCTAAATTTTAAAAAAATTTTGTTAATGTTTATTTTGGAGAGAGAGACAGCGGGAGAAGGGGAGGGGCACACACACACACACACACACACACACACACACACACACACACAGAATTCGAAGCAGGCTCCAGGCTCTGAGCCATCAGCACAGAGCATGATGTGGGGCCTTGAACCCATGAACCGTGAGATCATGACCTGAGCCAAAGTCAGATGCTCAACTAACTGAGCCACCCAGGCACCCTGGATATATTCTGTCTTATGCATCCAGATTAATCAGCATCATCCACACTGTGGTCCACAGTATACATGTTACGCATGACAGTGCTAGTCACCTGTTGCCTCTAAAAGCAAGTAACTGTGTAAGTTAATGTGACGATTCATGGGTTGAACAAAGTATAGTTTTCTCAGTAGTAAGACTTCTTAGAACCTTAAAAAGCTAAAACGCTTATTGTAAATATCCAAGAAACAGACTTAGAATTGGTATTTCCTTGACTGCAACAGATTTTTTCCCCCATGGTGCATCTATTAAGACCAGTGGTGCAAGGAATATACTTTCTGGAAATATTCTTTCTAATTATGATGATACGCGGATTACCTTGGAAAAATCACTCCAGAGACATAATTTCTTCATTTCTTATTTGTGTGAATCTTGTTGAATTATTCTGGTGGTCAGAGAGTAACATTATTTAATTGCATGCTCGCACATTCTCAAGTGTACCTAGTTTCTCCTAGGCTATTGTCTTGTGAGTGAAAAGAACATCAGTGGACTTGCCATTGGAAAACACACTGTGTTTGTAAACCCTGGATCTGAGATTACTCCTTTTATGGGCTCGGCAGGAATAGAAACGAAACTTCAAGGCTGACCACGTCCAGGGAATGTTAGAGTGTTCACAGGTTGTATATGATCTGTCATGGTTTTATTGCTGGAGAAGGGATATATATATATATATATATATATTGGGGGGCATATATATTGGGGGGCATGTTTGAGAAACTATTCCCTTCACCTTTCATTATCTCAAATTTAATGTAGTGCATTCTGGTTTTTTGTTTGTTTGTTTTTAGTCTCAAAGCATTTTGGTCCAACAATGAAAAGGATTTGTGAAATTTAACGACTGATGGCGTTTTACATAATTCTTCAAAACCGACCGATTTGTTATTATCTTTTGAGGTAATAAAAATACAACCATGAAGAAGACTGACAAAAATATATTTTTACTTAGAATTATAACTGTAAATATCTTGTCCTATTTTCTGCATGTGTGTGTGTGTGTGTCCATCAAGTTGGAGATAAAGTTTACCTTAACCCCATCCTCAATCTCCTTCTCTCTTTCCAATCTCAGAGGTAGCCATTATCAGGAGCTTAGTACTCCTCCATTTTACACATTTCCATAGATGTGTCCATAATATCTATATATTTACATGAGCATATATGCACACATAAATGCTTATATATCCATATATATCCATTGATAACATCATACTTTCTGTGGTTTTGTTTTTTACTAATTTATATGGATACATACTAGATTTGGTTCATTTTTCTTACTGGCTGTGTAACATTCTATCTTGTGTATTTATGAATCACTCTTGGACATGGAGTGTGTAGTCTTTTTTCTGATTATAAGTGTAGCTCAAACCCTTTTTGTGTTGCACTTCTGTGAGGGTTTCTGGACGTCACACCTTCGGGACTGTAGTCACTGAGGTATAGGATAGGGGTATATTTGCATTTTTCCTAGCTACTGCTGATTATAGCCCGAGTAGCTATAACAAATTTTCATTCTATTCTGTGAAGTGTGACTATCATTTCCCCTAAATTCTTGCCAATGGTTTATTAGATTAAAACATTTTGCAAGTGTGATAGAAAAATATCACTGCAATTTTAATTTGTATTTGCTTGATAACAAGAGAGAATTAGCATATTCTCATATTTGTATTTTGAGTTACTGTTTTGGGAATGTTTGTTCGATTCTGCATATTTTATCATTGTGATTTGTCTTTTTCTCATTGATTAGTTGAGGTTCTTCATATATTTGGGATATTATTGCTTTGCATAATACATGACAAAAGTCTTCCATCTCTATGTTAACTTTATAACTAAAATAAAAAGTGCTTATTTAAAAGTTAATATTTGTAGTGGGTGTTGTTTATAATTAATTATATCATAAATATATTTTCTAATATTTTAGAGCCTTTTTTCTTACATTGAGATAGTTAATGTATCAGGGCCTGATTTTTGTTTATGTTGTGAAATAGTAAATCAGATTTTCTTTAGGAGAGTCACTTTTGTTAACATAATTTATTATAAACTCTATTCTTGTCACTGATTCATACATACATTATGTACCATGTTCTTCTGTATTTATGGGTCAGTTTCTGGGCTCTCTCTTCTATTCCATTGATTTATTTGACAATTATGGTATCAACACCATACCATTTTAATTAGTATAGGCAAGAACCTTCTTGTCTTTCTTAAAATTTCTTTTAGCTATTTTGTTTTACTTCACATATAAAGTTTAGAACTAGTTTAAGTTCCATGAAAATGTTATCGTAATTTTATTTGGAGTTGCATTAAATTTTAGATCAGTTTTGGGAGAAGGCATTTTATTACACTTATTCCTCCCAGTTACTCAGGTGTTTGTGACTTACAGAGTTTCATCATTTTATCCAAAATGGTCTCATACATTTTTAGTTAGGATTTTTCGTATACTAAAACTGCTACCGTAAATTAGTTCTTTTTTCTTTTGCTTTTTCCAAAGCAGCTTTTACTAGCATAAAAAATGATAAATTTTGAATGTTTAGATTATATCGAGAAATGTTATGAAACTCCCCGGGTTTTCATAATTTTTTTTCTTTTTGGGTTTCTTTGGAGAATGATCCCAAATACTGTCAATATTTAAAGTCTTTCTGTGACAGAAAACAGTTTTTTTCCCTCCAACATCATTTTTCCTCTTGAAACATACCCCTGCATTTTAACTGGGCATAGGTTATACAGGATAAAGGCTACATTCCCCTCGGTGCTCCTATAGTTAGATGTGGCCTTATGATTAAGTTTTCATTGTGGTGGTGTAACCAAAAGGAGTATATACAATGTGAGGCACTGTATTTGAAGGGACACATATAATCTCTTGCCACCCTTTACCTTGCATGAAATACAGACACGATAGCTGGTGCTAGAAAATCCATCTTGAGCCAGGAAGTGAAAACTACATGTTGAAGATGGCAAATCCCAAGAGAAAGTAGATCATGAATCCCTATTATTTGTCAAGTCTATTATCTGTCCAGGTCTCTGAAGTCTATAGGAGGGGAGAGAAAAAAAAAAAAAAAACAAAAAACCCCAGAACCAAACTACTAACTTGACTCTTTGGGTTTTCTGTTACTTGAAACAGAACCTATGCTTTCCAATCCTTAGATCCCTTATATCATTTCCCCCTTGTCTTGCTTCTGGTTTTGGCTAGGCCCTGTAGCACAGTGTTTCAACTGTGAGGCCAGTCTTTTCCCGACTTTAATGGGAATATATCTAAAGTACCACCATATGTAAGATGTTTGTTATATGGCTTTAGCAGCTACTCTTTATTAAGTTTAGGAAATTCCATTCTGTTCCTAGTTTCCTAATCATATAACAGGGGTTAAATTTTTCAAATACTTTTTCTTGTTTAGCATCTGCTGAAATAACCCATATGCTTTTTTCTCTTTTCATCCATTACTGTAGAAAAGTATGTTGATAAATATCCTTTTGTGAAAATATCCTGTCATTCTCATGATAAATTTTCTGTAGTAATGATGCATTTTTATTTTAAATATTACTTTTGATTCCAATTTTATAACATTTTTTAAAGATGTTACACAAAGTTCATTTACCATTTTTTCTTCTCTTTTCTTCCAGTTATCAAGATTGTACCTGATTTATACTGTAAGTTGTATAATTTTTCTTCAGGAAGAGTTTATATATGATAGAGACTATCTACTCCAAAGGTGTTCTGTTCAGTTTAAAAGTAGACTTTTGAGGGCTGCCTGGGTGGCTCAGTCGGTTAAACACCCAACTTTGACTCAGGTCATGATTTCACAGTTCACGAGTTTGAGCCCTGTTTCGGGCTCCGTGGTGACAGCTCAGAGCCTGGAGCCTGCTTCAGATTCTGTCTCTCTCTCTCTTTCTCTCTCTCTCTCTCTCTGCCCCTCCCCACTTGTGCATGCACGCTCTCTCTCAAAAATAATAAATTTTAAAAAATTTAAAAAAATAAAAGTAGACTTTTGAATATTCTATTAATATGTTAATAATTATTGGTCTACTTAGATAACCATTTCATTTTGGATTAGTTCTATGTCTTCAGATATACTGTTGGATATAGATTATATCTAACTTCAGAAAAAATCATTCATTCCTTCTTGATTTCATATTGACTTCAATTTGTATTATGTGCCTTATTTTTTTTTTTAAATCAGAAGTATCTTTAACTCTTTTAGTGGTTGTATCTGAAATTAAATTATTGAATAATTGTTATCCACTGGGAAAGGGACATTTGCTGTGTTGGGGTTCTCCAATTTTCAGTTTAAAAATTCACTGCTGACATTTCCTTGGAGGAAAATGTTATCACCATTAGAAAAAGAACGTAATGAAAATCTGCCTGTAGTAGGCTGTGATTTGCTATACATTTTAGGCCTATTATTTAAATTAGTATTTTTAAATATTAATAGTACTTAATTCTTAAAGTTCATAGTAAGGGTTGGGGTGGCATATAATTTCCTCTCAATCTTGTTTGTTCTTAGAACTGTTCCCCAAAATGGCTAATTTATCTACTAGTTAAGTCTTCAAGTTAACTTAAGTCTAACTTGGTGTTACTCAGTTGTCATGCCATGTCATGTGGTATACTAAAAACCCTTCACAGGCATGCCAGCAGATGCTAATCAATATGAAAATGTAGTTGCACTTGGGTGGCTCAGTCCATTGAGCATGTGACTTCGCCTCAGGTAATGATTCTGCTCCTAGGTCGGTGAATTTGAGCCCTGCGTTGGGCTCTGTGCTGACAGCTAGAGCCTGGAGACTGCTTTGGATTCTGAGTCTCCCTCTCTCTCTGCCCTTCCAATGGTTGAGCTCTGTCTCTCCCTCTCTCAAAAATATATTTTTAAAAAAATGTAAAAAAATATGAAAATGTATTTTTGCCAATACTGTCATGGCCACGTCTGTCAGAGGACTCCTGGAACTAACTTAGTCGTGTGATGAGGTATAGTTGCTGGCTAAACCTGTTAAATCAATAGGTGAGAGGCATAGCCTGTTGGCAGGAGGGGCGGCATGTTTACTGAAACAGAGTTGGGGTAGAAAGTGCCTAGTAGCTTCCTAGCTGGTGCCTGGCCTCAATACTTGTTTCTCGTTCCTCACTGTCCCTTTTCAAAGACCAATTAGACCTTTCTTCTTCTTCTTTTTTAATGTTTATTTATTTTTGAGAGAGAGAGAGAAGGAGAGAGAGAGAGAGGGAGAATGAGAATACGAATGGGGGAGGGGCAGAGAGCGAGGGAGACACTGATCTTTCTAAGGCCTAAATTTTACCATGTCATTTTCCTCTTTAAAATCCTCCAGTGACTTTGCTCTGCACCCAGAAGAAATCAAACTCCTCACCATGGCTTAAAAGACCACAATACCTGCCACTGCATACCTCACGGACCCAAATCTTACTATACTACGTTTTGTTCACTATTGTAGCTAAACTGCCTTCTTTCTGTTCTTGAGGTATGTTAAGCTCATTCTCTTCTTGGGCCCAGTTCCTGCTGTTCCTCCCACATGGAACACTCTTCAGAGCTCCTTATGGTAGACAGGGCAAGTGTCCAGTGCCCCAGTACTCTATCTCATTACTGTTTGTGTGATGGAAAGACCGTAATGGATAGTTTGAGGAGGTAAATTTTCTTTAGTGGTGACAGCGAATTTTGAGGAGAGACTACAAACTGTTATCAGGTGTGGGTTTGGCTTTTCAGGGCCCCCGAGTTCCCGTCTGGATGTGCAGAGTGAATGCACACCTCGTAAATAGATGAGGAGGTCTACTCTGGATCCTTGATGATTTTCTTCTCAGTACTTGCAGTGGTATTTGAAATAATCTTTTCTTGGTTTGTGTTCTTATATCATTAATCACTCCACACTAAAATAGAAGTTCCTTGAGGCCAGGTCTCTAGCGCCTGATTCATTGCTGTCGCCCATATACCCAGACTGTGTCTGAAAGATGCTCAGTAGGTAATTGCCTTCTGCTGATGGATTGAACAACCTGGTCTCCACTGCCTGCTGGTTCACTTGCTCGTTGAGAAAACTTTTTGGATTTTCAATCCAAATATAAGTTCTCCCTTCCTTCAAACCTTATACCTACTCTCTAATGACCTCACAGTTTTCTATTCTCACAATTTCTGCTAATTTCCTATCCTCTGTACTAAAGAATAAACTTCTGAGAAGCAAGCATAATGTACTTTTTTTTTATATCCTCTACAACCATTAGCACAATGCCTTGTACAACGTTACTGTTAGTGCATCAATATGAGTCGCAGCGGTACTAATTTTGTATTAATTTAGGCTTTTCATTGTGAATTGTGGATTTGAATTAATATGACTCTTCTGTTAAATGGAAGTAACAGTTTTTCCTTTTAAACATATGATTGTTTCTGATCTGGCCTCCTTCCTTATGTTGTCGTTGCCCAGACCTGCTCCGCTTAGACATTGCAAGCTAGCAGCTCTCAACAGTCCAAACTGCATATGTATTTTATTTGGCTCTCACAATGTTTGTAACATTTTGAATTAGTTGTTACGATTTAAAAGTGAGATTTCATCACAATTTTATACTTGTGATTCTCCTGAAAAGTAGGACAATCTGGCAGCTCTGTGTTCATATATACTCATGACAACAAATGCTGCAAACACACGTGTGCCCTGTTCACCATGGTCTCCCCTGGTCTTGCCTCAGTTGTTTGTAGTACATGGTTAGACTCTTTACATATTGGAGTTGTTTTAAAAATATTTTTATTTAATTTTTTTAATGTTTTATTTATTTTTGAGAGAGAGAGATACAGCGTGAGCAGGGGAGGGTCAGAGAGAGAGGGAGACACAGAATCCGAAGACAGGCTCCAGGCTCTGAGCTAGCTGTCAGCACAGAGCCTGATGCGGGGCTCGGACCCACAAACTGTGAGATCCTGACCTGAGCTGAAGTCAGACTGAAGTCAGACACTCAACTGACTGAGCCATCCTGGCATCCCTACATATTGGAGTTTGAGACTCTAGATTTATCCAATATCTGTAGTATCTATGTAATTTGAGCTATTGATGAACCAATAGTAACTACCTAAAACTACCTACAATCCAACCCAGCCATGTTTGACTTTAAAGTCTGATGTGTTTCCGTATTTGACTATGTATAGAAATATATAAAGCTTTGAAAGAAAGAGGATTATATAATTTGCTCACAGAAGCTTCTATTTGCTTAGGAGCAGTATGAAGGGATGAAACTCATATAGAAGTTAGAATGTTTGGGTACTCTTGCCACTTTTTCAGACTTATTTTGTGATCATTTTACCATTCTGGGCTGTAGTTCTCCTCTACAAATTAGGAATGACGTGTGCTGATACCTAAGATTCCTTCTAGTTCTTACTATACTATGATTTAAAAAAATTTTTTTAATGTTTTCTTGATATATTAATTTCAGTTATTAATCTTGGCATATATAGAGCTGAGAAGTCTCTGTTGACCTGACATTTGTTCATAGGGCAGTGTCTTTTCTGTGTTATGAACACCTGTTTGATGCTTTCAGGGGCCCCATGGATATTCAGAAGTGCTAATTAAAATGAATACTATTATTCAAATAACTTCCCCAAAGACTGCATTTCACAGAGTTGAGCTGTGTGGTTACATTTCCCTCGACATCTACTTAGATTTCTAAATGAAAGGGGAAAGTTCATGGCAACATATATTTTGGCTCAAAAAAAAAAAAAGATGGTGATGAATTATGCATCGTTTTCTCCCTGTGTAGTTGGCATATCTTTAGAACATGGATCATTTGGCCAGTGCTCAAGGGGATCCTGGCCTTTCACTGAACTTAACCTGTCTGAACTCCTTGAAGCATTTGGTCCAGCACCCCCTCTCTCGATGTGAATCTGTGCCCAATATGATTGAGTGATGTGCTTCATGCCATGACTGTCTGTACAGAAGCAGAGAGAAGCTAAGTGCCAGCACAGCGAACATAAAACTTCTTTGCATCTTAGGCAAGTGTTTCCTTAACAAGGAATAAAAATGAGACCCTCCAGGCTAAGCATGAAAGGAAATCTGAGACACTTTAACACTTACTTATTAATTAATGAGGTGGTCAGATGTTGTTTTCTAGCCAGTGTCAGTGTGAAGTGATGTGTATCCAAATATTAGACACCAAGAAATGTGGGTCTGAGCATACCATATTATGAGTGAGGATAAAGGATTTCTTGATGACCTGCAAATGAATGGATAGAAGAAGTATGTTTTTCCACTGATTGAGGCATGGAAATGAGTGCTCACCTACTATTTACAGGAAACTCTTTTTGTTAAAAGCTCTGGGACTTGTTTTCTCTGAGAGAGGTATTTGTAGCTATAATTAAGAAATCTGTTTAAATTGTGCTGATAATTATCCTAATTGGTATGAAAATCTGATTGAATACTTAGAGAAGTAAATTGCCCCAGCTGAGTTTTACAGGCAACACAGTTTTTGAAAAGAGAAGCTGAAGTAGGTAAATAGGTTTCAAAAACAAAGACCCTGCTAACTTTAAGTAGGTCACATTTAGAAGCCTCTGTGTGTGTCTGTGTATCTTAATTTGGACAACTCGGTGGCCTTGCAATATTTATATCCAAGACTAAAATAAGGTCCAAAATAAAGTGCAGCTGAATTGCTTGAGATGCTCTAAGACAAAAGGTCCTTACTGTCAAGATGCAGACACTAAAAACTCTCAGAGGGCTAAGACAATGACCCAGGTGAATGATGGGATATAGGGACTCCAGTGTGTGTCTGTCCTGATCTGCATGAGATGGGTAGTTTTCCAAATGTGTCAAAGGAACAACCGTAGTGTCCTTAAAATGTATCTTCCCAGTGCTTAGTCTATCTGGGAGAAAGACCTGAGATTCTATTTTTAAAACCTGTTTGTGTGGTGACTCTTATTAATTCACTTCAAATTCAAGGTCATCATTGCGCAAGTTTGACCAAACAGTGCTGATTTCAAGGAGCACAAAAGACAACAAACTAAAGGAAAAGACATCTGAACCAAGAGTAAAGTAGACTATTTCCCCAAAGAGGAATAGAAGAGTAAAAACGGATGACCTCAAAACATTTGCCTTTGGAAGATGTCCTGACCGTGTTTTGGCAGCTGATTTACTCTCATAACTTAATTTTGCTTAGGATAATAAATAGGTTTTCATTTCCAAAATACACACTCAAGAATGTGTGTGGGTGGAGAGAAATAGCTCCCCACATTGTAGGGGAATGACAAAGGAAAGCCATTTTAGGATTTAAAGTTTGCCAGGGAAAATCCATAAAGTGAACAATCCAAATATAGATAAGTAAAGGGTAACTGTTAATAGGTTAAATACCCTCTACAACACATACCTTACTAAAAGGAAGCATACTGTCTTACAGGTGGCTCATAGGTAACTTTTGGTACTTTGGTAGTAAATAGAATACAATAAATCCATAAGGAAAGTAATTTTTCATGCGGTGGTTACTTTGTAACAAACCCTGAATTACCTGCTTTGTGCATTGCAGTTGGGGAGGGAATGTAGTGGCTGTGAACATGGTGGCCAAGTTGTATTTTTTTATGACAATTAGTTTTCTTTTTTCCCTTATTTTTTAAAAGGTTTACTTATTTATTGAGAGAGAGAGAGAGAGAGAGAGAGCTACCGAGCAAGCATGAGCAGGGAGGGGCAGAGAGCAAGAGAGATAGAGAGAGAGAGAGAGAGAGAGAGAGAGGGAGACACAGAATGTGAAGCAAGCTCCAGGCTCTGAGCTGTCAGCACGTGGGGCTCAAATCCACAAATCGCAAGATTATGACCGGAGCCAAAGTCTGATGCTTAATCGACTGAGCCCCCGAGGTGCCCCATGACAATTACTTTCTAACTTTCATCTGTCTTCTCATCTCAAAGATTACAATCACTTAAACTATGCCCATTTATCAAAGCAAAATAAAACATTTAAAAACTTAAGAAGATAGTGAAGGTATTTGTTTCGTTTTTCTTTTAATCACTTTTTATTAGAGCATTATAATACATGTTCACACATACTACCTCATATCATTACCTTAGCCCAACTCTGAGTGGACAAGGATGATCCCATCACCTGAAGATATTCGATTCGATTTGATTCTATACTATTCATTTATTTTTATTTAATTCCAAATTAGTTAACATACAGTGTGATAATGATTTCAGGAATAGAATTTAGTGATTCATCACTTACATATCCCAGTAAGTGCCCTCCTTAAAGCCCATCACCCATTTAGCCCATCCCCCCACCCAACACCCCTCCAGCAACCCTCTATTCTCTATATTTAAGAGTCTCTTATGGTTTGCATCCTTCTTTGTTTTTATCTTATTTTTCTTTTCCTTTCTTATGTTCATCTGTTGTGTTTTTTAAATTCCATCTATGAGTGAGATCATATGATATTTGTCTTTCTCTGACTTATTTTGCATAGCATAATATACTCTAGTTCTATCCATGTTGTTGCGAATGGCAAAATTTCATTCTTTTTGATCTTTGAGTAATATTCCGTGTGTGTGTGTCGCATCTTCTTTAACCATTCATCAGTTGATGGACATTTGGGCTCTTTGCATAATTTGGCTATTGTTGATAGTGCCGCTATAAACATTGGGGTGCATGTGCCTCTTTGAATCAGCATTTTTGTATCCTTTGGATAAATACCTAGTAGTGCAATTGCTGGATCATAGGGTAGTTCTATTTTCACTTTTTTTTTGAGGAACCTCCATACTGTTTTCCAGAGTGGCTGTACCAGTTTTCATTCCCACCAGCAGTGCAGAAGTGTTCCCCTTTCTCCACATCCTCACCAACATCTGTTGTTTCCTGAGTTGTTAATTTTAACCATTCTGACATCACCTGAAGATATTCTTAATGGATGAGGAGGCTGAGCCTCAGAGATTAAGTAATTCCCAAAGGTAATAAAATCCAACATCTTCGATCTCAAAAACCAGTGCTTTCTGTAGTGCTTTCCCTCTGTTGCATCTCTGGATGCTCTAGGCTGGGAATATGATTTGTAACCATGTGCCCACATAAAGACATTTCATTGAATAAGCTGATATATATGAGAGTTGTGATTTGGGATCAGTTATGAAGTCATATACAGAGATATTAAAGATGCATCTGGAGCCTCAATTGAAGCAAGTGTAGGTTAGGCTCTGATAAGGATAAATTACATGATTATAGCCTTGGCATTTTCATGTCCAGGAGATAATAGAGATTTCTAGATGAACTTTCTGTAGGACCGCTTCTTAATAGATCTCTTCTCTGTCTCTTTTCCCTACATCTTGTCAGATTTTGATAATTTGTATACATCACAGATGGGGAGAATCAATTCTAAAGATGAGAAAACTCAGGAAGGAGATATCCACATGCATAATACAAGAGTCAAACCATGCCTCGAAAGCAGGTCCTCTGACCCTCTGCTCAGTGTTTTGGGAGAAACTTTTAAGATGACATTTAGTCATAAAGCTCCTCACCATTAACAAGCATTTTATGGACTCCAAGCATTTTCTGGACACAGCGGAAGCAAATCACTCTCAAATCTGGTACTGTTCTAAAGGAAGTTGTACACACTGTTTTGGAAAACAGAACAGAGCATTTCAGAAAGATAATTCTCTTTATTCTGTCAACATTTGGGGAGCACGACTTTTCTATCCACTCTTGTAGAAAGGCCTGTCCAGTGTTTCACGATGAATAGGAAACCACCTAATGTCTCCTGTTGCAGTTGAGGTGGTGTAAACTTCAGACCAGAAGTTGTACCATGTTTGTGTTATGACCTAAGTTGTCCCTTAGGAAGGTCTGTGAATCTCTACTTCTGCCAGTCTTATTCCTCTTTTGTGGACCCTTTTGTTCACTGTCCTCTCAGGACAATAATCTGACATTTTTAGTAAGCCTGAATCAATTTTAATTCTTTTAAAGTGTTAATAAAGGCTCAGTGATGATGTGGGTTTGCAGAAAGCAGGGTGACTTGGGCTGTATTGAGTTTGAAAGTTAAACAGTTTTCTTTATAGACTTGGGTTCTGCATGAAATACTAAACTACAAAAGCACAAGGTAAACAGATTTATTTTTAATGTATATATATGACATCCTAGACATCTTATCAAGCTTCAGAATAGACTGAGCAATCCTGGGGTTTGGGGTTAAATGTACATCTGTTTTCTCTCTGTCCTGAGAAGACAACTCATAAAAATTCATTTTCAACAGATGGTTGTAAATGAAGACAGACTTACCTTATTTGGATTAATACACATTCATGAAGAAAATGTTACTTTCTGATGAAACTAAGTCATCCCATAAATCCAGTCAATAAACTGACCTGGACTTTCTTCAAAATGTACCAGATCATGAATAACAAGTAGTTGGAATGCAGCCTTTCACATACTATTCCTATCCCTTGTCCCCCTGTTTCCTACATTAGATCATTGATAGCTTTCTGGCAGAGACAAAATTTTGTCCTAAAATTTTGTTTTGTTAAGTATAGATCTGCCTTCCTGAGGTTGGAAAAATGGAATCATATGATAGATATTCTCAGATACCCAACAAACACCATCCAAATGTAAGTCTTAAATCCTTGGTAAAGGACTCTTTCTGGAAAAGCTATTCTCGTAGTAGGGTTTTAGGAGGACAACTTAACTTCCCCCCCACTTAGTCTACTAATGGTATTTAAGCCTCTGTTCTTGCCCCACGTTTGATAAAGGAAGGGCCACTGCACTTGGATGAGGAATTCTTGTTTCTAGCTCTGGCTCTTCCTCTCACCAGATGTGACTCCAAGCAGGACAACTCCATCTGAGACCCCCAGTTTTCACAGCTTTCAGATGAGGGGTCCATGTGGTCACTGCTATTACATTCTTGATGTTCCAGGATTACTTGTATTATAGTCAAGGAGGTGGAGCAAGATGCCTTGCTGTCATCAGCAATATTATGGATTTCTTTCTACCTTTGAGCTATATTTAGGGAGAAGAGGTGAGACTATCATACACGCTGAATCTTGACTAGGCTCAGTTGGAGTCTTAGAAGAAAGCACACGTTTTAGGGGCACCTGGGTGGTTCAGTTGGTTAAGTGTCCAAATCTTGGTTTCGGGTCAGGTCATGATCTCACAGTTTGTGGGTTTGAGCCCCACCTCAGCCTCTGCACTGACAGTGTGGGGCCTGTTTGGGATTCCCTCTCTCCCTCTCTCTCTATCTTTCTGTCTCTCTCTCAAAATATATAAACATTAAAAAAAAAAAAAAAAGAAGAGGGGCATCTGGATGGCTCAGTTGGTTAAGTGTCCGACTCTCGGTTTCAGCTCAGGTCATGATCCCACAGTTTTGTGAGCTCGAGCCCATAAGGGACTCTGTGCTGACAGTGCAGAGCTTCCTTAAGATTCTCTCTCTCTTTCCCATTCTCTCTTCCCCTACCCTGCTCACATTGTCTCTGTCTCTCTCAAAATAAACAAATAAAATTTAAAATATTAAAAGAGGGATGCCTGGGTGGTTCAGTTGGTTAAGCATCCGACTTCAGCTTATGTCATGATCTCGCGGTTTGTGTGTTCAAGCCCTACGTTGGGCTCTGTGCTGACAGCTCAGAGGCTGGAGCCTGTTTCAGATTCTGTGTCTCCTCCTTTCTCTGCCCCTCCCCTGCTCATGCTCTCTTTGTCTTTCAATAATAAATAAATGTTAAAAAATCTTTAAAAAATATTAAAAGAAGACATCACATGTTTTATTCTATTTTAAAAAAGATTCTTTCATGGAGTACAAGAGAAGACCAAGCCTATTAAATCACTTACGAACACAAGTGACTTTGAGATTGGAATGATCCTATAAAAGTTTATAAAAGAACTACCGTAACATGCCAGTCCTTGTTAACCTTCACCTCATCTATTCTTCCTCCCTCTTTAGTCACTGACAGCAAAGAGAAGTAGATAAATATGAATTTGCTTTGTAAATGGTACAAATTATTTAGTTGCTGTATCTTAGTAGAGGTTTCCAAAATTACATTTATCATTGTTACAAGTGTGCATATTATATTGTTGGGGATTTAAAAAAATTCTTTATCAGATCATGATCCTATTTCTTATTAAATTCATTAAAGAATCTTTAACAATAAAACTTAGTAATTTCTTTCAACATCTTTGACAGCCAAAAACAAATCTGAAATACTGGAATGACAGTCAAAAACAAAACGTGTTTACATTTTTTTAAAAAAAATAGCACCTTTCATAATGCTGAGAACACTCTTGGCTAGAGATTTCATATAATCTTATTCTGGATAAAGTCTATAGTTCAGTTTTGTCACTATTTTTACAGGTGAGAAGGGGGTGTGTGACTAATTTAAGTCTAAATGATTTAAAAATAGAGAAATTTACCCAGTGTGAGAGGAGCAGTTTGGAGAACTAACAGGATGGGAAAATGTGATTTTAAAGCAACATCACTAGACACGGGAATAGTTTCCTACCCAGATTGCCAACATGAATAATTCTCAGCTTGATTTGGGTGTAGTTTAGGTAAACTTTCTCACAATTCATGTGGATAGCAGAGGAAAAAGAAAGTAATTTTAGTAGGCTTTCCTAAGAACTTTTTATTCACAATAGATCACACTATACTATCTGTTTATCTGAAATTGGACCTGTCTCTCCTCCTTTCCTTTCTGACTATAAGGGTCTGTTGGTAAAATAGTTGTAAAGTTCTGATCAAACATAAATACCCCTGTCTTATATGTCTCTCAGAGTTGTCTGTTACATTGTGAGGCATCTAATCCTTATGATCTTAAGTGGTAATTTACATAAAACATTTTTAATACCTGTTTAAAGGTTATATTGGGTAATGGCGATATGAATTTACTACCTACCCCACCCCCAAATATAATGCCTGTCTGACTTACAGCATTATTAAGGAATGACATTTCTTCCCTATTCCCTAATGTGTCCTTTCATTTGGAGGGGCAACATTCCTAGCCTCTCTCTGCCTCTTTGCTGACCCATTCCCAGGGTAACAAAACACTTTCTGATTAGTGAGTTTGGCTAAAGTAAACTGGGCATGCTTGGATCTACTCTTTTCTTAAATCCTCTTGGGAGCCAGGTGCCTACAGGGAGTATGTGCTCTACTCCTCACCAGTGAAGTCTCTACCCTTCATTGGCTGACTGTGGAGGGAAAGCTCTGTCTGCCCAGCAGTGCTTGACTGGGTAGATTAGTCTAATTCTGGGTTCAGCAGTAGAAAACACTCTTTTCCACTGATCTAAGCCACATCCGCCTATTCGGCTATTTTAGTAGTAAGTGACATTTTTTCTCTCAATATCTTTTATTTCTTAATTCCATATTCAAGCGGGAAAGAATATCTTAATTAGCCCTTATCAAATACCAAAGATATGTACAAATTCTGACTACTGTTATTCTTCTGTTCCCAGGCTAATGTTTTGATGGATGAGGAAAGCCCAGTCTCCCCCTACTTCACCTTCTATCTCCTCCCAGTCTAATGTTTGCTTAGAGAATAAATAAGCACCAGCACTTAGAAAATAAAAGAGGGTGTTGAACTAGGCTTATCTTTATGCTCTTAATTATAAAGACACATTTTGATACCCTGATTTGAAGTGTTAATTTCCCTTCTTTAAAAATTTTTTAATGTTTATTTATTTTTGACAGTGAGAATGAGAATGAGCAGGGGAGGGGCAGAGAGGGAGGGAGACAGAAGATCGAAGCGGGCTTTGCATTGGTAGCAGAGAGCCCGGTGTGGGGCTCGAACCCATGAACCATGAGATCATGACCTGAGCCGAAGTCAGATGCTGAATTGACTGAATCACCCAGGCACCCCTAATTTCCCTTATTTAAAAAAAGATTTAATGTTTGTTTCTGAAAGAGAGAGAGAAAGAGAGAGAGAGAGAGAGCATGAGCAAGGGAGGGGCAGAGAGAGAGAGGGAGACACAGAATCTGAAGTAGGCTCTAGGTTCTGAGCTGTCAGCCCAGAGCCCAACATGGGGCTCGAACCCACAAACTGTGAGATCATGGCCTGAACTGAAATCAGATGCTTAACCATCTGAGCCACCCCCACCCCTAATTTCCCTTTTTAAAGACAAACATCCACTAACCTGTTCAATAAAGTTGTACGTAGAAAGGGAATTTGTAAATGTGCTGTTCACTGCTGGGTGTTTTTGGATGTGGTTTAGCTTTAATCTATGTAAGAAAGCATGGGGGGAAATATATACAGAGAACAACTTGTTAAAATCAAAAAGCTTGTTCTCTCGTATATGTTCCAATCAGACGATCTGCAATTAGAAAGAAGAGACAGGAATGAGATACTTCACTAAAATATAGTGAATATAGATTCAGTCAGATCAAAATCCATTTAAGGAATTCCAGAGTGGAAAGGAAGAGAGGTGTTTGAGAATCATGTTATATGTATATCCCCACTTTGATTCAGTCCAATTATGGATTTCTGAAAATGTTCATTTATGTATTTATGTGTTTTAAGGAACTATTTGTTGAGGACTTTAGTGTCCCTTTCTGTTCTGTCAAGAATCGTTCATATGATTTTGATTTTAACACCCCACCTTTTCCTGAAAGAGTACAGGACAGAGATTGATAGTATCTTCTGCCCATCTGGGCAGGAAGACAGAGCCTGACTCTCTGGAGGTGTTGACTTTGATGTTTCTGTTTCTTCATGCTGGATTCCACATTGCAAGCGTCAATAGTATTGCAAAACCTTAGCAAAAGGGCCTAAATGTTTTTTTGTTTTTCCTGTAAGCAGTGAGCTGTTAAAATTTTATGGCTCAAATGCATCAAGTAATAGCATTCCTTAATCTTGTACTGCTGGGTTCTGACAAATTTTACAGAAGCACATGTGAAATATTGATGTTGTTATAGGCAAAACAGCCCTATGAACTCAGGAGTATCTGCGATACTCTGTGGACACTGATTTGAAGATAGATTCTTATACAATATTTAGCATTGTCCCTTGGTAATCACTCTTCTTTTAAAAGATATGTACATTGATTGAAGCCAAATATGTTGTACATATCTCCAGCCTCATAGACCATTCAAAGCAAATCACCCCTGCCCCCCAGATCTTAAAAGGATCTAGATCATTAAGTTGGACATCTCATTTTATATTAGGAAAAAACTGAAATAGGCAATGTAACTTGCCTAAATTTGTTAGTGGCCAATCCAGGATTATAAACTTACAATTCTGATTGAATTTTGTCATTATATCACATGAAATAGGAAGAAAAGCATAGTTTTGGACATGGTTTTGGCCCAGGATAAGAGGTTCTTCCCAAAGCTTGCATTTATTACTTTTTGTATTTATCTCAAGTCAAGACAGCAGTGAGATGGCTATTTAGACTCACTATTAGATAGTGAAATAGTACTTGCCTATTGACAAAAATTGAAGTAGATAACTCTTGCCCTACCACTTCTTTTAACTTTCCATCTATTCCTAACACTTAGCCCTAGTGAGTCATTTTGGACATGATTCCAGTGTGTAAACATGAAAATTAATGGGATAGATTCTCTGGATTATTATCCTGGTTCTGCCACTGATGTGAGCAACAATCAAGAATAGGTTGCTTAACATCTTTAAACCTCCATTTTCTCTTCCAATAAGTGAAGATGACAATTGTAACATTGTCAAGATCAAATGAAGTAACTCACAGAGCTATTTCAAGGGAGTAGGTTTGGCCTAGATCAGATTTGTGTCAAAAAGAGATACCACTGGAGTTCCAGGTTCATTGATTCTTCATTATGTGAGACTGTTTAGTTCACTGGCTCATACTTGCTAAATGCCAGTAGTGATCTTAGTAATTATTACAACTCAGAATGCTCCCATAATTTCAAGATGGACCTGTTTGAGGACCATCAAACTGTATAATTTTTAGCTCTTGGCTTGATCTGTATTAAATAATTACTCATAAATATCTCTTCTTCCTCCTCCTTCATCCTCTTCTTCCTCTTCTTCCCAGAAGCTTACACAAGAAACTACTTGGAACCTTTTACATCTTCTCCAAGATGAAACGCTTGCTATGGACTTGAGCAAGCTTCTCTTGTGCTATGTGCTGTTTCAAAGGGGTAGGATTGATAAAGATCAGAACCGGTGGCCTATTTAAGCCTACTGTCCAAATAGTTCAGTTTAATGATTAGATCTAATGATCTAGTTTCCTGATTCAAGGTCCATCCATTGGGGAGAATGAGATAACATAAGGACTCTGTGATTGCTGGACAGACCTTCTTGGGCAAGTCTAGGCTACATGCTTGTTTTATTTTCTTTTAATCCCATCTCTGCCATCTGAGCCAGCCCAGAGCTTTATCTTAACCATTTAGTTTGAGGCATTCTTAGTAGGCTTTCCCCAGGGCTACATTGCTTCTGTCTCTCTTCCCCTGCATCAAACTGCCATGTGGGCTAATACTGTGGGTGGAACCTGATGGTTACATTGCCCTAGTCCGAACTTTTGGAGATGTTGTGTGTCCTTCCTAACCCAAAATGCCAAGATTTGCTAAAATTGGATTATAGTTCTACATTCTTGTATGACCTTATGTTTTATTGGTCTGCTCCTCCCTGGTGCTGTGACTTCATAGCTTTTTTCCCCCCCTTCCTTTGGAGGTTCTTTTCTTATCCTGCTGAGCAGCCAGCCCCATAGTTTTACTCCCCATAACCTTAACTCTTGGACCGGGACCTTCTGTCCTGACTAGAGAAGAAGTCAATTCTTCTACTCATCAGCAGTCTGATGAAAAGATTGAAGAGTTTGAAGTAGAAACTATTGACTAAAATAATTATCCTTTCATCCTCAATCAATTTGAAGTTGACTTCAAAGAGCTAGTAATAGCTTTGGATCTCAGTGTGCAGAAAAAGGTGAACACATCTGAGAACTGCCACCAGTGAGAATTTGATATTAAGATTGCTTTTGACAACTCAATATGGGAAAGAGATAACAATTGAAATGACAAGCTAATGGGAGCCTACAACCTACTGGGAGGTATAAAGTTGTCTTTCTTCTTAGTTTTTTCTAGGATGTGGTCAGACATGGAAAGCGATTTCTGTACTATCTTTTTGCTATAATTGGTTTGACAATGAGTTTAACTGGAATGATAAAAACCGACTTTACCAATGAATTTTGACAATGGATCACTAGTAAGCATTCTTCTCCTCCTCCTTCACTGCTTCCTCCTTCTTATTGTTACAAAGTAGTATAGCATAGAAGTTAAGAATTGGACTTTACAGTTGGACAGACCTGAATTTAAATCTAATTTCAGACAAATACAAACTATGTGACTTTGGGAAAATGATTTTTTTGAGACTTAGTTTCTTCATCTGTGAAATGGGGACAATAATACCTACCTCATGGGGTGGTTGTGGCAGTTAAATGAAATAACCTGTATACAGTGCTAAGTGGAATACTTCATAGTGAGTACTTCAGGATAGAAAGCTATTACTGTTTAATATTTCCAAATAGCTGTTCAAATGCTATCTTAAACCTCTATAAAAAATGAAGTGGAGAGGAGAGGACAAGATGGCAGAAGAGCAGGGAGCTCTGTAATCCGCGCACGCCCGTATGGATCGAACTGAGAAGGACTGAAGGGATAAAACTCGGATTTGCAAGTGGGGGAAAGAAGAAACAGACGCCAGAAAGAAGACAACCTCAAAGATGCCTGACTGAGTGACTGTGATCTGGGAAATTAGGGGACGGGCGGTCCCGGTGGTGCAGGGGAAGGAGCCCCCGAGCCCAACACAGGGAGAGCGCGCTGTGCCCCGGAGAGACCAGGGGAAGAGAAAGAGAGACGGAAAACGCACCTAGAACCATCTCTAAGGG
>CM053578.1:33041664-33074116 GCA_028646485.1 Cryptoprocta ferox
AAAAAAAAAAAAAAGAAGTGGTCCTTATGCTTTGGCCTGTACCTCTGTGATCTTTCTCTGCCCTTTACTTTTATCTGTTCCACATTCCAAATGAATGTTGAAATTTTTTATAAGCAAGGTACCTTCACTGACTTCTTCTTTCCTGGGTAAAAGTGAAATACAAGATTGAGAACATCTGTTTATGATCCTGAAATGCAATAAAACCATGCCACTCAGAAGAAATGTGTTTGTAAGGTACACTAGCCTATATTGTCATCAAGCTACCTCATGCTTTTTATTAGTTCAAAACCATTTAAGAGTCTCTCCTATTCTGATTTGATTTTGGTGATCATACTTGAAGCTTTCATCAAAGTGAAATGTAAGTGACATTTGATCATTGTCAGTATTCCTTTTGATGAACAAAAGGGGGATTAAAATCTACGTAGATTCAGCAATTGTTCATGATATGTTCCAAGACCATAAACTATGTAAGGGTAGGAATCATGCTTGTGTCCACCTTGCTTTCCACTGTGTCTTTGCTACATATCATCATGCCTAATACTTAGTAGGTACTAAAAAAAATTGCCTACTTTGTATATAGTAATATAAATCATTAGCCTATAATTATGCATTTATAAAAGCAGTTGGCAAAATTCTAAAGGTAAGATGACATTCAGCAAAGGTTTCTGTCAGATTTAGCTAATAAGCTTCCTTTTTATGTGAACCAATTAAACTTAGGTCATTTCTCTGCCTTAAGGGAAGAGTATTCATTCATGATCAATCTGTGTGACCCTTTTCCAAAGGGTATTTTATTTTTAATGAAAAATTGGCCAGTGGTATATTTTAGACTTGTTCATTAACATTTTAGCTGTGTTATCTGAAATGTTGATGTATGGTTAAATTAAGATTGTGGTTTTAGGGGATAAACTAAAAAATACCAGGGTATTATGTTATATATAAAGGACAAGGAGATTTAAATTAGTAATAAGCCAATTTAAATTGGGTTGCCTTGAAATCTTTAACAATGATTGTGCAAATGACTCAAGATAAATATATTTTTAAAAAGCTTCAGCATCTATTAAACTTTGTCTAAAATTAATTTCTTTGGGAGGTCTTGTTGAAGTTTTCTATTAAAAATCTAAAGAATAGTGGAATACTAAGATTTTATAACAAGGTAATGAGATTGATTTTTTTCCTTTTAATGAACAGACTAGGACATATAATTTGATGTATATTTCCCTCAAAGTGGTCATTGATTCTAAGAATATAGTCAGGTTTATATCTTGTGTTTAGGATTTGTCTATGGCGATAGGGAAATAGAAGAGAACTATTATTATCTTATGATTATGTTTCATTTTCAAACTTGTTTACTTAATCACTTGTTTGCAAATGATGTTTAGTTGATCATAAAAATAAAGTCCAATTTTGAAGAATGAGAATTTTATGTCACTAAGCACATCAAGTAAAAGTGGCAGGCTTTGCTTATCCTTAAAAAATTCTAATGTTTTGAGAGATGGCTCCATCATTGGGGAAAAATGTCTAGTCTTTTGAATGACTGCTACATTGAAGGTGAAGAACACTTAGAGTTGTACATCCAGTTTTTAATTAAGAGAACCAGCCTTATTATTTTATTCTATCTTTTTATTTATTTTGAGAGAGAGCATGTGAGTACAAATGGGGGAGGGGCAGAGAGAGGAGAGAGAGAGAGAGAGAGAGAGAGAGAGAGAGAGAGAGAGAGAGAGAGAGAGAGAATACCAAGCAGGCTCCACGTTGTTAAAGCAGAGCTTTAACATGAGATCATGAGCCCAGCTGAAACCAAGAATTGGAGGCTTAACCAGCTGAGCCACCCAGGTGTCCTGATCCTTATTATTTTGGATCTAGTAGAGGAGCACAGTTAAAGGCTTTAAACACATGCCTCCTTTATTTAGTTAAGTCTTTGTCAATGGTACAACCTTGGGATAAATGCCTATATCTTGGAAATCGAATGATTACTTATTGATTAATTTCAAAACAACTGAATAGTAATTATGGCTCATATATTTTTGAAACCATATTTGACTTTTTCTGTCAGTTTTAGACTGCATATATTGTAGTAGCATCATAAAATGGAATGGCCAGCTAGCTTTATTGTAAATATGAAAGAGAAAATGTTATACAGTGATTTCCATATAAGATTTATCCATTGAAAGTCTGGGAATGGAGATGTTATTCAGCTTAACAGATATACTATTTCATAGGTTTATTTTGGTGTAATTGAGGCACCAGGGTGCACTGTAATTTTCTTGTAAATAGAGTATAACTTTTGGGCGAGATCATCTATTTGTATACTCCCATAATGATGTCTTCCAAATCCAAAAGATAACCAAATGGAAACTTTTGTCTGAATTTCCTATAGGCTTCTCAGACTTACCCTGTCATTATCTAACTTTGTCATGGGCCCCTTACCCTTGGCTCACTAACTTGATTGTCTTCTCTATTTCTTATGTCTATTAATGCCATGGCCAGCTAAGTTTCAAGAGGGAAATCATAGTATCTTTCTTAAACTCTCCCTCTTCTCTACCCAGACCTATCCAATTATCCTATCCTATTGTATCCTACTCCAATTTGGAGTCACCAAGTCCAAAACTTTCCTTCAACAGCCATTTACTCTTCATCCCACCTGCCCAAGACTTAGTTACCTCTGACTTGGCCTTTAGTCACAGTAGACTCTTTGCCTGCTTGATTCCAGTCAGTTCTTCCCATTGATGACTGCATTCTTTTTTTCTGAGAGACAAATCTGAGATGTCACTTCTTGCAAAACAAACTCTGGTGGCGGCTTCTTCTCCTTCTCCTTCCTTCTCCTTCTCCTCCTCCTCCTCCTCCTCCTCCTTCTTCTTCTGTGGAAAAAAAGTCAACATTCTTTATTTGGTGGACAAAGACCTTTATAACCTGGTCCTAACTTAACACTTCTTCATGCACAACACCCTAAATTTCAGTCACACTGCAATTTCTTACCATTCCTCTAGTGCACTTTTCCAAGTCACAGGTCCTCTTCCTTACCCAGGCTCTTCTCCCTTCCCAGAGCCTCCATCACCCTAGCAGTCCCACAGTGCCTTCTTCCCCTCTAACAAGGACTCCAAGGGTGAACTTGTCCCAGCTTCACCCAAGTAGTTGGTTGCTCCCTGTTCTGTGTTCTTATGGTCCTTTCTATATTGTGATACAGTCATCATTTAACTAGAATTTTTCTACCTATTATTTTCTACCTATTCTACCTTTAGTCTTTTTTACTAAACTGTTGTGTTCATAGAGGGCTGTTATATATCTTATTGATCTGCATAGCTACAAGGTCAAGAACAGCCAGTGGCACTAAGGATAGACAGATGATTGTTGTTATTTCCTCATTTTTTTTTTCACTCAACAGACACTTATATGGGACTCCCCATATGAGCCAGGCACTATTCTAGGTTATTTATATTAACTCATGAAAATTTCACCGTAGCACTACAAAGTAGGTAACATTATGACCCATGTTATAGATGAGGACACTGAAGCACTGAGAGATTAAGTAACTTGCTCAAGGTGCACAGCTGGTGAGTGTCTGAGCACAGTATTGAACCCAGGCTTCAGACATGGGGTTCTTAACAACTATACCGCGTCTCAGGGTAGCCCCACACCATAACCCCAAATTAATTAGTTTTTGTGAAGTCCTTGCTTTTAGGGAAAAATAAAAATACAAGAAAATTGAAGAGTTAGAAATTTATTTATAAAAACTCAGTTTGAGGGTAGGAAACAATGATTTGTCTACTATGACTAGAATATATCATCATACTGAATGCATTGTACATAAAAATGATAAAAATATCATATTTATAGAATTTCTTTCAGGAAATAAGCTTCAGTTGACCACTATGGTAATGTCTTAATAATGGTTTATTTTCTGGCTTTCCTTCCCTCTATCATTTTTTCCCTTTATTTTAAACTATTCCTTCCTTCTATTCCTTATATATTTCCCATATATAACAAATAATTTTGCTTGGAATACTTTTATTCAGAGTCTCCCTCTGAGAAAACTCAGCTAAGGCAATGATGTTTATAATTATTACCTTGGTTGCAAAATATTGAATAAAAGCTTCAAATGTGTTAATATATGAGGAAGAAAGAGTTAAAGCCCATTGGGGAATATTTTTTTACAGTCCTTTATTATAAACTCACCTCAGAGCTCTGCTCTGGTCCTCTGGCATTTTACCCAGTTTACTGTTTTAATTCTACTTTAACCACGAAGACAAAACAATCTTAACACAAATAAGGAATCTGCCCAGTCTTCCTCTTAATGTGATAGATTCTTTCCAGTATAAAGGAAAATAAATCTTCCCCTCAGACACCAAATGCAGGACTTAGCAAGGAGAAAATTGCCTTTTATCTATCTACCAATGGTTGAAGTGAGTACCACTAGAAAACAATTTTTTTGGGACTCTCAAACTTGTCTCTGCATGGATCATGGGGTCTTGAGTGAGATTTGTGTTCTTGTAAAATTTTTCCTACTTGGGATCCTTGGGTATATGGAACCAAAGTAATGGGAATATGACAGTCATTTTTAATATTGTAAAAATCCTAATGGAATTCATTTTTTTGCCTCCCCAAATCATTGTCGAGGATAACCAAAGGGTTAAACATACTTGTTCTCAGTTGGAATCTTACTATCTCATATTTGTCTAAAGCTCTGACCAGAGGTTAGTTTTTATATTTAATAAAAATAGAGATTAGTTATTTAATGAAAGCAATTTTGTAAATAACCATCTTAGAAAGTTGGAGTTAGGGCTGGGGAAAGAGTGGGAGTGAGCAGGTCCTTGGTCAAAAATTTGCATCACCAAGCACCCAGCACAGGGCAGAGAGAAAGCTGCCTGTTAGTGTGAGTGAGGCCAAAATGAATATACCTGGGAAAAATAATTCAAACTCTAGTTATTGCATGGTATGTTCCAAAGTGTCTGTTGTGATAAGCAAAAGGAATCTTGGAGCCACTTAGAACATTTCAATTCAACCCTACATATACATACAGAGTGCCTGTTAGTTTTGGTGCTGCTTTAGTTAGAAAGACCAGCAAAATCCCTCAGGAGGAAGGAAGCATGATGGCATGTTGGATACAAGCCCAGTGCATCTGGTCTTGGAAGAGATTCATTTGGGCTGTGTGCCTCCAGGAAGACTTCACAAACCTGTAGGATGCTGGATCTACCTGACACTTGTATATTTACTGTCACACACTGTAACCAGATAGTATGCAACTAATTTAAAAATATGCTTTGTCCTTTTTTTCTGATATCAAGAGCAATTACTCTGTCAAAAATGAAAACAAAACAAACAACAACAAAAAAAAACCAAACTCAGATAAAGAAGAAACTAATGCTTGTATCCAGTGAGTGTTAAGAAAAAAAAAAGTCATTCTTGATGTTACCTCATTTTCTTAAGCATGATTTCATTTTGGTCAGTGTTAGTCCATTCTTTCCCCCTATAATATATTATTAATTTTACATATTTGTAATCATGGCATGCATGTAGTTTGTACCTTAATTTTTATTTCACATTAAGTGCATTTTTCCAAATTACTACATAGTCTTCATTACATGCCTGCAGGGTGTTTCACTCAGTAGATAAAATTTTTTTCTATTGTTAGATATTTATTCTGTTTTATTAATGCTGTCATGAAGAGTTTTATGTCCATGATTTCTTTTAATATTTTAAATCATTTCCTTAAGTTCCTCCAGAATACAAAGTACAGACTATTTATTGTTCACTGTTGTATCCCCAGTGCTAAGCTCAATGTCTGGCATATGATATGTACTTGATAAATTTTTGTTAAATAAATGATGAGTGAAGAGGAATTACTAGATTAAATAGCATGAATAAATTTTCGTATCATTTTTAGTTCTAATAGTATAATATTAAACTGGCTAGATACTTTTGCAAATGTTACCCCATTTAATTATAAGAAAAACTTAGTGATATAGCTGAAGAATCAGAGGTTGAGGGACTGAATTACAATCATATGGCTTGTGTGGAGCCAGCAGTCAGACGTAGGTCCTTTGATGCTAACCTCAGTATCTATTCATGTTGCCACACTGTCCTTCACCTACATTTTCTCATTAAGAAAATCAAGAAGAAAAAGCCTGGAGGCTTTAACAATTGTTTGTCTAATGGCTATTAGTGGGAAGGTCTAGCTGGTTGGCTTGGGCAGAATTTGCCAAAGTGTGGGCTGTGCACCACTCCCATAGAACAGACCTGCAGCGCTTGTCAAACTGGCAGATCTCTATACTTTTCCCTGTACCTAAAGAATTAAAATTCCCAAGGTAATGGAGGTTCCTGTGAGGTTGGAATCTCCATCTTTGTCAAGCACCCTGTTGTGTGTTGTGGTCCCCAAAAATGATGTGTTGAAATCCTAACTCCTGGTACCTGTGAATGTGACCTTATTTGGAAATAAGGTCTTCGAAGATGTAATCAAGATAGGTAGGGCTCTATTGGTTTAGGATAGGACTGAATTCCATTACAGGTATCCTTATATATAAGATGAGGGAACTTTGGATACAGAAGAGACACAGACAGGAAAATGCCATGTTAAGACACAGAAGAGAGAGGGACAAGCACCTCTGAACACAGAGGCAGAGATTGGAGAGATGCATCTATAAGCCAAAGAAGGCCAAGCATTACTGGCCACCATCACCAGAAATGGAAAAGGCAAGGAAGGATTTTCTACTAGAAAGGAGAGAACATGGCTCTTTCAGCACCTTGATTGTGAACTTCTAGTCTGCAGAACTGTAAGAGAATACATCTCCATGTGAAGCAGCTTGGTTTGTGATATTTTATTGTAGCAGTCCTGGGAAACTAATACACATCCCTAGAAACGTTTTCTGCATCAAGTTTGAGACTCTAGTTAGACTTGACCGATTTTAAGTCCTAAATTGATTATTAACTAAAAATAGCATTTTAAAACCTGAAGTGATCAAATAAAGGGCAAGATAAATGTGTTATATCATCAAAGGAAGTACGGACTAATAAACACGGTACATTTGGATTAATGAACAAAATTCTATTTTGGCACATCTAGAATTACCAAATCTCAATGTGCATGTTTCACAGTGGAAAAGAAGCGGTTATATTTGAGATACTTAGATCCAAAGCTTGATGTCTTTATGAGGGATTTTATGAATCTCTGCTTAGTAGTTAAGGAAAATAAATATGCTGAATTTTGCCTCTTGCTTGCCTTTGAACCCAGTGTTTTTTTTTTTTTTTTTTTTTTTTTTTTATGGTCACTTGGATGTCATTCTGTCCAATCCCTGCACTAATCAATTGATGGAGCCAACATTAGTTTGACCAAATATAGCTCCCAGATTCAGCAGATAAAAATACGGGATTGGTTAAATTTGAATTTCAGATAACCCATGAATCATTTTATTTTTCTGGGATCATGTAGTTAAGTATTTTGTTTTAAACTTTTTAATTTTAATTCCAACATAGTTAACATACAGTGTTACATTAGTTTCAGGTGTACTTTATAGCATTTCAACAATTCTGTACATTACTCAGTGCTGATCATGATATGTGTACTTTTTTTTTTCATTGATACATGTACTCTTAATCTCCTTCACCTATTTCACCCATCCCTCCCTCACCTCCCCTCTGGGGACCTTCTGTTCTCTATAGTAAAAGTCTGTTTCTTGGTATCTCTCTTTTTCCTTTGTTCCTTTTGTTTTATTTTTTAAATTCCACGTACAAGTAAACTCATATGATATTTGTCTTTCTCTGACTTATTTTGTTGAGCACTGTACTCTCTACCTCCATCCATGTTGCAAATGGCAAGATTTCATTCCTTTTTATGGCCGAATAATACTCCATTGTGTGTGAATCTATCTATCTATATATCTATATCACATCTTCTTTATCCATTTATCTATTGATGGACACTTGAGCTGCTTCTGTAATTTGACTATTTTATTTTATTTAAAAAATTTTAATGTTTATTTATATTTGAGAGAGAGAGAAACAGAGAGTGAGCAGGGGAAGGGGCAGAGAGAGAGGGAGACACAGAATCTGAAGCAGACTCCAGGTTCTGAACTGTCAGCACAGAGCTCGACATGGGGCTCGAACCTATGAACTGTGAGATCATGACCTGAGCTGAAGTCAGACACTCTACTGACTGAGCCACCCACGTGCCCCTAATTAGGCTATTTTAAATAATACTGCAATAAATATAGAGTGCCTCTATCCCTTTGAATTAGTGTTTTTGTATTTTTGGGGTAAATACTCAGTAGTGTCTATTTTTGTGCCAGTACCACACTGTTTTGATTACTATAGCTTCATAATACAATTTGAAGTCTGGAATTGTGATACTTAAAGTTTTGGTTTTCTTTTTCAGGATTGCTTGGCTCTTTGGGGTCTTTTGTAGTTCCATACAAATTTTAGGATAACAGTGTTCTAGGTCTGTGAAAATGCTGTTGGTATTTTAATAGGGACTGCATTAAATCTGTAGATTGCTTTGAGTAGTATGGACATTTTAACAATATTTTTTTCTTCCAATCCATGAGCATGGGATGTCTGCATTTCTTTATGTCACCTTCAATTTCTTTTTATCAGTGCTTTGTACTTTTCAGAGTGCAGGCCTTTTTCCTCCTTGGTTAAATTCACTCCTAGGTATTTTATTATTTTTGGTGCAGTTGGAATCGGGATTCTTTTCTTAATTTCTTTCTCTGCTGCATTATTAGTATACAGAAATGTAACAGATTTCTATACATTGATTTTTGTATCCTGTGAATTTACTGAATTCATTGATCAGTTCTAGTATTTTTTTGGTAGAGTCTTTAGAGTTTTCTATATATAGTATTATGTCATCTGCAAATAGTGTAAGTTTTATTTCTTCCTTACCAATTTGGATGACTTTTATCTTTGTTATCCAATTGCTGTGGCTAGGACTATGTTGAATAAAAGTGGTGAGAGTGGACATCCTTGTCTTGTTCCTGATCTTAGGGAAAAACTCCTATTTTTTCTCCAATGATTATGATGTTTGCTGTGGGTTTTCATTTATGACCTTTATTATGTTGAGGTATGTTCCCTCTAAACCTACTTTTTTGAGGATTTTGATCATGAATGGATGATCATGAATGGATAATCATGATCATTTGTCAAATGCTACATCTGCATGTATTCAAATGGTCATATGGTTTTTATCCTTTCTTTTATTGATGTGATGTATGACATTGATTTTGCAAATATTGAACCCCCCTTGCATACTGAGAATAAATCTCACTTGATTGGTGAATGATTTTTTAAATGTATTATTGGAATTTGTTTACTAGTATTTTGTTGAAGACTTTTGCATCTATGTTCATCAGAGATAGTGGCCTACAGTTCTCTCTCTCTTGATCGCTCTGTGGTGTCTTTATCTGTTTTTTGTTTTTGTTTGTTTTTTTGTTTGTTTGAGTGAGTGAGGGTAATGTTGGCCTTATAGAATGAATTTGGAAGTTTTCCTTCCTCTTCTAATTTTTGGGATAGTTTGAGAACAATAGGTATTAACTCTTCCTTAAATGTATGGTAGAATTCACCTGTGAAGCCATCTGGCCCTGGACTTTTGTTTGTTGGGAGTTTTTTGATTACTGATTCAACTTTATTGCTGGTAATTGGTCTGTTCAAATTTACTATTTGTTCTTACTTCAATTTTGGTAGGTTATAGGTTTCTAAGAATTTATTTTTTTCTGGGTTGTCAATTTGATGGCATATAGTTTTTCATAATATTCTTTTAAAATTTTTATGGTGTCAGATATTGTTTCTCATCTTCTATATGTGATTTTGTTTGAGTCCTCTCTCTCTCTCTCTCTCTCTCTTTTCTTTTTTTTGATGAATCTCTCTAGAGATTTGTCAATTTTATTGATTTTTTTTAACAAACCAGCTCCTGGTTTCCTTGATCTGTTCTGTTGTTTTTCTGTTTGTATCTGTTTGTATCTCTTTTGTTTATTTCTGCTCTGATCTTTATTATTTCCTTTCTTCTGCTGGTTTGGGATTTTGTTTGTTCTTTTTCTAGCTCCTTTAGGTGTGAGCTTAGGTTGCTTGTTTGATGTTTTTCTTGCCTCTGAGGCAGACCTGTATTGCTATAAACTTCCCTCTTAGAATTGCTTTTGGTGCATTCCAAAGATTTTGAACTGTTGTGTTTTCATTTGTTTCCATGTCATGGTTGACTCATTCATTGTTTAGTAGCATGTTATTTACCTCCATGTATTTGTGGTCTTTCTAGATTTTTTCTTATGGCTGATTACTAGTTTCATAACATTATGGTTGGAAAGGATGCATAGTATGACTATGATCTTTTTCAATTTGTTGAGACTTGTTTCGTGGCCTGATATGTGATCTATTCTGGAGAATGTTCCATATGCACTTGAAAAGAACATGTATCCTAATCTTTTAGGATGAAATGTTTTCAATATATCTGTTGGATCCATCTTGTCCAGTGTGTCATTCAAATCCACTGTTTCCTCATTGATTTTCTGTTTGGATGATTTGTCCATTGATGTAAGTGTGGTGTTGAAGTCTCCTACTATTATTGTATTACTATCGATTAGTTCCTTTATGTTTGTTATTAGCTGCTTTATGTATTTGGGTGCTTCAATGTTGTATGCCTCTATATTTACAATTGCTATATCTTCTTATTGGATTGTCCCCTTTATTATTATAGAATGTCTTTTTTTGTCTCTTGTTACTGACTTTGTTTTAAAGTCTATTTTGTCCAATATAAATATTGCTACTCAAGCTTTCTTTTGACATCAGTTTGAATGATAAATGTTTTCTCCATACCCTAACTTTTAATTTGCAGGTGTCTTTTGGTCAGAAATGAGACTCTTATAGGCAGCATATAAATGGGTCTTGTCCAGTGAATCATTTTTTAACGTAAGTATGCCCCATGTGATATTTAGATCATAGGTATACTAAAATGTAATTTGTTCAATTGAATTTGACTGAGTGTCTTGTATTCTTTATGGTAACCCTGTGCCCAAGGTCGTATGAACAGTTTGTAACAGAGTCTTCAGTAGCAGCCAGATGTCTGGTTCCCAGGCCAATATTCTCCCTCCCACCTGACCCTGTGATGCTGATGAAAGTGGTACTTTAGAAACTTATCTTGTGGTTGAGCGTGTTTGAAGTTTTAATGTAGTAACCATTACTGAACTGCTTTTGAAAGGAGCCCATGGGTCATTAAAGGACAAAACTGATGTTCTTTGACACAATCAATGGATTTCATTCTGCAAATGAAAGTCCGGTCTGATAGCGTTAATGGAAGGCAGCTGCAGATCCTGATATGCCCATAATAGTTAGCTGGACTATATGATATTAGCTTCTGACTTGGTTGCATTAATACAATGATTTAAGTATGCAGATATATTTTGAGGAGAGACAATTTGTTGGAGCAAAAAACCAAATCAATTTTAAGGAGCTTTAATATTTATATATTTAACATATGCAGGTATATAGTCATTAAAATATTGATGTGAAATATAGCAATATACACAGTGGGCGTTAAGAAGCCCCTTATTAAATGATGCTAAGAGAAATTAAGCCTGTGTCTGATTGCTCTCTAATTAGAATTAGTGCTCTTTGCTTTTGTTCTTTAACTTTGAATATCTGTGTGGCTTTAATTGTTTAAGTACATTTACGTGGTTAATTTACATAATCTACTCATGTTGACAATGGGTTGACGTAGCGTGTGGTCTTTTGAGGATAACAAGTGCAATGAGAAAATAGAGTGGTAGAGTGGAAAATAGGAAAGCCTAGTGATTAAGGTATTTGAATGAGTCACACTCAGGTTTTGTGCCTTTGCTTATTTCAGTTTGTTTATTCCGACACATCCTAAGACCTAGAAATACTTTATATTTTATGACTTAAATAAAAACAATTATTATTATTAATGTTAAAAATTCCACTGATAAACCTTCTATAATTTTGTCTTTTCTGGGGAGAAATAGCCAAGTAAAATATAAGCAGTGACTTAGAGCTCAACTAAATGTTAGGAGTTTCTTTCTATGGGGAAGGATTGTATTTAAACTTGTTTTTTAATCCAATACTAGGCTAGGCACATATATTGGTTATATATATTTATGTGTGATGATCTTAATGAAAATACACAAATATTAAAGTAATTTCCCTATATTTAATAATCATGAATGAATAATGTTCTACTTTTAATATATTCACTTTATCTCCTCAATTCTCCAGAAAACTCTGGAAACAGGCTTAAAGAAAAAACAATCTGCCTAAGGTCACACTGATAGAATGCAGCACAGTCTGGTTTCCACATCTGTTTTCTCACTCCAAACCCAAGAATCTATCTACTGTGCCATACTGTCTTTAGATTTCTGATGCTGTTCTGTTAAAGATTGTATCCACTTTGCAAAAATAGAGCCTGTACTGTAATGAAATCAGTATTTATTTATCAGGCACTCTAGAGCCTTGTTTCCTGGAATTTAGCATTTGAACCTCCTGAAGTCTGAAAATGACTTATTTAGAAATACTAAAGGAGGAGGAATGGAAATTCACTTTTTCCATTTAGAATTCTCATGGCTGATCTCATCTCCATTCAGAGTGATGCGTCTCCCTGAATGTTTTATTAGAGTTCTGTTGCAGCTGAGTTAAAGTTGTGCGTGCCCCACTGCCCTGAGCCAGTGATGGGATATGTCCCATAATTTTTTGCTGACTGGCTGAGTGACCCAAAGCCTTCAGGATCGTTGCAAGGAGTGCTAAGGTGGCTAAGAGAGTGTAGAACATCTCAGCAGCAAGGAAATGAACCAGAAATTAAAAGAATATGAAATCTAATCTCTGAAGAAAATATGGTGTGTCAGTGTGTGATTTTGTTGGCATGGATAACAGAGAACTTAGTCTATTTTTTTCTTTTGTCTTTAGTGGTAGCACTGTACATTATAAATCAATAATTTTATGATTTTATCCACCATTCTAAAATAACCATTAGACTTTACAATATAGGTCTTGAACCCTAGTAATTGATTTTCCCCTTCAGCATACTTAGCTGAGGAATTGTAGACATTTGAATATCAGGTATTTTTGAATTAGCTGCTTTAATGTAGTTTTGTAGCCTCCTGGATCCATATATTCCTGATGATTGAAATTCTTAAAGGAACTTGAAATTATAGAAGAACATGACTCCAGTTTTCCTCCCTTAATTCATTTCTTAATCAACATCTTCCCCTACATCTCCCTCGGCCCCACCACACATAAACACTCAGGGACAAGTAATGAGAATGGTATTGAAATGTCTATCTCCAGAGGAATTTGGAGACCATAATCTTAGTATCCAAACTGCAGTCTTACCAGTCTTTTTGATTTGTCTTTTTATTTGTGCTTTTAATTTTCTTGTTATTTTTGGTTCCTGGATTCACAAGACAGTTCCGAAGTATGTTTTATGGACTATCTTTGGGTCTTTTATTCTATTCTGAGCTTGCTGTTTTTCGAGCTTCACCACTTTCTTGGTGTATATTCTTTATTTCATGGTTGTTTTTCCTAAGGCTTTGGTAGTTTTGTATAATCCTTTTTGTATATAAGATATTTCTACCTGATAAAAGGGCTAGTAGGGAAGTTGAAGTTCCTTTGACCATTATAACAGATATCTGCTGAGTATTTACTATGTGGCAAGTGTTATACTCTGTTTAATACTCATTTAATGATAGCTACCACCATAATAGTTAAGTAAGAATAGTATCATTTATGGATGAAGGGAGCAAGGCTTTTTATAGACCTTAATAACTTACCCAAAGTCAACATGCAGATGTGAGGGAGGGTCAGGCTTTGGATCCATGTCTCTCTGACTCCAAAATCATGATCTTCACTACTGCAGTGACTCTTCTGTCATATTGTCTCTTACTGAGTACTGATGCCTTTTCAGATTGGGACTCTGCCTTCAAACCATTGCAAAGACTATGTCCTTGTTACAATCAGAAAATGGTATTCTTTCACAGCAAGTGAAAGGCTGTGTCACTTGCTCTTCTGTGTATGTGAGAGTTTATGCAGAGAGAGTGTTGATGGAGATTTCTTAGATAAGGACGTGCTCTGAACATGTTTGTGAGAAATCCACCAATATTACTTCTGACTCACTCTAGATGTTGGTTAACCCACACAATTATTTATCTTGGACCTTTAACTCACCAGAGTGAAAGTTAAATTTTCAAATAGCAGTTCTACCTATATATGAAGGAAATGCAATCTGGTCTTGCTTGAGGGTTTGATTTGGGGATGAAAGATGAAAAGAGGCTAATCAAGGTCTCTCTACTCATAATTTTCTAGTGCCCTTTCTGCAAGGTGTTTTCTCTGGCAAAATGAAAGTCCCAACCCAAGGCAAATGGAGTGGTTTCTAGAAATAGTTTATTACTTTTCACAGATTAAGGCCTGACATGCTTACATGGTCTTTAGCTACTATAGTAGGCAGTAGGAGGTGAATTGAATGGAGGTATGTGTGGAGAACATTAAAAGAACCATTTTGATGTTTGGATACCAGCTGAAAATATAGGATCCAGGAAACGGTCTTAAGATCAGGCCCATTTACATTAAGAGCAGTAAATATATATTTGCAGAATGAATAAATTAATAAAAGGAAAAGGTAAAGTCTGAGTTTAAGAATACTAGAGTCCACTGAATGGATTTATAGAGAGGAGATTGGAATAAACTTTTTTTAATAGTCGTCTATTTTATTCAAGCCTTCAGAGAATGTGTCCTGCAATAAGGAAAGCATCGGGATGTAAGGATAAATGTGGAGGGTTTTTTTTTCTTTTCCTTCAGTGTTTTCTTGAGGCAACCCCCAAAAATGTTTATTGAAAGCTAAAATGGCTCAATAATTTGTCATATTTCCATTCTATGAAATATTATACAGCTATTTAAAAATAGCTTTATATTTCTTGGAAGAGATATATATGAAGTATTGTTACTTCATATATAGATGATATATACTTCATATATATATTCATATAGGTGAGAAAATAAATTTTAGTGTGATTTTATATATTTATACATGCATATACACACATATATACATATATTTATTTTAATGTAATTTATATATTTTTGTGTTTTAACACATATATATGTACACATATATATGATATCCCACTTTGCTAACATAATACAATCACATATATGTATGTACACATATAAATATTTGCATGAGAAGATGAACTTAGAAGAGTGGGAATGAGGAGATAGGAAATCACTAACTTGTTCTGAGTATAACCTTGCTCTATTTCACTAGTTTTGATAATACACGTTGTTTTTAATGAAAGGAAATAAAAATAAAATTTTAGAGTAACACCATACTTCTAGTTAAGAGATCACTGATGCTTGAAGTTTGAATGGATTTCCACTGTATCTTACATCTGAAGAGCTTGAGTATTGCTCTAGTATTAAAAGGTCCTCCCATCCGATATAGCAATGGATCCATGGCTGAGAAACTCAGCCTTTTCAAGGCTCAGTGTTCTTATCTGGAATTTCAGATGAAATGATGCTTTCAGATGATTTGTTTCAGATGAAACAGATGGTTTGGGAGACCTCGTCTATTTCAGATATTCTATCTTTTTGTTCAAAGCCAAGACACAGCCTGGGTCTTTAGCCCTCTCCCTCCCCTCCACCCAGCCCCCTAATCCATCAGTCACCCACAAACTACTTCAAACTCAACTTCAAGATAAACTCCCTGACCAGTCTCCTCCCTCATAGAACTGTCTCTAAAGCCTCTCTAAAGTAGAAACTCTAGATCTGCTCCTAATTAGGACTTGCTGCATAGAAGAAATCAGTGTGCAATTAGGATCAATATAAGTCTGCATGAAGTTTAAAAGACACAATTTCTTTAAAATGCAAATACCCTTTGGGAAAGTTACAGTTCAAGTCTTACTACTCCTTTACATTTCAGCAGATGAAGTTTTTAAGATCTTTTCATAAGAGCAATATCTTGAGAAGGAAACACATGGGGGAGAAGAAACGGGGTACTGAGGGAATGGATTAACTACAGAGAGGAGAGAAAAGCTTCAAGCGGTTAGTGTGAGGGTGACAGGCACTTTCAGAGCTTGTCAGAGGAAAGAATGTACTTGGGCTAACAGATAGCCTTTGTGTGCTCCTTGGATTCTGTTTTTATCTCCTACCTCACATCAGCTGCATCAGCAAATCCTGTCAGTTCTCTCCTCAAATATAACAAGAATCCAACCACTTTTTCACACCACCACTCCTCCCACCCTGAACCAAACCACTATCCAGATTATTGCAAAAGGTATTCTAAAACAAGTTCTGGCTTTTGTCCTCTTACAATCTGTTCTCCCAGTAGCCAGAAGGGCTGTTTCAAAACCTAAACCAGATCAGATACTCCTCTGCTCAAAATCCCTTCTCTAGTGGTTTGCCATTTCTTTTTTATATTTTTTAATTTTATTTATTTATTTTGAGAGAGAGACAGTGTGAGTAGGAGAGGGGCAGAGAGAGAGGGAGACAAAGAATTCCAAGCAGGCTCTGCACCATCAGCATGGAGCCAGATACAGTGCTTGAACTCATGAAACTGAGAGATCATGACCTGAGCTGAGACCAAGAGCCAGATGCTTAATCCACTGAGCCACCCAGGCACCCCGGTTTCCCATTTCAATTAAAGTCACCTACAAAAGATTCCCCACATTGGCTCACATTGGACACAATCTGGTAAGCTTTAAGGTAATACTCATGTTGGGGTCTGATTCCCCAAAATGTTGATTTTATTGGTTTTGTGATTGGGGTATTGATACTTGCCGAAAAGTCCTCAAATAATGCTAATGGGCATCCAGGACTGTGAACCACTGCAATCTGGTCTCACTTTCCCTTCTCCTTTTACCTCCTTTTTCTTCTAATCCCTGAATATACCCAGACACACAGGTCTCCTGGCTGTTTTTCAAACAGACCAGGCACACTCCCACCTCAGAGCCTTTGTGCTGGCCAATACTTCCTTCAGTGAGTCTCCTTTAGGTTTTAATGTCAAGCATCCTGCACAGGATCCCTAGAAAATTATGACTGGAAGGACCTTGATTAGCCTCTTGTAATTTTTTCTTCTAAATAAAACTCCTCAAACTAGACAAGATTGTATTTCCCTCATATATAAGATCTGTCATTTGATAATTTAGCCTTCACCCTGGTGAGCTGCTGAGATTGCAGTATACATGTTGTGTTGCAAAACAACTGCCAGAAGGAATTGCAGCTGGTGCTGGTGTTTGTGGGGTTTTTTGCACACATGCTCAGAATGCATTCTTATGTAACAAAAATCGCCATGGTCACATGTATAGAACCTCTGTACATATACATAGGAAAGGTATGTACACAAAAACCTTGAGCAGATAACTTCTAATATCTCTTCCAGAACATATATTCCATGATTCTATTGTTAAACATTAATGTGAACACCGAATTATAAATATTAATGATGTGAAAACAGAATTAAGGATGGCTTGAAGGGGTTTAGCCCCTCTATTCCCCATAGTCCATTAGCCACCTTCAAATGATGATAAATAACTATACAAGTCAAGTAAAAGCAATGGTCTTGCTGCACATTGAAAGTTCAAAGCCCCCTGGCCTTACCTTTCAGAACACATTGCTGTCTCTGGAGTGTCTGCCATGTAGAAGTCCCAATCCATACCTTCTTGGTAAGCTTTTGGGACTCACTTTGTTGAGTAAATCCATATGTGTATTTAGGGTTGTGTGATCTATTCATGTGGTTGAAAGAAATCTCATCTTTTTATTTTTTAATTTTATTTAAAAAATTATGTTAAGTTTATTTATTTTGATATATATAGAGAGTGTATGTGCAAGTGGGGGAGGGGCAGAGAGAGAGAATCCTAAGCAGGCTCCCTGCTGTTAGTGCAGAGCCCAGTTTGGGGCTTGAGCTCACAACTTGTGAGATCATGACCTGAGCCGAAGTCAAGTCAGACGCTTAACTGACTGACCCACCCAGATGCCCCAAATGTTGTCTTTTTAAAATGCCCTTTTGAAAATGTGCACTTTAAGCTTGGTTATGTGTGTTTTTGCATATGATGAATATAAGAGGGCTTGGTACTTAATGGGAGCTCATGAACATTTGAAGAATGAGTCAGTTGATGGGTTAATTGTTTTCTGTGCAACTGTTGTTCCCATTCTTAGAGAGACTTGGTCTGGGGTTATCTTAAGTTACGTGCAAGAAGACACTAGAAGAGCTGACCCCAGTAGTGGAATCTGGAGGGATTGCCACATGTCCAGAGATGAGGAAAGAGCATTTGCTGATGATGTGGAGAATTTATCTCCTGTGTCAAGGGCAGCTGAGACAGCTCCAGCTTTGTGTATATGGGTGAGTTTCTGTGTGGGTGTTCTCAGAAGAATCCATACACACACACAAAAACTCAAACAGTTGACAAACCTGGGGAGGACCAATACCAACTCACAAGAGTATCAGTCAAATGATGTCTTTTTTGAACCTCCTGTCTTCCAGCTTTTCCAGGTTATCCTGGGGGTGGAGCAGTAGAAGCACAAAATGGAAAAAGAGAGAAACAATTTGCCCTTCTCCAATTGTGTTTTCCTCCTCCAGGCTTTTGCCCTGAGAAAGGTGAAGGTTTGGCTTTATTTTGTTTGGACTTTTGATTTACAACATAATTAAATGCTTTGTTGTTTTTATTGTTGTTATTGTTCTTGTTGTTTGGCAATTTAAAGTGACTCTAGAACTTTTTGTTACTTAAGAATGCCCATAAAAAATAATGGAGACTGCTCAAGTATTCATTTGGAGTCAATGCAAACATAGCCCAAAAGAATACATTTGAAAGAGGTTAGAGATAAAAATGAAGTTGTTTATAGTTCCACCCCATGAGTCATTCTTGTTACATGTTGTCTGCTTCACAACTCAGCTCTGATTAGTATGATATTGATGTTCATGTTAGCCTGAAAATGTTTCTGTAACAAGTCAAGCATATTTTTAGTTGATGCTGAAATTTCTCACAAACTTTGTTTTTAAATGGAATTATCAGACTGGGTTAATTTCTTTAAGTAAAAGGAGAGCCTGTCAAGGAAGTCTTTCCTATAGAATGGTCAAAGAATTGGAGTAAATCAAATTTGTGTTACTGGATGAGTTCCACTGATACCAGGTCAAAGCTCACTTTGAAATCTTTGAGTCACACAAAGAATACCTCATGCCAATTGGATCTGTGGAAATAACCAGTTAAGGCACTAAGAAACTTTTTTGTTCTGTTTTTCTGGTGTATATCAACTGGGGACAGATGGATTCTTCTTTCTTTTCTTTTAATTCCTAGTTTCAGTTGTACAGCATAGTGATTCAACAATTCCATACATTACTCCATGCTCGTCATGACAAGTATACTCCTAATCCCCTTCACTTATTTCACCCTTTGCCCTACCCACCTCCCCTTTTGATAACCATCAGTGTGTTCTTTATAGTTAAGAGTCTGTTTTTTGGTTTGTCTCTTTTTCTCTGTGTTCATTAGTTTTCTTTCTTAAGTTCTACATATGAGTGAAATCATATGGTATTTGTCTTTGACTGACTTATTATTATGCTCCCTAGATTCATCTATGTTGTTGCTAATGTCAAGATTTTATCCTTATTTATGGCTAATATTCCATTGTATATATATACCACATCTTCTTTATCCATTCATCCTTTGATGGACACTTGGGTTGCTTCCATAATTTGGCTGCTGTAAATAGTGCTGCAATAAACATAGGGGTGCAGATATCCTCTCAAATTAGTGTTTTCATATTCTTTTTAAAAATTTTTAAAAATGTTTATTTATTTTTGAGAGACAGAGATAGAGCATGAGCGGGGGAAAGGTGGAGAGAGAGGGAGACATAGAATCCAAAGTGGTTCTGGGCTCTGGGCTGTCAGCCCAGAGACTGATGCCAGGCTCAAACTCATGAACTGTGAGATCATGACCTCAGCCAAGGTCAGATGCTTAACCAACTGAGCCACCCAGGCACCCCGGTATTTTCATATTCTTTGGGTAAATACCCAGTAGTGTTATTACAGTATCATAGGGTAGTTCTATTTCTAAGTTTTTGAGGAACCTCCATATTGTTTTTCCACAATGGCTGCTCTAGTTTGCATTCCCACCAACAGTGAACAATGGTTCCTTTTTCTCCACATCCTTATCACTTGTTTCCTGATTTTAGCCATTCTGACAGGTGTGGGGTAATATCTCTTCTGGTTTTGATTTGCATTTCCCTGATGAGTGATGTTGAACATCATTTCATGTGTCTGTTGGCCATGTGTATGTCTCCTTTGGAAAAATGTCTCTTCATATCTTCTGCCCACTTTTTAAAAAAGTTTATTTTTTTTTTTGAGAGAGAGAGAGGGAGAGAGAGAATCCCAAGCAGGCTCTGCACTGTCAGCACAGAGCCCGGCGCAGGGCTTGAACTCACAAACCATGAGATCATGACCTGACCTGAAACCAGGAGTTGAACACTTAACTAAGCCACCCAGCTGCCCCTCTTCTGCCCATTTTTTAATTGGATTATTATTTGTGTAGGTGTGTGTGTGCGTGTGTGTGTGTGTTCAATTCTATAAGGTCTTTATACATTTTGGATACTATCCCTTTAATGCCATTTCCAAATATCTTCTCCAATTCCATAGGTTGTCTTTTAGTTTTGTTGATTGTGTCCTTTACTGTGCAGAAGTTTTTGTTTTGATTTAGTCCCAATAGTTTATTTTTGCATTATTTCCCATGCCTTAGAAGACATATCTAGAAACATGTTGCTATGGCTGCTGTGAGAGAAATTACTCCCTGTGGTCTCTTCTAGGGTTTTCATGGCTTCAGGTCTCACATTTAGGTATTTAATCCATTTTGAGTTTATTTTTCTTTATGGTGTAAGAACGTGATCCAGTTTCATCCTTTTGTGGGTAGCTATCCAGTTTTCCCGGCATCATTTGTTGAAGAGATTTTCTTTTACTCTTTGCATATTCTTGCCTCCTTTGTGGAAGATTAACTGACCAGGTATAATTGTGGGTTTATTTCTGGGCTTTCTGTTCTATTGATCTTTGTGTCTGTTTTTGTGCCAATACCACACTGTTTTGATTAATGCAGATTTGTAGTATATTTTGAAATCTGAGATTGTGATCCGTCCAGTTTTCATTCTTTTCAAGATTGCTTTGACTATTAAGTGTCTTTTGTGGTTCCATACAAATTTAAGATTATTGTAGTTCTGTTAAATATTGCTATTGGTATTTTGATAGGGATTGCATTAAATCTTTGAGTAGTATAGACATTTTAACAATATTTGTTCTTCTAATCCATGAACATGGAATATCTTTCCATTTGTGTCATCTTCAATTTCTTTCATCAATATTTCATATCAGAGTACAGGTCTTTTACCTCCTTGATTAAGTTTATTCCTAGTTTTTAAAATTATTTTTGGTGCAGTCATAAACAGGATTGTCTTCTTAATTTCTCTTTCTGCTCTTCATTATTAATGAATGGAAATACCACAGATTTCTATACATTCATATTGTATCCTGTGCCTTTACTGAAATTGACTTATCAGTTCTCGTTTTTTTTTTGTTTTTGTTTTTGTTTTTTTTTTGGTGGTTGTTAGGGTTTTTTATATATAGTATCGTGTCATCTGCAAATAGTGAAAGTTTTACCTTACCAATTTGGGTTCCTTGTATTTCTCATCTGATTGCTATGGCTAGGACTCCTGGTACTATGTTGAATAAAAATGGTGAGAGTAGATATCCTGTCTTGTTCTTGATCTTTGGGGAAAAGCTCTTCATTTTTTTTCATTGTGTATGATATTCATTGTGGGTTTTTCATACATGGCTTTATTATGTTGAGTTATGTTCCCTCTAAACCTAATTTTTTGAGAGTTTAAATCATGAATGTATATTTTACTTTGTCAAATGCTTTTTTCTGCATCTGTTGAAATGATAAAATCATATGGTTTTTATCCTTATTGACGTGATGTATTATGTTGGTTGATTTGACAATATTGAACCACCGTTGCATAGTGGGAATAAATCTCACTTGATCGCGAGGAATGATTTTTTTAACCTATAGTTGGATTTGGTTTGCTAATATTTTGTTGAAGGTTTTTACATCTATATTCATCAGAAATACTGGCCTATAGTTCTCTTTTGTAGTTGTATCTTTATCTGGCTTTGAAATCAGGGTAATACTGCTCTCATAGAAAGAATTTGGAAGTTTTCCTTCTTCTTCTATTTTTTCAGATAGTTTGGGTAGGTACTAACTCTTCTTTAAATGTTTGGTACAATTCACCTGTGAAGCTATCTGGTCATTGACTTCTGTTTTTTGACCAGAAGAAACTGGGAGTTTTTTGATTACTACTAATTCAACTTTATTGCTGGTAATTGGTCTGTTCAAATTTTCCATTTTCCTGTTTCAGTTTTGGGATGCTATATGTTTCTAGGAATTTATCCTTTTTTTCTAGGTTGTCCAATTTGTTGGCCTATAATTTTTCAGAATATTGTTTTATGGTCCTTTGTATTTGTATGTTGTTTATTATTTCTCCTCTTTCATTTCTGATTTTCTTTGAGTCCTCTTTCTCTGTCTTTGATCAGTCTAGCTGGAGATTTATCGATTTTGTTGATATATTCAAAGAACTAATTTCTAGTTTTATTCATCTGTTCTATTTTTTTAGTTTTAATTTTGTTTATTTCTTCTCTAGTCTTTATTATTTCCTTTCTTCTGCTGGATTAGTTTTGTTTGTTCTTTTTCTAGCTCCTTTAGGTGTAAGCTTAAGTTGCTTGTTTGGTATTTTTCTTGCCCCTTGAGGCAGAACTGTATTGCTATAAACTTCCCTCTTAGAATTGCTTTTGCTGCTTCCCAAAGATTTCAAACTGTTGTGTTTACATTTTCATTTGTTTCCATGTAATGGTTGACTCATCATTCTTTAGTAGCATGTTATTTAACCTCCATGTATTTGTGGTCTTTCTAGATTTTTTCTTGTGGCTGATTACTAGTTTTATAACATTGTGGTTGGAAAGGATGCATGGTATGACTTTGATCTCTTTCTTTCTTTCTTTCTTTCTTTCTTTCTTTCTTTCTTTCCTTATATTATTTTTAAACTATAATTTATTGTCAAACTGGCTAACATAGAGTATATAAAGTGTGCTCTTGATTTTGGGGGTAGATTCCCATGGTTCATTGGGTGCTCATCCCAATGTATAACATACAACACCCAGCGCTCATCCCAACAAGTGACCTCCTCAATGCCCATTGATCTTTTTCAATTTGTTCAGACTTGTTTTGTGATCTATTCTGGAGAATCTTCCATGTACACTTGAAAAGAATGGGAATTCTGATGTTTTAGGATGGAATGTTTTCAGTATATTTGTTGGATCCATCTTGTCCAGTATGTCATTCAAATTCACTGTTTCCTTATTGATTTTTCTGTTTGAATGATTTGTCTATTGATGTAAGTGTTGTGTTAAAGTCCCGTACTATTATCATATTACTATTGATTAGTTCCTTTATGTTTGTTATTAGTTGCTATATGTATTTGGGTGCTTTCATGTTGGGTGCCTAAATATTCACAATTGTTATATCTTCTTGTTGGATTGTACTCTTTATTATTTTAGAATGTTCTTTATCTCTTGTTACACTCTTTGGTTTAAAGTCTATTTCGTCTAAGTTGCTACCCTAGCTTTCTTTTCATTTCCATTTGCATGAGAAATGGTTTTCCATCCCTTCACTTACAATCTGCATGTAGGTCTTTTGTAGGTTGCATATAGATGGGTCTTGCTTTTTTATCCATTATTTCACCCTATGTCTTTTGATTGGAGTGTGTAGTCCATTTACGTTCAAAATAATTATTGATAGGTATGTACTTATTGCCATTTTGTTACTTGTTTTATAGTTTAAAGTTCTTCTCTGTTCTTTTCTTCTCTTGCTCTCTTCTCTCACATTTTGCTGACTTTCTTTAGTGATGTGCCTGGATTTTTTTTCTCTTATTTTTTGCATACCTATACCTGTTTTTTATTTATTGTTTCCATTTGGTTTATGTGTGACATCTTATGCATATAGCAGTCTATATTAAGTTGATGGTTGGTTAAGTTTGAACCCATTCTTTACCCCCCTACCCCATGTTTTAGGTATATGGTGTCGTACTCTGCATCCTTTTATATTGTGAATTCCTTGTTTTATAGATATACCTAATTTTACAGCTTTTGTGCTTCCTACTTTTTTTACTCCTACCTATGATCTTTCCTTTTAATTCAGAGCCCCCTTTAACATTTCTTGTAAGACTGGTTTTGTGATGATGAATTCTTTTAACTTTTGTTTGTCTTGGAAACTCTTAATCTCTCCTATTTTGAATGATAGCCTTGCTGGATAAAGTATTCTTGGTTGCAGGTTATTTTCTTTCAGCATTTTGAATATATCATGCCAGTCCTTTCTGGCCTGCAAAGTTTCTGCTGAAAAATCTGATAGCCTTATAGTGTTTCCCTTGTATCTAACTTCCCTCTTAGAATTGCTTTTCTCTTGCTGCTTTAAAGCAGCAAGATACTTTTTGCCGTTTTAATTACTGTGTGTCTTGGTGTAGACCTTCCTGGGTTGATTTTATTGGGGGGCTCTCTATACCTTCTGGATTTGGATTTCTGTTTCCTCCCCAGTTTCAGGAAGTTTTCAGCTATTATTTCTTCCAATACATTTGCTGCCCACTTTTCTCTCTCTTCTTCTAGGATCCTATAGTATGAATGTTGTTATACTTGCTGGTATTATTGAGTTCCCTAAGTCTGTTTTTCTTTTTTTTTTTTTTTTTCCTTCTCCTGTTCAGCTTGGTTGGCTTCTATTACTCTGTCCTTCAGGTTGCTGATCTATTCTTATGTTTCCTCTAGTCTACTATTTATTCCATCTAGTGTATTTTTAATTTGTTATTGAATTCTTGATTTCTGGCTTATTCTTTTTTATGTTTTCCATCTCTTTGTTGAGAGTCTACTGAAGTCCTTCACTCTTGTCCAGTCCAATGATTATCTTTGACCATTACTTTAAATTTTCTATCAGGTATGTTACTTATCTCTGTTTCAGTTAGGTCTCTCACTATGATTTTGTCCTGTCCTTTCATTTGGGACATATCCTTCTGCCTCATTTTGTCTAACCCTCTATGCCTGGTTCTTGTGTTAGGAAAGTCAGCTGTGTCTTTTGCTCTTGAAAGTAGAGGTCTTAAGAAGAGGTTGTCTAATGCCCTGCAATGCAGTGTCCCTTTTCACCAGAAACAGGCGCTTCAGCAGTATCTCCTATGCATATTGCATATGTCCTACTATTGTGGCTGAGCCACTTTTGTCATCAATTTAGTCATCTGCAATGGTTCTCTTTGCCTGTTGTGGGCACCGTTTGGTCTCTTTGTTGTTAGTGGGCCAGTCTGGGGTCATCTTCGGGTTTGAGTTGAGTCATACTAGGTGTTTGCCAGAAATGTAGTAGTACCAAACTTCAGGGTGTTTTTCCTGTTTTGTCCCCTGAGAAGCTTTGCTTTCATTGGTTGTCAGGGCCTACAGTCAAACCTGATGTCTGCCCGCAGACCACTACTTGGGTCACAATTATAATGGTGTGGTGATCTTCCCCTCTTCCCAGGCAGAAGTCACTTTGGAGTGGTGTGGCCCCTTTTGGACCTGCTTTCACACTGCAGGCTTGTGACCCTGCTTTGGATGGGCTCTGGCCAAGGGCATATTGGAGGAGGTGTTTCTGTCTGAGAACATGGGTACAGGGTACATGATTCCAGCAAGGTCAGAGTTTGTCTACTGCAGGAGGGGGGCATAGCCACTTGGGAAAACTCCTACCTATGATAGGATGGAGGGGGTGTTTTTGCAGAAGAAGGTGGGGATGGGGTTACCCCTGTGGGCCAGCTGGGTAGAGAGTGTTCACGCTGTCCATGTATCTATGGTGGTGGGCAGGGGAGAGAAATGACACCTTCAAAGTCTTTGGTTCTTGGACAAATCTCCCAAAGATCTCTGTCCCTCTAGCACATCCTCTGAGATTAGTAAGTAGAACTCCTTCCTCTGTACCCCAGGTGATTTTCAAACTGCTGCTTCTATGCTGTATCTTAGTGGAGCTGTTTGTTGTGCTGTCTCTTTAAGTGTGTGTACACCAACTTCCTAGTCCCCCCCCCCCCCAGCTGATCCTGCTGATTTTTAAGGTCCAAGTGGTAAGCCCCACTGATTGTTAGGCTCCTCTGGTTTTAAAGCCAAATGTTATAGGGATTCACCTTACACCTGTGGGTTCCTTGTGTGTGCCTGTATGCCTGGTGTGAGATCTGGTCCTCCCCAGGTCCGTGGCATCCCTTCCTCTTGTAAACAGTCATGAAGGTCCATTTAGCTCCTACCACATCTCCGCCCTTCCTACCCTTTACGACCTGGTCTCTTCTCTACACTTAGCTGTGGGGAGTCTATTCTGTCAGTCCTTAGGTCATTTTCTGTGTTATTTCTGTGTAACACTGTGTAACATTTCTGTGTTACACTGATGTGGGTATTACGAGGTTGTATTCATGGGACAAGGTGAATTTAGGATCCTTCTTGATCATCTTCACTAGAAGTCGCTAAGGAACTATTAATAACTGACCATATTTTTTTCTTGAGCGACATCAGATAATAGACAAAATTGAGATTTTCCTAAGAAAAATAAGGATTAAAGTCTCCTGAAGTTAATTTTTCTCTTTAAATTTAGGGAACACATCTTTACATTTATTTATAACAGAGATACAATTTCTACCCTTAACAAATGGGCTGACATCAGGTCTGACAAAATGGCCTCTTTTTGTGGGGCTAGCTTCAGTTTGCCAAGGGTCTTGGTCTATTGACACCTGCAGCCTGGTAAGCTGGAAGATAAGGGCTGTCTTGTGTTTCTTTTCTTTTCTTCAGACAGCAGCCAAGCATGGTGCTTCTCACATAATAGATGTCAAAGAATGCTATTAACCAAATGTCTGGGTGTTTCAGTCATTTGGAATGCATATCGTTGTCTATTGTTCATATTTGAAACACAAACAGCATTAATACAGACTGTTCTGTGGCTTCTGAATTCCTTTCCCAGCTCTCTCCTCATTTCAACTAATTACTGTAATGGCCAGAGCACCCTTTCTATTTTGACAGTTACGATGGAAGAAATTGAAAATTCGAAAAGACCGTAAAGGACAGAGTCTCAAAAAAAGAATCCATTAAAGTCACTTAAAAGTTATCTCAAATCCTCAGCATCCAATGTCCCTACCTTAAAATTTCCTACTTTGTTAAGGCTAAATGAAGTGGCTCTTTTTCCCATCCTGAAGATCACAAAAATGATTTCGCTTTGGAGAGGATTCCTCTACCTTTGTGTTATAAGTGTACTTAAATTTTTATATAGGTGCGAATAAGAATAGATAATCTTTCCTTTTGTCATTTCTGGAAGTGAGTTTTCTCCTTTCATCCTCTGAGACAATGAATAGAGAAAGTCATATGAAAAACTGGTAAGTGGTGTTGTTTATCCATCAGCTATAAGATTAATAACACACTAAGCAATTCTCATAGTTATTATGAACAGGAATAACTTTAGGCAAAATTGAGAAAGTTATCTTTGCTACCAACATATCTTTATTTTATCTCCTTTATTAGTCTCCTTCCCAAACTTCTAGAACTTAGTGCCCAACCTTTCTGTTGTCCTTTACATGCCCAAGTCTTAATTCACCCCTTAGCATACCCTTCAGTATTCCCTCCAAAGGAGCTTTGTACTTGATGTTTCTGGGCTCCTTTTAATTTGTTGTCACTTGCTCCTGCATATTCCTTTTCCCAGGCTTTGCGTGATATCTGGCTAACAAATATGATCAGTTCTTCCATTTAAGGTAGCATTAATCAGTTATGATTTAGTGTGTCACTGAAGAGTTGTATCATATACATATTTATCTTAAATTAAGCACGCGCAGAGGGTTTGAAGATTGAAAAAGATGAGAGAGAGAGGAAGATAATGAGTTATAATGTGTTCCCCATCCTACCAGTCAGCTTCCATAGACTGGGATGCTTAAACAACAGATATTTATATCTTACAATCCCGGGGGCTGAAAGTCAGAAATCAGGGTGCAGCACGGTAGGGTTTGGTGAGGCCTCTCTTCCTAGTTTGCCGATAGCCACCAACTCTCTGTCTCTTCACATGTTGGGAAGAGAGAGAGAAATCTCTTTTTTACAAAGACACCAATCCCATTGGATTAGGACTCCACCCTTATGATCTCATTTAACCTTAATTTCTTCCTAAAAGCTCTATCTCCAAAAACAGTCACAATGAAGAGTTAGAGTTTCAGCATATGACTTTTGGGGGTGACAAAATTCAGTCTATGGCATCCATTCTATTCCATCTATGGATGATCAAGATGAACAAAATGGCAGACCTATCTATATATTACATATGTATGTATGTATATATGTATATATGTATTTATGTATTTCTCCTTGGTCAGTCTCTCTATTTCCACTACATGAATACCCATATGTTCAAATGAGCTAAATCTGATTCTAAGATTTAAATATATGTTAATTTCCTATAGTACGGCTAACTACTTCGTTTAATGATTAGTTGAAGAAATAGTTTTCTGTTCCGATAATACTGGAGAAGAAAAAAATGATGTTTAATTTGCTGAGAAATGGCATATATGCATGCTATACTTCATGGGTAATTTAAGGGACTTTCACTTATCTGACTGTGATTTTTCCCTCAGGAATTGCTTTTAGATCTGTATAGGACTTTATTATACATTTGGATTTTAAATGGCTTTTGTAGCATAACCTGAAGTCATGAATAGTATGGAAATTATAGATACTTGTTAGGATGTATTTGGGTGAGGAGACCTAGGGGTACTTTGAAAACATGCATAGGCAGTGACTGTCCCTGACTATAGTTAAAAAACTAGTTTTTACATATGATTTTGTGATATATAAAATGTTTTTATAACCCTTACATAAAAATTTAATGTGAATTAAAGTACAAACTCAAAGTGACTTGTTGATTAATTCAGGATATTAGTAACATGACCAAGAAATGATCAATAAGTTCTATGCAGTGGGACAGTCATATTCAAATGAACTTCCCTGGAAACTTGGTCCTTTGTTATTAAAAGCTGAATTTAGAGAGCAATAATTCCCAGGGAGGAAGGGGTTGCAGGAGAATAGTTTATTTAACATTTATTTATTCAGGAAGTATTGAATGTTGACTAATGCCATCACTGTTCTAGGTTCTAGGGAACACTTGAGATCAAGATGGGCAAACTTGTTCTAACGGTGCTTACATGGAATGGGGAGGGAAATAGGCAATAAACAAATACAATAAGCATAATACCAGCTGGTAGTAAATTGGGCTAACATGACAGGGTGTCTGGATTGCTGCTTTGGATTTAGTGGTTAAGGAATACCAATCAGATTTAAGGCAAGCTCTGAATGCCAAGGAGCCAGTCATGCAAAGAGAAGGGAGAGCACATTGCTATCAAAGGGCATAGCTTGGACAAAGCCTATGGTATGAATGAACTGCTATGTTTGAGGATCAGGTACAAAGCAGCACCTCCGTCTGCAGCAAAACAGAAAAAGGGGAGAGAAGCTAAAGTACTGGTCTTCCTCAAGAAGATGTGCAGGAATTTGTAACAAATTAGAGACACCAGTAGAATGAGCTATGTAAAAATAGTTGATGGAAACTGTTTCAACTATATACTCTGAGCCAGTGCAAAGAGACAGAAAATTCTCTGAAATTATCATAAATGTCCTGATAGAAAATGATCATTTCAAGGGAGACAAACCTGGAGATCAAGAAAATGACCTGCTTTCCCCAGTGTGCTATACCAATATTATCATTTATTATGTGTGTCACGGCAGTGGAAACAGAAGAACAAGGATTTCACAGCACCTTAGTGATGCTTAGCTCTAGCACTACCATTATACTAGTTATCTATAATGTGGGAATGTTCTGTATATATGTATGTATACATGTATGTATATATGTATGTATATATGTATGTATATATATATGTGTATATATATGTACGTATGTGTGTATATATATATACACATACACACAAATGGATGTTATATATATGCATTATGTACAAAATATGTGTATTTGTGTGTTATATATTAATGTATGTTATGTTATGTATTATACATGTACATAGATACATGTATAAATATATACATATATATTTATATATATATACATATACATCTATATATATCCATCAGAGTAGAACAGAGGCCATCAGAGTAGAACAAAACATTGGAAAACCTAGGCATTGAATTCAGGCAGATTGGGGGGTCCATCTCTGATCGTACCTCCTAAGGCTGTACGTCCTTGGGCAAATTACTTTATTGGTTTATAGCTGAGTTTTCTTTTCCAAACAGTGAAAATAAAATTAACTTACTTTCAGGGTTTTGGAAGGACTAAATGATGTAATACTGACTACTTATACACTGACTAGTGCATGATAGAATATTTTTAAAAAAATGGAGTCTATTACTCTCGCCGTCATTTGATGAGTTCATTCCATTTTGCACATTTGGTCATTCTCAACTAAAACTTGTGTTGTCACTATGTATGCTAAGAAAATTTCTTCAGGAATTGCAACTGATAAATACCCAAATTTGGTTGGACCCACCCAAAGAAAATTACTCCATTAAATAAAATGAAAAACCCAAACAACAAAAAGTCTATCGCCTTTACACAATTATCTTTGTTTAGAGGTGACACTCCTTTATATTCTCACAAACATGATTTCACATAAGCAAGGTTCATAAGCCTCATTTTGAAGACAGGGGCTTGGGGGTGCAGAAAGGCTTATTTTCAAAGATGAAGCTACCAACACAGCATTCTCTGTATGTTTCTTTTTTGAAAATTCTCAGAATCTGCTTGGGCAATGAATATACTGCCTAGTGTCTTACATTCTGAATTTGGTCAGTATAATTGGGAAAGGAAAAGGAGTGGAAACATGACAGAGTATGGCCACAGCTATTTCCAGAAAAGGCGGAGTGAGCATTTACTGTAAAACATAACCCATGCACTTACCAGCAAGGAAGGATGTAGAAATATTTTTCAGCTACTCAGCTAGAATAAATAAAACCTGCACTTTAAGGAGTAGAATTCTGACAGTAGCAAGAGAGTTTTTAATTAACATCAGAGTTATTATTAGAGGCTTCCATAAGTAAAGCTACCCTTGATCATTTTTTTAATCCTCTTTTGCATGGAAAGATGAAGACAGTATAATGTGTTCTTGGATATTTCAAATCAATTAAGAACAGGTTCCCCAAATAGAGAGAGTGTGTGGGTTATTTGTTTTACTCTTTGTTCAAACTATGGCATTCACACCATCCACACACTTACATCTGTGGTCTAGAAGTTAGGAATGATTAGGGTGGCTTCAGTGGCTTCTCTAAATGAATACAGAGCTACACCTGCCTGTTCTGAGGATGGTGTTGTTGGGTGAGAACCTCTCCCGGGTGTATAATTATCCCATTGCTAATATGTTTTGAAATGAAAGATTCCTAAAACAAATAGAAGTTTCAAAGAAAATAAATTAAAATGAATCTGGCTGTGTTTATTTTATTCTAGTTGTCCTAGCAAAATAATAGCAAGGATGGAGGAAAAATATGGGAAGGATGGATAAATTTCAAAATTTTATGCTATGCTTTATGCTAAAACAAGGCTGCATTTTTCAAAGGGAATTATTGTTAATAAAGAGTAAAGAGACTGGTAAGCAATAGAGCTTCCTCTGATGTTTTTATGAAGTTCCAACAAAAAGTCAGGAGCTTGACTCCGTACTTACTATATGTACCACTATGGCATTGACAAGTGGCTTTCTCAAAGTCCCCCAGGAAGGGACCATACTGTCTGGAAAGTCAGGGACAAAGCAGCCAGACACATAGCCTTTGAACGTTAAGGGTCCATCTTGACTAACTCATTACTCCAGGTCTGTCCTCAAATGGTCCTGAGCTGGCTGGGTCATGAAGCCACTCCTTTCTAGAGGAGGCTATTAGAATAGAGAAAAATATTGGAAAACCTAGCCTTTGAATTCAGGCAGATTGAGGGTCCATCTCTGATCATACCTCCTAAGGCTGTATGTCCTTGGGCAAACTACTTTATTGGTCTATAGTTGAGTTTTCTTTTCCAAACAATGAAAATAAGATTACCTTACTTGCAGGGTTGTTGGAAGGACTAAATGATGTAATACTGACTAGTTATGCACTAACTAGTACATGATAGAAACGTTTAAAAAATGAAATCTACCCCCTGAGATCAGGAACACGACAGGGATGTCCACTCTCACCACTGTTGTTTAACATAGTGCTGGAGGTCCTAGCATCAGCAATCAGACAACAAAAGGAAATAAAAGGCATCAGAATTGGCAAAGAAGACGTCAAACTTTCACTTTTCGCAGATGACATGATACTCTACATGGAAAACCCGATCGACTCCACCAGAAGCCTACTAGAACTGATCCATGAATTCAGCAAAGTCGCAGGGTACAAAATCAACGTTCAGAAATC
>CM053578.1:33074616-33089148 GCA_028646485.1 Cryptoprocta ferox
GAGGGGAAGGAGGAAAAAGAGTTAGGGAGAGGGAGGGAGACAAAACACGAGAGACTCTTGAATCCTGAAAACAAACTGAGGGGGGAAGGGGAAAAGGTAAAGGGGGGTGATGGTCTTGGTGGAGGTCACTTGTGGGGAAGAGCACTGGGTGTTATATGGAAACCAACCTGACAATAAACTATAAAGTTTAAAAAAAAATTAAAAAAAAAATAAATAAAATGAAATCTATTACTCTTACCCTCTTGAGTCCCTTTTGGGTGAACAACAATCTAGGTTTTTTATGAAAGTCCTGGACTCTGGATTTTAGCATTGAAATTCCCACTCCTCAGGAACTGCTCAGTCCTAGACAAATCAGAATAACGTTTACCATAGATGTTCACCTTTTTGGGGAACTATCTTCTTGATTTTAGTATGAATTCCTTGTGCCCTTTAACTTTTTTTGACATTTCACTACCACGTGTATTTATTTAGTAGACCTTTACATAATGCTTAGCATATGCCGGGCACTGTTTTAAGCTTTCTCAAATACTTATAAATATTTCAAATATTTAATCATCATAAAAACTGAGGTAGGTATTATTTCCTATTTATAGATGAGGAAACTGAGGCAGAGAGAGATTAAGTAAGTTGCAGGCCACATAGCTATTAAGTGGAGGAGCCCAGTTCACATTTCAAATTCTGATTCTAGAGTCCATGCTGTTAACTACTACCCTTATGTCATCTGCATGTGGTGTATATATTATAACTAGTGGTATCTGGAATTAAGAAGAGGATTCCATTTTACTCTCCTTCACTGAGAGAGAGTTTGGCCTTACTCTGTACTTCTGAGTTGTACCTCTTTTGAGCTGTAACCTGACACAAATACTTTAATGAGGTTGTTAAGGGCTTTGAACATCATAGGCGAAGGGATATTATAAAAGGCACTATAGTAATATTGTCAAATGATATGCAAGGCTAAAGTTTTCAGTGTATGAATCTTTAGGATTCCTGTTTTCAGCTTTCTTTCTCTTATTGATTTGTCATATCAAAGATGAGAGACGTTTCTGTTTAGAATATACTGGTTCCTTTGAAAGACAAAAAAGAAGAGATTTGATAGAGGAAAATACTTAAAACATTAATCAGATCAATTATTTTGTCTGGAATTGGGTAGTCACCTGCATGTCAGATTACATTAATATAGATTCTAAACATCATTTGTGCTTTATTTTGAATTGAACAACACTGTAATTGAAATCTATCGTTCTCTTCCCCTCTATCCTGACACTCTTCACCCCAAACACACACCCACACAACTTTGTCAGCCTCTTGATTACTGTTAAGTGGCTCTGCTACAAACCCCAATGAATAGTTATGTGTTTTTCCACAGCAGCTTGCAGCCCTTTAATAAGATTAGTGGTGTGGATGGATTGAGGGATATGAATAAGTCTTCCTCAGTCTTCTCTTTGCCTGTTTAATTTACCACTTTTCCTGGAAATATTTGAGAATATGAAAGTCTTCTGTCTGTCCTCTTTTTACTGATTTATTTAGAATTCACAAATGCTTCATTCCAAGCATTTCTTCCTTTAACTTAAGTCACAAATTTAAATTCAGCAGAAGGCATACTATCTTCACTTCATGTTATTTCATATATTTTTATGGCAGTCGACATGAGACTTCTGAAGGGTAAGGTACTATTTTGGGCATTTTCTGAGATGAAATGGTGGTGCTTCAAGATTATTCTAGAACCATTTCACACAGCACGTTCTGTTAGCCCCTAGAATGTAAACCAGAACTTACCTCTCACAGGCATGCTACCAAGAATGTGTTCAAGATCAGCTTTTAAATTCATTTCAGGAGTTTTGGAGCACCTAACATATGCAAGGCATAGTACTCAACAGTCTTTTTTGGGGATGCTAACTTTCAGAAAATGAGGTCCCTGACTTCAAGAAGTTTTATCTAGGGGCACCTGGGTGGCTCAATCGGTTACGTGTCCGACTTCGGCTCAGGTCAGGATCTCATGGTCTGTGAGTTTGAGCCCCACGTCAGGCTCTGTGCTGACAGCTCAGAGCCTGGAGCCTACTTCAAATTCTGTGCCTCCCTGTCTCTGCCCTGCCACCCCCCCCCCCACTCTGTCTCTCTCTCAAGAATAAATAAACATTAAAAAATTAAAAAAAAGTTTTATATGAAGGACTACAAAGGTGAACATAATAAGATTTATAACTGAAGTGCAAAGGTCTACTGAAAGGCAGAAAAAGAACAGACATTTATGGTGGGGTGGAAGGGGAGGGAAGAGATTGAGGGAGCCACCTTAGAAGAGGTGACATTTGAGCACACTTTTGAGGAACAAATAGGATATGAACAGATAGAGATGGATAGGTAGGACAGTTCAAGTTTGAAGGACAACAAAAGGAAGGCACATTAGGCAAGTGACAAAGTAGGAAAGGGCAAGTCTTCCAGAGAATCGCCAGTCTCCCCATGTATTTGGCACAGAGGAATATGAGTAGTATACTGACAGAGACACGGAAAGATATTTGGGTATAAATGTGGAAGGTGTCAGTATGCTTTTAGTGTGGACTTTGTAGACAAAAGGTGTGATATCACCTATAACATAGAGCATAGAGCTGTTGTTAGATGGCTGTAATTATTATTATCCTTATTTTGTGTAGAACCCCTTTATGAGATTGAGGAAGGTTTTGTCTATTCCTATTTAGTTGTATATGGGTTTTCTTCTTCTTCTTTTTTAGTTATAAAGGGGTAATAGGTTTTATCAAATGTTTTCTTTCTATAGTCAGATGATCATGTAGCTTTTGTATTTATTATACTAATATGGTTTGTTAATGGAGCTTTGGGTATTGAACTAACCTTGCATTCCTGGGATAATCCTACTTGGTATAGTGAATAATATTTATAATGTGTTATATTTGGTTGGATAGAAATGCCTTGAGGATTTTTGCATTGCTATTCATGATGGTCTATAGGTGTTATTGTTGTTTTCTGATTATATTAGTCTAATTGGGCTCTTACAATAAAATGCCACAGTCTCTGTAGCTTAAACAATAGAAATTTATGTCTTGGAATTCTGTAGGCTAGAAAGTCCAGGATTTAGGTGCTGGCTGATTTGGTTCCTGGTGAGAGCTTTATTCCTGTCTTATGGATGGCAACTTTGTCTTCACATGGCCTTTCCTTTGAGCTTGTGGAAGGGGGAGGTAGGGTAAAGGATAGAGATGAAGGGAGGGAGGGAAGGGCGGAATTTTCCTCTTATAAGGCCACCAATTTTATTTAATTGGGGCTCTATCCTTATTTCAATTAATTTTTATTTACATCCTGAAGGCCCTATCTCCAAATATAGTAACACTGGGGGTTAAGAAATTTGGGGAGGACACAACTGAATTCATAGTAGTGACACCTTTGTCAAGTGTTTGATATTAAGCTCATATAACTGGAAAGTGTATTTGGCTTTTCAGGTTTTTGGGTTTTTTTTTTTTTTAAAGACATCAATAAGCTTGGTATTCTTTAAATGATTGATTATGTTTTTCTTGCTACTTTAAAGATTTTATCTTTGTACCTCTCTTTTACTATTTTTTAAAATGGTATTTTGAGAGAGAGTAGGGGAAGGGCAGAGAGAGAGAGAGAGAGAGAGAGAGAGAGAGAGAGAGAATCCAAAGCAGCATCTGCATTGTCAGTCTAGAGCCCAACTTGAGGCTCAATCTCACAGACTGTGATATCATGACCTGAGCTGAAATCAAGAGCTGGATGCTTAACCAACTGAGCCACCCAGGTGCCCCTGTCTTTTGCCATTTTTACTGTGATGTATTTAGGTGCACATCTCTTTGTTTTTTACCTACTTTGGAGTTCATTGAAATTCTTGGATGTGTTGATGAATAATTTTCATCAAATTTGGAATGTTAGTCATTATTTCTTTGATATTTTTTTCTGCTTCTCTCCTTATTGTTTCTGTGTTTCTGTGTCCTTTCCTATTATGCATATGTAGGTGTCCTTAGTGGTGTCCTATATTTCTCTGAGATTATTTATTTTTCTTCATTCATTTTTATTTCTCTGTTCTTCAGATTGCATGATTTCTGTTTATCTGTATTCAAGCTCACTGTTTCTTTATTCTGCCAGCTCAAATCTATTGGTGAGCACCTCTAGTGAATTTTTCATCTGTTTGTGTACTTCTCAGCTCCAAAATTTCTATTTGGTTCCGTTTTTTAAAATAATGATTTCTAGATCTTTGTTAATATTTTCTATCTGATAAGACATTGTTGGCATGTCTTCCTTTACTTCTCTTAGCAAAGATTCTTTTTAGTTCTTTGAACAGATATCTAATAGCTGTTTTAAAGCCTTTGCTATATTTGATATGTGGAGTCTTCAAAGGTAATTTGTGTTGCCTGCTTTTTTTTCATGTGTGTGGGACACAGTTCCCTATTTTCTATTTTTGTTTTATACATATTTTATGTTTTGGTTGAATATTGGGAATTTTAAATAATATAGCAACTTTCCTTACTTTCTTCCAAATAAAAACAATTCCCCTTGGAAAATCTTCAGAGATCTGTTTTATGTCTGTTTCTCCCTCTGAGAAAAACCTCTCTTCTACTGCTCCAGACTGGGTATGGAGAATGACACCCCAGATTTTCAAGTAGAGTGCTGGGCTGGGGCAGCAGCCACTGGTCTCCTCAGCTTATCTCTCTTGGTATGGAACGTATAACCTATGAATTAACTGCAGTGAGGGTGATCTAGGCCCTGTAATTAAAGTCCTATATGTCTGGGGTAGAGTTTCTACCTTTTGAGTGGGGTCTAGTAAGAGGAGGAAAACTCCAGATCTCACAGTTGTTTTTACTTGAAATAGAATTCCTTCAATACAGATGTGGGTGGGTGAGTGGAGGATCTGTGGGAAATACTAGCAGTCTACCCCTCTTGAAGAAATCCTGTGGCCTTAAATTGGGATCTGGGAGAAAGAAAGTCCTATATTCCTGGTTGCACTTGCCCAGAGTGGAGTTTTTATCTTGCTGAACTGGGGTGGGGGATGTTTGTGATGCAAATGCCACAGACTCTCCCTCTTCTTACCAAGACTTGGTAGATTTTCTTGAGGAAACGTTTCTTCATTTTCTGTATTTCCTTAAATCCATTTCCAGAATTTTTATTCATTTGGCTTTTTAAAAAAATATTTTTCACCAGTTATGATTGTCTTACTAGGGAGAGGGTCTTGGAGGTCTTCATGCTACCATCCAGAAATCGTCTCTTTATATGTTGAACTTCTAAGCCTATTATTTCTGTTAATCCTTAGAACAATTTAAGAATAAAGTGGTTAAATATCAAGCCAGGAATTAAGTCCAAAGACTTTACACAATACTTGGCTTGTGGTAAGTGCTTAATAATATTTGCTGAATAAATTAATGAGCCAAAAATATCAAGCAATACAATTTTGGAAAGAAGTTTTCAGATGAGGGCTGTTATAATAAGAACTACTGTAGTTGGGTTGAGAGAGACATCAAGAAGGGTTTTGTTTTGTTTTGTTTTGTTTTGTTTACTGTCATGGAAAAATCTGCAATTTCTTACAAATTGCAGATTTCTTAAACTTTGTACCTAAACTATTGTTTTTCATGACTAAGATCTGCTATACAATCAATTTATCAATTCCACAGACACATGCTATTGTAATGGTTCTTAAATTAATTCATTATAGGAGATGGTTCATTTGGTGGCTTCACATACAGAACATAGCCCTTGGAGGGGAAGTGCTTACTTAATGTTACACTGGTTGAATTCTTGGGGCATGTTTGGGAAAGCCATTGGGAATCTTATTTGCATGAGGGTCCAATGGTATTGCTGGATGTAATTGAGCTTATAAGTGCATGGATGAAGTTAGGGAGAAGGAACCTTTTTTGAATATACCAAATAGTGTTGTAATGGGCAGAGAGAGGACTTACTCTGGAATGACAAAAGGTTTAAGTGGTCAAACTCAGTTCAAGGAAACAGCCTAATGACCTGGGTTGCTATACTAGAGTGTAACACATATCATCTTCTGGCCCAATACTTGGGAAGAATGTGTTTCAAGACCTCCAAAAGACTGTTTCTTGAGGAATGTGAAAGAATGAGAGACAGTGGGAGAGGAGAAGAAAGGAGAAATGAAATAGAATGAATAGAAGACTGGTAGCCCTACGGATGTTCTTAGGCTTTGTTGTAATCTTACATATGGAAATGAGAATATTGACAAAAGTCCTATAAGAAATCAGTAAAGTCAGTGTGACAAAGTCAAGTCCCATAATTTTGTCTTATTGCGCTTGTGCTATTGCATGTGAAATTACAGGCATAAAACAGACTCTGAGATATATTCTAGAGGACTACACAGAATTGGAAGGAATGATGTAAATATGGTGACTTACTGCCGTTAATTACTTGTGCGGTATGTGGAGCAGTAGCTCAGAAAGGGTGTAATTTCCTAAGGAGAACATGGAGCCAGTTGGTGAACAAGAGTAGAGATAGAAGGCAGTGAAGAGGAGCTTCAAGGGAGTGAATGGAGAAGTAACCCCCAGCAATAATAAAAGGAAACTTTAGTGGATGAAGAGAAACTCAAGTGGGTGATTGCAGAACCATACCAGCAAGGAAGAGATTGGGAAAGCTGGTGTTTTCAGGTTATTTCTGGTAGTGGCTAGAGACCAAGAGTCTTACAATCATCATTCCATCCCTAGATGGTGCCTCAAGCACAGGGAAGGTCAAGTGTATTTCTCTGATGGTATTCTCTTTTGCAAAAGGGCTAAAATAGAAGAAAAAAAAAGGAAACATTTGTATACTCTGATGACTTTTGTTTTTGTTTATGTTTCCTTCTATTTTTTCTTTTGCAAGAAATCCTCTGGCTCATACCTGTTAACACCTGAAGCCAAATACCAGGATCTATGATAATTTTGTCTTGTCTGGTTCCTCCCAGAACAGTTAATCTTTCTCTTTGGGCTCTAATAACTGCAATTCTATAGTCTCAGAGCAATGAAACCAAGTTAGACCTGCGCATGAGAACATTGCCTACACTGAATTGAAACCTTGAAAAGCAGCCATGGCTTTTTCAGCTCCATTCATCTCCCAAAGCAAGCAGCAGTGTCTGCCAGATGGAAGTAGTCTAATTTGGTAGATGGAAACATTTCTAAGACTTGTGGACTGTATCACAAATGCTGCCAGTTGAAGTCTCTTACACAACTCAGAATTGTAGTCTCCTAACAGTATCATTTAGAAAGTCCAAAAAGAGTACCAAAGAAAAATAGAATGGAACAAAATCTGTCCCAGACAGCTCTTACAAAGTTTGCTGATGTCATGTAGAGCTCAAACATTTTGTTTCCTACCTCTAATGGGTTAAAAGCATTTCAAGGATTTTTTTTCCTGCCCTTAGTACATCTTTAAATGACAGGCACAGATGTTTGCTTCACATCTTAGCATCCTCAACCTGGGCATTCATTGTCGAAGCATTGGAGTTCTGGTCATCACATGAATGATTACAAAATACACAGCCAAGTCCCCTGTCCTTAGCCACCTTCAGCCTAGGAGTTGGTCATTGGATAATTAGATATTTGAAAAGCACCTTGAAATAAGGGCTATAAATAATTCCTTTCTCCAATTTTAGAAAGCTCCATGGAAAGAAGGGTCATGGAAAAATCCTTGGATCACCCTCCATAAAAGACTGGTATTTGTTTGCCTGGGAGTAATTCAGGGTGAGAGGGAGTATGGTGTGCTGGAAATAGGTCCTGATGGAGAGGAGAATGAGTATATAGTCTTGCTGTGTCACTAATTGGCTGTATAAGTTAGGAAAGTACCTTCTCATAACCCATATATGTAGAATGAGGGTTGAACTTGATCTGTAATATGTTTTGGGATATTCTGTGAACACTTGTTTTACCTTAGTAACACTTTTGTATTCTTGTTGGACTATCTTAATGGTGCTTCCTAGTTTGTTACTAAGCAAGTGGTTCCTCTGACTTTGTAGAGAACTCAGGAAGCCTGTTCTGAGCCCTTGAGTACTTTAAGTTCCAAGTTTTTCACTAAGGGAGAGAAGTTGGTGTGGCATACCAAGGCAGGACAGAGAGAGAAGATGTGGCATCCCAGGAGGCCGCCGGCATAGTCAGCACATACAATTCAAGATGTTAGCTTGCTGTCTGGAATTCTCAAATACATAACAGTCTTCTTCCACAAGGCCTACTGCTGATAGAAGACCAGATGAGGGATGTGTTCATGGCTGAGGAGAAAACTGTAAGGCTTTGGGTTCTGAAGTCAGACATATCTGGGAGCTCCAATGGCACAATTGATTAGCACGTGGTACTTATATGAACTCAGATCTCAGTTTGTGACTCCAATTTGCCATTTACTATGTGTTCTTTGGAAAATTTCTTAGGCTTTCTAAGCCCTAGACAATTTATTTGTAAAATGGGGAAAAGTGAGATTATCTCAGATGATTTTAGGGTAAATGATGGTAGGTAAAATGTGCTTAGCACAATGTCTGGTGACTAGAAAGTACACACTATACATTAGCTATTCCCATTTTTATAAGTAAGTTCATGGGATAATGAAATTTAGGTTTACTTCATGAATACCTATTTATGAAAGAATACCTTTAATAAATACCTATTATATGGTTATCACACTATAGGTATAAAGAAGAGGAAGACATGGTATTTTTCCTAAAAAAAATTAAAAGTTCTGTTTTTGAGACAAAATGGTTGCCTACTTAATCAAAGGCTTATGAATCCTATCATGTTGAAAAAGGTATTTAAAATTGTATTAATTACAAAGGGATGCCTGAGTGGCTCAGTCGGGTAAGCATCCAACTCTTGATCTCAGCTCAGGTCTTGATCTCAGATCTTGATCTCAGGGTTGTGAGTTCAAGCCCCACATTGGGCTCCACGCTGGCTGTGAAGCCTACTTTTAAAAAATTACGAAAAAAGTATGGACTAGATATATTTCAATTGTGTTAACAAAGTTACCAAATCATAGTGAGAAATGTTCTAGTTTAAAAAGGATATCTAATTGAATTTCATTTAAAAGATTGCTGATTATGTAATAATAATAATCCTTAAAGTTTAAGCCTTTGAAAAATTAAGTTGAATTCTAAAAATATTTAATTGGATCATTTTAAAACCCTAGGTCTTTGATTCACATATAATTTTGGCAATGGGGGTTTCAGAGTGTGTGACTATCAGGCACCTGGCAGAGATGGATTAGGTCCAAATCCAACCAGACGCTTAGTGGCAGATGGCTCCCATTCCCAGTGCAGTTACTCCAGACTTGGAATGTGTAAGAAGTTAAATGCTCAGAGGCTGAAACCTAGTTCATTACAGACATATGTGTGCCGAGTTTGGGGGAATCTGTGGCCCCCAAGAACAGTGTTATATACCTAATAATGAATGAAGATCCATGAACTAGAGTGACCTCAACAGATCACAGTTTACTGCTCCCACGTCTCTAGGTGACCTCCCAAGACCATGGGATATTATTCTTGGGTGCTCTGAGGACACAATTTACTTATTTTCATTCATTTTATTTATTTGCCAAATTTCTTAATATCCAGCTTAACCTGTTTCTTCCAAACCCAGTGGGCCAGATTCTCCTATTTATTCTGGGTTAGAGAAACTCCTGTCCTAGAGCCTTCCCTAAAAGTCAGGGAGAAAAACACTGTCTCTAGTACAAAAAACCTCTAATTGACTATGTTAGCCAGTCGTTGGACTCAGGCGTAGACACAGGTTCCCAAATATTCCTTATGATTGTGAGGCACATAAAAGAAACGTGCTCATTGACCAGGATGCCTGCACCTAGCATCTCCTCCTGTTTCTCTCTTAAGCCAGCCAGTCTCCCTGCATCAGAGTGGCTTTTTTTAGGGATTTCCTTCAGCCAGAAGTCCCTAAAGCACTAAGATTCTAGTAGAAAAACACTATAGAGGCTAGAGAAAAATCCTTTAGCTTGAGGATCAGACAACAAATATTCATAAAGTGTTTATTATGTAATAAGAATAGCCATGTGCTGATGATATAGTTATTTGCTCATGGGATTTACATAGTCCAGTGGACTGGTCCTCTCCCTAAGTATAGGTCAGCAATAGATGGGGTCATATCCTTTAAGGCAGACTTTCTCAATAGTGGCACTATTGACATTTTAGACCCTATACTTCTTTGTTGTGGGATGCTATCTTGTGCATTGTCTGCATAGTACCAGCATCCCTAGTTGCTACCTACTAGATACCAGTAGCAACCCTTAGTTGTGTGACAAAGTTTCCAGACATCGCCAATGTCCCTTAGGGTGAAAATCCTCCCCAGTTGAGAACTACTACTATAAGACCATGCATCCTATGCTCTGTGCTTCTCTAAAGTCACCTGAGAAGGGGCTGGTTTTTCAGTTTCCATTCAGGCATCAGGGTTCACATATCCCATAAACCATGTCTAGATGAGCTTCAATATGTAGTCATGGCTCTAGACCACTTTTTCCAAGACAATATTTCATAAACACTGTTCCCTAAAATTTCAATTGATGGAGAGTTAAAAACAATGAGTCCTATTGTCAAGTACCCTTGACACAAATGGAGTTAAACAAATTTAAGCAAATTTCTTTACTATAGAACTTCTCATTGTTTTTGAAATGCTCCTGTGAATTGTGACTCTCTACAAGAGAATATAGTACTTAACATTCCCAAACTTATTTCAACAGAGATCCCTTTTTCACAGAATGTTTATTGATGTCCTTGAGAACAGAATTCTGAAATACCGCTTGGGAAATGGTACTCCAGTTTCCACTGGAGCCTGTTGGCCTAAGTAAAGGTCTCCTCTAAGGTCATCTGAAGGAAATTTAACAGCATGTATAAGCAATGGGAAGTACAGCAGCAAGGTAGTTAAGTTTTGGAGTCAGTCTGACTCTTTTCAAATCACAGCTCTACCACTTACTATTCCTGCACCCTTGAGCAAACTTTTCTGAAGTTTTCTGTGCCTCAGTTTTATCTGGAAAATGCAGTTATGAATGGTGCTACTTCATCAATCTCTGGATGAAGATTAAATGAGTAAATAAATGTAGATCATTGAGAAAATCACTTAACATCTAAGTCCTGAACTGATACTAGCATTTATCCTTACTAGGTCTTGGAAGCAATATACTAATTCATAGCTCGGCTATAAGTTCTGTGGGGCTATTTTAATTGGAGACAAAAGAATTGTTGTAGCAAATTGAAAGAGCCTCCTTGTTTCTCCTAGGCTTTAGAACATTGTACAACCCCATATATATGAGAGAACTAAAACACTCTCTTGGCTGATAATGGTTAAGTACTATTTCAGGTATAGAAAGATCAAAAACAGACTGGTGAGGAAATGAATTTTCCTTTCTGTTCACCATTATGGTATGTTTAGGGCATTGATTTTATTTATTTATTTATTTATTTATTTATTTATTTTAGTTTGAAATATATTTTATGTATTTATTTTATTTATTTTTTATTTATTTATTTTTTAAAATTTTATAGTTTATTGTCAGGTTGGTTTCCATGTAACACCCAGTGCTCTTCCCCACAAGTGTCCTCCACCATGACCATCACCTCCGGTCCCCTTTCCCCACCCTTCCACCCTCAGTTTGTTTTCAGTATTCAAGAGGCTCTCGTGCTCTGTCTCCCTCCCTCTCCCTAACTCTTTTTCCTCCTTCCCCTCCCCGTGGTCCTCTGTTAGGTTTCTCCTGTTAGACCTATGAGTGAAAACATATGGTATTTGTCCTTCTCCGCCTGACTTATTTCGCTTAGCATGACACCCTCTAGGGCATTGGTTTTAAATATTAGCTTGGATTCTTTTCAATTGACCACTTGCTATGAAAGGAGAAGACCAAAACTATGATGGGCTTTGATGTCCCACTACGAGTTTCAGAAACCTAGCACAGAAAACCTTATAGAATCACAGAGGATGATGAGGGTGTTCAGTGAAAAGAGTAGGTAAAATTACCCAGTGGTATAGGGAATTAATCTCAAACCGTAGTCTAGTAGAGGAAGCCTTAGGTGGAAAGGTGATAGAATTATGTATGCCACTCCTTAAATTTGAGGCCATTTCTCATAGCTAGGGCCACCGAAACACCGACTATGCATTTAGACCTAACTCAGACTTTTGGACCCATCATGTCTTTGGAATTATGCATTTAGGAAGCTTGGATCAGTGGATTGAAGTCTGTCAGTCTGGAGGTGTCCTGTTCCCCTCCCTTCCTTTGTCAATAGTATCTGGAACTTTGTTACATAACTTTGTGATTCAGTCCCTCCTTTATATTCAGCTTTCCAGGAATTTTGGTTCTGTCTCCTCTCCCCCACCAAACTTATATTCTAATCTTCACCCCATTTTGTAGTTACCCATTTCTCTGGGCCAGAGAGCCCGCCTTGTCCCTTGTAAATCCTTCTGTAACCTGTTCAATCTGAAAGGGCCAGATCTTTTCTGATAAGCTCTTTAAAGCTTAAGCATTACTATCTACTCCTTTCCTCTCTCAGGTATGCTGAGATTTATAAAGGGCTCAAGGTCTCAACTGGGGTACAGGGACAGCTTGATGGAGGAGGTGTATTTAAGCATGTTAGTTTCCATGGTTTTCCTTAAGTCACATTCCATGCTATGGGCCATCCTTGGCATTTATTGTAACTCAGTTTTCCTTGTGTACTTTGTCCAATAATTGTCTCCATTTTATATCTACAATGAACTTAACACACTCTTCTTTTAGTCCTTATTATTTTCACTTTATCCCAGACATGAGATAGCAGAACATATTATATGAAACTATTACTTCATGCCTGAGTTATTTTGAAGAATAGGTCAGGAAAATATTTTGTAGATGAGGGGCTAAGATTCAGGGAGGAGGGAGATAGGAGTTGTCCAGGACATGCAGCTAAATAGACCCCTTGCCCTTCTGGGTTGTAAAAGATATTTAGTACATGATGAGAATAGCTTCTTCTTGCCATGCTTATTATCTTGGGTTCCAGGATCTGATCCTAATGGAGCCCTATTTATGGGTGAATGACAAGGCCATGTAGAATGTGGTCTGAATTGATTATGAACTTTCCATGCTCAGAGGAGCCAGCAGCAGCTGTCATTATAAAATCTGCTCAGGACTTATACTCATTCTCAAAGCATTTTCTTAGCAACTAACATAGCAAAGTTAAAGGATATCTGTTTTATCTTGTCTCTTTCTTTTTGTTCAGATGCGTATAAAGAGGATCTAAGGAGGAAAGGAGGAGAGAAGAAAGGAGTTGGTCATTTCTGAGGATTTGTGACTTCACACTCCCTTCACAGGGAGTTGAGGAACCACAAGAGATTTTTGTCCTCACTTTCCCTGGAAGTCTTGAAGTCAGTTATGACACTAGGCACAATTCCTAGAGATGTCTGTAATGACCCAGCAGAGTCATCTAATATAAGGCATGATTTAAGGTACAGATGATTTCAGGAATTGGAGGAGCTAAAGACCATGGGTCTATAGAAAAATTTAGGTATAATTTCTTTGCCCTGCTCCATTGAAAATCAGGTCTTTGAGTCATCTTTGATGGCTCATTTGCCCTAGAGCATTAGACATGCTTCAGATGGTTTGTAGAGTATTTTGAACTCTCTTCCTTGTTGGGCCTGGGGTGGTGAAAGGGAGGATGGGATTACAACAGCAGTGGCTGGGAGCTCAGGGCCCTTCTAGGTACTGGAGGACCCCCAGGAAGCTCTGTGGAAGTCAAAGGTGCTTGAGTCAGAGTTGTCTGAGTTATGACAAAACCAATACTAACCGAATGTATAGGGAGAACTAAGACTAGTGGATAGGTTTCTATTTTCTAAGGTAATATTTCAAGTATTTTCTTGACCGAGGTTGATATATGCACAAGCACATTTTCAGGAACTCTAATAGAAGAAAAGCTGCTACTTCCTTTTAAAAAATTCATTAAGAAACATAGCAAAGATAATCCAGAAGCAGTCAGAACGCTTCATATTTCATTTTAAATAACTCCTTTGCGGGTGTTGAATGCTTCTTTGTGGTACCTCTGGTGCTACCAGAAGTGATTTGTAACAAAGCACTGGAGAGAAAGTATCCATCTTGAGTTAATCCAAACCCTGCGGGACAACACACACTCCAGGAATAATATTGGTTTCCTAGTTAGGCAGCAGCTGCTGTCTCTCTTGCCACCGGAATGATTGTGTTGACAGATCTTTGTAGTGTGAATCAAATCTTAAAGGCATAATGAGAAAAAGCAACACCAGAGCCCTCATCCACTCTTCCTGGTAAGACTTTTATGTAGTTGTTTTGAAATAGGGAGCTGAAGATGGAAGAGGGATCTGTCTTTTCTGCATTTGGACCCAGCAGTGCTTCATGTTGAAGGTATATTCATTTACCTGTGTTAAATTGAGCTCTTTAATGAGGGAAGGCAAAGTTAGGGAAGGAGTAAAAATGCTGCCACTTAGGTTCTGTTGCTTATTAAGGCATTCAAGGATTCTGAGGTTTTTTTCAACCTAGTTTCTGAAAACATAGTAAACCTTCAGAAGTAAAAACACATTTGATCATTATCCGTGAAGCTTGCAGTCCATTGTTAGGCGGGGGGGGGGG
>CM053578.1:33089248-33117300 GCA_028646485.1 Cryptoprocta ferox
CATCTGAAAGTGCACAAGCTCGGATCCACACAAGGATGATTTTAAAGGCCAAAAGAGTCTTATGATCTTAGGGTGCTGAACTTGAAATCTGTTTTAGCTTTAGGGCCTTTATAAAAACCTTGAACCATTTAAACATTAGTAACAATGGCTGCCATATATTTTGAGCATTAAATTAAATAATTATGCAGATGCTGATTTAATCACAACAGTCCTACCAGCTGTTTTGCTAGTCACATTTTACAGATGGTGAAACTAAGATGAACAGAGGTTAGGTAACTTGCCCAAGGTGCCATAGGAATCAGTCCCTCATGCTTGACTTCAGAGCTCTTGTGGCAGAGACCGTGACTTGTGTACTTGCATTTCCCAGCTTCCCTGCAAGGAGACAGAATTCTGGCCAATGAATTGGGAGCAGAAGGCACTTGTGTGACTTCCAGGGTGAAGCAATTAAGGGTTTATGTTCCTTATCCTGGTTTTCTTCTCCCCTTCCTTTGGGAATGCAAAGTTTGTGTGTTTTGAAGATGTCATTGTCTCAAGGTGTTAAGAACTCAAAGTCATAATTTAAGAAAGCTACCAAGGAAATCCTTCCAACCCACATTTGTCTATGATGTGGGTGACAAATAAGCTTTTGCTCTGTCAAACCACTTACATTTCAGGGTGTATTTGTTACCATAGCATAGCATATTCTGTCCTAACTAATATAAAATTTCACCATTTGTATTTTGCCTTCATGTTTTTATTCTTACTCATGAAGAATTAGTAGATAATAAAATAATCAAACCAAGCATAATATTATCTCTAGAACTGTCATCTAGAATAAGAGAATAACACAAAAATTTAGAATGGCAGGTTTTGCTTGGAAATAATGCCTTTGGGGCTATAATCAAATTTGGGGGTTCAGGGGCCTGCTCATCTAATTTATGAAGAACCCATTGGATAGCTCTAGTTTCCACATGGTTCATGATCTCTTGTCAACTTTACTCTAATCAACATATCTATGAACAAGGATCAAACTGTGAATTAAACTACTTCTCTTCCTTTTCAAATAACTTTAAAGAAAAGTCTGAAGTACTATATATTCCTTGGGCTATTTGACTTCTCATTTTTGATTTCAGGAGATAGACTTAACAGAGAGGAAATTTATGACAGATTGGTTCCACTAATAAGCACATATAAGAGGTTGGTCAGCTGTTGCATCCTGAGTGGAGTGGGTCTACCTTACCTCTTTTTTACAGATGGGGAATATGAGGTCAACTCTGTTTTCTGGAAGAGAGCTATTACTGAACTTTGATATCTAGCACTTTGCCTTTTGTTAGGTATTCTGAAACCTGTAAGAAGAAACTCTCCAAAATTTTCCTGGTAAGGAATGACCTTTGATTTCCTTGTAATATGATAACTGCCCACTTGATTTTAAAATGCTGATTGTGCAAATGACTGATGTAAGGGAACAAGTTCTCTCTGGAGTAATAACATGAGTGGAACCTTGCAGTGTTCGCTGACTTGGAAATGACCACACACAGCATTAAGCTCAGCTGGTAATATTAGGGTACTGTTAGAAAATCTTAAGGAATACCTTTATTTCATAGCACCTTCTTCTATTAATTCCATGTGTCATGTAAAGGCATCTAGATAGGGAATACACAGAGCTCGACTTTTGATCTGAGATACTTTCTATTCCAGGTTTCTCTCTAATATACTTATTTATATATTTTAAACACATCCTCCCTCAGCACATATGTCCCTAGAAAGACTTTGATTATGTCTTCCTTAAAAACTAAAGTTAAATAAAGGTATATGATTGATACATTCAGGGGAAGGGGTAATTTGTGTTTTGAGGAAAATGATGAAAGGGTTAGATTTTTTGCCCCCCTCCCCCAACATGGTTATTGCCATCAGAAACCTGAGTGTTTGATTCTTCTAATAGATTTGCTATATGTCACCTTTTCCTTCTTTTAGATTTATTTTGGTAATTTAGACTTGAAATCTCAATACCAACCAAACACCTTTATGCAAACCTCTGCTCAAAATTTTATTTAATAATTATCAATCCTGATTCTATGGCTGATTTATTTGATTGTTTATTTATTTTTGGGATATAATAACATACAATGTTAGTTTTATGTGTGAAAAATACTGATTCAACAATTGTGTACATTACTCAGTCCTCACCATGGTAAATGTAGATACCATCCATCACCATACAATAGTATTGCAATATTATTGACTATATTCCCTGTGTTGTGCTTTTCATCTCCATGACTTAGTTATTTTATCACTGGAAATTTGTACTTCTTTATCCCCTTGATCTATTTCACCCATCCCTCCTCTATGGCTGTTTAAAAACTGATCCTGGGTTAAGGGCTCCTGGCACGGTACAGCTATGTTAGAGGATGAAGATCCAAAGATGCTTCTTCCCTTTCTCTTCGTGTGGCGGTAAAGGCTTTCCTGGTTTTGATAGAAAGTAGAAGTTGTGCCTCGTTGACAGGACAGATGAGGCAAGGCACAGCATTAGCTGTTCCATCTGGTGTTTCTTAAATAGGACAAACTATTCTTGGAGCTCTGCGAAGTGCCTGTTTCATCTCACAAGAGTTGGAAATGACTGGGCTTCTTAGTGAACTCAATAGGTGGGAGATGTGACTTGTAAAGCTAAACGAAAAAAAACATGGACATAGGGCCTACGGAGAAAAAATGTCTAGCAAATGACTCTGTTTCTACAAAAGCTCAGCAAATAAGAGTTTTTATGATAAGCATAATTCTGTTCCCAGTCCATAAACCTTATTTTTAATAAAAAGACTCCTATTTCTCTTTAGTAATCTTTTTGAGATTACAACTGTAGTTTATCATTTGCAATGATAAACTCACCAGTCACCAGGTGTTTAGCACAGGATTTGGGGAGGTGAGGAAAATTGAAATTTCAAAGCCACTATCTCTGCATGTGCCTCATAAAAATTTTTGGCAGCTGTTGCTGGAATAAAGCTTCCCTTCCGTCCTCTTCCCTTGGCTCTGAAAGATATAGTACATTGCAGTGAGCTCTGTGTAACTGGATGTTCTGTGAAGTTCTCTCAGTTTATTTCTCATTTTTCTGTCTTACGACTGCTGTTTCAAGTTTGATATAAACATTATTAGGTTGCACACATGTTTCTGATCAGGAAGTCCTTGAATATTTTCTTGGAATCACCATCTTCTAATGTAAGTAAAAAGGCAAGGTTAAAAAGACCACTCCTGGATTGTGACTTGACCTGATGAGTCACATTGATAATCAGGTCCAGTAACATTAGATTTCAAATGTAATTTGCTTTGGTTTCTTATATCCCTATGTATTTGTGGAAAGAATCTATTTACCATAGCATGAAAACCTTTAAGATAACTAGGAATAAATTTAACAAAAATGTTAAAGGTACATGTTTTCCCTAAAATATAAATCTGTACTGAAAGATACAGAAAATACTGAAAAACAGAGAGGTATATATAACATGTTTTTGGTGTGGATGATTCAATATTGTAAATATATCAATTAGTCCTGAGCAAATCTATAAGGTCAATGTAATAATTTCAGTAAAATTTGACTTTTTAATGTACCTTGATTCTAAAGTTTACCTGGAAGATAAATTTCATAAAAAGTATTAAGAAAATGTTGAGGAAGAAAAATCAAAGAGAAAAGTGCCCTTTAATTTTCTATTTTGGTGATTGTTGATATTGGCAATAATTTTCTGGACAGTTCAGCTTAGCAGCAACTCATAACTTTTAAAAAATTAGTGCACAAATTACTTTTTGCTGGATTAATTCAAAAGATTAATATAAGGCTTTGTTGTTGCCTTCCTGGTTGAATTAATTCTATGTAAGTCAAACTGCCCTTAAAGTTTTATTAATAGGATTTTTTGAGACTAAGACTCTGGTGTGTTTGCTACATAATAATGCTTTAATGGTCTTTTTTTTTATTATTTCACTACAAAAATCTCTAAGGCTAATAAGCAATAGAAGTTTAATGAACTAAATATTGGAATTGAAACTAAATTTATTTTTCTAGTCTTATGTACCCTGAGTGAGCCTATGACCAGAACAAACATTTATTATTATTTCTAAAAATAGTGAAACCATAAAGAAAGGTCATCCATTAATTGTCATGTTTAACTTATAGTGAAGTCTATTCCTGGTTTCTTAACTGTGTGTCAATAATGTCTTACAAAAAGATTCAAGCTGAGAACAGATGCAGATTTGTCACCTAATTCACTCCTAATGGAATAATGGGAATTAAAATGAATCCATAAACTGCTTTGCTGCTTTCATGACCTATAATTTGACAGAAGGTATCCTGTTGAAAGTTCATGTTTTAATAACATAATATATTTATGAAATGCTCTATTGTATGAAATCTTGAATTTCACCCTAGGCTGCTTCAATGAACTATCTGAAAGCAGGACAATATCAATTATTTGAAATAAAGGGTATTTTACTAAAGATTCTAAGTCAGAGTCAAATTAAATCAAGCTGTGACAGCCTGATGTCTTCTATATTAACTGAGTTTCTAGCGATCACTGTGTTTGCATTAAAAAACTGTCTTGGGATGTAAAAAGATCATAGTCACCATCCTGTGAGGCTCAGCCTTGTAAAATACAACTAATAAGGCAGGATATAGAATTGGGATTTCGGGCGCCTGGGTGGCTCAGTCGGTTAAGTGTCTGACTTTGGCTCAGGTCATGATCTCACGGTTCGTGGGTTCCAGCTCCACGTCAGGCTCTGTGCTGGCAGCTCAGAGCCTGGAGCCTGTTTCGGATTCTGTGTCTCCCTCTCTCTCTCTGCCCCTCCCCCACTCATGCTCTGTCTCTCTGTCTCAAAAATAAATAAACTATATATAAAAAAATTAAAAACAAAAAGAATTGGGATTTGGACCAGAATTATGGTTAAGAGGAATTCCCATGATATAATTGTATTCATTCATTTATTTAAAACTATTGAGGAGCTGCTATGGGCGAGGCATTTTGTCAGATGTGGGTCTAGTGATGAGCAAAATAAGCATCATCACTCATTCAAGGAGCTTATAATCTAATTAATGGAGTAAAACATACTCCATTCCTTGTGAAATTTCCTTGTAAAGTTGAAATAAGGAAATATCCGTAAAGTATGTGTGACATGCTGTAGCTAAATAAGCATTAGTTTTTGTTCTGCTTTGTATCTTAATATAGAGGATACCTCACTGTATTCAGTTGTCAAGAAGAGTTAGTATTCAAGTGATATTGATTACCAATTGAATGTGCATCATTAACAGTCTGAGCAATGCAGGGAAGAGGTCACAACACAAATGTACTCTGTAACTTGTGAGCAAATAAGAGTGGGAGGCATGTATCCACAGCAGAAAAGCAGTCATTGCAAAGGTGGGCATTTTAGATACAACACATAATGATTCTGAGGGAATAAAAGAGAGTGGTTAAGAATCTCTTCTGACCCAGTCAACTGAACATAAATGATGTAGATCTTCTTGCTAATATCAAAGTGGTGTCCCTGGGGGTTGATTGTTCTGATGAGAATGAGTGGGGCCAAATTTCAAGTTACTGGGTTCTTTAGATTTGCCCTCAGGGTCCTCTATCCTTTCAGAGAAGACATTATTTCAAGGAGAAATGGAAACAGAGGAATTACGATTGGAGAATGAAGAGTCTTTAAACCAGAGGAAGTGTTTGTGCAGGACAGGGTGACTAGACTAGTAAACCGATTCGAGATGTTCTGGATTTAAAAGGAGAAAAATATTTCAGGAGCAATAGACAAGCAACTGTTACCCTAGACTCATTCCAGCAGTAACTACTGAAGATGTCAAGTTCTGTTACACTAACTTTGACCCTGTTTGCTTCTGTGGCTCTGTATTCTTTGTATACTTCGTATACTGCACTACTTGGAAGCTCCAGACCCAGGCGCTCTTTCTGACCGGGGCTTGCTTTTACACAGCAAAAAGAACCAATCTGGTGAACACTGTTAATATCTTCTTGCTTTCGTTTATTTAACAACATTGGATTTATTGAGTATTTACCAGACACTCATACCAGACACTCTTCTAGACACAGATAAAGCATCAGTAAAAAAAAAAAAAAAAAAAAAAAAAGGCAAAAATCCCCATCCATGTAGAGATCACATTATAATGTGTGTGTAGGAGTTTGGGATAGACAGGGACATAGAAATATAATGATATAATTAAATAGTATTTAAGAAGCTGGTAAGTACTATGTAAAAAGTAGATCAAGGTAAGGTGATCAAAAATGCTGGGGGATGGAATGGTGGCATTGAGGTGGTATTTGAGGGAGACTTGAAGGAGCACAAGGAGCTAGCCTCGAGGATATCTGAAAGGAACAAGTGGAGAGTCGCCCAAGGCAGCTGTGTGCCAGGTGTGTGAAAGATAATCAAGGAGGTGAGTTTGGCTGGAGCAGGGGGAGAAGGGGAGACACTAAAAAGGAACCAGGTCAGAGAGGGACTGCGTTCAGATTTTGTAGGGTTTTGTAAACCATAGTAAGACTTTTCAGTTTCTACTTTTGCCTTAACTATGGATGATGATCTTGATACTCTGCAACCATTGGTCAAATTTCCTTCAACACTTAGTGAAGGCCAATCCATAGTTTTTAACTTTCTAAGAAGATGGAAAGAACTATGGGAGAGAAAGAGTGCTTGTGGGCCCACAAGCTGATGATTGTCTTGAAGAGTACCAAGGTTGGTTGTTGGTATTTGATTATTGGTTTGTGATTGGATGTGCCATCTGAAGGTGTGAATGTACCCCCTCTTGCTGTAGGCATAAACCTTTGGCACAAGAGGATGGTCAGTGATGCAGAGACTCCCAAACCAGGATCTCCCAGAGAGGCCATCAATCAGGATATTCTTCCACAATGCCTGAAGATGTCAGTCACTTTTTAGCTATTTAAACACATCAAAGAGCCATTTCTTGCTCCAGGGCTATTTTCAGATAGTTTGATTTTGTGTAGTTTTAATTTTAGTGGTTGGTTGTCAAAATTTTCATCCATATTTTAGAATATTATCTTTTGGTCTATTATGTTTAAAAAATCATAACTACATTTTAATATTTTGCTTTTAAAATGGGGAATGGAAAACACCATCATAAGAAAGGAAGACCTGAGGATTTTATATTTAATCATAGAAATGTGAGACACTTCCTCCTCTACCTCTTAACTCTGTAGGGGTTTTTCAATGATATCAAAATACATTTCTCATTCCAAACTTAGATGAAAAAAGGCAGTTCAAGAAGTCACCCCTTTAGGGAATGTTGCAGTTTCACTAATAAATAAACCAGAACAAATAGCTGGACACTTGAAAGAATTTGCAAACATATCTATTTCTTCATTTTTCTATTAACACATCTACTTAGGAGCCCATAGATATTTTGATATTTATATGAAGATGGCATGTATTTCATAAACAACGTTCAGGTACTGTAACTTACCCTAACACTGAATTCAGAAGACACCAAATCTAGTGAGATAAATATACTTGAATTAGTTCTAGTCACGAGATTCAGATTCTTCCTAAGGGTGTTAGGTAATTTAGAAGATGAAGTAATGTGATGTGTCTTTGGTGACTTAGAGTACACCGAGGTGACATGTTATCAACCTATATGAGTACAAATCAGGGCCAAGGAATCAGTTGCAGCTCAGAGAGGCTGGGGCATCTGACACTGAGCAGAATAAAAATTGTGGCATTTGAAAGGGGGATGAGGCCAAAAGAAAAGGCATTTTCAAAGCAGGGGAACATTTAAAAATATTTTACTTAAAACAAAAATTTTTCCTACCAATCATTGTCTTCCCCGTCTCAGCCTCCACTCATACTGCCAATACTAGAGATTTGTCCTCTGCCTGATGGTCAGTTGTGTTGTGTTTTCTCATATCTGGGAAGTGTGACTGTCTTCATGTTAAAACAAGTCCCATTCCTCTGAATCCAGGGCCACAGTTAGACAGATAGGAATCTCTCCTTTAAACTTCACCACCAGGGGGTAGTCTGAATCTGACAGTAAGTGAATAGACCAAACTGAAGTGGGTTTGGGAACTTGGGTGGTTTTTGGTCCATTTTTGGTCTTCACACTCTGGGAAGTCCAGTTTTTGGAATGCCTTCTACTTTGGGAATAAAGAAACTTCCCAAAGCAGTTTTGCCTAATCACATTTTGATTGGGTTCTTGACTCCTTCCTCAGCATGACTTCTTACCCTCTGCAGTGGTTCCATCAAGGCTTTAGGTCTATTCCAGACTATGTTCTAATTCCAGAACTTCAATCCTATCCCCTTCAGAGTATGACCCTGAACCTAACACAGGATAAAGTTTTTGAGGTCACGCTAGCTTTGAAGACTTCAAAGCCTACATACCGCTCAGAATGCCAGCGAAATCAATTAGCATTCTGAGTAGCAACTGTCCTATCGTTTATTTCGCCTCTTAAGGACTTTTAAATGTGGGTAGTCTGAGAAGCCAAATGTAACTCCATAATTCTAATTAGAATATAACTTTCAGTGTATCTGATTCATTCAGATGAAGTCAGTTTCATTTTCTTATTTATTTCTTTTTTCTCTTTTTAATTGTAAAAAATGGAAAGAAAATGTTCAAAAGGTACTAGAAACTAAAAATAAAGAGAAATATGTGTTTTTACTTCATAAGTCAGCTCTCTTTGCTAGAGGTAACTATTACTCACAGGTTTTTTTGTTTATCCTTCCAGGAAAAGAAAAAAATGTGTGTACAAAAGCATAAATATATACCCCCCTACGCACACACCACCACCACTTTGAAACAAAGTGGCACCATCTTGTATACATACATCTCTGCTTTGCCTTTTTCAGATTTTTAAATCTGGTATTGTTTTGGAAGTTATCCTTGAGAAAATGTCTTTACTCTGATGTGTAAGTATAAATCTAGAACTCCTTGGTCAATGTTTATGTGTATTTTAATTTTTTGATGGATATTACCAAATTGTCTGCCAAGAAGGATGCCCCAATTTCTAGTCTCATTAACACATCATGAGAGTGCCTGTTTCTCCATACCATGGCCAACACAGCACTTTCAAAACCTTGATCTTTGACTTATATTATATTAGATGAAAAGTTATATCTCACTGTTTGAATTAGTATTTCATTGCTTATGAGTCAAGCTGAGTATCTTCTGACCTGCTAATAAGTCCAATTTTCATTTGGATTGTCATGCTACCATCCAATGTCTTTGAGAATAAGTACAGCATGTAACCTTTGAGATCAGGAATCATATTGTCATTGGTGTTGCCAAAGTCATCTAGTAATTGTGTATAAATATAATATTTTATTATGAAACTCTGTTGAGACAAAGGTACTTTTGTTATTACAGTATGAGAGAAACCTTGTACTTCCCATCTGTCAGGCACTTCCTTAGTCCTATAGCACAACATGACCTATGCTCTGCAGAATGTTTGCACTCTTTCTTTGAAATGAATTTTACTCTTTAAGTGAAAATATTCCTCACAGTATATATATCATGCACTGCTACAAATGGCCAGACTCATTGTTGCCAACTTATATTTGACAGTCTTTTGCAGCACTATTTTAGTCTTGGGAAAAAGCAGATTGGTCATAATTAACATTTAGATATTTCTTTTTGGTAAGCAAACATTTTCATTTAGCATGATCTCTGGCAGTGTTTTTAATTTGAACTGATTGGCTTGTAAACACATAATACACATTAATTGTGGAATGCAGGAGGCTGGCGTTCTCTTACTTTGATAGAAGCTGCCTTGCATAGGTTGTGTTTATTAGCTATTCTCATGATACACATCGTCTGTGACTAATGTGGAAATGCTAATTGATAGTTCATAAAGAACAGACAAAAAGGCATGAATCTATTTAGGGTGAGTGTATATTAAAAGAAATACAATCTTCAAGAGAAACAAAAGTAAAGAAGCAAAGATGTTCTTATCAATATTGTGACCAAGTATTTTCTTAAATGGTTTTCCTAGTAAATGAGGACTAGTAGCCTCAGGGCAGGGGAAATATTATGGGATTAAAATGAAATTGGTGCCATTAATCTCAATGTCTAAAGACTCTTACAAGTACTGGGAGCTATAATACAATGTTTTTGGTGAGAATTGGAATATTCTTGGCCATGGTTTTAAAGCATATATTAACAGTATATTCCTTTGATGGAGCCTAAAGTTCTCTTACTTATTTTCCACCCCTCTACCTGTGATAAGCAGACTTTAAGGTGGACCCCATGATATCCCTCTGTTGGTGTTCACACCCTTGTATAATCCCCTCCCCTAAATGCATGTGGAATTGGTGAGTTGCTTCTAAACAATAGAGGATGGCAATGGTAATGGTTTGTTGCTTCCATGATTACAATATAGTATATAGGACTTTGTCTTCCTAACAGACTTGCTCCAGATACTCCCTTGCTGGCTCTGAAGTGAGCTGTCACACTGTAGGCTGCATATGTCAGGAAGGGAGGCCCACATGGCAAAGAACTGAGAGCAGCCTGGGGAAGCTAAGGGCCTCAGATCTACAGGTATAAGGAACTGAATTCTACTAGCAACTATGTGTGAGCTTGGATAGGACCTTAAGTCTCAGAGGAGACCAAAACTCTGGTAGATACCTTGATTTCAGCTTTATGAGACTCCAAAGCAGACAATCCAGATAAGCTGTGTCCAGCCTCCTGACCTATAGAAACTACAGTAGTCAAATATGTGTCATCTTAAGCTGTTAAATGTGTGGTAATTTGTTATACAGCATAGAATATAACATACCACTGGCAAAAAAACATGCCCTGTGGCATATTGTATTTTTGTTCAAAATATTCACTGCCTTTTTCTGGGGGCAAATTTTACTTCCCTGCTCCATTGGCATCATGTTATATGGGATGCTCATCCCAATAGGATTATACTTTCTTGTACTTTGAACTCAGAAATGATCATCTGATTTTTCTTTGGCTCAGAGAATGTGATAGAAGCAGAAACTTTAAGAGCCAACCTGAGGTTGTCCATCTTTCTCTTTTCTTTCTTTACTTATCTATGATCTACATTGGACATATAGTGGCAACAAAAAGTAAACATTTATTTTTATAAGCCACTGAGATTTTATGTTTCTACACCATAATATAGTCTTTCCTTCTGAGGAGGAAAAGTTCTGTCAGACACAATCGAGTCATGTTGTTGTGCAGAGTTTTAGAAATTTTGTATTTCATTGGCAGACTTTCTCTAGATGCCTTCCTTCCCTCATTGTATTATCCTCCATTGGTGACTGACTTGCATATCATTCTGCTTCTCTGCCGTCCAGAAACCGTCTGGTATAATAGGGCAGTGTGGAAATGGATATTCTTGGACCTTTCATCTGAACTCTTCTTGGGATTAGGACAGAGTTTAAGGGGAGGGAAAGATGAAGTGCACTATTTGAGCTGTTAGGAAAAGGCTTTCCGTGGGCTGATTTTTGCATCCTCCTTCTCATCTTTGTGGAAGAAAGATCTCAAAGATCAAGGTCAGTATGGGGTTTGTTCAGGGGAAAAGGATCAGAGAGAACATTTTGTCTGCCTCTTGCTTAGAAAAGGAATTCTCAAGATCATAAATGGTACAGCCCAGTTCACCAAGGCAGGGAACACAGTCCTAATTAGTAATGAAGAGTGTTTCTCTTTCAAGACTGTCCACAATGCTTTGACTTCTCAAGAATCAGCCATGTTAAGGGATGCCTTGGTGGCTCAGTCAGTTAAGCATCCAACTTTGGCTCACGGCATGATCTCATGCTTCATGGATTTGAGCCCCACATCAAGCTCTGTGCTCACAGCTCAGAGCCTGGTGCCTGCTTCAAAAATAAATAAAAATTAAAGAAATTGTTAGAATAAAAAAGAATCAGCCATGTTAAGGAGCTGGTCAAGGATTTAGTAATTTTTTAAAAAAATATTCCTAGAATCTCTCTCATGGGAGACCCAGTAAACATTGCTGATAGCACTTAAATATTTAAGGACAGGATAATAGAGGAAGCCAAGAGACTATGTTTCACTCAAATGCTGCCTCAAGTTGATCTTTTAATGAAAGACATGAAATTTCTGGAATTTGTGTTTCTCTTTTGCCACAGAATAGAGACTATATCTAAAATTGTTTTGGAAGTATTTTACTGTGAAACAGGGTACATGGGAATTTGTGCATTCATTTCTACATGATAGTTAACTTTGGCTTATATTGACCTAGGATTATCCTGGAGTGAGACTGCCTGGGTTTGAATTCTTACTCTGCCATTTAATTTGCTTTGTGACTTTGGATAAGATTCTTTAACACTCTGTGACCCAGTTTCCTCATCTGTAAAAGATATTTTCTCCTTTGATTATTGTGAGAATTAACTAGTAAATGTAAAGCATCTGCTTAATCACGCTAACCTACTCTTGGTATTACCACACATGCTTCTCAGTGGAAAAACTTCTGACCTTATAATTTAAGTAGAGGCCTCATATTATATATCCAAAGTAGCATTTCATTCATTTTCAGCTCTTCTTTTCCTGTGTATCCAGATTGACTACATCACACATGTATTAGAAGACCTGTAAAAATCACAGCTTTCTTTAAGCCTCTTTCTTGTTATAGTCCCCCTACCAGCTGTTTGCTCTCTAGCAACTAAGTTGGAACTACAGTTTAAAAAATCAAGTTATGCTAATGAAGGGGGAAAAAGATTTTTGTTTTAGATACAGTCACTTGCTTTTTTTTGTTCTAGTTCACGAAGTGAGATGATTTTCTTTACCTGGCTATCAACTAAATGCAATTGTTCTGACATACACCATTCCCATTCGTCATTAGCAGCTCTACCTAGCTGCATCGCATAATACTATTTCCTTCTAGGGCAACAGACTTGACCTCTGGACAGGACAGAATTGATAATTAATTGGTGGAGTCTGAGGAAAACTGGCCATTAGGAGAAGGCATATAAACTAAATTAGAGCCTGAAGTAGAGTGTCAAAATCAGGTTAGATCCAAATGAGATTAAAGTTTGAGAAGTTTCTGATCATAGTGGGCAGGTTTGGACCAACAGAAGGCTTTAGGATGGCCATGATTCTTGTTGTTCAGTATCCAGAAGATAAGGATGGGAGGTGTGACTGGAAAAAGATGAAGGATCTGAAGCATGGCCCAGCCCTAGAGAAAAAAATCTCTATAGGAATTAGGGAAAAGGGTCAGGACCACACTTGTCCAGGGTAGAGGGCTAAGCCAAAAATAGTCTCTGGAGTCCTGAATATATGGTAGGGGTAGATAGGGAAGGCTGTAGCTCACTGATTGTTTTGGAACTAAGGACACTGTTCCCTTAGAAATGTTTACATATGCTAGAGAGAGGTTCAGAGAGAACCACTGAGCCCAGTTGCACTGGACCAGGGGACCTGGCTATGGCTAAAATCCCAAGAGGAATACACTATTACTGGCAGCTTGGGTGAGCCTGAGAGAGAGACAATTTAAATCTGAAGGCATTATTTTCTTTGCCTTCTCAATGTATAACCTATTTTATTTTTAAAGGGGTCAAAAACACAACCTCTACTATTGTTAGCCTCCAGCTGTTTGCTGACATGTGTAGAAATAGAACTTTGGAAGGAGCTGGTCCTTGACCTCATCAGTATGTGCAGTTTCACCTTTTTGTATCTAGAAAAGGATTTATGTAAATGCCCTTATCCAAAATTGGACTTGAATATCATGTTTGATTCTAATTAATTTTAATATTTATTTAAATAAAGCCAATTTAATAAACTTGTAAGGGTAGTTAACTGTTACCTAATTTATAAAATCTTACCAAATTTACTTTGGAGATCTAATGATAATGGTGGTTAAAACTTTAAATCTTAAGAGTGTGTTTTATTAGAAGACTACATCATTATAATAAGGCTAAATGGGATCTTCTTAGTAAAAAACAACTGATAGAATAAATTGAATGTATTTAAATTTTCACATTTTTATACATGTATTTTTATGATAAAATAACGTATTAAAAAGATACTTTTAAGCTAATTATAGTTTTACATAGAAAAATTTTGTCAAAAGAAAATTATACCTTGTTGGGTTTTAAGGGATTTTATTGTTTATTAGGGGAATGAGGAAGATTCAACTCTGATTTGAGAGATTTTCTTTGAACCTTTGGTAGTCAAAAAAAGAAGTATATGTATGGCTATTCAAACACATGTTATAGCCAAAGTCTGGAACAGGTGATTTTTGACAATAGATAGCAAAATGTATAATTAACTTAAACAGCTGGCTAAGAATGAAAGTGTCATGCAGGGGAAAAAAAAGATCTCCACAGTAAGCCAAATAACACTGCTAATAGCCAAATGCAGCATTAGTTGGCTAAACATAGATTTGCTGACTTTCCAATATATATTGGTCATTAGCCAACTGAAACAACTGAAGTCAACATTATCATCTAACAAATGTTACCTCATTTGAAATTCAGACTATAGCTCATAACATTTGGTGACAGATTGATTTTAAGTCAATGGGGAAATTGTTTTTAAAATATGTTAATGTGTTTTTCCCTTTTGCATTTCTATGTACATGATCTTCTGACTAGTTAGTCTGATTCATCCATTTACCTAATATAGCAGTCTTTTAGCTATAGATTAATCAGGTTTTGAATAGAAAAAATAATTATGAAGGGTTGAATTTGTCAAGAGATAAAATCATTTTAGGACTGCCTGGCTGGCTCAGTCAGTGGGGCATGTGACTCTTGATCTCAGGATTGTGGGTTCAAACCCCATGTTGGGTGTAGAGATTACATTAAAAAATCTTAAGAAAAAAAGAGGTAAAATGATTTTTGAAAGTCTTTAGTATTTTTAGTGTGAACTTTGTTTGCCTATTCAATGACCAGTACATTTCCTTTCTTTTTTTTCTAACAGTCTTGCGATTTGGTTTAGTTACTCCATTGGGCCATGAGCCTTAAGAAAGATATATGTCTGCACCAGCCCAGGGATAAATTATGACTGGTCTGAGCCAATCATGCTGTCCTTTGCTTTGCCAAAGATTAGTTTAGGTATCAGCATATGATAAAATTCTGAAAAATGAGATGCTGAGGATAATTCTGATCAAGGTTTTCTTTGCTATAAAAAGTCACAGGAAATGTTGTTTTAGCATCTAATTGAATGCGTGATTTGGGCAAATGGTTATATCATTTGGTTGTTAGTGAGAGTGAGTTTAAAAGGCTTGTGGTATATAATATAATTATAGAAGAAGCACTGTGTGTTAAATATAATTAGCATTAAAAAACTAATTATTCAGGGAATATACCCCTACCACACACACATGGACACTGAGGTACTCACTAGAAAGCCTAATAAAAAATAAATGCCAGTACAAGTGTTTATAAGAATGTGGGGCAACAGTAAACTCTTATACGCTCCTGTTGTATATTGTACTTCAATTTTGAAAAGTTTACAAAACAAATAAATAAAAGAATCCAACAGAGGAAAAAGTAGTTTTCTTCTGCTGCTAGATATTATTGTGCCTGCCTGGGACACCTTGGATGGTGGCAGCTTTCATGTGGCTGCCAACTGGTTAAGGATGGCAGGGGACCTGTCTTTGATGATGTAGTTGAGCACTGAATTAATAAACCTGGAATGAACCTACCTTGGGAATAATCACATTGGATAATGCATTTCTTTACTGTCTAAGCCAAATTGAGTTGGCATTGTCTGCTAATTATAGCTGAGGGCATTGTAACTGGTAATTGTTCATTAACATATCAAGAGCCACACCTGACCATCCAGAATATAGTGTTTCTTTCATAATATAAAGAAGAGAGTTCTCCCATCATTAAGAAAGAGACACAGAAATAGTTCACACAGGAATAAGGAGGGTATAACATGAGGGGAGTTCATTTGAGAAAGGAGAAACATACCATTCCAATACAAAGAATTATGGGGATAGAGGCAAAGATGAGATATGGACTACTCCTGACTGACTGAAGTCCTAGACAGATGGAGGCATAATAGATAGAAACTGTAAATCAGAGCATCTTTTGCACCAATTTATATTTGATATTCTAGGCTAAGATCATATTGTAAAAGAGGGAGAGTGCCTCAGTTCTAGAGAGATAGTGTTGGCAGAGGGTGGACCTCAGTGTGGCTCGTCTGAGCCACTTTGTTTTTCATGTAATAGAGATAGGAAACCCAAACCCTAGGATTCCTTTGAAGTATGGAGAAAGAAAGATAGCCAGGGGTTTGGTGGGGAACTTAGCAGAGAAGATAGTGGCTGTAAGGACAAACAGGTAGTGACTGCAGTGTCCAAGGACTTTTTGACAGACTACCTAGGATTCATGGTTGGCCTGAAGGGAGGTTGCAATACTACTGAGAGCCAAGATGGGTTCACGGCAGTAAAGAGGACCACCAGGCCCTGACCACACTGTAGGAGACCAGGTCATGATTTAGTTCTTTAGTATAGATACCAGAAATGGATGCTAGCAGGGTCACTAGTGATGAGACAGACAAGGAGGTATGAGTTGATTAAGAGCAAAGGATGCTACACGAGGCATTTAGTATAAATATGGGACTCAGTTCCTATGCCAGCGAAGGATTCAGTAAGCCATGCTCAGGTGACACCTTGGGAAGACCAGGTAGAAGGTGAGGAGAACTAAAAGGGTGAAAGAGACTGAGCACTCCTAAGAGAGAATCTAAACCCAACATTGTGTTTTCTTTGTGCTTCACTGACCGTTACAGGCAGTCCTTGGTTTGAATCTTGACCCCATTGCTTACTAACTGCATGACTAAGGTAGATTATTTAAACGTCATGAACTTTAGTTGCCTCCTGTAGAAAGAATGAGAATAATAAATTGTACACCAGGGCTATTGTGAGCATTAAAAGTTACATCTATAAAGTACCAAACACAAACCAGACTAGGAAGATTACTTTGACATGAACCATATGAGCATGCTTTTCTCTTGCAAAGACCAGAGTAGAAGTATATTCTTACAGATGTAGCACATTGGGTGCTTTAGCCCAAGCAGGAGACTTGTTATTTGGGGGCAATCTGTGACTTAAAGATCAGAGCAATGGTTACCCCCTGGGATTCTCTATCCTGGTTGATCCTGGAAGTGAGAGTGACTTGATATCAGCTACATTTTTCTGGTTCTGCTGAAATCGAGTTATGATTGATCCAGGACCTGGGAAGAAGACAGAGCTTTAAGGTGAAGAGATAAATTTGGTCCAGCTTTGGTGGGTTGGGGTAGTCTAGGGAATATGAGATGAGAGGAAACCTCAAAGGTAGTCTCCTCCCTCATATGCCTTTCACCCCTCCATCAACAAGAAAACATCCTTCAACTTACCTCACACTTTAGTTCTAAACATTCAAGCCCCATCTGTATTCATAATAACATCTACCTAACACCTCCATATATTTGCCAATAGAAAACACCTCAGTGTAGTTGTTGAACGGAGAAGGAAACAGTTGTCCATAGGTAGGCAGCAGAGGTGGTATCTTTGCTTTCACTTTCTAGAGATGGGAATGTGGCCTTGTTGTGATGGCCTTCAATAGTGGAACATTTGAGCCAATTGTCTGTTTTGTAAATTTAGTACAGGATTTTGACTTGATTGGGAAAATAGCTTCATTGGGACAAAGAATTAATTTGACTGTTGTATTTGTGTGTTGGGGCTGCTATAACAAAATACCACAGAGTTGCTTAAAACTAAAAAATATTGTCTCAAAGTTATAGAAACTAGAAGTCTGAAATCAAGGTGTTGGTGGGGCCACACTCCCTCTGAGACTTTGAGTAGAGTCTTCCTTGTCTTGTCCCAGTTCCTGGTGGTTGCTTGTAATCCTTGACATTCCTTGGCTTGTAGCTTCATCAGTCTAATCTCTGCCTTCACCAGCCATGGTGATATTCACATAGTGCCTATCTCTGAGTCCAAATTTTCCCTTATGAGGATATCAGTCATATAGGATTAGGGCCCATGCTAATAACCTCATTTCAACTTATTATATCTGTGAATACCCTACCACCCCCCCACCCCAAAAAGTCCCTTTCTGAGATACTGGGGAACTCCTTTTTTGGGGGTGATGCAGTTGAACCTATTATAGTTGACTCTCTGGTCCTACAAAATTCATGTTCTTTCCACATGCAAAATACATTAATTAAGTCTGTCCCAACATTGCCAAAAGTCTTAATCATTTCAGCATCATTTCTAAGTCCAAGATTTCATTTAAATATCATCAACTAAAAGTTCCATATCTTATCATCTAAATCATCCAAATTAATTACTGGTGAGACCAGTTTATGATTCAGCCTGGGGAATGATTCTTCTCCATCAGTGAACTTGTGAAGCCAGACAAGTTATATGCCTGTGAAGTGCAATGTTAGGATCAACACAGAATAGACATTTCTTTTTCAAAAGGGAGAAATCAGAAGGAAAATAAAGAGTCACAGAGCTGAAGAGAGTCTGAAATGCAGAAGGGCAAACTCCATTACATTTTTATTTATTTATTTATTTTTATTTCATTTTATTTTATTTTATAGTTTATTGTCAAGTTGGTTTCCATATAACACCCAGTGCTCATCCCAACAAGTATCCATTACATTTTAAATAGGAAGTTTGAGATTTCTCATGGGCTTGATGCTCTGCCCCCCAAGGCACACCATGATGGCATCCTTAACCCTTGGGTCCTAGGAGGTAGCCATGTCCTGTGGAACTCAGGAAATAAATATCTCTGCAGAGAAAGAGAAGATATATGTATTTATATATATTCAGGAATATATTGGCTTACACAGTTATGGGACTGGCATGTCCTAAATCTTCAGGGCTGAGTGGCAGTTGAAGATTGACTTTAGGAATTGGCTTACACAGTTATGGGGACTGGCATGTCCTAAATCTTCAGGGCTGAGTGGCAGTTGAAGATTCAGGGAAAAGTTAATTGTGCAGTATTGAGTCCAAATGTAATCTGGAGGCAGAATTCCTTCCTCTTTTGGAGATATGTCTTTTCTTTTAAGACCTTCAGTTGACCGGATTAAGCCTATCCACATTATGAAGGATAACCTGCTTTAGTCAAATCATACTAATCAAATACTGACTCAAATCATAATCACAACTAAAAAATACCTTCATAGTACCATTTAGACTTGTGTTTGACCAAACCACTGGACAGCATAGCTTATAGCCTAGCCAAGTTGACACATAAAATTAACCATCACAGATGCATAAAAATATTCCCTTTCTAATATTTTAACTCTTCATTGGGGTTGAGTATAACAAAGGAAGTAGGATATAAATTTAGCTATGTTTTCACTTAATTTGGAAGATGTCCTCTCTACTCATTTACAAAGAAGAAAGTATATAAAAGCAAGTAGCAAAATTAGACTCTTGATTTCTCATCTTTTGTCTTTAAACTTTGTAGTCACATTAAAATAAAGTCTTTGTATGCATGTATGTGTGTAGGAGGGTGGGTAAGAGAGAGGCAGACTGAAGGAAGGAGACACAGAGTCAGAAAAGGAGAGATAACTTTATGTGGTGACAGATGGTGACTGTGTTTAATGTGTTGAGCATTTCATGATGTGTATAAATGTCGAATCTGTATGCTGTACACCTGAAACTAATATTTCAACTATACTACAACTTAAAAATATAATAAAATGATCGTAGATTGAAACATAGAAGTTCCAAGAAGGAATGAAGAGTATTGAGAAGGGTAATTATGTAGCTAAATATAAATAACATTGATTGTTTTAATATTATTATTAAAAAATAATAAAAATATCTTTGAGGATTATAAAATAGTAGTGGTAAATGTATAACAATAAGCACAAAGGGCAGAAAAGGGGTAGAAAGTTAACTATTGTAAGGTTATTGCATTTTAGAGGAAGTGGTAGATGTAGTAATTAACTCTGTGGCAGATCAAGTATGTTTACTACAATCTTTAGGAGAACCACCAAAATTAATACAAAATTATAACTAAAAAACAATAGAGGAGATAAAGAAGAAAAATTAAAGAAATACTTGATTATCAAAGTAAAAAGAACAGGAGAAATAAAGGAATGAAAGACTACTAGAATACATTTTTTTAAAAAATGGTAGAGTTGCATACTTAAGCACAACTATATAAAAATACTCTAAAGGTAAATGGACAAAATATTCCAATTAAAGGGAAATAGTTCATATTATATTTAAAAATACCCAAATCCATGCTGTTTATAAGACAAGCAATTTACATGTAGGGACACAGATAAAATGAAAGTAAAATTATGGGAAAAAGATATACCAGGTTATCAGTAACTGAAAAAGAGGTTGGTGGCCAGACTTTAAGGAAAAAGCATTTGTAGAGATAAAGAGAAATGTTTCATAAAGCTAAAATGGTCAGTTATATAGAGAGACAGAACAATCCTAATTTCATATAAACTTGTTAAAATAGTCCAAAACATATACACAAAAACTGACAGAACTAAAAGAAAAAATAGACACACCCACACCATAGTTACGTGTGTTAATAAATCTCTCCAGGAGATGATAAAGTAAGTGGACAAAATATCAGCAAAGACCAGGAAGTGTTGAGCAAAATAATAATCAACTTGGTGTAAATGATATGTTCAGAACACTGAATCCAAGTACCACAGAGTATATATTCTTTTCAAGCAAACGTATGTTAAAATAGACCTTATACTAAACAATACAGCAAGGGTCAACAAATTTCAAAGGATTGCAGTCATACAGTATATGACTGATTGCCGTGGATTAATCAAGAAACCAATGATAGGACAATAATTAGAACATTTATAAATGCTTAAAAAATTAAGTATCACATTTCTAAGTAATCCATGGAAAAGAAACAAAAATTACAAAAAATGAACTGAATAATATAAGATCTTTAAAAACCTATGGAATGCTACTAAAGTAGGACTTGGAGGGAAATCTATCCCTTTGAAAGTGTAAGTAGAACAGAAGAAAGATTCGAAATCAGTTATCTAAGTTTCCATCTCAAGAAAATTTTGAGGAAATGTAATTTCATCTGCTTTTGGGGAATTTAATTCATCTTTTTAATTATAAAATGATGGAATTACGAAACTGTCTGTTTCCCGTGGTAACTATAATGCTTTAAGTATACTATACAACACTTAAAATTGAAAACACATTAAATAATAATGGCATTAAAGTAATTTTAGGAGAAAATCGGGTATAATGCTAAAATGAGTTAAAATTCAGCTTTAGTGTAGTAACAGAACAAGAAAGGAAAAGTAATGTTCAAAATGTAACTACCTCCATTGAATTTGCATAGATAATAGAAGCTAGTCCAATAACTGCTTGAAGCAGGTATGTCCAGTTTTGTCCAACTCCAGGAATTTTCCTTCCGGTATGACTGAAAAAAAATTGCATGTTCTAGGTAAGAATACTTATATGCCTAAAACTAACATTTGAAGTAATAATTTTAAAATACTGAGTTTGATTAGGAGGCGGAAAGGGTCTGGAATGAGGAAAAGAAGATATTGGATTATGGGGAAAATACCTTTTTCAGTGCAATATTTGTTCTCTCTAGTATGGTTATAATTTACTTATCTCTTCCTTTCCTGTTTTTATTTTTGCAGATTTATAGCTCATTATCAAGTTCCTGTTACTTTACTCTTTTTTGGCTTTACTTCTTAGTGCTTTAGCTTTGTTTTTCTTCCTACATCAAGAATAATAAAGCAAGACCATGGTAACTGTGGATTTTACCTTCCTCAGAAAGTTTAGGATGATAAAGTCAATCATTAAGGATTTTATTTGCATACTCTGATCTCATCTAGCAGTACTGCCCTCTGATCTAGGCAAGCATAGCCTCTGTCTCTGAGGCATAGACCAGGGACCCTGGGCTTTTGAGAGTCTTTATCAATATTTTCTTAAGTCCCTTTTCAAAGCCTGATACTGAACAGGGCTGCCAGTGCCTTCCAGATGAGGCAACTCAGGAAGTTTGTAAGTCCTGGTCCCTATTTTCCCCCTTTGGGACTCTCTCAAACCCTCTATGCTATAAGAGTAGGTTAACTAGATGCTCAGAAATATTCTGGGATTTGGTCCTATGGGGTCATTCTTGGGTCCTTTGGCCTGGAACTGTTCCCTGAAGAGCAGCGTGGCAAGTAGATTATTCCTACTGGCTAGTGTGGTATTTCTTTAGTGGGGATGCATGATGTTGGGTCACAAGAATGGAGATATCGACTGACTGGGTGACTCTCATGTCAGAGACAAGAAGGGTTTATGGCTCTGAGCTACTAGTGTTCAACCACTCTTCTTAGCTTGAGGCACTTGTGTGAATCTGTGCATTAGGTATGGCTCTTCCTTGTTCTGATCACTGCATTGCCTCTGATCGACATTACCCAAGGAATGGGGCCACCTTGAGAACTTTGAGACTTCTCTTCCTCTGACTAATGTGTCATCAAGCACACCTGGACAGGTCTTTAGCCATCCTGAAGTGCAGACATTCTTTGAGGCAAATGAGGCTGCTTTTGTTCTGTTTTCAAGCCTCTTGTCTGTCCTGCCCCCTAGAAGTGGTGTTTGGAAGGCAGGGGTGTAGTGTGGTCAACGCTGAAAATGATCACTTTTTAGGAATGACATGCTTACACTCTAGAACTCAAGAGAAGAGATGGTTAGAAGATATGTTTCCTTATGCTTATGCTGTAAAATTGAGAATAGTAAATTTATCATTCTCAGAAAATTATCATTCACATTTTTCTGCATATGTTGAGTTAAACATGCATTTATGTTTATCATCAAGGAAGCACAATACCAACCTTTGAGAGAGTCATTGAAAGCCAGTATTCATGGGAAGCATGAGGGGTAGTGCAGTGCCATGAGTAATGCCGTAACCACCATTGGTTAAGTAGTATTTATTTACTAAGAGGCAACAAGATCTATGTTGTTTCCATACAAACATGTTCTGATGAGCCATGATATTGTGGATAATAACAGCATTATTACTTTTTTCTCATAGTGGGAGATATAAAATCATACAGGAATGACTAATTTAACAGGAATGACATATTTAACAATAAAGGACATGATGAGGGGTGCCTGGGTGGCTCAGTTCATTAAACATCTGACTATTGGCTCAGGTCACGATCTCATGGTTTGGTAGTTCAAGCCCTGCGTCATCAGCATGCTGTCAGCGTGGAGCCTGCTTGGAGTTTTCTCTCCCTTTCTCTCTCTGCCCCTCCCCTGCTTGCTCTCTCTCTCTCTCTCTCAAAATTAAATAAATAAATTTTTTAAAAATTAAAAAAAAGGAACACGATGAGATAGTTCTTGGACTTAAATAGGAATAGGTGTTGCCTGAACACCCTGAAGAATCTTCCCATGAAGAATCTTCCCATCAAGAATCTTGACAATAAAAAATATTAACTACCTTTTTACTCGTATCTTTAAATCTTTATTGATAAGTAACTATACCTCACATGGACCTATAAATTTTATAATGCGCTTTAAATAAAATTGTTTATATAAACAGGGGGTCTCACACATCCTAGGGGCAGCCCTGGATGAGAGAAACAAAGAGGACTTTGGAGTTGATAGCTAATATCTTGGCCTCTAGGCTACATCTGTGATATAAGTTCTGAGAATAAACTGAACCAGGAAGGGCATACCTAAGTCAAGCTTATACTGCCATGTTGCCAGAGTGGAGGTCATGAATCGTCACTAAGGAAAGCAAGATCATAACCAGGAAGATAGCAGTTTGTTTCAAAGACTTGATAAGGGATAAGGCTGGAAATGTAAGAACTAGTGATGAAGTTTGTGGTCAGGAGAGTTGGAAACAGGCTGGACGCTATGATGGGCAGTCATTTGCATAGTTCAGATTAGACCAGTAAGGGCTATAGACTCTATGAAAACTCTTTTATGTAGGATCTGGCCAATAGATGGAGCAGAAGTGGTACCTTAGGGGAACCATTATCAACTCAACATGGAAATTAAAACTGGGTGCTCCCTGAAAGCAGAGACTGATTTTGATTTATCATTGGAATCACAGGCTCTTTCTTCTTGCCTAAGATATAGCAGAAGCTCAGGAGATGCTTGTTGGATAAATGAATTAAAACACTCAGTAGAAAGAATAAGGTTTTGTCATTTTGAGGACTTGAAACATGGAGAAGCCAGATCTACCAAAGTTGCCTTAAATTTCCATGAGAATATTTCCTTCTACTTAATTGGAGAGGAAAAAGTGAGTTATGTAGTCAAGTTGGAATTTGGGATCATAAAAGAGGTCAGTAAAAGGGGTACCATACTGGGAGGAAATTAGGGGTTTCTTTCTCCTAAGAGCACCCATTTCTATGCACACAAAAAGCAAAATTGAATCCAGAGGTTTACTAAGAGGTGACATAGTCTCTTACTGCTAATGGGACCATAGTTTTTATTGTGGCTCAAGACATATGAGTTAACTACAACTTTCTATTATGGTCTTCCTTACATTCGTCCCAGAGAGTGAACAGGTCTAATTCCATTAGTAATTCTCTTGTTTTCCTGATTCTGTTGATAAAACAGAATCGTACAACTTCATCTTGTCCTTCATCTGCTTGTCCCCATATGTGTGTCCCTAAAGTAGGAATAATCTTGCAATCTGAGGTGCTTTCTTTGGCTGGCTCTGTAGATGCAGCATAGGAGACTTCACCTTGGATTGTGGTGCTTGGTGGGTCTGCTGTAATTTTGAGATGGATTAAGTACTTATTTTCTATAGGATGGAGGTAAAAAGAGTGGCTGCTTATGTATTTTGACAATGTGTCTAGAAGAGAGAACCTATGGAGGAAGGAAAGCGAAAAGTAAACTCACTTGCATTTTAATTCCCTCTCCCCTGACACACGTGTTTCTTTACTGGTGGTAATTATGGGTTGGTATTATATTAGTCATGCCTTTACATTGATTTATGTCACCAGCTAGATAGTGGGTGCTTCTATGTAACGATTTCTTTGAGGGCACGTGTTTTTCCCAAAGGTACTTTAACACAGCATATAGGGAACATGCCAACCTCTGTAGCCTTTTATCTGGCACCAATTCTTTTTTAGTCAATCTATCATGATTCAACTTATTTCAAAACACAACAAATGAGACCATTTTCTAACCTATACTGTGAACTGCAAGGCATTCTTCGAATATGATTTCATACAACAGTGTGCTTCCATGCAGGGTGGATACTGGTCACCGTGTTGTTGTTGCCCTGATAAGGCTGCTGTGAAGTCAGACATTCACTGAACAACACTTCCCTTTGGGATGCAGTTCTTAGCTTCCCCAAGGCACAAGTAGCTGAAGCTCCAGACCTAAGTCTCTATTTTCTTCACATCACTCAAAACAGACAAGTCATTAATATTGGGGTGACATAGGGGTGACCCTTCTACTCACTTTCTTTATGAGGATCCAGGCTAGGCCTTGCATCCAATGCATCATTTCTGTTGCTGTCTTCATGCAGCATCCTCCCTCTGCACCATCACCCCTGACAGCTCTCTAGGCTTAATGTAAAAATACAGGTATGCCCTGGAATTTACAGGGATTTATGAACACTACAGAGAATAAAATGTTGAAATCACTAATCAGGGAAATGCAAATCAAGATTATTTCACACAGGTTAGAATGGCTATCATAAAAAACAAAAGATAAATGTTGGTGAGGATGTGGGGAAAAGGAAACCCTTGTACACCCTTGGCAGGAATGTAAACTGGTTCAGCCACTATGAAAAACAGTATGGAGGTTTCTCAAAAAATTAAAATTAGAACTACCATATGATTCAGTAATATATACAAAGGAATTGAAATCAGGATCTCAAAGATATATCTGCACCCCCATGTTCAGTGCAGCAGTATTCTCAATAGCTAAAATATGAAAATAACCTATATGTCCCTTGATAGATGAATGGATTAAAAATATTGTATGTAAATACATACAGTGGAATATTATTCAGCCTTAAAAACAGAAGAAATCTCTGCCATTTGCAACAACATGCATGAACGTAGGCCATTATGCTAAGTGAAATAAGCCAGACACAGAGGGATAAATACTACATGATACCACTTATATGAAGAATCTAAAATAGCTAAACTCATAGAAGCAGAAAATAGAATGGTGGTAACCAGGGGAAGGAGGAAATGGGGAGGTGTTAGTCAAGGGTACAAAGTTTGTTGTGCAAGATGAAGAAGTCCTAGAGATGTACTATATACAGCATAGTGCCTACCTAATAATACTGTTCTGTGTGCTTTAAGTTTTGCTAAGAGGGTAGATTTTATGTTAAGTGTTCTCGTCACACACAAAAAGAGAACAAGAAGAAACATTTGGAGATGATGGATATGCTTAGGGCATAGATTGCGGTGATGGTTTCAAGGATGTAAACTTATCTCCAAACTCATCAAGTTATATATATTAAGTATGTAGAGATTTTTGTATGTCCATCATAGTTCAGTAGTTTATATATTTAAAAAAATGCAGAGCGGCAGTAGAGAAGAGTGCAGTATTCATGCAGGCTAGTTGGGGGTATAATCCTTGAGTATTAATACTGACACACTTAAAGTCTATGGTGTAACTGGCAGAATCCAGCCACAATCCTTGCTCAACTTCTAGTTAGTACCTCAACTGGACTCCACTCTTGATCTTCTGTGTTAAGAATGAAGGCAAGTGGGCTATGCTGTCTGTCACTCAGACAGCATGCAAAAATATGTAACTTAGTGTTTATTAAATGCTTTCTGATAGCATTACTTAAAGAAAAAAGGCTGTTTTCACCCTCATCTTGAATGTGAATTATGATCTTCAAAGAGTGTGCTAGATATTTCTAACCAGAATAGGTGTAAGTATTAAGACTTTGATTCCATTAAAAAAATACATTCTATTTTTATTTTCTGATAGTTCATTCAAAATTTAAAAATATATATACATATTAAGAGAGTTCTCTTTAATAATTCACTATAACAAAATTCTGAGGCATACTCTACTTTCTCTATTTTTTTTATCTCACAATCAATAATTTTATTTGCTATGGCTCTCATTTTGTGGGCCAGTATTGATTACTCCCTTCTTTTACCTCCCAGTTTCTTCAGAGTTCTCCAGAAACTGGTCCAGTGTGCTTTTTGATGCCTGCTTGCTGTTCATCTTTCGAGTCTGACTCAGAAGTCAGGAAGGATGTTACACGTCTACTTTCAGGAAGGTGAGATTATGTGTTCATTCTTAGAACATCTAGAATTCATGATGTAGATTACTCTAGATGGTACCTTGAAGAACATAAAACAGTCCTGTTGCTCTTATTTCTATCCAAATAGATTTTTTTTCCTGATAGGATAAGGTCCATTGATTTCTTATAATTTCTGTAAACAGAATCTTTAGATAGAATGCCTTTCCCCACCTAATTTCTAATAAATTAAAAGTAATGTAATTTAAAGCAACATCTTGAAAATAGATATAAAAACTTGGCAGACAATATAGTTAACATTTTTTTAAATTTTTTTTTATTTATTTTTGAGAGACAGAGAGAGACAGCGTGAGAAGGGGAAGGTCAGAGAGAGAGAAGGAGATACAGAATCCGAAGCAGGCTCCAGGCTTTGAGCTGTCAGCACAGAGCCCGATGCGGGGCTTGAACCCACGAACCGTGAGATCATGACCTGAGCCGCAGCCAGACACTTAACCGACTGAGCCACCCAGACGCCCCTAGTTAACATTTCTTGAACATTTGTTATGAACCTAGAACTAGACTAAAGGCATTCCATGGATTAACTAATTTATCCTTTACAGCAATCCAGTGTGTAGATACTCTTATATGAATTTTACAGATGAGCAAATTGAGGCTTTGAGAAGTGATGTTGCCCATAGGAGACAGATATGGGTGGTTGGGCAGGGTTCTAATGCAGTCAGTGTGACCCTGTAAGCCATACTCCTAATCACTGTGCTATGTAGTTGCCTTCAACAGTTGCCTGAGACTAATGTCCCTAGGGATTTTTTTTTTTTACTTTCTTTTTTTTTTTTTTTTAAACTTTATAGTTTATTGTCAGGTTGGTTTCCATATAACACCCAGTGCTCTTCCCCACAAGTGACCTCCACCAAGACCATCACCCCCCTTTACCTTTTCCCCTTCCCCTTCCCCCCTCAGTTTGTTTTCAGGATTCAAGAGTCTCTCGTGTTTTGTCTCCCTCCCTCTCCCTAACTCTTTTT
>CM053578.1:33117400-33163291 GCA_028646485.1 Cryptoprocta ferox
AGTGCCCCTATGCATCAGCACTTCTGTATCCCTTGGGTAAATCCCCAGCAGTGCTATTGCTGGGTCATACGGGAGTTTTATTGATAGTTTTTTGAGGACTCCACACTGTTTTCCAGAGCGGCTCCACACTGTTTTCCAGAGCGGCTGTACCAGTTTACATTCCCTAGGGATTTTTTTAAGTAACTACTTAAATCATGAGAAATCGCTTGACCCAGCTGTGTCTCTGATTCTTCTTTTAGTACAGAGAGGATTGGTCAAAGCCGAGATTTCTATCTCTTTCAGTTTTATAACTGTATGAGGTATCCTGAATTAGAATCCTTGGAATTTATATCAGCTCTTCTAGAAAATCTCTGCCACATTCAACATCACTTAGTTGCTGGGTATACTATGATGTGTGATTTAGAACCAGAACAACTTAGACCCTGGTGAAATACCACATACAGATATATTGCTTTGACCATTTTCTTTATTTCCATTGCAACTATTCTCACAAAACATTTATTTAAAGCTAAGAAAATAAGACCACAATATGTAGAGTGTGAGTGTGTGTGAGAGAGTGAAAAGTGTAAGAAAGTAAAAGAATGTCTCTGAGAGTGCAAGAGAGCTGGGCATATAAGAGTTTGTAAGAGAGTGAGTGATTCCTGCATGAAAAAGTGTGTGAGACTGAAAATATGTGTGTGGCAGAGTGTGAAACTGAGGGCGTAAGAGAGAGTGTATACATGAGAAAGTGTATTTGAGAAAGAGTGCACAAGAGGAAGTGTGAATACAGCAGAGAATATGGAAGGTAAAGGGGTGGGAAGAACACGTGTGAGAAAGCGTTTAACGGATTGTGAATGTGAGAAAAAGATTGAGAACGTGCGTGAATGTAAAAGTATGTAAGTGTGTTTGTGAATGAATCTCTGTGTGAATGTATGAATGTGTCACTAATTGGACACTTGGATTTTCCTGGGTGCTAGAGGCCAGCCCCATGCCCTAAATACAGGCACACACACCCCACATATGATTCACTCTTTTTTAAAAAATTGTTTTAACCTTTATTCATTTTTGAGAGACAGAGTGTGAATGGGGCAGAGGCAGAGAGAGAGGGAGACACAGAATCTGAAGCAGGGTCCAGGCTCTGAGATGCCAGCACAGAGCCCAATGCGGGGCTCGAACTCACGGATCGCGAGATCATGACCTGAGCTGAAGTTGGATGCTTAGCCGACTGAGCCACCCAGGTGCCCCTCATTATTTTAAACTGTGTCACATGGTCACCACTCATTGTAAGGGATGCCTGGAAAATGAGTATCTGACACAGGAAAATGAATTGACACAATTGGCTTAGATGAATCATGATTATACCCCAGGAATAACAATATTGCTGCCCTGAAACAAAGGAATTTTATTCTACAGAGGTGGGGGATAGGCTTTGGTTGGTCAGGGAACAGAATGTGCCACAATAGAAATAACCATTTTTGGGAAGGACAAACAAGGAAGTATTACGATGTGGGCTCTGAATTTTAGTCCTCCACATGTTCTTATGCGTTGCTTGAATCTTTTATATGAGCTTGCAATATTCTTATATGTAATAAATAAGAGAAAAAAGGAAAATCTAAGAGGCTTTTTTAAAGTTGGTGGGTGAGTGAGTAATACATAAGGTCTTTAAATTCTCCTTTGAAGCATACACACCAATACCTTCAAGGAATTCTGCTACTTTCAATTATATTTTATATACAATTGTTTTGAGTAGGAATCAAGGGGTAACTAATGTTTTCCACATTTGGGTTGATGCCAGGATGGAGATAAAGTAAATGCTATAAGGCCCAGAGTAGACAAAGAGATTCAATTAAGAAGGAAAATCCAAAGGTAACAATGAAAGTCCAAGTACCTAGGAATTTGCAGATGTCTCAGGGAAGGTGTTAAACTTGCAACAACTTGAACTAGTATTAGGCCCATCTTAAGGAGTATTAAGAAACTGTGTGGCATCTGTGTTACAAAGGGCGGAATAAAAGCCCTGAAGTCCCACACTTTGGGACTCATCTCTGTTTATTGTGGTGTCGATTCCAAGTACCTGGGTGAGCTATAGATCAAAATTTCATTGTCCCTAATTAACCCAACTTTTAAAATAAGGTCCATGTCAAATTATAGTGAACGAAGAGCATTTTGTTTTGATAAAAAGTGTCCATGCCTTTCACATTTCCAACAAACTTTTCTAGTTGTTACTATTTTTACGAAGCAGTGCTGGTATTATGAAGTTAGTGAGGAAGAAGATTTTTCCCCTGCATTTGAACACAGAGCAAGTACTCAAATATTCTAAGGGGCCGCTCAGGATATATACCAAAAGGCATGCCAATGAAGTCTTGCCCAACAAGTTGGGAAAGTCAGAGACTGCTCATGTACTTATTTGTAAGATTTCGTGTTTCTTGTGTCCCTAATTTTAAAATGCAACATACAAGCCATGAGATACAGATAACTACTCTTTGAATATATATTCACAGGGGAAACTTGCATAAGACATTTTTACACTTAAAAAACTACATAATTAATTCAAAATGTAGTTAATGCCTGTGAACTCTGTAAAATTAGCAGTAAAAAGGTTACTTACTACTGTGATCTTCACCTGTTAGGATTCTTGCCGGCTGTTGATATACCTTTCAGTCTCCTCATGTGACGCTTCCTGCTTCCCAAGGAAGACATAGGTAAATAGTATCTCATGGAATTCCTTTCCAGGCGGGTGTTGATGGAGAAGCGGAGGTATTACTGGAATTTGGGGGGTTCAGGTGAAGCATGGTAAAAGCCTTATGTGGGAATGACAGGTGCTGAAAGAGGCATGCTATTGTTGAAGGTGGGGTGGTAGAAGTGGAAAGGCAAATGCATTAGCCTAATGTGGCCCACGAGAAGAAAGGAGACTCCTACAAGAAGGGCATGCCCTATAGAACCAGAGCTGAGGGAAGAGTGAAAGTGACTTTCTTCTTTCTATTGGGTTTTGTTTGCTTGCTTGCCTTATCAAATAGAAGTATTGCACTAACGTAGACTCCTACTATTTTCCCATAGAGAATGTGTAAGAGTTCAGGCACACTATGGGCTAAACAGTTTATAATGCGGGGCTCTGGTTAACTTAGAAATCAGTGACATTAGGTCTATGGAGAAGTGCATTCTGCCAACAGCTGTAATACAGATGCATTTTTAAATACAACTGGATAGGGGTGCCTGGGTGGCTCGGTCGGTTAAGCATCTGACTTCAACTCAGGTCATGATCTCACAGCTCGTTAGTTTGAGCCCCATGTGGAGCCTGGAGCCTGCTTCAGATTCTGTGTCTTTCTCTCTCTCTGCCCCTACTCTCTCTCTCTCTCTCTCTTTCTCTCTCTCTCTCTCTCTCTCTCATGAATGAACATTAAAAAATTAAAAAGATACAACTGGATAATAAGTCAGAACTACTTCTAAAACACACAATAATTATGAGTAACTTGTGTTTCACATAGACCACTTTTAAACTCACATAGTGGTTTTAGATCTGCAGAGGCTTTAAAAATATTGCATATATTTTGTTTTTATTCAAGATGTTGTAGAAACAATTTCGAGTGCTGGCATTTCTGGAAGCATTCTATCTTTGTTGTACCTTCTTCATTTGGTCCAGTTGACTAACTATAATCAAATACAAATAACTTAATTTGAGTAATCACATATAAATTGTTTGAGTAATCACATATAAATTATTTGAGTAATCTAATACAAGTAACTTCATTAACTTAGAATATATTATACTTAGATATAAGGTTAGACTAAAACATGTTTTTTCATTATACACTGCCTTGCACAGTGCACATCACCTGGTAGATCCTCAATACAGATTGGTGAAAAAATGCATAAATGAATAAGTAAAAACTTGCAGGTTTTTACTAGTTAGTAAGAAATGATTAGATTTAGTTATGAGAACATGAGCTGAGTAGTTGGGTTCAGTCAGTGCATTAAGTGTTCCCAGGAAAAACCAGGAAGGAATTGGGGAAGAATTCAAGCAAAGGTCTGCTTTCCAGTAAAGTCCCTGCCTAATTCCTCCTGAGGCCCTGGAGTGTACATTGCACATCAGTTTTGTCATTCTAGGGAAAGTAAATTGGACGTTTATACTCACCACAGGTTGGGAAAGACATCAAACTCCTAGGCACCACTGGTTCTCACCTTCAGATAGCTCCAAGATCTAAGGGTGAAACCTAAGAGCAAATCTAAGGTTTCCATAATGAGCCGTTAGCGGCAAAGCATATAGAATCTGGAAGGTTGATGCCCTGTGCCATGGAGATGGATAGACAGGGCCTAGGTGAAGTGTCCACAGGGTTTGTTAAGTCAGTAAGTAGCATGGCCAAGGTTTTAAACTGAATCCTTAGTTGAAAGAATGAGCTTTTTAAATACATGGCAGTAACTCATTTTTAAAATATAAACTATAACCATAGTTTTGTCTGGTTAACAAGTTCTAAAACAAAGTACTAGAAAACTCATCTTTAAACACAAGCGGTTTTGGGACTCCTGGGTGGCTCAGTTGGTTAAGCGTCCCACTTCGGCTCAGGTCATGACCTCATGGTGCAGTAGTTTGAGCCCCGCATCAGGCTCTGTGCTGACAGCTCGGAGCCTGGAGCTTGCTTCAGATTCTGTGTCTCCTTCTCCCTCTTTCCCTCCCCCAATCATGCGCGTGTGCTCTCTCTCTCTCTCTCTCTCTCTCTCAAAAATACATAAACATTAAAAAATAATTTAAATACAAGTGGTTTCAATGCCTGTGTTCTCTTTATCATGGAAAAACATCTTACATACCTTTCATCAATGTGCACAGACCACTGTGTAGCTCTTTTTTTTTTTTTCCCATACATACCTCATAGTGCCAGTGACTTTTAAAATTTTTAATTTAAATTCTACTTAGTTAACATACAGTGTAATATTAGTTTCAGGCGTACAATACAGTGATTCAACACTTCCATACATCACTCAGGGCTCATCCCAAGTACACTCCTTAATCCCCATCACCTGTTTAACCCATCCCCTCCCCCTCAACTCCCTTCAACTAACCATCAGTGTGTTCTCTGTGCTTAAGAGTCTGTTTCTGGGTTTGCCTCTCTGTCTCTTTTGTCCCCTTTTGTTCATCCGTTCTATTTCTTAAATTCCATATATGAGCGAAATCATATATTTGTCTTTCTCTTCCTGACTTATTTCACTTAGTATAATACCCTCTAGCTCCATCCATGTTGTTGCAAATGTCAAGATTTCATTCGTTTTTTATTGCTGAATAATATTCCTGTGTGTGTGTGTGTGTGTGTGTGTGTGTGTACACTGTATCTTCTTTATCCATTCATCAATCAGTGGATACTTGGGCTGTTTCCAGAATTTGGCTATTATAGATAATGCTGCTGCAAGCATCATAGTGTGTGTATCCCTTTTAATTAGTGTTTTTGTATTCTTTGGGTAAATCCATAGTAGTATGAGTTCTGGATCATTAGGGTAGTTGTATTTTTAATTTTTTTGAGGAATCTGCATACTGTTTTCCACAGTGGGCGTACCAGTTATAATGCTGGTGACTTTTTAGGGTCTGCAGGGCTCCGCATTGCCTGGTCTACTTCTGTCTCACTGGTCTCGTGCCTTCTATCTCCCGACACTTCCGTCACAGTCACGCTCTTTCAGTTTCCTGGAATCAATTAGCCTTTCTTTCATTTGGGTCCTTACTCAGGCTGGACTAAGCTTCTTCCTCCTTCAAATGACCGGCTCCATCTCAGCCTTTAGATCTCAGCTCACATGTAGTCTGCTTCAAGAAGCCTCGCCTGAGCACTCTATCTTCAGAAGGTCCCATTGAAGTTATCAATCTCTCTCACTTTGTTCTTTGACTCTGTGGCAACACTATTTTTTAAATAGGCTCCATGCCCAGTGTTGAGCCTAGTGAGGGGCTTGAACTCATGACCCTGAGATCAAGACTTAAGCTGAGATCCACACGGATGCTTAACCAACTGAAGTACCCAGGTACCCCTCCCCCCTACACTTTAAGCTCCCTGAGTATAGAGACTTTCTCTGTTTACCACTGTATGCCTAGCACAGTGCCAGAACAAAATCCGTGTTCGGTAAATATTTGTTGAATAAATAAAAAGTAACTTTCTAGTGATATGACCTTTTTATAAACACATCAGAACTTTGATCTCTAATTGAGTGTGTTTCCTTAAGCAGTCTCACTGGGATGTTACACATTTATTTGAAGGACACTCTCATTGTTCAAAATATTTTTGAAGCTCCTCTATTAGAATATTTCTCAGAATATATTCTTTTTTTAAATTTTTTAATTTTTATTTATTTTTTATTTTTAATTAATTTTATTTACTATTTATTTATTTTTTAATGTTTTTTTAAATTTATTTTTGAGAGAGAGAGACAGCGTGAGCAAGGGGGGAGGTTCAGAGAGAGAGGGAGACACAGAATCTGAAGAAAGGCTCCAGGCTCTGAGCTAGCTGTCAGCACAGAGCCTGATGTGGGGATTGAACTCACAAACTGTGAGATAATGACCTAAGCCGAAGCCGGACACTCAACCGACTGAGGCGCCCCAGAATATATTCTTTTGAACATACTTACTAATAAACTATATCATTTGAAAGTTTTTTTTGTGTTGTTTTGTTTTGTTTTGTTTTTGTTTTGTTTGGAAGGAATAGCATTTTCTTTAGGAGTCAAGACTAGAAATAGAATTAATACTGTTTTTGGTCACATTATAGTTCTGTGGCTGGTGGGTTTTTTTCTTTTGAGAGGTTCAGAAACTGGTTCTAGAGGCTTTTTTAATGTGAGAATTCAGATAAGATTTCATGCAACAGTGAGATCATTGGGAATGGCTCACCATGTCTCTGGGCAAAGAACAATGGCCATTGGAACATTATTCTGATTTCTTGTTAAAAACAAATTTCAGCTTCCTTATTTTAGAATTACAACTTTACTTCAAAACACTTGAACTTGAAAAGTTAAACTGAATAACTTTGAACCTGTCATTTAACGGTCTTTACTCAGATGAGTTTTCCTTTCAGCTACTTGGAGAATCTAAATTAATTGTGGTTGGCCATACCTGCATAAAGGAAAAAATAAGGTGTGGAATCTCTAAAAACCCTCTTTAAATGCAGTAAAACAAGACGAAGTAATCCTAATTGGAAGAAAAGTCTGTTTCAGTGACAAGTTGACTTGAAACATTCATTTTTTAAAATGCAGTTTTATTATTTTAAATACCTGTAGTTACATTGCTGACCAAGGCAAGGGAGGGAAGGCAGGCTATATCTTAAAAATCATGTAAGTGTATTTTTGGCAGTTATCTTATTCATGTTTAGCAGTTTTTACTCATAAAGTGGTTTTATAATTATCTGAAAAGAATGTCTTGGCCTTCAACCTTAATTAGGCTTAATTGCCTTTAGTAGATTGCTTCCCTAACTGGCTATGTTTTAGATGGAGTAAAGTAAAATTTTAGTTGGTACTCGTTACAGTTATCCAAATTTCTTAATGCATATGGAGGAAGTGAATGAGTCTTTTTTTTCTTCCTTTTAGTTTAGACAATAAAATCATTAGGAAAAGTTTGAAGCTTATTTATACCTACCTTCTCTCCTGTAATTGTACTGTGCTTTGAATAACCCTATACTCTATGAACTGCCTCTTCACTCTCCTGTAAATAGTTCTTGCTCTGTCTGATATATGTGCTTTGTTGAGTACAGGATTCGGAAAAGGGGGAAAGGAGTTAAGGGTAGTGAAAGAGACTGAGCTCTGGACTGGGGTACCTATGAGGTTACAGAACAACTGTGAGAGTAATTGGCTGAGCTTTCTGGGAGGATAGGCGAGAGAAGTGAATGACTGGGACATGTAAATTTTACCAATTTTATTTTTTGGTTATGACACATTTTGACAGTATATCCATAGAAATATGGGAAGTAATAAAGCCAGTGGAGTGGAATTGATGGGCATTGAAGATGACATGGACACGAGGTGGGAGGCTAGGATACTGGCTGAGTTGTCCATACGGGCATTGGATTCAGTCAGGATAATGAAAGGATTTGGGTTGGAAGGAAAAGCTATGAATCTGATATCAACTTTTTCATAAATGGAGGAGAGACCAGGAGATGGTGGGCAACAGCAGTGGAGAGAAGGGGATAGCATTGAGGAGTGGGGCTTTATAGACAGGTGAGAGTATAATTGGAAGTGGTACTGGAGAATGGATTAGATATGGCCTCCTCTCTCTGATCTCGGTGGTACAGGGGATGTGGTACCGTTAGCCAGCTCCCATTGAGAGGTGTGTCCTTAGGAAATTCAGATTTTAGGTGGGCAGCAACACTCAATGAAGATATAAGACATAGAGGAGTGTGCTGATCACTGTTCCTGTCCTCATCTACACAGTGTGCAGATGGGAAAAGAGGAGCCGGAAGTTGTGCCAGGGGAGAGGAAGTGAAGGGTGGTCTGGGTGTGATGAGAGTATTGGGAGTGTACAGAAGATGGGAAAGCTTTATATTTAGTGATATGCCCAGGGAAGAGCAATGAGATGGAGGGCCTGTGCACCTGACAGCTTCTTGAACAGAGGGGCATTTGGGACTCACTCAAGTCTGCTGCCACTTGGGAGGGAGGCCTGCAAAGTTGGCATTGGTCTGCAAGAATGAGTGGATGGCTGTGGAGAGCTTTAGTACAGACAGCAGCTTGAAGGGAGCCATAAGGTATAGACTGCAGGGTCAGGTGGTGGCAGGGACCAATTTTTTCCACCTATTCTCCTTGGCTGGTTTGCTTTTCTAGAGGCAGGAATAGGAGAGTAGATCGGTGCTTGCTCTGCTGCTGATAGATTCTGCCTGGCTTTTGGCTTGTAGCTGGTGTCCTGTCCTCACTGAATGTCACTAATGGGCAATTTTCTTTTTTTCAACTTGTCTTTGAAGATCTACAATGGACATTAGAAGGATGGAAAATGTTTAAAACAAAGTTAGTTCATTAACAAATGCTGGCTACTGAGTCCCATACATTCAGCTTGGCCAGGCATGGGAATATAAAAACAAGACAAAGTTTCTGTTGTTAAGGAGTGGGCACTTCAGGAGAGAAAAGACCCGGGTTATATGAGTCTGTATCCTTCTATCTCCAAAGGCTACAATGGAGAGTAGCTGTTATGTGAGAAATATAGGCTACAAAACAAAAATCACTTTTTAAAACAAGCATTTTTATAATTAAAGAATGACAGCAGCTTGAAATATCCAGACATCACCTCTGTCTTCTACATCACTGGAAAGTCAGCCTTAGAGAATCTTCTTTAGTATGTCCTTTGAGTTTCTTTATATAATATCATTATAAAAATAATCAGAGATTTAGGAAAGTTATTAAACACAACACCAGTGTAACATTTCCTAATAAAGTCTTTTCAAATTTTAAGAACTTGAGCTTTATTTAACTCAACTTTTTAACATAAAGTTTTACATTAAAGGTGGCTCTGTTATTCCTGACTGAATCGGGACTCAGGTCCAGACTCAAATATCACCCTCCTTGTAAGGCCTTTTCTGGAGATTCTAGAAACCCTGTCACCTTCTCTGATTTATTCTTCTCATTAGCAATGATGATTATCCAAAACATACATATTGTATTTATTCATTGTTGACCTACCCCCAGATGGCAGAGATTCTTGTCTCTTTTCTTTGCTACTGTATATTCAGCACCCAGAGCCATGCTTGGTATATAGGAGATGCTCAATAAGTATGTGTTGAATAAAACAATAAATTTCTCTCTCATCATCCAGGCTGTTCCAACAGACAGTGATAAAAAAATTTCCACAACTGTTCAAAAATGCATAAGAATGGAAATTATTTTTAAAGAAAGTTACAACTCTTTTATTAGCAAGTAAAATACGGAAATTTCTTGGGGTAATGTGAACAGATTGTGAATGCAACAGAAGTTTTCATATATAACATTTCAAAGTATTGGTGATGCTCTCACTTACAGATGCACACACATTGTTGGGGCAATCACACTACCACTGGCTTGGATATTGCTAGTAAAGGCCACATCGGCCACATTGGCCACAAAGTATTATTCTTTACATATGGAACATTATCTCATACTGTTCGCTGGGAGCTGTACTTACCAGACCTGTGCCCTGATCAGTATCTCCAGTCTCCACCACATCTAGCACTCCTCCATACCTTGGTTCCGGCTTTCATGTTGGTCCTTAGAATACACCTCCGGCAGCTCCATAGGCCCATCATAGGCTCTAATCTGGCCAGGTGATAGAGCACCTCTTTGGCTACAAGCATGACATTGTCATAAAGCATTCAGTGATGAAGGTGTTTAACTCCTGTGGGGTGGAAAATGGGGCTTTGGATGTACAGGGTTCTGTCTACCCTGAGAGATGAAGGGATCAATATCTTGTGACACGCCTATAATTTATTCATCACTTATTCACCTTATTGGCAGTTCTGTGTTAAATAATCAGAATCTTGCTGTTTTGATAGTCCCTAATACAAGTATAAGTAATTGTGGACTCTTAGATTTCTTTTGGAGGTTCTCTTTCCTTCCTGTAACTTTAGGAGACTAGCAAGCAAATGCTTGAGCTTTCTCAAGCTGCTGTTAGCTTTACTTTACTTTAAGTAAAGTAATTTACTTGCTAATATTTTACTTGCTAATAAAAGAGTTGTAACATTCTTTAAAAATAATTTCCATTCTTATGCATTTACTTTAAGTTGTCCCTTAACCCTGGATTATTGATTGATGCCTCCTTTGATTTCTGTAGTCTCTGTCTTGCCTCCACAGGGGTGTCTGTTTTTGCCAGTATTTTAAGGTCTAAGAAATTGATTCCCTCCACTGTTTCCAAGGAGAAAGACTTAGACACCAAGATTGCAGACCCTACCCAAACACCACTTTTATTTCTACTTATTGGCTTTTCTAAGACACATACCCCAGGACAGCTGGTTTAAGTCAGTTCAGTAACAACAACAACAAAGTATGTCTTCAGACATACTTCAGTCTGACTCACTGCTTAGGTCCTCCTTCCCTCCAAATGAATGAACTCCCAGAAACCCTAGAGTCCCCCTTGTTAGGATCTTATTGGTTTTTCTTCTTCTTTATGTTGTAACTACTAGTATAAACTATTTTGAGTTCTTTTCCCAGGAGGTTTCTATCCCCTTTGAAAATGTACAGAAAAAAATAGAAATGTAATCTGAAAGAGGAGCATCAAGTCCCTAGAATTCTGAGATATGGCCCATTTGGGAACTTACTATACTTTAAGAAATATTCTCTGTTCAGTAACTCTGCTTTTGGCCAGTAATAAAAAGAGAAATTGGTGGCTTATTTTATTTTGCTATTGTTGATACTTGTGGTAAAGGATGACTTAAGCCTAAAATATATACCAAACAAACTGACTGCAAGGTTACTTTAATATTGATACATCAGAACTTTACTATATTATTTTTTGGTATAAAACAGAGTTTGGTATATATTTGGTCTGACTTGGGACTCAATCAAGGGAGTCAAGTTATTGAAATCCTGGCATCTTGCTTCTCGGGGCTTGGTCAGGCCATTCTTTTTTTATGTCTGAAAGAACACAATGATCTTTTTGCTAATCTCTGTCACTTCAGTCTATTCCTCTTCAAGTTTGTCCTAAGAGAGCTTCTGAGATCATTTTTCCTTTTTTGTTTTTAATTATTTGATTTTGTTTTATTTTGAGAGGGAGAGAGCACAAGTGGGGAAGGGAGGAGAAGAGAGACAGAGAGAGAGAGAGAGAGAGAGAGAGAGAGAATCTCAAGCCGCCTCTATGCCCAATGTTGAGCCCAATATGGGGCTCGAACTCTGAACTGTGAGATCAGGGCCTTAGCCAAAATCAAGAGTCAGATGCCTAACCAAATGAGCCACCTAGACACCCCTGAGATAATTTTTTTTAACCAGAATTATAAAGTTAATAGTGCCTACTATTATGTGCTCAATAAATGTTTGTTTACATTTGAATCAAAGTTTTAGTTTTGTGAATCCTAGCTTAAGAATGCTTAGCTCTTTTCAGTGATCTAACCAGTCAAACGCAAGCCCCTTACTTGCTTGTGTCCTATCTACCCATCTTATTAATCCCCAGAAAAGGCTCTTCCCTTTTTTAATTAAACCCAATCAGTTCAACTCCAGCATCCCAGTCAATCCAATCAATCCAATCAATACATTCAGTCCAACCCAAAGAAGTCTTGTTTTCACTCTATTTCATTCTAGTAAGCATTCTCCAGCACTTTCACACATAAGGAATGACTTCTTACATTTTATTGATTTTCATTTTAAAATCTAGTACTGTTTCATTTTTCCCTGAAAGTTGTTCTGATGCATCTCCATCAACTGAAATCATTTAATTTTAAAAACTTGGACAAGACTGGCTTTTTTTCAAAGATTATCCAGAACCATTAAAACTAACTAAATTTACATATACTTTAGACTAAGTAATTATTAAGTTACTAATATAATAATTTTAAAAATATTTTTCTTCTCTACTATCTAATCAAATTTAAAGTAATCATTGACTTCCTTTTCATACCCTTCTGAGAACCCTAAGTAGATCCTGAATACTTGCTGAGTAAATGAGTAGAAAAATAATGTGTATTCTCATGGCAATGCCATTGACTAAGAAAAGGAAAAATGAATAGTAGACTCTTCATTCATAAATGCTAGTATTGTTTTCAGTTAGTAGAGCCAGAAGAACAGATCATGTTACCGTAATAAGACAACATTTGGATTAATTAACTAAAGTGTTTCTTTTTTTAAATTATTTTTAATGTTTATTTATTTTTGAGAGAGAGAGACAGCGAGCAAGTGGGGGAGGGGTAGAGGGCTAGTGGGGGAGGGGCAGAGAGAGAGGGAGATGCAGAATCTGAAGCAGGCTCCAGGCTCTGAGCTGTCAGCACAGAGCTTGATGTGGGGCCCGAACTCATGGAGTGTGAGATCATGACCTGAGCCCAAGTCAGACGCTTAACCCACTGAGCCACCCAGGGGCCCCTAAAGTGTTCCTTTTAATTCCAGTTAGTTAACATACAGTGTTACTAGTTTTAGGTGTAGAATGTAGATGTAGTAATTCAGCAATTTCATACATCACCCCGTGCATTTGGAATAATTTATTCCAAGAATTTGAAGATTTGTTGTGATACTAAGACATTCGATTTCACTTTTTAGTGTGGACATTTTTACAACCAATGGCATAAGACTGTTTTGTTCCAGGTGCTAACCGTGTTAGAATAAGGTTGAGAAGCAAATTGGTGGTGGTAAAGATAATTTTGAAGGGTCATCCTGAAAGAAATTTTGGTCTTAAAATATTGAATGATAACTATAACCAAAGAGCTCATTAGTTACAAGATTAGAAAGAGCAAAGAAAATTCATATTATCTGAAGGGAAAAAGTAATAAATGTCAAGCATCTTCCTACCTTTATGTGTTGCCTGTATTAAGGTTTGAAATGGTGATGTGATTATTAGAGCCGGATAAAATGAGCTCAAGAAACGTTATCTTTTTGTGTATTTCTGTATCTCCTTTAAAATATGTTTTTTATTATGACAAGTTGTAAGCACTTAAAGCTCAGAATAGTTACATGAATGCCACTGTACCCATTGCCCAGATTCAACAATTACAAACTCATGCCAATCCTATTTTATCTATATTCCCAGCTCTTAACCCTTTCATTCATTTCTTATATTTTTAGTATGTATCTCTAGAAGATAATGACTCTTTTTATAATCAAAAATTCCATACAATTATCAGACACTATTAGCAATACTTAATGTATACTTAATGAATATTTTATACTTATCTGTTTACATTATTATCTCACATATGTCACATTTTTAATATTTTATTTGAATTATGATCTTGGTAAGATCCACACATTGCAAATGACTCATATGTTTCATTTTCTATAATTTTATTTACACCCAAGTTAGTTAACATATAGTATAGTAATGGTTCAGGAATAGAATTTAGTGATTCATCACTTACATATAACAGCCAGTGCTCATCCCAACAAGTGCCCTCCTTAATGCCCATCACCCCACCCACCTCCCCTCCAGCAACCCTCAAGTTTGTTTTCTGTATTTAAGAGTCTCTTAAGGTTTGCTTACCTCTCTGTTTTTATCTTACTTTTGCTTCCCTTCCCCTATGTTCATCTGTTGTGTTTCTTAAATTCCACATAGGAGTGAAATCATATGATATTTATCTTTCTCTGACTTATTTCATTTACCATAAGACATTCTAGCTCCATCCACATTGTTGCAAATGACAAGATTTCTGTCTTTTTGATCACTGAGTAATATTCCATTATGTGTGTGTATACACACACATACACACAGACACACACACACACACACCACATCTTCTTTATCCATTCGTCAGTTGATGGACATTTGGGCTCTTTCCATAATTTGGCTATTGTTGATAGTGCTGCTATAAACATTGGGGTGAGTGTGCCTCTTTGAATCCGCATTTTTTTTATCCTTTGGATAAATACCTAGTAGTGCAATTGCTGGGTTGTATAGTAGTTCTATTTTTAATTTTTTGAGAAACCTCCATACTCTTTTCCAGAGTGGCTGCACCAGTTTGCATTCCCACCAACATTGCAAAAGGGTTCCCTTTCTCTGCATCCTTACCAACATCTGTTGTTTCCTGAGTTGTTCATTTTAGCCACTCTTGACAGGTGTGAGGTGGTATCTCATTATGGTTTTGATTTGTATTTCCCTGATGATGAGTGATGTTGAGCATCTTTTCATGTGTCTGTTAGCCATCTGGATTGTCTTTTTTGGATGACTGATATGTTTCTTAAGTCTTTTCAATCTATAGATTATTCTCATTCTCATTTTCCCTTGTAATTAATTTGTTGAAGAAATGGAACATTTTTCTCTCAAAAATTGTATCTCACCACCTGGATTATGATGATTGTCTTCCCACATTGTATCTTACATATTCTTCAGTTGCTTGTAGTGATGGGATCATCTGAATCATGTTCAGATGTGTCTCTGTGTGTATTTATTTTTAATAAGTATTTTCTTTTTCCCAGCAGAACATACAATGTCTGGTTGTCTTTTTTGTTATGTTAAAAGCCACAGACGATGAATACCTAGGTTCATAACCTATTGCTAAATGACGATACTTTTATCATTTCTTCTTCATTTATCAGCTATAACACTTCTATTAAAAGAAACTTCCTCTTATTTGCCTTTGAATTTTCCAGTGTTACTGTTCATATAAGAAAAGCAGAATAAATAATTATATAATTTATTTAACCATTCAAAATGATAATTTAGTTTACAGATATCCCCCATAGTGACTAATTATTTATACTATCATAAACTATTTTAAATTATATGAACTGTGTCAATTCATTAGTTATCCTTACCCATGCTCAAATAAATAATGTTAAAAATATTTTTTTAACATCTATTTATTTTTTGAGAGACAGAGACAGAGTGTGAGCAGGGGAGGGGCAGAGAGGGCGAGTCATAGATTCTGAAGCAGGCTCTGGGCTCTGAGCTGTCAGTAGAGAGCCCAATGCGGGGCTCGAGCTCATGAACTGCAAGATCATGACCTGAGCCAAAGTGGGATACAGGTGCCCCAAGAATTTTTTGAATGTTGCTTTTATTATCTCTTGATGTGTTATTCAAATATTTGTCAGCAACAAATAGGAAACTATTAAACAAGGGTTGTGTTTGTATAATTTGTATAAGTTAGGTAACAAGAGAAGTGACCCTCCCTCCTCCCCCAAAAGTCTTATTCCTTCTAGAACTTTGAAGGATATTTTGTTTCAAAGGACTGAAATTTATAAGCAGGCACCCACTCTCAAATTAAGGAATACTTATAACTTCCTAAAATATAAAGGCTATAGGGAAAAAAGAAAAGTCATTATTATTTTGAAAAGCACCCTTATGTTTGTTACAGCATTATTTACAATAGCCAAGATATGGAACCTAAGTGTCCATCAATGACTGTATGGGAAAAAAATTGTGGTATATAGATACAATAGAATATATACAGCCATAAAAAAAGAATGAAATCTTCCTATTTGAGACAACATGGATTGACCTTAAGGGTACTATGCTAACTGCTAACTGAAATAAGTCAGACAGAGAAAGGCAAATACCGTACTATCTTATATGTGGAATCTAGAAACAAAAACAAGCAAAAAACACAAACAAACCAAATTTAGACAGAGAACAGCAGATTAGTGGCTGCCCGAGCCAGGGCTTGAGGGGTAGGAGAAATCCATTACGGGGGTCAAAAGGTGAAAAGGAAAAAAAAAGTTTAACAAAATTACAATTCCCCCTCCCTCCCATTTACTTGAGCTAGCCTCAAGGAGCTTCGGTTACTTGTACAACTGGAAAAGAAATTGATAAGTAAGACCAGGTTTGCAAATCTCAGACCCTCAGTGTTTAACTGTGGAACTGCCTGGTATGTATGGATTAACCCATTCCTGACCGAGAAGTCAGCAGTGACAGAGCCAAAAGGGAGAGAGAGGGTGAAGCCCCTGTTTGCAAAAGGAAAGGATAGTTACCTGTATCAGTTATTCATTAAAGCCTTAGGAAAAGTACACTTACAAAAGAAATTAACACTTTGTTGCAGGTTTCTCTGATAAAAAAGCAGAGGAGAAAAGAAAAAAAAAACAGTGCAGTCATTTAATTGTATTAGAGAAAATTTTTGTCCTTGTAGTCTGAAACTACTTAAGGCCAGCTCAAGGAAAATTCATCCTTTCCTTGTCAGATTTAAAGTTTATTTATTTATTTTTAAGAGAGAGTGTGTGAGTGGGGCACGGGCTGAGAGAGGGAGACAGAGGATCTAAAGCAAGCTCTGCACTGACAGCAGAGAGCCTGATGTATGCTCTAACTCATGAACTGAGCCAAAGGTGCAGACACTTAACCCACTGAGCCACCCAGGAGCCCCTCCTTGTCAGATTTTAGATCATTCCAGATTCTTTGCCATGCTAGATTTTTGTGTCTAAAGTTAATAACACTGATAGGCCATGACTAGGCTCTTGACAGTTGGATTTGGATTGCTGGGGGAACCAGAAAGATGGAGAAACCCTAACATCTGGCCCACTCCAAAATTCTTCCTCTCCAAAAAAGAAAAAAATAGATTTATTTAGTGCACATTTTAATGTCTATATCAATGAGTTTTAATAATTTACAGTTTGTAACTTAACAGTTGTACAGAATCGTACAGTAACAGTTGTACACAACCGACAGTTGTACAGTTGGTATGTAATATCCACACCAAAGGTGAAATATAAAAAAACTTTCGTTGCTCTAATGTTTTCTCATGCTCCTTTACAACCCATCAATCACTTGTCCACATCCCCGGTCCCTGGCAACTGCTGATCTGATTTCTGTGCCTACAGTTTTGCTTTTGCCAAAAGGTTACACAGGTAGAATATCTAAGTGGAAATTTAGAGTACTTTTGTCGCCTTTTGTGTCTGGATTCTCTTACCTAGCATGATACTTTTAAGATGCTTCCATGATGATACATGTATCAGTAGATTGTTCCTTTTTTTGTTTTAAACTGTTGAGTAATATTTCATTATATGGTGGCTGCATATTTTGTTTAGCCAGTTGAACATTTAACCTGATTTCAGTTTTTGGCATTTATGAGTAAAGCTACTATAAACATTTGAATATGAGCCTTTGAGCATTCATTTTCATTTCTCCTAGATACATATCTAAGAGTGAAATTAGTGGACTATATAAGCGTATATTTATAGATGACTATCAAGCTATTTTCCAAAGTGGTTTACTATTTTGCATTTCCCTTAGCAATATGTGAGAGTTCTATTGCTTTGCTTCATTGCCAACACTTGGTTTTATCAGACTTTTCAATTTTAGTGATTTTTATTAGGCTTGTTGTAGTGGTATCTCTTTGTTGGGAGTTATCAGAGATTTTTTTTCTATGGTATCTTCTAGAAGTTTTATAGGTAAGGATTTTGTGTCTGTGTTCAGAAGACAGGAATATGGTCTGTAGTGTGTGTGTGTGTGTATGTGTGTGTGTGTGTGGTGAAGTCTTTGGTTTTTGTATGATTCAAATGCTGGCTTAAAAAATGAGTTAGGGGTGTGATAATTTTTCAAAAGCTGTGTCTACACACAGCTAAATGGAGTTCTTTAAGTATAGTGGGCAATTACATATGGATAGAGAACCAGGCCATATAATGTGGCCCAAAGTTTTACAAAATCAATATTGGGTCTTCTTTTTTTATAAGCTGCCATGGTATTTACTGACATTATATTATGTAATGTTTGAGAAAACCCTCTTATCCTGGCCCTTCATCCTTTGTAGATGCCTAATAAATAGTAGCTACTGGTAATAATGATAATGATAATGATAATAATAATTAGAGTGACCTAACTACCATATCTTAAAACTTGTGCTATGCAGAAAATGGTTTTATATAGAACATCTCAGAGAAGACCAGACACAATACATTTATACCTAATTAGATGGCAATTTTACTACATAATCATTTGGCTTTAATGGAATTTTAAAGGTAAATAATAACTTGAGTGTAGCCCTTGGAATTCTAGCATTGACAATTCTTTATAAAACTTCTTCCAAAATACAACATTTTTCCTCTATGGCTATCATAGTGATAAGATAGAATAAAAGCCACAGTTTCTCTCTCCCCTCTTCCCAGCTAATATTAATCTTCATGAGGAAAAAAGAGTAGAAGCTGAAGCCTCAGAGTCTGGTTCATTTCCTACTCTGCACTCACAATAATGTGGTGTGCCACAGTGATACTTAAAGAATCCATGGCATCCACATTGCCCAGGAGCCATTAGTGCTGCAAATCCTCGTCCTCACCCTGCACACTAAATCAAGGAGCGGGAGCAGGAGGATGAGTCTGTTTTGACAAGCTTTCCAGGTGACTCTAATGTTCACTAATGCTTGGCGAGCCCTGGCTGAGCAGGCAGTCGACAGAGGATGATGTATTTGAAACAGTAGGGTTAAATGCAGTGCATTAAGAAGAGGGCTGGTTCCCGCCTATTGATGTCAAGTACACTGTGTTGTCAGCTACACTCTAAGGCACAGGAAAAGCCACAGCATACTTGTAGCAGGTGGCGTGCTCTTGAGCACCTTCGTTCTTTTTTACCCATTTTGCCATCGGCCTAAAGTGACCCTGAAAAACAAAAAGAAAGCAGATTCTATGGACAGAATAGAGAAATCTATTTCAAAACTAGATGTGCAGAAATCTGGGCTCTGTGTCTATCCTGAATTTTTCCTAATAGCCACCACACTCAAGTGTCAAATACTCATTGAATATTCAAAAACGTGCCATTATTTAATGGGCCTATTTTTTTTCTTTTAGGTTCACATCTTTCTCTATTCCTCTTCAAATTACTAGTGTTGTAGAATTTTTGAATCCAAAACCTAACCTAGAAAGGAAAAGATGAATCATACTAAAATCCTCAAATGCCAGCTTCTTGATTTTATCCCATCCCCCACTCAAAGCCTGTCTTAATTTATGTTAACCTTGTCTAAGTTTTTATTACTCTGTACTGTCTTCTAAAGAAGTGTGATCTTCCCATGGTGCACTTTGCATCATTATGCTCATAAATTAATCAAAGGAGTTTAAAGATCAGAATCCTTCAATTTAGGAGGATATATGAGAGCAAAAGCAATAGAGGATGATTAATTCTTGCTAGTATTTGCAGTTTAAATGGCCTAAAAGCAATGGCAGGTTACATGTGACTCAGCTGATGTGAGGATCTTTACTAGGCAAATGACATATTTGAAATGATATTTAAAAAACTATTTTTTTTTTTTGCGGAGAAAAATATTGTATAATGTCTTTTTATAATTAAACACAATAGAACCTGAAATCCAATCTCATTTGCTTTAGGCAATGGGAGTCAAGGATTCTTTTTGCTTTTACAATTATTGATCTGATAACCCTAATTAGATTACACTATGGTCTGGTTGATCAGAATAGAAAATGGATTTATTTATCTATTTATTTATTCTGATAGAAATTACTATTCAGTTTTATAAAAAAGATAAGGCATTCGTGTGTCTGCTTAGTCAGTTATATCAAGTTCTGTTATTGTATATCAGAAAATGGATTCTCTGTCTAAGCAAAATACTCTTTAGTAAAATATCATTCATAGCAGAGTTTTTATGCATCCATGGTTCACTAAATTTGAAAATACTAAGGAGCACCTGGGTGGCTCAGTCAGTTAAGTGTCTGACTTTGGCTCAGGTCATGATCTTATGTTTCATAGTTCAAGCCCTGTGCTGTGCCAACAGCTAGGAGTCTGGAGCCTGCTTTGGAATTTGTGTCTCCCTGTCTTTCTGCCCCTCCCCTGCTCACTCTCTGTCTCTCTCTCACTCACTCTCAAAAATAAATAAACATTAAAAACAAACAAATAAATACATAACAAAATACTGAATACTGCCTGACATACTTAAAAAGTCAACAGGTATAGGAATGCCTGGGTGGCTCAGTTGGTCAGGTAGGTGACTCTTGATTTCCACTCAGGTCATGATCTCACAGTTCGTGAGATCGAGCCCTGCATTGCACTCTGTGCTCTGCATGGAGCCTGCTTGGGATTCTCTCTTTCCCTCTCCCTCTCCCTCTCTGCCCCTCCCCCACCGCTCACATGCTCACTGCTCTCCTCTCTCTCTCTCTCTCTCTCTCGCTCAATAAATAAACTTTAAAAAAGTCAATGGGTATAGTGTACCTGCTATTGTCAAGAACTGAGAGGGGTCTGCAACTCTGTTCTGCATAAAAGCTAACAAGTTAGCCATGTAAAACCACTGGGACTGTATTACTCATCACAGCAGTAAACATGGGCCTCTATCACTGGTTATGTTTCTATTTGGTTCAGTTCTAGTTCACCCCCCAACTCCCATGGAGGGCGTGGGAAGCTGCACAAATAGATGAAGACAATAGGTTTGTGTCACAGTTGAGGACAGTGAGCTTAGGATGCCGCCCCCCTCCCATGCCTCCAATCTCTTAAAGAGACTGCTGGCAAAACCTTCCTAACATCTGCTCCATGGGAAGACATGATCTTTATTATCCTGGACAGAACACAGGTCTTCTGCCCCAGAAGGAGACGCTATCTGTCTTCCAAGGCTGTTCGCTATACAAGCATCATTAGAACAATAGTCCAAGGATGTACGGAAATGCCACGAAGAATTGTGTCTCAACATTATGTACGTATTCTGTCAAGTGCTGTAAAGGATAAGAGAAGGGGGAAAATACAAATGATGTTCCTTGATCTTGAGGGGAAGAAACACGATATATTAGAAAGAGCTTATTTGGAGAATCACTCAGATAAAGTTCCAGTCCCTTATCTCCTGTTTATATCTATGGGATTCTGTCCATTTTCTTTAGTTCTCTGAGCCTCAGTTCCCTCATCTGTAAAATGGACACAATATCTATCTTCTAGAATTTCTTTGAGGAGGAACTGAAATAAAAATACAGCATACTTTGGAATGTTTGTTGGCTGATAAAATGGAAGTGTTGAGATGCTAATGAGAAGTAGTATTCATTAAGAGTGGTAGAGCTTTCAAATAAGTAAAATTAGAGAAGACAACCCTATGCTGAACATAACTCAGTTTATCTTTGAAGAAGGGAAAACTCAGTCATTATAATACAACACAAATGTCAGATAAGAAAGAATGTATATGTTCTTTTCTAGTGATAGCAGGTCTCTAGACATGATTATGTGCAGTAAAAATATTTAGTATTAATTTAATTTTCTCTTTTGTTCACCGATTGTTGAATGGATTAAGTGTTTTAAAATAGGGGTTTGTCTGAAATCGTGTAAAATGTTGGACAGGGGCCTAGATAATGGAATGCCACACAGCATGTCATACCCATGAATTTCCTAGGCAACAGTAGACGTCAGTGACAAAATCTATATTGGCAGAGCTAAACCAGGAAAACATTTGCCTTGTTAGGACAGCCGACAACAGCTGATGAAGGGCAGCGTCCCATGCCGTCCTTCTGTTATGGGGGCACTTCTCTGATGACCTAGTGACAACTTGAAATGAAACAGGGAGGGGTCGCCAGGGGGTAATAAGAAGCTGCATATTCTATCATCATAATTCCTATTGCATAAATGTACCCACTTTTTGTAAAATCAATTGTTATGAAACCAGACTGCACGAGTTTTACCCACGGAAGCACGTTGTCACGAGGAATTACAGCATGCTACATTAAACTGCCGTGTACTGTGCTACGTGACAGGCCACCATGCTGAAATGCTCTCTTTTAATGCTGCTGAAATGAAGGAAGGTTTTTCTTTTTAAGTGAACGTGACTTAAAACTTTGCTCAAAACTATATAGGAAGACCAATATCTTAATACTTAGAATAATGTAGTTTGATTATTTAAGAATAAGACTTAGAAGTTGATTTGTGAAAAACATTTAATTTAAAAAATAGATGATTGGGGCACCTGGGTGGCTCAGTTGGTTAAGCGTCCGGCTTCGGCTCAGGTCATGATCTCATGGTTTGTGGGTTTGAGCCCCGCGTCGGGCTCTGTGCTGACTAGCTCAGAGCCTGGAGTCTGCTTCGGATTCTGTGTCTCCCTCTCTCTCTGACCCTCCCCTGCTCACGCTGTCTCTCTCTGTCTCTCAAAAATAAAAAAAAAATTAAAAAAACACATAAAAAATAGATGATCTTCTAGTTTCAAAAAATGAGATAATAGCAAAATGAGAGTAAAATGGCTAGTTAATAAGGGTATTCTATTGGGGTAGTTTTGATTTGTAGATATTGTTCACAACTACTTAAAGGCTATTAAGTACCCAAATAGCACCCACCAATGAGACTGTACTCAGATTATTTTTTTGGAGCAGTATTTGCATGTTAGAATGAACCCCATCCTCTTGAATTCTTCATAGACCAGCTTTATTATGGCAGTGCCCCCTCCCCTCACCACCATCTCTGGAATATCTTACAAATGCCTTCTGAGTGCCCGGTCCTGGAATGGCTTTTTTATATCTTATCTATTTAAAATTTTTATTGTATTTTGGATAATTAATTCATTCACATTATTTATTACCAAACATTTTGTTCCAAGTCTCCGTCCTGCTCTTTGCTCCTTTTCACCAAATTCCCATTGTTTACACTCCCATAGAAGTAGTCACCATAATTAGGTCATTATACATGAGGACTTTTTTTATATGTAATCAAATATAGAAGATGTCTGTTTCTACAAATGGCTTCACCAAATACAGGGCGTTAGTAAACTTAATTGACGCATTAATATTTTATTGCCATTTTATAGATGATACCTGGCATGCCATAAAGTTTCATAACTTGCTCAACAACATGTAACAAAAATTGAAGGTGAGGGCATTTGAAATGAGGCCTATTTATCCAACTGAAAAATCCATGTCATTCCCCTACAAAATACTAACAATTGATTTTACCATGGGTGAAACTGAGAAGGTCAAGTGACTTTTCCAAGCATACACAAGAAGGTGGTGCAAGTTCAAGATTAAGACTAAATCTTCTGGGGTCCCTGGGTGACTCAGTCCATTGAGTGTCTGACTCTTGGTTTTGGCTCAGGTCATGAACCCAGGGACTTGGGATCGAGCCCTGTGTTGACCCTGTGCTGAGCATGGAGCCTGCTTAGAATTTTCTCTCTCCCTCCACTCCCCTTGGCACACTCTATCTCTCCCTCTGTCTCTCTCAAGAAAAAAAAAAAGAATGATAGTTTCCCTAATGATCAATTACATCATGCAGTCTTTTGGGATATTTAATTTTCTGTTGGTATGTATGAATTTCTATATATACTGCCTTTCCATTAGATTGAAATCTCAAAAAATTTCCAGCCTTTTTTCACCCTGTGAGCCTTTAAAAAGTGCTTCGTCTGATTTGATTTCAGTTTATTAAATTTTTTAAATGTTAATGACAGTCAAATTCATACTTTGTGGTGTACAGTTCTGTAGATTTTGACAAATACTTAGAGTACTGTATTTATACCATAATCATTATACAGAATAGTTTCATCAGCCCCTAAAATTTCTTCTAGCTGCCCCTGTGAAGACAGCACTTTCTTCACCCCAATCCCAGACAACCACTGATGTTTTCTATCTATATTATTCTGTCTTTTCCAGTGTTATATAAAAGGAATTGCTCTGTGTATTTTGGTTGGACGTTTTTCAATTAGTAAGTTGTAATGAGATTGACCCTTGTTGTTTCATGACTCAGTATTTCACTCCTTTTTACTTGATATGTAGTATTCCATTGTATCAGTATTCCCCAGTTGTTGTTTTTTAGATCTATTCTCTAGTTGCATCAGTTTTTAGTAATTATGGGTAAAGCTGCTATAAACACTAATATACAGGATTTTGTGAGAGCACATGTTTTTGGTAAATACTGAGGAGTAAAACTGCTGGATCATAGAGTAGGTGTATGTCTACATGGATAAGAAACTTCCAAACCATTTTCCAAAATGGCTGTACCATTTTATCTTCCCATTAGCAGTTATGTGGGATTTCCGGTTGCTTTGTATCGTCACCAGCATGTGGTATTGTTAAGTCTGTTTTTTTTTAATTTGACCCATTTTAATAGGTATATGGCAGGATCTCATTGTGTTTTTAATTTACATGTCCCAAACAGTTGATAAAATTGAACATTTTTCTTGTGGTTATTCACCTTCTGTGTAACCTCTTCAGTGAAATGTCCAAATCATTGGACCATTTTTATATAGAGTCTCTTTTGTTTTTCTTATTGTTGCATTTGAGAATTCTTTGTATATTCTGGATTCAAGTCTTTTGTCAGTTTTGTGATTGGTAAATATTTTCTCCTAGTCTATGGCTGTTTTCCTCATTCTTTTAATAATGTCTTTCACAGAGCATGTCTCATTTCACAGAGAATGTCTTTAGTTTTATTTTAAAGAAGTCCAGTATTTTTCTTCTATGGTTCATAACTTGGTGAAATATCTATGAAAATTTTGCCTATTCTACTATCACAATAATTTTTTTTCATGTTTTCTCTTATAAAGTCTTTTGGAGTCTTAGGTTTTAGAGGTAGGTCTATAGTTTGAGTTAATTTTCATATATGGAGTGAGGTCATGAACAAATTTTCTTTTCTTTTTTCCCCACACGAATATGCAATTCCAGCACCACTTGTTGAAAAGACGATCTTTATTCATTCAATTGCCTGCATACCTTTGCCCAAAATCCATTGTTCATGTATGTGTGGATATATTCTGGACTCTCTATTTGTTTTATTGATCTGTTTATCTTTTTCTTCAGATTCTGATTCCATAGACTTATTTTCTTTTCCCCCCAGCTTTATTGAGCTATTATTGACATAAAACATGACTAAGTTTTATTTATTTTTTAAGTTAATTTATTTAAACAATCTCTACACCCAACATGGGGCTTAAACTCACAATCCCAAGATCAAGAGCCACATGCTCTCCCAACTGAGTCTACCAGGTACCCCAACATGTGTAAGTTTTAGATGTACAATGTGATGGTTAGATTCACATGTATATTATAAAATGATTACCATAATAAGGTTAGTTAACAGCTCCATTTCCTCATATAATTATCTTGTGTGTATGTGTGTGTGTGTGTGTGTGTGTGTGTGTGTGTTGTAAAAACATGTATAGTATTGCTGATTATAATCACTCTATTGTGCATTAGATCCCCAGATCTTATTTATCATATAGCTGGGAGTTTAATTTGGCCAATGGATCCCCATTTTCCCCACCCATATTCTACTCTCTATGAGTTCAGCCTTTTTTAGATTCCATACCTAAGTGAGAACATATAGTGTGTTTCTTTCTCTGTCTTACTTCACTTAGCATAATATTCTCAAGTTCCATCCAATTTGTCATAAATGGCAGAATTTCATTCTTTTTTATAGCAAAATAATATTCAATTGTTTATATATCATACACCTTCTTTATCTATTCACCTGTCATTGGACATCTAGGTTGTTTTCAAGTCTTGGATACTGTGAATAATGCTGCAGTGAACATGGGGGTACAGGTAATCTCTTTGAGGTCATGATTTTATTTCCTTTAGCTATATCCAAGAATTGAGATTTCTGGATAATATGGAAGTTCTATTTCTAATTTTTTGAAGAAGCTCCATACTGTTTTCCATAGTGGCTTTGCCAGTTTACATTCCCATCAAGAGTGCACAGGGGTTTTCTTTTTTCCTTATCCTTAAGAACATTTGTTATCTCTTTTCTTTGTGATATTAGTCATTCTAACATGTGTGAGGGAATACCTCTTTGTGGTTTTAATTTGTATTTCCCTGATGATTAGTGATATTGAGCACTGTTTCATGTATTTGGCCATTTGTATATCTTCTTTGGTCATGTTTAAATCATTTTGTTTGGGTTTTCTGCTATTGTGTTATGTGAGTTCCTTATCTAGTTTTGAAATTAACCCTTTATCAGATAGATGGTTTGCAAATATTTTCTCCCATTTAATAAGTTGCCTTTTCATTTTGTTGAGTATTTCTTTTCCTGTATAGAATTTAATATAATCCCCACTTGTTTGTTTTTGCTTTTATTGCTTGTGCTTTATGTATCATATCCAAAAAACTTTTACTGAGACCAATTTCAAGGAGATTTTCCCCCCGTTTTCTTATAGTAATTTTATACTTTAAGGTCTTACATTTAAGTCTTCAATCCATTTTGAGTTAATTTTTGTGAGTGATGTACGATAGGAGTCCAATTTTATTGTTTTGCACGTGGTTTTCCAGTTTTACCAACATCCATTTATTGAAGACAATATCCTTTCCCCATTGTATCTTCTTGGCTATCCTCAAATATTACTTGATTGTGTATGAATGGGTTTATTTCTGGTATCTGTCTTTGTCTTTGATTTTAGACAGTTTTTTATGTGTCTCAGAGAAGGTCATTTGGGTGAAGTTTCAGTGTGACCTATTAGCTTCATGAAATTGGATATCTAAATCTCTCCCCAGATTTGGAAAATTAGCCATTATTTCTTTAGATAAGCTTTCTGCTCCTTTCTTTCTCACTTCTCCTGAATCATCAACATGTGGGTTATTTCTTTTGTGGTATCCTATTATTTATGTAGGCTTTTTTCACTCTCTTTTATTCTTTCTTCCTCTTCTTCTTTTTTTTTTAAATGTTTATTTATTTATTTTGAGAGAGAGAGAGAGTGTAAGCAAAGAGAAGGGCAGAGAGAGAGAGAGAGAGAGAGAGAGAGAGAATGAACCCCAAACAGGCTCTTTGCTGTCAGTGTAAAGCCCAACATGGGGCTCGATCCTATGAACGGTGAGATCATGACCTGAGCTGAAATCAACAGTCAGATACTTAATTGACTGAGCCACCCAGGTGCCCTTCATTCTTCTTTTTGTTCCTCTATGAGGTCAAATAACCTGTCTTCTAGTTCATTAATTCTTTCTTCTGCTTGTTTGAGCTTATTGTTGAAGCTCTTTATTGAATTCTTCAGTTAAGTCATTATGGTCTTCAACTTGAGGATTCTCTTTTAAAAATAGTTTCTGTTTGTTGAACTTCTCATTTTATACATTCATTGTTTTCTGAATTTCATTTAGTTGTCTATTGTGTATTCCTGTAGTTCACTGAATTACTTTAAGAGGATTAATCTGAATCATTTGTCAGATAATCCATAGATCTCTCTTTAGGTCTGTCATTGGAATTTTATTAATTTTCTTTGGTGGTCTCATATTTCCTTGATTATTTGTGAATATCATGGCCTTGTATTGGTGTCTACATGTTTGAAGATGTAGACACCACGTCTATAGATTGGCTTCAGGAAGCAAGACCCTTCATCAGTCAGCCCATCTAGAGATTCTAGGTGGGTGGTCTGGTGATGTCCATGGGTGGGCTTGCTGCTTTGTTCCTTGGGTGGCCTGGTGCTGATGTAGATCAAAGCCTTGGAAAGATGGTAGTCAGCTTGGCTCAGGATCCCTGGGACCCTGGATTCATAGGCACCTACCAGACCCTGGGTTTACAAATGTTGATTGGAAGCTTAATGCCACAGGAGCCACTCAGGGCTATGGGCACCCAGCGCCAGTACTGGGATGTTGGGAACTGAGTTTGCTTGAGCCCATTGGGAGCTTGGTGCTACAGGAGCTGCTCAGGGCCATGGGAGCCAGCCAGAGCTGGGATGAGCTAGAAGACTGGGTTCATGGAAGCCTGGTCACAGGAACTGCCTGGGGCTGCAGGAGCTAACAGTTGCCAGGGTGAGATGAAATATAATCTGCTCATTATTTTTAATTTCTTAAGATGAATTATAAAGTTATTAATTTGAAAACTTTTGTTTTTTTCTAACATAGATATTTATTGACAAATTTTCCTTGAAGTATTATTTAGTAGTATCTTATAAATTTTGATATGTTGTGTTTTCATTTTAATTCAGTTAAAAATATTTTAAGTCCTCTTTTGATTTCTTATTTAATCCATGGCTTATTTGGCATCTCATTGCTAACCTAACCATATTTTATATTTAAAGTGAGTTTCTTTTCACCAGCATATAGTTGTCTTGTTTTTTTTATTCAACGTGAAAGTCTGTCTCCTAAAAGTTATTTTTATAGTATTTGTGTATTGTGTAATTACTGATAAGCTTGGAGTAAAATCTACAATCTTGCTGTTTGTTTTCTATTTATACCATTTTTTTCAACTTTTCTGACTTTGCTTGGATAATTGAGCCATTTTTTCTTAGTTAACTTAATATTTTTATTTTATTTTATTTCAATTAATTTCTTTATTTTGAGAGAGAGAGAGAGAGAGAGAGAGAGAGAGAGAGAGAGAGAGAGAATGTGAGCGGGATACAGGCAGGGAAAGAGGAAAAGAGAGAATCCCAGGCAGACTCCATGCTCAGTGCAGAGCCTGATTCAGGGCTCAATCCCATGACCATGAGATCATGACCTTAGGTGATAGCAAGAGTAGGAACACTCAACTAAATGAGCCACCCAAATGCCCCCTTATTTGACTTACTATTTTTAGCTCTCTAAAAAAGTTTAGTTATTACCCTAGGCTTTACAATATATATTTTTAAATAATTAGAGATCACTTTCAAATTGCATTATACAATTTTGCATGTAGTATAAAGATCTTACAACAGTACATTCCCATTTTCTACCTTTCATCCTCTGCACTTTTGCTGGCAGATATTTTATTTTTATATATGCCATAAACAAAAAATAGATTACTACTATTTGTTTGGATGTTTACATTTAGAGATATTAAAAGCAAGAAAACAACACATTTTATTTCTATCCTCATTTATTGTCTTCCCAATTCTCTTCATTTGTGTAGATACACTTTTCTGTGTGGTGTAATATTCCTTCTGCCTGAAGAACATCTTATAGCAGTGCAAGTTTCCTAGAAATGTGTACTCTCAATTTCTGTTTCAGAAAGTTTTCATTTCTCTTCCATTTTTTGAATGATTTTCTTCTAGGTATAGAATTCTGGGATGGTAAATTTTTTCTACTAGCTCCCTAAGATTGTGATTCCCTTATGAGAAGTATGCTGCAATTTTCCCTCTGTATGTAATGTATTATGTAATAGTGTCTTTTTCTGTTATACTTTCAATATTTCCTCTGACTTTTGTTTTCAGTAGTTTGAACATGATATTCCTGTGTGTGTGTGTGTGTGTGTGTGTGTGTGTGTTGGTATATGTCCTTTTGGTGTTCTTTGAACTTTTTGGATCTTCGATTTGTTTCATGTCATTAATTTTGTAAAATTCTATTTCTTTTTTTTTTCAAATATTTCTTGCACTTTCTTTTATCTCTATGATTCCAGCAGTGTGTGTTAGAATTTCTGATATTATCTCAATGCTCTTGCATGCTCTATTTTATTTTTAATGTTCTACTCTTTTCTTTTTATGTGTCAGTTTGGGTAAGTTGTATTGATCTAGCTTCACAGTCACTGTTTCTTCCCTCAGTTGCTTTGAGTGTAGAAATGAGCTCATGATAAGCATTCTTCATTCCTTTTATGGTGTTTTTTGTTTCTAACGGTTTCCACTTGCTTATTTCTTATGCTTTCCATCTTTCTGGTGAAATTCTTTTATCATGTATGTGTTCCATCTTTTCCATTAAAGCTTTTAAAATGTAAATAGTATTTTAAGTTTCAACACACTTGGGTATATTTCCATTGTCTGTGGCATACATAAGTCTGATTCTGTTTAATGTCTTTTCACATGGCAATATGCTGGGTTTTGTTGCTTTTTTCATATGTCCCAATACTTTTGTTGTTAAAATTGTATGTATTATGTATGGCAGTAAAGAATGAGAAAAATAGGTTTTTTTTAAAGTTTATTTATTTATTTTCAGAGAGAGAAAAGGAGCATGAGCAGGGGAGGGGCAGAGAGAGAGAGAGAATCCCAAGCAGGCTCTGCACTGTCATTGCAGAGTCCGAGGTGGGGGTCGAGCTTGCAAGCCACAAGATCATGACCTAAGCTGAAACCAAGAGTTGGGCACTAGGCCATCTGAGCCATCCAGGTGCCCCTGAGGTAAATAGTTTTTATTCCAGAAAATGATCATGCCTTTCCTTCTATTCCTCTGTAGTGTAGGAGTATGAATCAATCTAGTTTTGAATTGAACTGTGTCAGGGTTTGTTGTAGCTGGGGTTACCTTAAGAGAACCACAGGTTTCAAATTTTTCTTGGAATTTTTTCTATTTAGGGCTGGGGATCATTTATCAGAGGGGTTTACTCATTATATACTCAACTCTGAGCTTTGGGTCTTCCCTGAGTTTTGCCTCGGATAGCTTCTCTCTTTACCCTCTTCTCTCTCTCCAATCCTTCTTCCAGCAATACTTCAGTGTTGTTTGAAATATTTGTTTTTCTTTTGGTGGTGGTTAGGGGAGAATTATTCTCCTGTTATAAAGAAAGCTTGGGGTGCCTGGGTGGCTTAGTCGGTTGAGCATCCGGCTTTGGCTCAGGTCATGATCTCACGGTTAATGGGTTCGAGCCCGGCGTCAGGCTCTGTGCTGACAGCTAGCTCAGAGTCTAGAGCCTGTCTTCAGATTCTGTGTCTCCCTTTTCCTCTGACCCTCCCCTGCTCTGCTCATGGTGTCTCTTTCTCTCTCAAAAATAAATAATAAAGCTTAGCTTTGAGTAGGTGCTGTGCCCTTGGGTTTCTGGAATGTGGGATTGTTGGTGCTTCTGATTCTCTTCCAGCTATTTTTCTGAGCCTAGCATGCATTTCTGTCTCCCTTTCATGAACAGAATATTTTTCCCCTATTCTTTTCCCCAGATAGAATTGGTTTCACCAGTGCCCTAAGAGCAACAGTATTCATCTTCCCTCGCCAGTCCAAAACTTTGAAGTGATGATAGGGAAGGAGAATCAGAGTAGGGTTTCATGCTTTTCCTACAGTGGCTGATGTTCCCCTTTTCTAAGCCTACACCTTTAGAGAATTGCCCAGTTCTGTTCTGTTCTTTTCTTTTTCCTTTCCTTCCTTCCCTCTCTTCCTTCCTTCCTTCCTTAATTTTTAATTTGTTTGTGAGCATTTGGTGAGATCCATGAAGAAGAGATTATAAGTATTTGTGATCTCATTCTGTACTCATTATAAATATTTGTGAACTCTCGCCCCCAGGGGCTCCACACTTTCTCCAGCCCACACATGACCTCTGTCAATTTGTTAACAATTCCAACTGAATTCTTCTATTTTCTAGCTATATCTCCCCCTGGTAAGAAAGTGCTCCTGCTGGGTACTTTATCTCATTAGATTTGGGGCTAGCTGGTTGCCCTATGATCTCAACTTTTTGATGGGTTCAAAAAAGTAACAAAACAAAACAAAACAAAATCCTCAAAACTTGTGGTTTCTTTGGCTTTTTTTTTATTGCTGTTATTTTAAGAAGAAGGGAGTGACACCCTTTATAGCTCTCTACATTCAAGCAGAAACTGGAAGTATGCCTTAATTTCACTTTATGTGTACATACACAAAATAGTTATACGAAATAGTTGTTAATTTTAGGGTCCTTCTCTGAGATGACCACCCAATAGGATAATTAATAGACTATGTATCCCAAAGCATCTGGTCCAATAAAGAATTTATCTGTTACCCATTAAGTTATTACTTCTGAATTTTCTTTGGTAAGCTAACAGGAAGTCAGGCACTCTGAGATGGTAGCATTGTATTACTAAGCACAAATGGAAACTTAAAAAAATACAGTTTTGAAGATGTTTTTGGTAAGACACTATAATCTCCCTGTGAGTTGAGTGTATTCTGCTACATTGGCAGAAAATGGGAAACTTCCATTTGAGGTCTAGATCATTTTTCTCACTCACTTCATGGCAGATGTGTAAGCCATTTCTTCGTTGTATATAGGGTCTTATGATCCTCAATAAAGAGAAACTAACTTATAATTTAATCCATTATTTCCCAGCAGAGGAGCTGTCTCAAAAATTTTAGAATTGCCTTTTCTGCACTGCAGGTGATTTAAGTGCTGAGCTAAGTGAGTCCCAGTTTTCCAACGTTATACCCACTCTAGTCTATGTTGATATTTTGACTCCTGTAAGATCAAGTTACCCATTCATTTTATAATATACAGTCTAATCTCTACTTTGGATATCATTTAGTTTAGAATTGGGGAAATACACTAGAACAGCTAATTATTGCAACATGATCATTTTCAACTGAAGTTTTTTAGATTATATAGAAAGCACCAGATGAAAAATCTGTTTCAAAATATATCGATATGGGAACTTTTTATCCTTTTCTGCTTGAAAGTGCTCTGAGGTGAGAGATTGCTGAATCTGAGAGGGAAAAAAATATCCTTTTATATAAGGGTAAGAATATTTAGTTTGGTATAACCAATAAGAGCTGCTGTAAAGTGTATGTGTCCTAAAAATCTGATCTTTTTTTTTAAGTTTATTTATTTTATTTTGAGAGAAAGAGAGTGAGCAAGCGAGTACAAGTTGGGGAGGGGCAGAGAGAGAGGCAGTGAAAGAATCCCAAGCAGGTTCTGTGCTGTGGATCTCACAAACCGTGAGATCATGACCTGAATCGAAATGAAGAGTCAGATGCCTAACTGACTAAGCCACCCAGGCACCCCTGAAACCTGGTCTTTTTTGTAACAGCTTGTTATAAGAACTTGGGAAAGTCACTTACCCCTTTGATCACTGTTTTTCTTAAAGTGAAAATAATAGGACTTGCTCTTTCTGGTTTTAAAGATCAAAATATCAAGTTAAAGCCGTGGTTAAGTATAACAATTCCTTACCCCAGTGCTACCCAAGTAATAGTTACTAAATCAGGATTGGTTGACTAATTTGTTAATACCTCTTTTAGGAAATAATATATCATACATCCCTAATATACCTTTTCTTATTCTCCCCGGGCAGTGAGATGCAGCTAGTACATATTATAGAAATTACAATAGTATATATTTGTCTGTTTCTGTCTGTCTTATAGACAAATGACTCCTTGAGAGCAGTTTTAATTATTTCTGTGTTCCTCAAATATAATATGGGACTTAGAGCTGTTGTTACTATAACAGTAAAATTGGCCATTGAGTATTATGTATCAGCAATAGCACAATAATATAGGTACATTATCATATATAATGCTTTCAGTTACTTTGGGAGATAGTTTCAGCTCTTAGGACACAAAGTTTTAGGGTGTTTTCCGTGATTTCATGGTCTCTAGCTCCATGAATTCATGGTGAAAATATGAGAAATAGCCTCTCCTGGCATGGTCAAGGAAAACTAATGAGCAATTGTGAGACATGTCCAGAGCAGCCTCCATAAACAGCAAAGATGTGATCTCTAGGCAAAAGGGAGTGGGGAAAAGGGAGTTGCTTCAATCCAAGGCCCTTCCAGCTTTCCTCTCTCATCTAAGGGAGGCACATAGTCAACACATGTTAGGGCTTTAGGTAAATGGATTGTGAATACTGCTGCCAGGGAAGGGAGTTAAGGGGCTGGCACGGGAGAAATACATGTGAAAGTCATATGTAGCCCAGAGATGCAGGGCCACTAAACGACTGGGATTTGATCAGATTAGAGAACACTCACCCCCCACATATTACCAACATACCAACAGGGCCCTAGTATACAAACAGTGGATTGCAGCTGAAAGAGCTGCACGATGCAGACTTTCTCTGAGGCAGGAGCATTTAGGGAGGCGCAAAGTCAAGAGAAGACCAAAACAAAAAAAGGATATGAGAGGAATTCAAAGCCTCTGGCAAACATTAAACACGATATAACTTTGAGCTAGATTAATTTAAATCCTCACAATAAAAGCATATTTATTTCAGTTCCTATATCTCAGTACTATATATATGTATGTATATATATATATATATATAATCTCAGTAGCTTTCCACAGAAAATTACAAGGCATGCCAAAGGCAAGAAAAAACAGTCTGAAAGGCAAAGCAATCATCAAAATCAGATTCAGATGTTAAAATTATCAGACAGGATTTTTAAAATAACTATAATTCATGTGCTAAGGGCTATAATAAAAAGCAGTAGACACCATACAAAAGCAGATGATTATGCAAGCAGGGAGAATGAAAAGGAATTCTAGAAATTAAAAACAGTGGAACAAAAATGAAGACTGCCTTCTAGGTACACATCAGTAGACTTGACATGGCTGAGGAAAAAAAATCAGTGAGCTTGAGCTTGAAGATAGGGCAATAGAAATGTCCCAAAGTTAAATGCAAAGAGAAAATAGAATAAAAATAATTTTGGGACAGCACCAAAAGGTGTAACATATATGTAATTGGAAAACCAGAAATAGATGAAAGAGAGAAGGAAGCAGAATATTTGAAGTAATATTAGTGGAGAGACTTGCAACATTTAGGACAGATAACAAACCATAGATCCAAGAAGCTCAAATAACACTAAGCAGGATAAATTCTAAACCAAATCAAATCAAACATACCTAGGTATATCGTATTCACACTGCAGAAAATCAGAGACAAAAGGAAAATCTTGAGAGACGCCAGAGGGGAAAATGTATATTACCTGTAGAGGAGCTGGTATAAGAATTAAAGCAGACTTCTAATCAGAAATCATACAAATAGGAAGAGAGGAGTGCAATAATTAAAGTGTTAAAAACCACAAAACCACCAACCTAGAATTCAACATCTAATGATATTATTCTTTAGAAGTAAGGATAGATACTTTCTCAGACAAACGAAAACTGAGGGAAATCATCACAGACAGACCTTTTTGCAGGAAATGCTAAAGGAAATTTCTTTAGGCATAAGGAAAATAACATGGTCAAAAACATGGATCTGTATAAAGAAAGGCAGCATTGGAGAAATAATGAGTGAAGATTTTATATATATATATATATATATATATATATATAATACATATACACACACATACATATATATATAAAATTGTCAGACAGGGTTTTTAAAATAACCTAACACAACACATTCTGAGCCATAAAATACTCCATATACACCATAAAAATTTACAAAAAGAGGGATCATACAAAACATGTTCTCAGACCATAATAGAATTAAACTGGAAATCAATAACACAAAGAAAGCTGGAAAATCCCCAGATTTCTGGAAATTAAACATAACACTTCTAAGAACATATGGATCAAAGAAGAAGCTCCAAAGAAATTTAAAATATTAAAATTATATATATATACATATATATATGTATATATATATGTTTTTCTTCTTAAGCTAAAAGATACCTGTGTGTGTTTAAAGCAATAGCATAATTGTGTTTTGGTGATTATAGAATATGGATAATTGAAGTCAATGTCAGCAAAGTCATAAAAGATCAAAGGGGGGACTTGGGAATATTCTTAATGAGGCACCTGTTTTATACGTGAAATAATATAAAGTTATTTGAAAGTGGACATAGACCAATTTAAAATACATGTTTGTAAACTCTAGGGCAACAACTAAAGGAATTTTAAAAAGAAGTTTACATGATAGGCTAAAAGAGGAGATGAAATAGAATCATATCAACAACAACAAGAAAGCAGAAAAAGAAGGGAAATAAACAAATAGAAAATAGTAATAAACATGCTAGATATTAATCCAACTATGCCACTAGTCACTTTAAATGTGAATAGTCTAGATAAACCAGTAAAAAGACATTGCCAGTGTGGTTAAAAAACAAGACTGAATTCTATATTGTCTACAAAAAAAAATCACTTTAAATATAATGATGCAGATAGGTTAAAAGCAAAGGGAGAGATAAAAATATTGTGACAACACTAATAAAAAGAAAGTTGGAGTAGCTATATTAATTTCAGACAAACCAGTCTTCAGAGCAGACTTCAATAAAGTGGATCATGACATAATGATAAAGGGGTAAACTCCACAAGGAGACAAAACAATTATAAATGTATATGCCTTTAACAAAAGAGCATCAAAATATAGGAGACAAAACCTGATAGAACAGAAAGGAGAAACCGACCAATCCGCTGTTATAGTTGAAGATGTTAATACCTCCGTGTCAGTAATTGATAGATCAAGCAGGCAGATAGCAAGTAAAGATACAGAGAACTCGAACTTCACTATCAATCAACTTGATCTAACTGACACTATAGACTATTCCACCTAACAATAACAGAATTCAAATTCTACTCAGACTCACAGGGAACACTCACCAAGATACAACACATTCCGAGCCATAAAATACTCCATATACACCATAAAAATTTACAAAAAGAGGGATCATACAAAACATGGTCTCAGACCATAATAGAATTAAACTGGAAATCAGTAACACAAAGAAAGCTGGAAAATCCCCAGATCTCTGGAAATTAAACAAAACACTTCTAAGAACATACAGATCAAAGAAGAAGCCTCCAAAGAAATTTAAAAATATTTTCAAGTGTAGTGAATATACAACTTACCGAAATATGTGGAATACCATAAAGCATGGCTCAGAGGGAGATTTATAGCATTAAATAGATAACGTTAGGAGAGAGATCTAAAATCAATAATCTAAGCTTTCACCTTAGGGATATAGAGGAAGAATGGAAAAGATGCCTTTGGAGAGAGAAAGTGCAGTGAGAATATAAATGGCAATATGAGACAGGTGCTTGGGGAAGAGCAAAATTTAAGGAAAGGGCAGAGTTTAAAGATCTATGAAGACTAAGAGTAAATGGTCAGAGAGATTGACAGAAAGGCCTGAGTTATGGAGGTTATGGAAATCAAGAGATTAGGGAATTTAGAGAACAGGGTTGTTGCCAATTGTAAAAATTAAGGGAGGAAGGCTAATAAGATTGGATTGAAAAACGCAAACTGAATTTGGATATTCCATCTTTAGTAATTTCAAACAGGGTAGTTTCAGAGGAATGGTGAGGGTAATAGGAAGTGGTTTATGACTTTTTCCAGAGATCCTACAAGTGTGGAGGGAGCAGAACTGGACTGTAGCAAAGGGAGTCATTATTAAGGAAGTGAAGATAGTAAATGAAGTTAATTTTAAGAAATCTATTCATTATCAAAGAAAAGAAAAGAGGAGCTTCAGTGGCACACAGGGTCAAAGGATGGCTTTGCTTTTTAAGAAAAAAGCACAAGAGGGGCGCCTGGGTGGCTCAGTCGGTTAAGCGGCAGACTTGGGCTCGGTCATGATCTCACAGTTCGTGGGTTTGAGCCCCGCGTCAAGCTCTGTGCTGACAGCTAGCTCAGAGCCTGGAGGCTGCTTCTGATTCTGTGTCTGCCTCTCTCTCTGACCCTCCCCTGCTCACGCTGTGTGTCTCTCTCTCTCAAAAATAAATAAAGGTTAAAAAAATATTTTAAAAAAGCACAAGAGAATGTGGGTAGTTTTATAAACTATGGTAAGGGATCAGTTGACAGGAAACAGGCTGAAGATGTAGAAAAGGAAGGGATAACTAATATAGGACACTCTCAAACAAGAGAGAGGAAGAGGGAACAGTAAAGAATTGGAATAGGAGCTGGTTTTGAGCAGGAGCATGGCCGCTTCATCGTCTGAAACTGGAGGGCAAAAAGTACAAATAGAAGTCTGGTTTTTGGCGTGCCTTGGTGGCTCAACTGGTTAAGTGTCCAACTCTCCATTTTTGTTCAGGTCATGATCTCACAATTTGTCAGACTGAGCAGCACATCATGCTTTTCTCTGATGGGAGCCTGCTTGGGATTCTCTCCCTCTTCCTCTGCCCCTCCCCTGCATGGTTTCTCTCCCAAAACAAACAAACAAACAAACAAACAAACCAATATTAAAAAGAAAGAAGTCTGCTTTTTTTTTCCCCAGGGATGGAGACATTGGGACAATTCAAGCCTATTATCCTGATTCATGTGTGCTTTCTTTGTGAAATAGGAGATCATACCATTTGATGAGAAAGAATGAGAAAATATTGGGCTGAGATACTTGAATAAAGAGATGAAATTTTGGAAAAGACACCAAGAAAATGAGGATGAAATTTACCAGAGGAGACAAAAGAGATTTCTGTGGGCCACTGAAATTATAATTCTCAAGTCTGTCATGGCATCACTTTAAGTGATTGCATAGGCAGATGAATATGAATATAGAGCAGGTGAATTGTAGAATTGACATCTAGCTGGGGATTTGTAGGACCATTACAGTGGAAGAGGGTGTGATTAAGGAAGGTGAGATTGCGTGGGAGGTAATATTTTGGGGAATCAGCCATGGTGCTTAGAGTGAAGATGAAGATCATTTGAGCTGATGGGGTATAGGAACAATAAGGGCTTGGATGAATAGATCACATGGTTCTTGCAGTCACCTAGGATGATGGCAGGGGTTGGCAAAGAATTATGTTAAAGTGGGTGAGAGCTGGCATGGTTTCATTCCATACCAATTTCATTAAAATTTGTTCAATTTTCTTGGAATCCACTTAACTGCAGTAACTAAGTCTGTATCCCAAAGTTTTCAATTTCTCTGATACTTTAATATATGCTTGGCTGCATCTTGAGATCATGTACTCATCGTCTAATTTTTCTAAGAAATCAGGAGGATTCAGAGCCTGTGATGAAAGATAATCCTGACTTTGTGGGCATTTCAGCTAAAACAAGATAATGAAAAGTAACTGGATGATCCATTTTTCCTACATAGTATGCCTTGAATTATTAGTGAAACCTGGAATAAATTTGTACATTCCGTTGGCTCATGTAGAATAACTTTGGAAAGTGAGAAATTTAAAATTCATTATTTCTACATATAACTTAAGGCCAGTTTTAGGACTGACAAAATTTTCAACAGAGACTCAAGTTGTTCTATTCCTTACAAATTAGACCTGGATGTGGATTGGTATGTTTGACAATGCTCACGAATAACAGTGTAGTATAGAATACTGAGCTTTGAGGTGTAGTACCTAGAGTGGTTGAAGTTTGTAATGCAAAAAAAAAAAAACACAAGCCTGAATGTAGTAAGTAGATGGATGTCTAGGATGAGTCATAAAATACTAATTTTTCATTTTTTTATTTGAGTATAGTTGACACATAATGTTATATTAGTTTGAGGTGTACAACTTAGTGATATAAGTTTCTATGTTGTTATGTTCACCAGAAGTATATCTACCATCTGTCCCATTACATCACTGTTACAATATCATTGATTGTATTCCTCATGCTCTGCTTTTTATTCCCGTGACTTACTCATTCCATAACTAGAGGTCTGTATCTCCCTCTCCCCTTTACTTATTTTGTCCAACCACCCACCTCTCCTGCCTCTGTCAACCTCAGTTTGTTTTCTGTATTCTTAATTCTGATTCTGCTCTTTGTTTGTTTATTCATTTCTTTTTACATTCCATTTATGAGTGGATCATATGATATTTCTTTTTCTCAGTCTGACTTATTTTGTTTAGCATAATACTCCTTAAGTCCATCCATGTTGTCTCAAATGGCTCAATATTATCCCTTTTTATAGGTGTGTAATATTCCATTGTATATGTTTGTGTGTGCATGATATATATATGTGTATGTATGGTATGTATATGTATGCGTATATGTATGATATATATACATGTTACATTTTCCTTATCCATTTATCTATCGATAGGCACTTAGGTTGCTTCCAAGTCTTGGCTATTGTAAATAATGCTCCAGTAGTCATAGAGGTGTATATATCTTTTTGAATTAGCATTTCCATTTTCCCTGAGTAATTACATAATAGTGGAATTATTAGATGATATCATATTGCTATTTTTAATTTTTTGAGGAAACTCCATACTGTTTTCCACAGCGACTATACCAGTTTACATTCCTACCAACAGTGCACAAGGATTCCTTTTTCTCCACATCCTCACCAACTCTTCTTTCTTGTCTTCTTAGTTTTAGTCATTCTAGTAGGTGTGAGGTGATGTCTCATTGCAGTTTTGATTTGCATTTCCTTGATGATTAGTGATGTTGAGGTTCTTTTAATATGTCTGTTGACCACTTATATATATTTTTTTAGAGAAATGTCTACTCAGGTCCTCTGCCCACTTTTTAATTGGATTGGGCTTATTTTGGTGTTGTGAGAGTTCTTTATATATTGTAGATATTAACCCCTTATTGGCTGTATCCTTTGCAAAACAACCAGAAAACACCTTTAAAAGTGGCAATAAATACATACCTATTAATTACTTTAAATGGAAATGGTCTAAGTGTTCCAAATGAAAGCCATAGAGTGGCAGAATGGATAAAAAAAATAAAAGACCCATCTATATGATGCTTACTAGAGACTCAATTCAGACATAAAGATGCATATAAATTGAAAGTGAGGGGATGGAAAAACATTCACCATGTAAATGAAAGTGGAAAAAAAAAAGCCAGAACCTCCATAAAACGTGGATGTTGTGCTCTGGTTATCAAAATCCTGCCTGAGGAAAGAATATCCTATGGAAAAAGACAGTCTCTTTAGCAAATGGTGCTAAGAGAACTGGACGTCAACATATAGAAGAATGAAACTGGATCACTCTCTTACACCACACACAAAAATAAACTCAAAATGGATGAAAGACCTAAATGTGAGACAGAAAACCATCAAAATCCTAGAGGAGAAAACAGGCAACAACCTCTTTGACCTCAGCCACAGCACTTCTTACTTGAAACATCTCCAAAGGCAAGGGAAATAAAAGCAAAAATGAACTATTGGGAACTCATCAAGGTAAAAAGCTTCTGCACAGCAAAGGAAACAACAAAAATAAAAGGCAACCGACGAATGGGAGAAGATATTTACAAATAACATATTTGATAAAGAGTATCCAAAAATCTATAAAGAATTTACCAAACTCAATACCCAAAAAACAAAGAATCCAGTGAAGAAATGGCAGAAGACATGAATAGACACTTTTCCAAAGAAAACATCCAGGTGGCCAACAGATACATGAAAAGATGCTCAACATCACTTATCCTCAGGGAAATACAAATCAAAACTACGTTGAAATGCCACTCACACTGGTCAGAATGGCTAAAATCAACAACTCAGGCAACAACAGATGTTGGTGAGGATGTGGAGAAATGGGAACCCTCTTGCATTGTTGGTGGGAATGCAAACTGGTGCAGCCACTCTAGAAAAACAGTGTGGAGGGTCCTCAAAAAATTAAAAATAGAATTACCCAACAACCTAGCAATAGCACTACTGGGAATTTACCCAAAGGATACAGGAGTGCTGATGCATAGGGCACATGTACCCCAATGTTTATAGCGGCACTATCAACAATAGCCAAATTATAGAAAGAGTATAAATGTCCATCAACTGATGAATGGATCAAAAAGATGTGGTTTATATATACCATGGAATACTACTTGGCAATGAGAAAGAACGAAATCTTGCCATTTGTAACAACATGGATGGAACTGGAGGGTATGATGCTAAGTGAAATAAGTCAGAGAAAGACAGATATATGTTTTCACTCATGTGTGGAGTTTGAGAAACTTAACAGAGGACCTTGGGGGAAGGGAAGGGGAAAAAATAGTTTCAGAGAGGAAGATAAACTATAAGACACTCTTAAATACAAAGAACAAACTAAAGGTTGATGGGGGCAGGGGAGGGAAAATGGGTGATGGGCACTGAGGAGGGCACTTGTTAGGACAAACACTGGGTGATGTATGTCAGCAATGAATCATGGGAATCTACTCCCAAAGCCCACAGCACGCTGCATACACTGTATGTTAGCTAACATGACAATATATTATAGTTAAAAAATATATGTTACTTAAAAAGCCCTGAAAAACAAATAATAATAAACCTTAGGTTATATTGCTTGGGTCAATGCTATAACTGCTCAAATATATGTAAAATTCCTAAACTTTAAATGTTTTCATATAAGGTTATCACTTCATATTCTAAATTATCAAAATGTTAAATGTCACAAAAACAACTAAAATTTCCTTGTCAATTACATCATAATAAACTCTCACATTATTTAAAAATATAAATAAATAAATAAATAAATAAATATGTAAAATCCTGCTTGGTCCTGAGTAAGTGACATGTAGTGCTATATAGTTCTATGACTTATAAAATAAGGGGATCAAGCAAAAAGATGTGTTAGGTCTTTTCTAACTTTGAAATTCTATTACTTTTCTATGTCAAAGACATAGTTTAGTTTACTTTTTTTAATATTGCAAATGCCTGCTTTTAGTTATTTTGGGCACCTCCCCGAAAACAGATGATAGCAAGATATAGAGAAACCAGCATTACAATTACAGTAATCTCATTAACTTTCAATTCCAATCTGGTCTTGCACATATTTTATTCCACCGTCAAGTTCTTGGTGTTTAGGTAGAAAACTTAAATTCTTGGAACAGTGCTAGGACTTTCTCAGAAAGAGATAGTTAATGATACAGAAATGACTTGTAATTAATTTACCCTGTATCCAAATCCAGATGTTGAAGGCAGAAAACTACTTTGACCAACTTTGTTTTCACTAAACAACAGGGATTGGAAACTGAAGCCTCTCTAAGAGAGTTAAGAAGTGTGAACTGACAATTTTTTTATTTTTATTCTATTGACTGCTTTCTCTGGGTGAGTCAATTCTACTAGACTGTGGTTCTGCTCCTGTTTTGTGCCCCAGCTACAGTTTTCATTATGGGAGGTGCAAGCACCATAAAACATGCCTTTCACACTTCTTCATCTCATTCCCCAAGAAATATCAGAAATGTCATCAGTCTCTCACCTTTCTTCTTAAAGACTTTAATCCTTCAAGTAAATAAGCAAACTGGTTCTAGCCTTGAAGCTTGTGACATTTGACTGGTCACTCATCTCTAGGCTAAATTTCTTCCTTACCCTCTGTACCTTAGCCAGGCTATTTCCTACCATGACAAAGGATCTTGAGTCCTTTATTAACCTTCTGGGTAAATTCTTTATATGGTGTTTAATCAGTATGCTTTTGTAAAGTGCAAGTAAATTACAGACCTCTTATCTGGGGCAATCATCTGCCATTTTTCAGGCAAAACCAATTATATTTCCTGAGAATAATCATTGGTTGAATGGGTCCATACAGGATACACTTAATTTTATCACTCATTTTTAGTTGTTCCTTTATTACAAGTATGAATAGTATTTCTAGACTGGTATATACACTTTTCTTTCTGCTGATGCCTTGGTGTAGTCTGAAAAGCATGTATTCAGTGAGGAGCAGTTAGGAAATAGTGCCTCCCAATTTCTATCTTCCCAGAAGGTACTTGACAGTTAAACTCCTCTAGTTCATAAGTTTCCATGACATTTAAAAGAGGAGTTCAGGGGCACCTGGGTGGCTCAGTCAGTTAAGCATCTGACTTCAGCCCAGGTCATGATCTCATGGTTCATGGGTTCGAGCCCCGCGTTGGGCTCTGTGCTGACAGCTCAGAGCCTGGAGCCTGCTTCGTATTCTGTGTCTCCCTGTCTCTCTGCCCCTTTCCCACTCACACTGTATGTCTCTCACTATCTCTCAAAAATAAATAAATATTTAAAAAATTAAAAAAAAATAAAAGAGGAGTTCATACTGGAGCAGTTTTATAGCATGGCAGAGGAAGATGCTAGTCTTGTAAGGTAAGAGAGCAGAGAACACTGGCCAAGCTTGTCACTTAATGGAGTTTCATTCCTGTATATTCATTTAGCACCTTTGGTACTGAGATGCCTAATAAAATTACTGTGTTGCAATTGTGTGATGATATTAGGAGGTTCTGGACTCTAAAAAATTTGATAGAGGCATTAAATTGATGAAATGAATTCATGTGTGGTTTCTCTCCAGAAGCCTCCATACATGCTAGGTGGCTATGAGGAAGCGGGGATGGGGCGATACTGGCTGAAGCAATAAATTGTCAGGCCTGCTAATTTATTTTTATGTGCTGAAGATTAGTATAATTTGGGGGATAGGGATGTGCATTAAAGCAATCATCTCCCCTTAGAATGATTTAAATATAGGTATACATACCTAGAAAAAAAATTTAAAGTTAAGAATGTATTCTTTAGTGGAACTGGGGGAAGAGTTGTTTTTTGTTTTTTTAATTTCTTTATAAGTAAAGAACTTTGTATAACACTTTCTTTTTGGATTAGATCGATCTGACATGCTCAGAATTATAGAAGTATTATGATACAGAGCATTTTTGCCTCTCAAGCCAACAGCGGTGAATATTGTACTGTACACTATTTTTAAGCAGCTCTTCTTGTGACAAAGATGTATGTTACTGCTTTTAATGAGCCTCTGCCTGATGCTGACTTAATAATGGCATGAAGCCACAATTGTATTAGCTCTGATATGGAGGAGCCCCAAATAATTCATTGTGATGTTATGACTAATTTCTTTTATGTTGCTCACAATGGCTGTTAGAGGGTGGAAAGCTACTCAGGACTGCAGTAAAGCAATCATCTGCCCTTCGAATGATTTGAATATATGTATACACACCTAGAAATAATTTTTAAAGTTAAGAACTGTATTCTTCTGCCCCCTATCAAGTTCACTGGCCACTCCCATATCCTTTTTATTTTCCCCTTCCATTTTTCCTTCTGATACTAAGAAAGGAACATCATAGACTCTCAGTCTTCAGGAACTGAATTTTTCCCATCCCACATATGTATGACCATGAAATCCTCAAGATAAGCTATAGACCTTATTAAATTATCTGAGCAAAGCCCCAGCTTTTAAAATGTTCTTGCCTGATTTCCTTTTGCTCATCCAAATTTCTTTTAGATCTGGACATGGAAATTCAGCATGCTTTTCTTGATTGTCCTAACCAGTGGCTGACTAGAGATATTGATTAATGTTCCTCTACTACTTTGTATGTTGGTCCTTTTCCTTCTTCTCCAGTCTCTTTTATTTTTTGGTTTAAACTGCATTTTAGCTTTTTCACCTCCAGCTAATGGAGATGCTCCCAGGAATGTAGACCGATGATACAGAGGCTGGGCCCATGCCAGCAGACGCATTAGGTTTCTTCTCCTACCCCAAACCAATCGTCTGAAGTTTTTAAATGAGAATTTTGAAATTGGAACTCAGTTTAAAAAATAGAGGCAAATTAGCTCTAGTGTATAAAGAGTTCACATCTTCCTTATTTTTTCACATCTGTCTTTATCAAGGAAGAGTTTGCAGATGTCAAAGTGTTGTGATAGTGCTGTTAGTGTGGAATAGAGTTCTCATTTGTACACAATCGTAGTCATGTTCTTTTAAGATTCTGCACTGCATTTGCATATTTTTCTTGAAAGGAAAACAAAAACAGTTTAATAATAGAATTTATAGGAAATTTAATAGACAGCAGAGTAGACTGTTAGGCTTCTAGCCGAACTGTATACAGTAACAATAGGGTAGGTATCCCCCAGTTCCCTGAATAGGGTTCCTTTAAGTTATCTTGTGAAATAAATGGCATAAACTTGTAAATTATCAGCCATAACTCTAGTATTATTCTTTTTTTTTTTAACTTTATAGTTTATTGTCAGGTTGGTTTCCATATAACACCCAGTGCTCTTCCCCACAAGTGACCTCCACCAAGACCATCACCCCGCTTTACCTTTTCCCCTTCCCCTTCCCCCCTCAGTTTGTTTTCAGGATTCAAGAGTCTCTCGTGTTTTTTCTCCCTCCCTCCCCCTAACTCTTTTTCCTCCTTCCCCTCCCCATTGTCCTCTATTGGGTTTCTCCTGTTAGACCTAT
>CM053578.1:33163791-33263443 GCA_028646485.1 Cryptoprocta ferox
TCTGTTTCTTCTTTCCCCCACTTGCAAATCCAAGTTTTATCCCTTCAGTCCTTCTCAGTTCAATCCATACGGGCGTGCTCGGATTACAGAGCTCCCTGCTCTTCCGCCATCTTGTCCTCCAGGGCTCCAAAAATCCTCTAGTATTATTCTTTATCTAAATTTTTCTCTTATTGAAGGAATGACAAAGAAGTAGTTCATAATTAAAATTGTTTAGACATATAGATATAGAAAATTTTATTTCTGTCTATTATTGTCCTGGACTTCAAAACAAGACTTATTTTTCCTAGACGAGGAAGAAAGGACAACTTACATCTTCCTTATGAAGAGGTCCCACTAACAAGGGAATGTTTAATTTAGGGTTAAATTATCTTGGTGTTGGCAGTTGTGACCCTTGAGCATCTGACTCTGGAGAAGATCTCTTTCCCTGGTGTTGTATGCTCTGTTATTTTCCATGGTGTTGACGGGTGGTTTTCATTTGCTGGAAAAAAAATGCCAAAAGATACATTGACCCTTGTCAATGCTCAGGAAGGATGTCAGAATAGCATTAACCTTTCATTCCAACTTCACCTGTTTTATTTCCCAAATCAATTTCAGTGCAACACAAATGCATGCTTTGATGTGTTCAGAAATTAATAAATTTTTGTAAAATAATCTGTGGTAAAGGCATAGAAAATAGTAACGCATTCATAGCACACAATATGTGCTGTAGGTTTATAAAATCTAAACCTTAAATTCATATTTGAACAAAGCAAACTATTTAAAAAAACGCAAATTTTCTGATTGTTTAAAGACCCTTGGAGGCTGTTAAGAGAGTGTTTGTCATTGGTCACGTTGTACTTCCTAGGCGTGACTGTTTCATTTCTATCATTATCTAGGTAAAAATTCTAATAAAGTGAATTTGCTTGTTTTATATATAGCCTTCTTTTCTTGGGCCACACCCACAACAATGAAAGTCTATATAATCAAGGCTGCTCAATAATTCCAGATAATCTTATTCTACATGCTTTCTTACAAGGAAATTCATTCATCTCTACAGTAAGTTGTATGTTAGAAAATGGCAAGTCTCACAGCATTCAGCTTTCAGTGGTGACTCATTCTGAGATGCTGGAGATAGCCTGGGAGTAGCACATGAGAATGTTGGTTGGCAGATCCTCAATACTGGGAATGTAGTTCCCCCACTTAACACTCTTATCTACTAATTCCAAACAGTAGGGTGTCTTTCTTGGCAGCATTGGCTGGCTGCTCTCTGCCCAGGAAGCTTACTCGAAACCAAGGTCTCCTGAAGACTCTTCTCAACTCAAGTTCTCACCAGGTTGGTGCCCTAAGTCATAGTGATCTCCTACTGGCCACCTTCATTTATGTCTCTCCAAAGTAGCTGCTTCTAAAAGTCTTTCTTTTATGCCTCCCATGGGATCACCTTTATCCCTTGACCTGCAGAATAGTTCTGAATAGTGCCCAGTCAGCACTAATCAGAGATTGGAAGCTATAGTCTCAGGGCACATCTTACCTACAAATATAATTTTGTTTGGCCCAAAGGATGTTTAAAATTTTTAACTTATGGGGTGCCTGGGTGGCTCAGTCAGTTGAGTGTCTGACTTCGGCTCAGGTCATGATCTCATGGTTTGTGAGCCGAGCCCCGTGTCAGGCTCTGTGCTGACAGCTCGGAGCCAGGAGTCTGCTTCTGATTCTGTGTCTCTCTCTCTCTTTTCCTCCCCTGCTCATGCTCTCTCTCTCTCTCTCTCAAAAATAAATAAACATTAAAAAAATTAAAATTTTTAACTTACTTTAAAAAGATTTGAAAGTTAGAAAGTTTCACTTAAAAATCTTGATTTCTATTTCTCCTTTCTTGATGAATTGAAAATTCATGTGAATCAGAAGATGTCATGGTTCTTACGTGGCTGCCGTATTCTGGTAGTGAGTGGCAATTGCTTCCATTAGGCAGGTCATAGACTCTCCAGTTTGCCATAGATCACACACTACTTAGGATTACTTCTGAACTAATTCTACTTGTGTGAATATTATTGATTCCTGTAACTATTCAAATCTCTGTATGACTTGTACCTAAATCTCTATCTATAGAGGGCAATTCACAGGATCTCAAATCTATGGACCCATTTAGGTCCTTGGACTTATCTCAGTGACCCATGAATTGAAGATGGGAGCTTTCTTAGTCTCTTAATTTGTTCAGGCTTCTGTGGCAGCATACCATAGACTGGGCAGCTTATAAACAACAGAAGTTTATTTCTCACAATTCTAGAGGCTGGGAAGTCTAAGATCAAGTCATCAGAAGATATAGTGTCTGGTAAGGGCCTGCTTCCTCGCTAACAGTTATCTTTTCACTGTATCCTCACAGTGAGGTGAAGGGAGGTGTTAGGGAGTGTGGTGAAAGGAGGTGTTATGAGAGCTTTTGTAAGGCCACTAATTCCACTCATGAGGGCACAGCCCAATCACCTCCCAGAGGCCCTACCTCCTAATACCCTCACACTGGAGCTTAGATTTCAAAACATAAATTTGAGAGGGATATAAACATTCAACCTGTAGTAGGACCTTAAACTTTTTATTTCTTTTAGTTCAGTGATGATCATTTGTCTAGATATGTAGTTATCTGGGTGATGCCTGTAATACTAATGTACTATTTCCAAAACTACTTTAATTGTAATGAGTAAATATCAAAGAACATAGGCTGGGGTACCTGGGTGGCTCAGTTGGTTAAGCATCTGATTTCGGCTCAGGTTATGATTTCACGGTTCATGGGTTTGAGCCCCGAGTTGGGCTCTGTGCTAACAGCTCTTCCTCTCTCCCTGTCCCTCTCCCACTCTCTCTTTCCCTCTCTCAAAAATAAATAAACATTAAAAAATTAAAAAAAACATAGGCAGACTTATTGGTAAATGATATAGTTGTATGAAATGAAGGCCAAATGTCAGATAATGCTCTATACAAAAGGTTTCATTATAATCTGAAAAAAGGGCTGGCGGATATAGTCATCACATGACATTAGGATTGTGGAAGGTCCCCAAGAGAATCTGCCTCAAAGCAGTCCGTATTATATTCACCCTGAAAGCAAAAACTTATTTTCAGTAAAATGGCATTGACTGTCACATTATATTAATTTTGTTAATCTAAGCTGTATTTGTTTTGTAGTTTCTATTTAATTTGGCTTTATAGATGTTTGAGTAGTTATGAAGAGGTATAAAAAAAGCATACACCTAATTTCATGTCTGTACTTTTTTGATGTCTATACTTTTTATTATTTTTATTATTTTTTTAATGTTTATTTTTGAGAGAAAGAGAGAGAGAGAGAGAGGGAAGGAGGGGCAGAGGGAGAGGGAGACACAGAATCCAAAGCAGGCTCCAGGCTCTGAGCTGTCAGCATAGAGCCCAACTTGGCACTGGAACTCACAGCCCATGAGATCATGACTTTAGCTGAAGTCACGCTTAACCAACCGAGTCATGCAGGCACCCCTGATGTCTATACTCTTTAAGTCACTTTTTATTTAAAAATAATTGTTACAATTCAAGAAAATAAACATTTTCCTTTAAAAAGTGTCCACCTAGTACTCAAATTTGAAAAAGTCTGCTTTGATGTTGTTAGGTAACATAAAGGATCAGGATTTAGTTTGCTTGACTTGAGAGGGGGTTTCATTCCATGGGTTTGGGTCTCCGCCTGGAGCACAGTCCAGGAGAAAGAGAGGGACTGGCTGCAGAATAAGCCTGAGCTAATAAGGACATAAGAAGAGTATAAATGAACCCCAAATTGAGGGGGAAGGAAGAGAAGTCATGCTCAATTTTGGGGTACAGTTGATTTCAGGACCTAAGTCACGTGAAAGGCAATCAGCGAAGGTGGAGCTGCAGCATTCTGGCCAGTTCTGACCACTAGCTAGTATCTGAGGTTCTCCCTTTATGATTGATAAGACCAGAGCTGTGTGGCTGGAGCTCTGTGGCCGGAGCTGTCTGGCTAAAAAAGACCTGAGATGGCTGAACAGCAGCAAAGGTGCTAACAGGTTCATCAGGAATTATTCTTCAAAGGTACTAATTCAGAGCTCCATAAAAATGCATTATTAAGCCTCCCAATGTAACGCCATAGTGTCATCTACACAAGGGATTTTTCACATCTTCATGCAGAGCACAGATCTATTGAGCCTCCTCTCCTGAGTGTGCTTTCTAGGGAGGGCCTTCTTGGGTTCTTAGAAGAGAGCACAGCACACTGTCCTAAGGTCAGGCATTTACATCTAATTTTGAAATGTCACTGGGACACAATATAATCCTGACTATCTCATAATTGCCCAAGCCAGGTATAAAAAGCTAAAGTTCAACTATATGAGATACTGAAATCCACGACTTGGATATTATTGCGTGATACCTATTTGAAAACAAAGGACAGTAGGTACTTTGGTGAAATGTATGTGAAATTCTCAACTGGAATGTTGATTTGAGATATTTGGCCAAGTTAGGAAAAGGCACTTCTCTGTGCCACTAACCAACTTCTTTCCTTTACCCAGTCCTAAAGCCCTGAGATACAACTTTGTATTGGAAAGACAAGGTCCTTTAGAAGGAGGCTTAAGCTAGTTAAACTGGGGTATGGGTCTCCAGGGGTGGAAAAATATTATTTATTTACACAATAGTTTCAAAAGACTTAGCTTTTAAGATCTAGAATTTGGTTTTGAAAGCTGGTTGTCAGTTCCTCGATGCAAGTAAACTATAGTCCACTGCAGAACTGTAGTGATCTGCAGAACTTCTCACACTGGGTTTCCAAGGCAACATTCCAACACATGATATACTTTCTGAGCACTTACTCACACATGTTAGGTACTGGAAAGTTCATTCTGAACAAGACAAAACTTCTGCTCCCATGAACTAACAGGCTAATGCCAGGCATTATACAGAGTTCTCTCCACACACTAGCTCACTTAATTCCAGCATCAGCTACATGTCCTAAATGCTAGTTAGAGCTTTTGTAACTTGCCTAGGATTTGGTACTAGCAAGTGGTTGAGTAAGATTAAAAACAAAATAGGCAATTTGACTTCAGTGCCCAAACTCCTACTTGCTACACGTAGTGCCTACTTCTTATTTCCTTTGCTTTGGCTCCAAATGCTATTTAAATTACAGAAACCCATGGTGTGGTTGTTAAAAAGTGAATTAACTGCAAAATACAAAGGAAAAATTTTAGATTATATGAGAGAAAAATAACCAATTTGAATGGTACTATGTAAAATGTTTGGTGCTAAATGCTACTTCTTTGTCCTTTGTCTGGAATTATCTTGATGGTTTTAATTAACCTGTCTCTGATATAATGCCATTTACCCTGTACTTCCAACTTAACTGGAGTCCAAAGAATGGTCCTTAGTGATAGCTGGATTTGTCATCTGCTCATACAGTGCTGTGCCCTGAAGGTGATATTGATGGTAGTCATAGTTACTATAATTAATTATGATAATTAAAAAGTGTCTGAAGAGTCATAGTGATGCAGAAATATTTATATATTGCTCAAAATGAAATTTGGGAATTAAAATGGCCTTACTCATGAAAGCATCACATGGAGAATTATATTAAGCTACTGCTGCTTTTCAAAGACTGTCACAGGAGGGTGAATTTTTCATTAAGTTGTCCCAACTGGAGAATAAGCAAATGTCATAGCTGTTGGTTAAATAATTGTCTATATGTATGATTATATAGATTTTTACAGATCCTTTATTTTTGTGTAATTGAAACTAAATTTTATCCTTTTTATATTTCTAATTAGTTCCTGAAATAATTAGAATGTCATTATTGTGTGTCACAATGTCAGAAATGTCAGAAATAGTGTGATGATTAGACCAACTATTTTCCTTTTTGGCTCACTTTATTCTTGATTGTTTACCATAGCAAGCATCTAGGAGGACTCCTCGGGGATGTTCAGCAGGGATTTCTCTGTTAATTCACGTAAATGTTCGGATAATTTATCCGGTCATGGCTTGCTTGTCATTAGTTGAGATTTGGCCCACTGGGTCTTTATGTCAGTCTGTAGGAACATCACAATGGTGTAGGGACTGTAAGCTTGAGGCAGGGATGACCGAGAAATGGCAACCACCCTTCCTCCTGTTCTTCCTGTTGCTTTGTGCCACGATATTCGCTAGCCAACTTCATTTTGCTTCTAACAGGCTGAAAGGGGCAGAGTGAGTAACTACAAAGGAGGAGATACTTACAGTGGAGAAGTTCTGTAGAGAACTGCCAAGAGACCAGGAGATGGGCCGGTGATATCGGGAGTCTGGAACTCAGTACCTGACATCAGTATAGCTGCTCCATATCCTGGCTTCTCTGTAGTCTGAGGCTGGGAATGCAAATGGGTCTGGGCGAATGCAAATTCCTGTATTTAACAAACTGTGCATTTGGAGCCCTTCCTCCTCTCACAAGTTCCTGGTTTTCTAGGTAGGGATATGTTCTCTTTGTTCGGACCTTGCTCTTTCATTTGCTGCCAGGGGTTTGAATGCTATTGAAAACCTTATGTCCCTTCCAATTACTCTCCACCTCTTATCACTTCTACCTCTTGCTGCCTTCAGGACAATGGGTTTTTAAGGTCTACATGATGAAGTCTGTCTCACAAATGCTGCCTACATTCCATCTTTCTAAAGATTATAGGTATTATAAATAAGGTGGTCAACCAGGTTTGGTATGTTGGCATTCACTTTATCCTATCATTTCTCATTTTTAAATTATAAATTTCTAACTGGCTAAATATGTCCTTTTTTCCTTTTAAAAAATTTCAAATATGGTATGGAAAACACCCAATAGGTAAAAACAAGTCAAACAACAAGAATTTTAGAATCAAGATTTCTCTAACATCATTTTCCAAAAGTAATTACTGGTAATAGTTATTCTGGCCTTTTCAATCTTTTTTTTTTTTCCAATGTTTATTTATTTTTGAGAGACAGAGTGTGAGTAGGGAAGGGGCAGAGAGAAAGGGAGACACAGAATCCAAAGCAGGCTCTAGGCTCTGAGCTGTTAGCACAGAGCCGGATGCTGAGCTCAAACCCCCGAACTATGAGATAATGACCTGAGCCCAAGTCCGACTCTTAACTGACTGAGCCACTCAGGCACCTGCAGGCCTTTTTAATAAAGACACACACATCTGGCTTAGGGTTTTGTTTTTTTTTTAAGTTATAAATAGCAACATAGTAAACTATTCCTCTACAACTTGCTCTTTGATTTTCATAGTATGCCTCTGAGATTACTTCAAGTCTCTCTTTCATGTCCCAGTAAATATTGCTACATCATTCTTTTTAATGGAGGGAAAGTATCCCATGATAAGGCTATACCATGACTTATTAATAAGTGCTTAAGTACTAGTTGTTGTTTTTTTTTTTTTTTGCTATTACAAACTATATAATTTTATGTGCATTTGCTAGTGTTTCTATATAGTAGATTCCAGGAAGTGAAACTTGAGGTCAAAGTGTAGACAAATTAAAAAAAATTTGTTGATCCTGGCAATTGAAATTGATACACTGAAATTGCCAGTGTATCAACTATATTCCTACCAAGAGTTTATGAGCATATCTATTTTTCTGCAATGTAGGCTTTTAAATTTATCTTTTACATTTTAACAAAATTATAGGTAACAAATCATACTTTATTGTTTGAATTGGCATTTATGAACTATTAATGAAGTTAAGCATATTTTCATATTTTAAAATTCCATTTGTATTTCATTTCCGATTTATTATTTCTGGTATCTACCTATTTCTGTATCAGATTATATTTTTCTTACTAATTATAAATGCATTTTATGTATTATGCATAAAACTTTCTTTTTTCTATTATATATCATAGTGTTTTTGTTTCCAGTCTCCCACTTAGCTTCATAGTTTGTTATGTATTGTATAAGAAAGCTTTATACATTTATTTAGTTGAATTTATCAAGTTTTGTTTGATATATATATATCAAATTTATATTTGATATATATTTACATAAGGAAGCTTTATTTATATAACAAAGCTTTCCCCATGAAGGAAAATATAAAATATATTCTTCTATATTTTCTTTTAATGACTCTAGTTTTACACTTAGACTTGGGATCACTCTAGAATTTATTTTTCTGTATGATGTAAGGTAGTGATTGAACTATGTTTTCCAAATGGGTAGCCAATTTCCCCCACATCAAATTGAATAGTATCTCCTTTTCCAATTAATTTGAAATACCAACTTTTCAAGAATGAAATGTCTACATATGTATGAAAATTTTCATTGTTTTATTGTTTTGTTAATACAGTCCCATATCTCTAGCAGACACATTGTGCATTTAATTGGTAGTTTCTGATGACTAATTCAATTGAGCACCTTTTCTTATGTTTATTGGCCATTTGAATATTCCTTCTTTTATTAGGTCTTTTGCTCTTTTAAAAATCAGTTTTTTGCTCTTTTGTTGTTTTATTTGAAGATATAATTTATATATTCTGTTTAGGTCTTTTGTCAGCTGTATGTATTGAAATATCTTCTTCCACTCTGCAGCTTAACTCCTAGCGTACTTTTTTTTTTAATATAAAGAAGTCCTTAGTTTAATTTAACTTAATTTTTTAAGGATAAATCAATCCTTTACTAGATACCTGATAAATCACTAAAACAGACCTGACTAGGTTTTGAAACAACACTGTTGTAATAAGTAGAATAATGGAGAATTTTATTTGTCTTTACAATCTTAGTGAAATAAAATGTGAATTCACATTGATGATAATTCAAACTGTAAGTCATACTTTAAGGCACAATAGAAACTACAGAGCCATTATCCTTATTATTTATTTATTTGTAATTTTTTTATTTTTTGTAAACTGCAGAATGGGCAATTGTACCTGCTAAACTAATCTTTAGTATATCTTCATCTAAGTCACTTTATGCTCTAAGGCCTATTAATTGTCTAATGTAAGTCAATCCATTTATCTAAATAAATACTTGCAAATAACTTCTCACTTATTAGGATACATTCCTTTCTTTTTTTCTGACACTGAATACGTTATTTCTTTTTTCATTTTTTTCATTTTCATTTTTTGAAATTTTTTTACCTTTTGACCTTCTTTAGCCATTTATCCCACTCCTCACCCCCTGCCTCTGTCAAACACCAATCCGTCTACTATATCTATGAGCTTGTTTTTTTGTCTGTATTTTTAGTTTGTACATATAAGATCATATGATATTTGTCTTTCTCTATCTGACTTATTTCACCTAGCATAATGCCCTTGAGATTCATCCATGTTGTTGCAAATGGCAAGATTTCATTTTTTTATAGCTGAATAATATTCAGCTATAAATGTCTGAGTGTGTATACCATAATTTCTTTATCCATTCATCCATTGATGTACACTTAAGTAGTTTCCTTATCTTGGCTATTGTAAATAACACTGTAATGAACATGGGGGTGCAGATATCTTTTCGAGTCAGTGTTTTTGTTTTCCTTGGATAACTACCCAGAAGTAGAATTGCTGTATCATATGATATTTCTATTTTTCATTTTTTGAGGAACCTCTATATTGTTTTCCAAAGAGGCTGCACCAATTTTCATTTCCACCAACAGTGCATGAGCATTCCCTTTTCTTCACATCCTTGGCAACACTTGTTATCTTGTCTTTTTGATATTAACCATTCTAATAGGTATGAGGTAATGTCTCATTGTGGTTTTAATTGGCATTTCCTTGATGATTGGTGCTATTGAGCACCATATGTACCTGTTGGCCATTTGCAGGTCTTTGGAAAAATGTCTATTCAGATCTTCTTTGCATGTCTTAATTGGATTTTTTTTTGCTATTGATTTGTATGAGTTCTTTATATATTTTGGATATTAACCCATCAGATAAGTGATTTGCAAATATTTTCTCCCACTCAGTAGGCTGCATTTTTATGTTATTGATGATTTCTTTTCCTGTGTAGAAAATTTGAGTTTGATATTATCTCACTCTTTTGCTTTTATTACTTTTACTTTTGGTGTCAGATTCAAAAAAATCATTGTCAAGGAGTTTACTGCCTGTGTTTTCTTTTAAGAGTTTAAGAGTTTTAAGTCTTATGTTGAAGTCTTTCATTCATTTTGAATTAATTTTTGTACATGGTATAAGATAGGGGTTCAGCTTCATTCTTTTGTATTTGGCTATTCAGTTTTACCAGCACCATTTATTGAAGAAACTGTCCTTTTACCATTGGGTATTCTTGGCTTCTTTGTCATAATTAATTCATTGTATATACATGGGTTTATGTCTGGAGTTTCTGCTCTGTCTCACTGATCTATGTGTCTCTTTTTATGCCAATACCATACTGTTTTAATTACTATAGCTTTGGAAGAGCATCTGAACTCAGGGAGCATGATGCCTCTAGCTTTATTCTTCTTTGACAAGATCACTGTGGCTCATGGGGATTTTTTGTGGTATCATACAAATTTTAGAATTGTTAGCTTTATTTCTGTGAAAAAATTCTTTTGGAGTTTTGATAGAAATGGCATTCAATCTGTAGATTGGTTTGGGTAGCATGGGCATTTTAATAATATTAATTCTTATAATCCATGACCACAGAATACCTTTTCTTTTCTTGTGTCCTCTTCAGTTTCTTTCCTTAATGTCTTATAATTTTCAGTATACAAGTCTTTCACCACTTTGGTTAAATATATTCTAAACATTTTATTATTTTCTATGTAATTGTAAATGGAATTGTTTTCTTAATTTCTCTTTCTGATAGGTCATTATTGTATAGAAACACAACAGAATTTTGTGTATTGATTTCATATTCTGCAACATTACTAAATTTATTAGTTCTAACAGTTTTTTGGTGAAGTGTCCAGGGTTTTCTATATATAATATGTCATCTATAAATAGTGGCAGTTTTCCTTCTTCCTTTCCAATTTGATTGTACTGTATTTCTTTTTATTGCCTAATTGCTGTGGCTAGGACCACATGCTGTTGAATAAAAGCAGCATGACTCAATATTCTTGTCATGTTCCTGATCTTAGAGACTTTAGCTTTTCATTGAAGAATATATTAGCCATCAGCTTGACATATATGGCCTTTTTTATGTGAGGTAGATTCCTTTTGTGTCTGTTCTGTTGAGAGTTTTATTATAAATGGATGTTTTTGTCAAAAGCTTTATTGTGCATCTATTGAAGGATTATATTATTTTTATCCTTCATTTTATTAATTTGAGTAATTTGTGGATGTTGAACCAGCCCTGAATCCCTGGAATAAATACCACTTGATCATGGTGTAAAAGCCTTTTGATGTAGTGTTGAATTTGGTTTGATAATATTTTGTTGAAGAATTTTACATCTGTGGTTATTAGGGATACTGGCCTGTAATTTTCGGTGCCATCCTTGTCTGTTTTGGTATCAGGGTAATATTGGCCTCATAGAATGAGTTTGGAAGGGATCCATTCTCTTCTATTTTTTGGAAGAGCTTGAGAAGGATTGGTATTAATTTTTCTTTGAATGTTTGGTGAAATTCACCAGTGAGGCCTTCCAGCCTTCCAGTCCTGAACTTTTTGGGTTTTTTTCTTGGCAAGTTTTTGATTACTAATTTGTTCAGATTTTCCATTTCTTCATGATTCAATCTTGGTAGGTTGTATATTTCTAAAAATGTATTCATTTCTTCTAGGTTTTCCAGTTTGTTGATATATAATTGCTCATAGTAGTCTCATGATTTCTTGTGTTTCTGCAGTATCAGATTTCTTGTGTTTCTGCAGTATCAATTGTACTTTCTGATCTTTCTGATCTGTACTTTCTGATCTGTATCTTTCTCTTTCAGTTTTGGTTTTGAGTTCTCTTTTTTTTCTTGGTGAGGTTAGCTAAAGATTTGTCACTTTAGTTTATCAATCTTTGTTATTTCCTTCCTTCTATTAACTTTGGGCTTTTTTCTTTTCTTAATTCCTTGAGGTATAAAGATAGGTTGTTTATTTGAGGCTTTTCTTGTTTCTTGAGGTAGGCATTTGTAACTATAAATCTACCTATTAGAGTTGCTTGTGCTGCATCCCATAAATTTTGGTGTGTTCTATTTCCCTTTTAATTTGTTTTAAGGTATTTTAAAATTTATTTCTTTTTGGCCTATTTGTTGTTCAGAAGGATGTTATTTAATCACCACCTATTTGTGAATTTTTCAGTTTTTTCATATAATTGATTTCTAATTTCATACCATTGTGGTCATAAAAGATGTTTGATAGGATTTTGGCTCTGTTAAAATTATTAAGACTGGTTTGTGGCCCAACATATGATATATCCTAGAGAATGTCTTATATGTGCTTGGTAAGAATATGTATTCCACTGCTTTTGGATAGGATGTCCTCTCTGTCTTCTCTCTCTCTCTCTCTCTCTCTCACACACACACACACCACTTTTACTTCTTATTTTCTTTAATTGAGGAAAATAGAGTTATTTAGAATGAATTTGTGAATGTTTGATATTACAAAATCTGGCATATAGATATGCTTATTAATAGGTCAGAGGAGATGAAAAATTAATATTTACACCAAAATATGTAGGATGTATATAAATTTTGGCATTTGATTGTAAGAAAAATTCATTAAATTACTGTATGAGGGATATACTCTTAATATTTTAAAATGCATAGTCCAAATTAAAAGTCCATATTATGCTAAATGGTGAAATAGTAGGAACAATTTCATTAAAGATAGGAGCTGTAGAAGGATGTCAGTTATCATACTTGAAATATAAAAATTATGAAAGTATTGGGGCACCTGGGTGGCTCAGTCGGTTAAGCATGGACTCTTGATTTCAGCTCAGGTCATGATCCCATGGCTTGTGAGTTCCAGCCCCACCTTGGAATTCATGCTCTCTTCAAGGAGCCTGCTTAGGATTCTCTCTCTCCCTCTCTCTCTGCCCCTCCCCAACTCGTGCTTGCCCCCTCTCTCTCTTTCTCTCAAAATAAATAAATAAAAATTTAAAAAATTATGGAAGCATGAAGTTTATGAAAGCATAAAAGTTATTTTACTTTTCTAAATATACTAGTCAATGTATTAGACAAGAAGGATACAAGAAGGATACATGAATACTACAAAAGAGAAAGTAAAATTATCTTTAGTCTTAGATGATATGCTATTTTTAGCCAATACAGTTAGAAAAAAGAAATAAGTATAAAAAACAAAAAAAAAGCTCATCATTATTTTATTATTATTTATCATTGTTAAGTGACATGATTACACCTGAAAAACAAAAGAGAATAAATTCAGGAATTGTTGCAAATAGTAGGATAATTTAAATTGTCAATAAAATTAATTATGAGAAAATATAATGACTAATGGTGGAGAGAGACTCCTTCAAAATGAGCTTAACAAAACTATTTGAAATCTCTATAAATGAAAATTTAAAGCCCTAGAAAAAGATGTAAAGGATGTCTGCCTTGAATTAATGGAAAGGTAACTCATCCTATTGCAGAAGGCACTATATTGTAGATGTGCCAATTTTCCTAAATCATTTCATAAATTATTAATAATGATAGAATCACTACTATTTATAATGTTTACCATGTGCCAGGCATGATACTAAGTGCTTTATTTGCTTTTGTTTCTTCACAACATTATGAAAAAAATATAAGTATTATGGCCATTATATAGAGAGGGAAACAAAGGCATAAGGCATTTAAATAGCTTTTTCATATTTACACAGGTAATAATAACCCAAGAAAACCAAATATGCCATATTGTCTCTCAAAGTTATCAATCAGATTTTATTTGTTTCAAGAAAAGTCATTTTGAATATGAAATTAAGAAAGTTTCATGAAAGGAATAATGTGAATAATTTATTTGGTATATTTAAAAGCTAACTCTGGGCACTTGGGTGGATCGGTCAGTTGAGCAACCGACTCTTGATTTCAGCTCAGGTCAGGATCCCAAGGTTGGGGGGTCAAGCCCCATATCGGAGTTTAACATTCTCTCTCACTCCCTCTGCCCCTTTCCTCCACTTGCACTCTCTCTCTCTCTAAAATAAAATAAAATAAAATAAATAAATAAACAAACAAATAAAAGCTAACGTATATTGCATAGGTCCACAAATACAAAGGCAAATTTATCAAATAGAATAGAGTTCAAATATAATGCATCTCAGTGCATATGAGAGTTTAGAATATAATAATTTCAAATCAGTGGGAAAATATTCAATGATTTATATTATGGTAACTATAGATATAAATGGAAAAAAATTAAAATGCATTTCTATATCATTATATAAACCAAAATAGAATCACTGTAGAGGGAATATGTATATGGAAACTGAAACAAAGTCATGAAAATGAATTTTTATGTGAATTTATAAATAATCTTGTGGGGGAAAGACCTTTCTACACTTGAACCGATATCCAAATTCACAAAATGACTGAATAAATTTGTTTAAAAATGCTTTAAAATTGTTAAGAACAAATATAACCTTTATAAACACAAACAACAAAGGATAATATAAGAAAATGTTTACAATGCTTTAAAAGGTTAATTTTAATTTATTAGCAATATTTTAGAAAGGTAATTTCCTTTTAAAAAGCCTCTCACAAATTAAAAAAAACATGCAAATGAGCTAATGATAGTTCACAGAAAAAAATTTACAAAGGCAAAAAATATGTTAGCCTGAAAAATGATTAAGGTAATGCAAAGAATCTACATTTTTCTAGTCTCATATTGTCAAATATGATGCAGTATTGGAAAGGTTATGAGTGAGTAAACAGTCATACACCATTGGAGGGATGAGCCACTTTTTAATGTATAGTTGATAAAACCTGGCACAATGAAAATGACATGTCCTAAGTCCTCCTTCTGGAATATATTCTAGGGATAGAGCTTCAAACATGTACAAAGATTTATGTTTGTTGTAGTGTGCTTTCTTATTTCAAAATGGTTTAAAGATGACAGAACAATTATGAATTATGGAGTAGTACATGGATGTTATAAAGGATGTGCTGTATTTAGTATCAATATATACATATATGTGCATGTGTCCATATAAATATATGCACGTGTGCGTATATATACCCATTGTGTGTGCAGTATCTTTTTGTTGCGTCTATGTATATATATTTGTAGTCTATTATATGTAGATAGCTACATATAAGTCCTGAGATATATATATGTATGTATATGTGTATATGTTATAAAAATTTTTAGAAAGAACATGAAAAGTAATAGGAGTATAAATGTAACCAGCAGTAATTATTTCTGGAGTATTGTTGGAGCTTTGAGTCCGCTACCTTGTAGATCCATTCCTCTTGCTCTTTGAATTTCTTTTTACCATAAGCATATATTAATTTTTATAATTAAAAATCTAGTTAAACATTGATTCCTTTTTCATTTAGCTTGAGAATATATTGATCTTACTCTGCCATTTTAATTAAGCTTCTAATCTGTATTCACAATGGTAAGTAGGATCATACCCTGGAGAGAGAGCAGAAGGGATCTTTATTATCTTATCTACTGACCTCATTTCTTCATACGTTGTTAACTTAGTCCTCAATCATTAACGACAGAAAAAAATTAATTTTTATTGAGAATCTGTTAGATGATAGACGTTCTGTTGGAGGATTTACCTGTATAATTTAAGCTGCACCACATCCAGGGGAAATTGTAGTACAAGCCCCATTCCAGAGGTGGTGAAACAGAGGCTCAGATGGTTTTAGGAACTTGCCCCAGAGTCATCAAATGACAACCTGCATCAGAGCTGTGCTCCTCTCACCACTTACAGTGTGTTCCTTGTTGGGTTATGTGCATTTTCTATGAGTCAGTCCACTCATCCTACATGAAAATCACTGCATCTCTTGTTAACCTTCTGGCTTATTCCATGTAAAAAATACAATATGAGAAGATTCTTAGAAAATAATTTGAAATTTAGACTATATTCTCTCAGAGGCTGCAACCCAAATACCTTCAGGCTCTGGCAGATGAATGTGCTGGGGGATGGGGCAGCCGAATAGAACATATTTGGGACCCACGTTGGTGCCCTGAGCTGCCATGTGGGACCTCTCCACTAAACAAATGCAATGAAATATTACAGAAAATTATTATTTTAAACATGTTTTCTAATATTTGAGGACTGTACAGCAAGATGGTTAGCAGCATGGAAATGTAGTCAGACCAGGATCGAAATCCTGGCTGTATCATTTCCTACCTGTGATTAAAGGTAGGTTTCTTTCTTCTGTTAGGCTCTGTTCTACATCTGACCAATTTTAAGAAAGTGATTTATTTTGAAAGAAATGTCTGCTGTTGTATTTTTCTTATTCCCTTCTTAACTATAAAATCATCTTGTTATCTATTTAAAAACCAGTTAAGATAAATATTAAATGAATAAATGAAATCAGAGGTAAACAGAGACCCAGTCTTTAATTTCTTTTCTTTTTTTTTCTATCTTTCTTTTAGAATACATTTCCTTTTTTTCTTAAGTTTATATTAATTTATTTAGGGGGAGGATGGGACAGAGAGAATCCCAAGCAGGCTCCACCCCGTCAGCAAGGAGCCCCACACAGAGATCCATCTCATGAACCATAAAATGATGACCTGAGCTGAAATCAAGTCTGTCACTTAATTGACTGAATCACCCAGGGGCCCCAGAGACCTAGTCTTTCTAATTTTCAATTGATTATTTTGCCCAAAAAATGCTAGTTCTAATTTTTAATGTTAAGATTACTATTGTTTTTAGCTAAGAATTTTAGTACAAGTTAGGCTAGCTTTGAACTCCAACTAGGCAGGAATATCTGAAGTATCAAAGGCATCTTATAGCTTGGCTACTTCACCTAGAAAGCATTATTTAAAATTAAAGTCAGAAAACCATTCCTATATGCTTCTTCACAGCTATTACATTTTTTAAAAAAGTGATTTATTCTCTAAAAAGTTATTACAGAATTTTGATGGCACTGGTTACCAAAAAAGCTGTCACTGTTAAAACAGCTACCTCTGAGTAAGATTCACTTTATTATACATCGTCACCAAACTGTTGCTATTAAGCACCTACTGTGTTAATAGGGCCCAAAGAACCATACCAGTCTTCTTATTTCATTTGTCTTGTACTTTCTGTGACTTTCTGTGACAGAACTTTTTTCACATATCCAGTGGTGTCTATAGAATAACCGAGAGCAAGACCAAAGTATGATTTTTCAGATTTCTACGTCCTGTGCCCCTCTGTCCCTTAAAAGCCTTATTCTGTGCCTTGCATGATTTTTCTTGATAGTTTCTTTAGTAAAACCGATGATAGACCTACAACTCTGTATGTAAAAGAAATGCAATATCAGGTCGATTTAGTGTTTATCCACTTTTGAAAATAAAACCTGATGTTGCAATTACTTATATAGCTATATAAACATGACAGAATATCATTTCTGAGTTGTTATCTATGAAATTTAGAAGATCTAAATCTAGACATTCTTTTCTGTTTTCCTTGCCTTTTTCACTTATTTATTAAAGATTCTTTAAATGTCTTAGCAAAAAAATTTGTTTTAAAAAATAAAAAAAAATTGATTCCTAAGGATTTATTTGACAGGAGTTCAAGGATCCATTAATCTGATTGTGGCCACCAGTCATAGTCGTGATTGTTAAACAGGCAATATTGACAGAAATACCAAGATTAAGATAAAAGATTCGCCAGTTGGGTTATAAGTACACAATGATATAGTGTCTGCATCACTTCAGAAAACAGCCCTGATCTTATTTTTTTTTTACTGTCCAATATTTATATAATATGCTGCATCTTGAGTTTTAGGTTGAAAAAGAAAAGATATCAACATCTGTACTGTGAAGAGAGTGCTCAAAATATCATCCGTCTTCCTCACTAACTCACTGGAGTTGGGGGCTGTGATCTTTCCATTGTCGTGCTCATAACCTAGGGTCACAGAGTGGCATATGAAAAATAGGACCTTTTTCGAAAGATTTCATATGTGAGCATTTCCTTTCCTTATTCTGGTGAAGGCCTGAGCTCCGTCTCCCTAAACCATCATCCCTGCCACCATGCTGGCATGGAGGTTACCAAGAAACCATAATGTGACCTCTGCTGCTTGAGCTGAGACCCAAGGCCTTACCCTTCTTTCTTCTGAAGCTTCTTTCTGCACTGAAGCTTCTGGCAGATGGTGCAGCCCATGGAATAAAAATCATCTATGGCGATGTTAGCAAATACTTGCTATGAGGCTGCTTTAAAAAGAAAAAAAAAACTATTCACTTTTGTGGACCAGCAAAATCAAATCTGTCAAATTTGTACTAAAAAAGCTAATTGTCCGGAGACATGTAAGAGAAACACTCACCACTTGACTGAACTGAGTTGTGTGGGTGTCTTCATACATGTATGTAATGCTGTGTCTAGCAAGTTCATTGTAAGTGATAACAAGCACTTTCTCTGATAGGATACGTGTGAACCAAATTAGAAAGCATTTTGAAAATAGAAAGCTCTCTACCCATAATGCCACTACAGTAACAAGATACAGTAAGATAGCTATAGTAAAGCTATCTTAGATTGTCTATAGATGTATCCGGTGCTTGCTTATACTGCTATTCATGTTTCACATCACTGTGATCACGGTTCATCTATAATCAGTAATTTCTATGCTGTCTCAATGATTGATGAGTTTTCTGAAGCATATCACTGTGGACCAATGGATGTGGATCAGTGTCTGTTGGGTTCTCACCACTAAGCTTCTCTCCTGGAAACAGTAGCTGCAAGGGGGTGTTAGAGAGGGCAGAGGCACTGTGTTTCTATCTGAGAGTAGAGGAAAAGGTACTTTATCTCTGTTATTTTTTTAAATGGTACATTCACTTATTAAGCATGTTCACTAGAAATTTTATGCTGAGCAAAGTATCATTATTTTCTATTGGGTGTAACAATCCCTGTCCTCATGGAAATACAGTCTAGTGAAAAATCAAGACAGAGTAAAATAGTAGGGGAGGTATTCAGGGTCCTGTGGTCTAGCTTCAAGGATCATCATGAAGTTCAGTGTGGCTGAAGTGAAGTATGAGAAGAGCTAGTAAAAAGCTGAGATTGGAGAAGCTGTGGGGGCTAAGGTGGCAGATATACAGTTTAGAACGATATTCATAGATGATGCTTGGAGAAGGGATTAAAGAACAAACATGATTTCACTCATATGTGGAATCTAAAAAAACAAATGAATAAACAAGCAAACAAACAAAAAAGCAGAATCAGACCTATAAATACAGAGAACAAACTATATTTGTTCAGAGGGGGCTGCCAAAGAGGGGCGGCGTTGGGATGATGAGCAAAATGAAGAGGAGAAGGAGATCCAATTATGGAATGAATAAGTCACAAATATAAAAGAGACAGCACAAGGAATATAGTCAATGGTATTATAATAGCATTGTATACTGATGGGTGGTAGCTACCACTACTGAGCACAGCACAATGTATACACTTGTTGAATCACTGTGTTGTACACCTGAAATTAATGTAACAGTGTATCAACCTCACCCAAATACAAAAAATTTAATAAAAATAAAAGAGCAAACACAAAGAGACCTTTTAGAGGCCACTATAATAATCCCAGGGAGAAGAGATAAAATCTAGATTGGGGCAGTTCACAGCAAGGGTAGAGAGTATTTAGAAGTAGAGTAAAGAGAAATGACAGAAAAAAAAGAAAGAAGAAAAAATTACCCATATGACACCACCAAAAACCAACCGGTATGTTTCCCATCAGATATGTGTATATGTATTTCTGTAGGTACATATGTGTATATGTACCTACTTTTAGTCATAAGCATAGTGTGCTTATTGCCTACATATTTTTCATTTTGTAGCAGAGCCCAAGTAAAACTGTGGAGTAGATGAAGTTTGACATCATCACTGTTTATCTCCTTTGTTAGAGCTTTTCTCCCTAATATGGGCATATCTTCCCTTTCCAAAGTGCTCAATGTCTTTTGGTGTCTGACCCATTCTTTTCCATGTTTTGCCTTATAACCCCTTTACTTCCTGTGCCTTATCAAAATCAACCTCTTTATAGGATAATTTTCTGGATAAACTGGTATGCAGAATAATGGATCACCAAAGATGTTCATGTCCCAATCCCTGAAACCCATGAATATATCACCTTACATGGCCAAATGGATTTTGCAGATGTGATTAAAGACCTTGAGATGAGGGAATTATCCTGGATTAGCTGGATTAGCTTAATGTAATCATAGGAGTCCTTTAAAAATGGATGAGGGAGGCAGAAGAGTCAGAGAAGGAGATATGAAGACAAAAACAGAGGTCAGAGAAAGAGATATTTGAAGATACTATGCTATCGTCTAGGAAGATGTAGGAAGGAGCCATAAACTGAGGACTGTGGGTGGCTTCCACAGCAGGACAAGGCAAGGGAATTGATTCTCCTCTAGTGTTTCTAGTAGGAATAGAGCCTTCCAACACCTTGATTGTGGCCAGTGAAACCCAGTTTGGACTTCTGACTTCCAGAACTGTAAGATAAGTAATTTGCAGTGCTTTGAGCTGCTATATTTGTGGTAATTTGTTACACTAATAATAGGAAACTAGTATAGAAATCTATGTGAAAGCAGCAGATTTACTCACATGGTATATACAATTGACAGAGTTTCATGTGGATATTGTCTTTTTTTAAGTCCAAAGAAAGACTTTCTAATGTTATAATTTCAAGCATCAGTCTGTTGGGGAAGATATTTGGGGTTGAGGTGTAGGAAGATGAGTGGTAAGTGTATGTTATGGGAAAAACTTTCCTGAAGACCTTCACAATATTCAGGTTCCTGCAAGTCTCACCACGGATCACCAACTCACTTGAACTCAGTGCATGTTTGCATATGAAATTCTTTTGAGTTATAAAGGACTTTTAAAAATTCTTTTGCATATATGTGTCTGCATGTTATATGTGTGTATTTATATTTTGGCATGAATGTGGATTCAGGTAACTGTGTAGTACATTTTTACATTCAATTGCACTTATGTTTATGTTAAAAATCAATATTTTGGATTTCCTATTGGCTCAGATAATTACTTTCAAGGGATTATGGATTCATATATCTTTGAATTATGATCTCTTCCTTAGAGAATTTCCTGCATCTTGAATAAACAACAGATGTCGAATGCAAGGGACCTGGGGGTGGAGGGGACACACTTGGAAAGATGAGAGGATATTTTCTGTTGGCTGTTGGAAATGAGACTGAATAGATGTTCAATGAAATGGAAGAAATAGAAGAGCTAGAGTATCACTTGACATTGGCATTGTTTTCAATTTATCAAAAACACTACTTTAGTCTGAGTCATGTCTGATGCAAACACTGGTGGTCACTGATCCTCTTCTTACGGCTTGTCAGAGAGGAAAAAAAGTTTCATCACTGTATCCTACAGGTCTCCTAAAACTGTAGGCCCCAAGAACAAGAGAATATCAAAGATATTATTGGAGCATGAATAGAAAAGTGATATCTTAGGAAACAGGGGCTTTATAGATTCAAATTTGCATTTGTAATTGTTACTGACCTGAGTGAAGCCTGTCTCTCTTGAGTGGCTCTCCTAAGTAAATGTTCTGCTGCATTTCTCAGCATCTGAGGCTTCCTGGTGAGGTTCCAGGACGCTCTCAGAGCATATTACTGTGATCCTCTCTGAATATTTCAAAGGCTGGAAAAGTGGGGCTGGCAACACATCAGGAAGAAGGTGGTGACATCTCAGTATCAAATGACTCTGATAATGATTACAAAGGGTTGCCAGACAACTTACATTTGTATGGCTTGTGAACACACACCATCTCATTGGAACTTCACAGCAATGGGAGGACGCCAACAGAGCAGACAATACAAAACCCATTTTTTAAGCCTTGGGAGATATGCCTAAAAGATGTTTAATTACTTATTTAGATCACAGTCTTAGTAAGTTGTAAAGCCAAGATTGGCACCTTGGTCTGATGCTTTGCCCAATATTGAATCCAGCACACCCTGAACTTGTCTTTCTTTAACAGTGATCTACTGGTGCCCTGAAGGCTGCGCATCATGGGTATTTTTTTTTTTTTTTAATTGATGCCTCGGCTGCACCTGAGATGCTGTTAGCATGGACTTTGAGACTCTGCATTTTAAGCCAGTTCTCCAGGGAATGCTTTTACACACTACAGTCTGAGAACTCATAAGCTTCTAGAGTCTCTTGTTTGTCAAAGTGTGATCTGTGAACCAGCATCACCTAGGAGGTTGTTAGAAATGCAGAATCTCATGCCAAATCCCACACCCACTGGATCAGGATCTGCATCACAAGAAGATTCTCAGAGTCACAGACACATTAATGTCTGAAACACATCAAAGGCTAATAAATGTCTTGTCAAAATCAAGGAAGACACAGTTGGGATTTAATACATTTGACTTTTGGTGTTCCCTGAATGAAGCTGGAGGCAGCTGATTCTCATTTCTAGGTCTGACATAGGAAGGTGAGGACACACTCAGTCTTTGACTCTGTGTATCAGGCTAGCTTATGGAAAATGTTGCTTCACTCTCCAGACTGCTGAAGCAGTGGGGCCCATCAGATATGAAAACTCGAGCTATCTTGTTATCTCTGCATGCAGTCTGCTACGCAAAACTGAACCCTGAGATAATCCTGATTAGCATTAAGAACTGAAACTTGAGGAAGGAGATTTTGAGCAAGTGGAAAATTCTGGAAAGGGAACCCCAGGTAGGAATTGAGGTTAGGAGCCATACAAGTTGCTTGTACCTCCCATTCCTAGAGAACTTCTGTTTTCAAAACTATCATAGTGCCTAGAAGACTATCCACCGAGGTTAAGATCCCTGAGGAAAGATTTCTGATAGTTAGCATGCACCTTGAAAAATCGACAACGCCTTATCCCTTTGGGGAAGTTAATATTTGCTGTGGGAAGTCCAAGTGTTTTCATATCAGGAAATTCCAGGGTTTAATATTGCTTTAGTAATTCAGAGTTTATAATGGAGGGGGAAAAATACAGCATCTTTCCTGAACTATTTCCAATGTGGGATATATATATATATATATAATAGGTCACCTGTGAAAAGTTATCTAAAATTGCCATTAGATTCCTATGGTGTGATATATTCTCAGCTGATGCAGAATGAAAGGGTATGCTTTAAAATTTTTTTAAATACTTATTTATTTTTGAGTGAGAGAGGCAAAGCATGAGCAGCAGAGGAGCAGAAAGAGAGAGAGGGAGACACAGAATCCAAAGCAGGTTCCAGGCTCTGAGCTATCAGTACAGAGCCCAACTGGGGGCTCAAACTCCTGAACCTGCAAGATCATGACCTGAGCTGTGGTCAAACACTTAACTGACTGAGCCACCCAGGTGCCCCAAAAGGGTGATTTAAAAGGCCAGAGAAACAAACTGGGTCCCTAGTAGTTCCATGCAGAGGTTGGGTAATTTTCACTTTTACCTAAAGTGTTCTGATAGAAGAAAGATATAAATGTACACAGAAAGAAATTGGTACAAATATGGAGCAGAAAGGAGTTCTGAAAAATAATTTTTATTATTAAGGAAAAAAGTCATTTAAATACTTATGTTAAAATTTTTTAATTAGAAAAATTATCTCTACTTTTAGCGCTCCCCAAATCTTAAGACGATCAAGTGATCATGCTTCCCAAATGATTATATATTTTATATTTAATTTCAAATAATTTAGTGTTTTGTGGCTGCTTTAAACTTAATCTTAGAAAACCAATATAGAAAGTGGGATGGAAGAGGATATATTAAATCTATTTTGAGGAAAAAGAATTCCTAACAAAGCAGTCAGACTCCAGGACAGCATTAGCACACCCTTGAAAAGTGAAAGCAGACAATATTAAACTTTTAAAAGCTTTTTCTGAAGGAATGTGGGAATTGGTTAATATCATTTTAGTGAGGAGGAAAGGAAGAGACTGTGTTACATTATTTATCCCAGAATCTTTGAAAGCAGGGTTTTTTTCTTTTCTCTGCTGGTCCATTTTAGTGTTAATGAGCATTAAGCTCATATATCAAAGAGAGAATAATAAACCTTTAAATGTCAACCCAAAGGAGGTCTCTATTTTTCTACCTGCAACTGTAAGGCAGGGAAGATAATTTAAGATATGAAAACTAGAAAAATTACATGAAAATATATAAAGGGGAAACTGGAAGAGGCATGAAATTGCCGGGTATTTGAAGAAGAAAGGATGTTGCCTGCATATTCAGCACACAATAGTGAGGGAAAAGAATACTCCTTTAAAGAGGAGTTTAAAGAACTGACAGCATGGAATTAGAAACTTGGAGTAAAAATTGGGAAAATGTAGCCCTTCTATTTGTCTTTGAAATGACAGATGTGAACATTTAGTCACTAACTTTATCAAAATCTCTAAGGATGAGCTGATTGATGGCTTGGAACATAAGATTTCTGTCCTGTACATGATACTAAATTAGAAACAAAGGTAAATAATGAAGGGCCATTGAGAGTGCTGCTAAAGGACTTAAATCATTGTAGTGCAGTGGCTGAGGCTAACAGAAGTAAATGTGCTTAGAGTTTAGGGCAGAGTAAAACATTCCTTTTGAAGATAGCAAGAGCAGGTGTCTCCAAATGAGAGTGTCACAATGTACCTACCAAATCAATGTTTGAGTTAGGAAAAGTCTTCAAACTGAGTGATTCAACAAATTCAACAGAGAGAAAAAAATGTTATGATTCAAGGCTAGAATACACACTTAAGCATAAAGGAGTTCTCAAAGAGACCTGCATTGCAGCTAACCCAGGCTGGTTCTCAGCATATAGCTGAGGACAAACTTGGAACACATTCAAACCAACAACCAGGTTATCTCAGAGAATTCATGTGCCTCCTTTCTTTCCCAGCACCACGCTTTTGTTACATCTGCTTCTGAGATTGTTATTGTGGTTATTCTTCTCCCTATGATGAATCCTAAATCTGATTACTTCTTTACTTTCTTGATACTTAGATGGTCTATAACTTTAAACCACAGACCATGGAAGCATTGAAAGTGTACAAACAACCAAGGTGAACTTTGCAGAGGAGCCATGCAGATAATCAGGTTAAGGCGTACATACATATTTTCAGGCTTTCTGATCCCCATGTGTTGGGACTGAGGACCACCTGAGGCTTCCTGAAGCTCAAACCATCTGTCATCAGGACCAATATGCCACTATTAAAGATTCAGTCCTTGAGGACTCTTTTAGGTTTTACAACAACACATTTGCAGGTAAAAGCTTATGAGAGTGGAGATCTCCTAGGTCATTGGGAGGTCAATCTAGCAAGAGGCTAAAGAGCAATTTGTTTCATCACTGGTAGGGAATGGAGAATCAGAAATTATTTCATTAAGTTAGCTCAAGGCAACAGACCGATGGATGGATTACTACATAGATTTAATGGAAGGCTTCAAAAGAGCTACTACCTTCTTTTCTTTTTTCTTTTCCTCCTTCCCTATCTTCCTCATTTCTTTTTAAGTTTTATTTATTTATTTTGAGACAGTGAGGGAGGGAGAGGGAGAAAGAGAGAATCTCAAGCAGGCTCCACACTTTCAGCACAGAGCCTGATGTGGGACTTGATCCCACGAACCATGAGATAGTGACCTGAGCTGAAATCAAGAGTCAGATGCTAACCCAACTGAACCACCCAGGTGCCCCTGTCTTCCTCTTTTTGAAGGCTTTCCTGAGATAGTTGTGCTGCTCACCTACAGAAAGGTAAATAGTGAAGAACATCAATTATGAGCACAGAAAGCAACTTCCCTACTCTGTTTGCTGGTCTGACCTCTCGGGTTTATGAAGCCCCTGTTCTTCTCTGGCTAATGAGATCTCATAGAAAATTCACCCTCAGCTGTTCATGATTTGTTGGGTGGCTCCTGCCATATAGATGAATACACCTGCAAAGAAGAGACTAGAGAGAATAGAAGAGGGCAATGCTTAACCAAACTAAAGGAGTGACTAGTGGAAATTTTTCAAGCATCTAACTCTTGTAAAAAAGAGGTCATTTGGGATTATTAGAGGGTTCCCTAATATTCTTCACACCATTCTGTTTGTGTGAGGCTAATACAATGTGTATTTATGAAGAAATTCATGTGTAACAGGGAGGTGAGGACACTATTTTCCTAAAATTACAGTCATATATTCATCTCAGCATAGATTTTTTTTCTATACTCCAGCAGTCTTCTGGGGGGCCATTTTATTCTCAACCTGCAAAAACAAACAATTTGGGGCACAAATACGAGATGTCTTTGAAGACAAATGTATTCCCCTTTCCATATCAAAAATTGCGACACAAAGCCAAATAATACAATTTCTAATAAAAATTTTAACTTTTTGTGCTAGGTTTTTTTCCTTTAGGTCAGGCATATGAGCATACATCGTATGATAAAGAATATTGATGGGAGAAAATTGTGGTAAGTGACATATGATAAGAATAAGAAAATAATTTTGTTGGGACTTTCTCTTTTCAGTGTTTAAGAGCCTTGTAATCTTTTTAATTCCTTTTAAGAAATCTGAATTACGGTGCTGTCAAGAAACATCATACTTGAACTTAGTAGTTGAGGGGAATCTGATAAAAGAACCACTTATAAAAGAGTGGGTGGGTTTTAGGGAAATCATCAAGGGATATTGCAGTACCAAAAGGCTATCAAGAATGGGCAAAGAAGAAATCAGAACAAATTAATTGCATTGGCAGGGCTATCTGATAGGCCTATGGCCTTCTGCAGAGAATGCAGCCAAATCATGGTGACCCAGTAGGAAAGAGCCGGAAACAAAAACCTTGGCCAGCCTCACTCTCTTCCCACCCAATAATTTCCTGTCCCTACTTCTCTTTGGCAAATAAACAAACAAATAAACACAAACACAAACAAAACAACCAAAAGGAAGCCAAAATGCAAGGGAGCCTGTGGAGAGAATCAATAGAGATTAGCCCTCTGGAGCACAGAGCTTGGTGCGAAAGGGGTAAGGAGTGGATCTGGAGGGCTGAGTAGAAGATATCCAACACAACTGTCAGGGGCGTCTTATCAAATATAATTCAGCACCTTTCAATTTTTTAATTTGAGTTGTTTATTTTCCCATCTTCCCACCAGTTTTACTGTAGCATTTCAGTCATCTGCATGTCGGTGTTCTCCCTAAGATTTCAGATGTGTTCTTTTGTTCTCATTTTGTCTTTAACAACAGTCAGAAGATTTTTATTGCCTCTCTCTCACTAGCATCATCCCACGGTGCTGAGTACAGTCATGACTGCTAGGGTAGGTCTCACATCGGGGCAATATTATGACAGCTATTCATAGATTCCACAGCTTTTTAGAAATAGGAAAGCCTATGTTCCATGAAACAAGTAATGCTTTCTCAAATTACATTTATTGAGATTTTATATAAAGAAAATAATGTTGGTTAATTACTAAGGAAAGGTTAAGTAGAAAAAACATTAATTCAAATTGTACTGTAGTAGTCTGGACTCCCCGGTGATGCAATGTGAGTTAACATTGGTATGTTCACAGCTCTGCCTTCTCCAGAGTCCTGTGTGAGTCCGATTTTGCTCTTCTCTCTCCTCCTCTAGAGAGAGTGTTTTTATTTGATAATAGAGATGTTAGGTCAAGGTACATCAGACAATGATGGGATTGTGGGGGGAGTAGAAAAGAAGAAAATACTTGCATGGGGGCTGGATATGGAGGGAAAGATGGGAGAAATATGATGAAATTGTCTGAAACATCTATAGTATACAAGAAGCAGGTAGGAGAGTGGAGGGCATTCCCAAGGACTATGTATTTAGAGCTTCCTCATTGTTTTTCATGTAGGCAAATATTTTGAGCTTCCATTAAAATTTCATTGGTTGCTGATTCTGTTGCTTCAGACCATGCCACTACTTTGAATTAGGTCTATGTAGATACAAAATTTATTTTAAAAACGACTCTTCTGGAGGTTTTCAGGATTTTGGACCTTCCATGGGCACATGATGGTACTTGAAATTCAATTCATCTCTCTGTATGAGAGTTTAGAGAGACTATTTATCATAATTGCCAAACTGTTGCAACACTTGTGGAAGGAAGGTATTGGTAGAAACAGATATCCTGCCTGAACTGATAGTTATTAGAGTAATACAATCATGAAGGCCACACTTATATTAATTACAAAATTTTGAAACAATCAAACCTATGACAATTCACTAAATTAAGAGAGATATGATTTAGGAACTGGCTCTTCTGGAGTCAACAATAGCCACTGTTCTTTGAAGAGACTGCCAGGTCTGACACTAAGTATTGTATGAACTCAAAGTCACAAAAACTGAGGTTTCTGGGGAGACTGACTCACCATCAGAATGATTGTATGGTGGGCTGGACCATTACTCGTAATCAGATACCACAATTATTAGTAATATTAGTAATATTAGTAAATATTTGTGAGAAAAGGAATACTGTTCTTTGTGTCCAGACTAGAAGAACTACTGTGGCATGACATCTGTCAAGAGACAGTGTGAGCTGTAGATACTTAAAGGCACCTAAGTCAACTCCATATGAGCAATTTGCAGAAATTAAGAATTAGAGTTCATCTCCACTAAGCCTGCAAATTCCATCTGCAGGTAAACTCAACTGAACCAAGGTAGAAAAAGAGGCAGGTTTATCAACTATCAAGGAACAGAATGAAATTCAAACCTGAGGTGCTAGGGCAAGTATGAGAAACTCAAAGTGACCAAAGTGTTTCCTTGTTTCTTGGAAGCTGACACCTGAACTGAAATCCCATTAGATGGGTGTGAGGAGAGCCACTCGATTATAAGATGAACCTCAGCCAGGTTCATGGGAATTAGACCCACCAGTATACTGCTGGTGAGGTATAAGCAGCATTACTATGACTAGTGGCACAAGTGGGCATCTAGTGGCTAACTACCCCATGCAATCTTCCCTCCCTTTAACAAAGGCAAAACCTTGGAGAGGGAAGCATTAAATGCTAGAGGCTTGTGTTTGTTTCCTGGAGACTCATCATCTCCTAGCTTAGTAAGTGTGGCTGAACATAAATAAGATGGGCACGGTCACAGATTTCACCTTTCCTCCACCCCACCAATAGTAATCCTATCATTTCCAGTTCAGTTTTCCTCCTTCCTTTCCTCTCCTAAGGAGGAAGATTTCTTTCCTAGTACAACTGATAATAAAAGGATTTGTATGGAGAGGACTAGAGGCTGAAGGCATATGGGGAGAATTGGAGAGAAAGTCGAGTGGAGTAGCTGAGAGTGGAGGGACATGGACAGGATGGAGACAAACTTTAAAATATATCTTCTGAGGGGGCATCTAGGTGGCTCAGTCAGTTTAGCGTCCAGCTCTTGATTTCAGTTCAGGTCATGATCTCAGTTTGTGAGTTTGAGCCCCATGTGGGGGTCCATGCTGACAGTGTGGAGTCTGGTTGGGATCCTCTCTCTCCCTGCCCTTCCCTTGTTCATTCTCTCTCTCTCTCTCTCTCTCTCTCTCTCTCTCTCTCTCAAAGTAAATAAATAAATTTTTAAAAATACATATTTTCTGAGGATTATGTAATCTCACTTACAGTTTTGGAAAAATGCAATTGAATATATTTAGGTAATTCAACATTTTAGTTTGGTCCTGTCATTCAAAAATATGTTGCTGGGAAGTAGCCCTGGAGAGGTGGAGGGCAAATGGCCAACCAAGTACTGCCTCTTAGGGACTTAAGTATGCAGGTGCTTTGTATGTGGTAGTCTCTTCTGGCTTGCAGATTACCCATCCCCATCAGCATTCTGTGATAGACCACGCTGGTTCTGGGTTTATAACATTTACTATAGGAACAACAACAACAAAACAGACATAATTGTCTTTGGTGGCCTCAATCTCATTTTTGCACATGTTCCTCGTAAGTTCTGGGGCCTCTCATCAAACTTCTTAGATTTCTACACCTCATATTCTGCTTCCTCCTTCTGATCTTAAAATCTGTACCCTGGGGCACCTGGGTAGCTTAGTTGGTTAAGCATCTGACTTTGGCTCAGGTCATGACCTCACATTTTGTGAGTTCAAGTCCTGTTTCTCCGTCTTTCTCTGCCTCTCATGGGATTCTCTTCCTCTCTCTCTCCCTCTTCTCTCTCTGCTCCTTGCTCATTTGCACCCTCTCTCAAAAAAAAAAAAAAAAATCTGTACCCTGTGTTACTTGGGGGAAGTTTCTTACGACTTCAAAGTTTTTGATTTGTAAAATGAGGATTCTAATCTCTGAACTATAATTCATTGTGCTGCTAATGAAGATCAAATGAGATAATGAATGATAACATGTTTTGGAAATTATAAAGGGCTATAAAAATGTAATTAGGAGTAGAAATATTTACAGCTTGGCTATAAACCCTGGCTAGATCTTAGAGTATGAGGAACTTTCAAAAGTGCCATTTACTGGGCTCCTCTGCCTAGAGATTCTGATCTAGTTCATGTGGAGTCTTGGCATCAGACTATTTTAGAAGTCTCCCATATTTCTTTCTATTGGGCAGCCAGTGTTGACCACTGGCTTATTTGAGAATTCATTACTTGCTTGTGATAGGTGTTTATTTCTATATTTTAGGTCTTATTTTGAATTATGAAATTAGGGAATTTGTTTAATTTTAAAAGCATTTCAGCTTCCAGGAATATATTTGCTAAGAGTACCTTCATAAAATTTTTGGTATCTTCCATTGGATTTTTCTTTTGCTTCCGCCTATGGAGGCCAACCTTGAGATAGTCCTAGAAGTCATAATTGGGAAATGAAATGAGGAGATTACTAAATCAGGCACATACTTGGAAAGACTAATGTGGGTAATTTAAGCCACAGAATCATAAACAGCAGTAGAATCTGTGATTAAAGGCTACCTTTATGATGACCCAAAGCTTTTAGAATATTTTGGTGACACATTTTTCTCCTGTATTCACCTTTTCTATCTTGCCTAGTTTCCCCAGCACACACAGATTACTGCCTGCATACTTTGTCGTATGAAAATAAAATGCTCTAGCCACTGAAACAGTTTGGTTGGAATTTTATCATTGCAATCAGAAGTACTATGTTTTGACAAGAAATTAATTAACTTTAGCTAATTTTTCTTCTGCCAGAATGTATATAGTATAAATTACTCATGTGTAATACAGTATTTGATTTATTTACATATAGCCATATATGTGTATATATATTTACAATTGATTTTTAATTTTAATCACATGACAACTGTCATCGAATTTCCAAATACTTTTGTTAAACATCTGTACACTTTATTAGCACATTTATATTTACATTTTTCTTTGATAAAAATATTTCTATCTTTTAAATTGAATTTTTAAATGACTTATCATCTGCTTGTCTATCTGATGCTGAAGACAAGTCTGAAAATTTCCAGTGGAATTCAAAGTAGTTTCATCACTCGTCATCACCATACCTCCAATTGTTGTTCTTCCCTTTTTAAAAAATAATATCATAATGATTCTTTGAAGAATAAAAAAGGAATTATTAACCATTGCAGTATGCTTTACTTTCATAGAAAGTAACAGAGAAGTAATTCTATATGTCAGTGGCATTGATTATATACTGGAAAACTTTAGCTTTTAAGCATTCATGTATGCCTTGACTTAAGATACCCTGAAATATAAAGTATAAACTAACACATCTGATAAACCAAGAACAAGTATCTGAATTATTAAAATGATTTACCATAGATGTATTTTTTAAAATGTTTATTTATTTGTTCCGAGAGAGAGAGAGAGAGAGAGAGAGAGAGAGAGCTAGCAGGGGAGGTGCAGAGAGAGAGAGAGAGAATCCCATAGAGATCTTTTAAAGTAGCTCTGAAATTGTTAAGCTCATACATTGCGGCTGACACAGTAAATTGAAACTAGCGATTCACTTGTGGGAAAGATATCTTAAGAAAAATTTTAAAACCTTAAAATTATGTACACAAATTTGTTCATCATAGTATTATGCAGGCTTCAAAAAAAAGAAATGGATGAAATATCTCACAATCAGACAATAGTAAGGTAAGTTACATTACATTTACTGAATTGAACAATTATCAAGTGTTTAAAACAAACATTTAAAAAGTCTTATAAATTGTTTAAAAAATCTTCAGAATGGTTAAGATGGCAAATTTTATAAGTATTTTACCACTAGAAAAAAATCTAATAAAATATGGAAGCAATGTTCATTAGCATATGATATTAGATGAAAAGCAGAGTAGACTGTAAATAGAGCATTTTAGAACCATGGCAGATATACACAGATGGAAAAACAGGATATATCCAGATATCAGAATTGTATTATTTAAGGTGGTAAAATCATGGATAATTCTTTTATTTAATATTCAATATCTTTTAAGCATTATTTTATAAAAATAAGCTTTGACACTTTGAAAATAATAAAATAGATTAAATCTATGTCTAAGAGATCAGGGACTCATTTCAAATTATTATTCTCATCTGTCCTATCATCTAATTAGATGTGTAAAGTAACTCAATAACTTACTTTTATTTTTGTAGTGCATGTTTCATGCAAGATGTTGCTGCAAATAAATAGATCTTCAGATACAAACAAGGGAAAAACTAGATATATTAGAATTTGTGTGGGTGAAAGAGGTAGTTATTCAACATTTAATTTGAAAAACAAGACAAAAATAATCAGAAAAAGATATTGCTGATGAATCTGATAAAAATGTAGTGGTTATTTTTATTGTCTCTGTTACAGGAATGAATGCCTCATCATTCTAACACTGCTCAGTCCTGAAGAGTTCTTAATAAAACTTAAACTTATCTTTTAAGCATTAAAACTAAAGAGCAAATAACACTAACATTTATTTTGATGGAAATCTTTCTGGGATGTATTACACACTTCTCTGCCTTTCTAAACGGTTTCCACTGAATTGAATCTGACCTTTTTTGGTTAGGCTTACACTAATGGCTTTACACTGCCAAGTTTGTATAATTCTTCTCTTTTTGTAGTTGCTCTGTCTCTTCTCTTATTATCAAATATCACTTCTTTAACAAATGACATGAGTTAGTTTCAGTAGAATCACCCACCTCTAACTGCCATTTGAATTTCCTGTGTCTAATTTCCTCTGAACAGGTACACTCTACAAGTTTTTCTGACCTTTGCATATTATGTGGTTAATAATATAAGGGCTTGAGTTTTTGGAAAGTTCTTTTGACAGCCCAGAGGCTGTGCCCTTAATTCTTAATGCACAGCTATATCCTGGAATGGTTAGGCTTCCAGAAGTGTGGCTCCCAGGTAAGTGTACAGTCACTGAACTGTTAAACAGAAGCAAAAGAAAATGGAGAAAATGCTAATAAGCAAATTACATTTTGTCGATGTTGTGTTAATGCATAGAATGGAAAAAGTAATCCAGAAAGGAAGCCAAGGATTGGGAGATTTCCAAATGGTCGGAAGTTGGCACACAGAACACTGAAATGCAGAAGAGAAAGGGAAGAAGAGTCTTTATCATTAGACCTTTTGCAGTATTCAATATGTATGAGACTTGGATCATAGCAACTGAATGCAATTTTTTCCTGAATGTCCAGTAGTCCATATTGAAGGAAAGAGTTGGGACTACAAATTTTCCCAAAAACATGGGAGAGGCTAAAACATTATAGTGTCTTTAAATAAAACCAACACGTCTCATTGTTATATTCTGAAGCCAGTATCAGATTCCTATTTAAATCTCAGGCGTAAAATGAGGGAGTAAAGTAGAACATTGCTATGGTTCCTTTTAGACCTCAAATAGAAAGTCATTATCTTGCACAACTTCCCTATAACACTGGAAGAAGTTGACCAATATCTCCTTGAAACACTATTTTTTTTTTATTTCTACAACACATCATTTTCCTAGATCTCTGATTGCTCCTCTTACTGCTTTTCTTTTGCTTTGTCAGCAGTTTCTTCTCTGCCAACCTTAAAATATTAATTGGAGTTCCTTAGGGTTCAGCTCTGGTACCTCTTTTGTTCACACTCTAAATTCTATTTTTAGGCAAATTCATCCACTCCCTTATTTCGAACTTAATTTTTTAAAAATATAACATAACAAATAAAAGTATTAAAGTATAAGTGTATAGTTTTATAGATTAAAGAATATATAAAGCATACCACCAGATAAATAGCACTTAAGAAATAAAACATTGGCAACCAAACAATATAAGTGTCTATGGTCACAAGCCATTCAAAGTTGGAGACTCATTTGTTTTTGCAGCAAATATACTACAAGTTGCCATAAAATTTTTCTTTTAAAGCCTTATTAAGTTTTATGGCTATCCTGATCATGATGGTAGGGGTTTGTTTTTGGTTTTGTTTTGTTTTGTTGCTTTGACGAGAAGTATTTCATTACTTCCTAGGGATTCATTTTCTGCTCTTGTGGAATATTTAAGAAAAATGTATTTTTTAGTGTTTATTTATTTATTAGAGAGAGAGAAAGAGAATGTGAGCAAGGGAGGGGCAGAGAACAAGGGAGACAGAGAATCCCAAGTAGGCTCCACACTGTCAGTGCAGAGCCCGACATGGGGCTCCATTTCACGAACTGTGAGACCATGACCTGAGCCAAAACCAAGTCAGGCACTTTATCAATTGAGCCACCCAGGCTCAATTTCTCCAGGCACCTGGAGAAAGTATATTTTTTAAAATCATGCATGGATGTCAAATTTAATACATATTTTTTGCTCATCTATTCTATAATCTGTTAATATAGTAAATTACATTACTACAATTACATTGTTCAGCTTGTAAATGTTTAACCAACCAAAGTTGGTGATCTTAATTTGGTCATGTAGAGTTATTCTTTTTCAAAAAATAGTTTTGGGCAGAGAGAGAGAGAGGGATGGAAGATCCCAAGCGGGTTCTGTTCTGACAGCAGAGAGCCAATGTGGGGCTCGAACTCACTAATCATGAGATCATGACCAGAGCTGAAGTTGGACATTTAACTGCCTGAGCCACCCGGGCACCCCTACAAAGAAGACTTTAAATAAAAATTGTTACAAGAAACAAAGAAAGGCATTGGCTGTAGATTCAATACAACAAGAAGATGTAAGAATTATAAATATATACATCTAGCAAAACAGGAATGAAAGCGGACAGAATTGAAAAGACAAATAAATCAACAATAATACCTAGAGACTTTAATACTCCACTTTCAATAATGGATAGAACTAGACATTCTATCAGCAAAGAAATAGAAGAGTTGAAAAGCTATAAAGTAACTAGCCTGAACAGACATCTATGTACACTCCATTCAATAACAGTGGAATACACATTTTTCTCAAGTATACATGGTTCTTTAGGAAACCACTTGTTAAGCCACAAAACAAGTCTCAAATTTTTTAAATACTCAAATGATACAAAATATATTTTCCAACAATTCTAAGTGCAATTAGAAGTCAATCACAGAAGTAAATTTGAAATCGTCACAAATACATGGAGACTAAACAACACACTCTTAAATAACCAATGGGTCAAAGAAGAAATCACAAGGTTAATAATACTATGAGATAAACAAAAGCAAAAACACAGCAAACTAAAACGTATGGGATGCAACAAAAGCATTGTTCAGAGGAAAATTCACATCTGTAAATGATCACATTAAAAAATATATATCAAATCAATAACCTAATCTTCCACATTAGAAGCTAGAAAAAGAGCTGACTAAATCCAAAGCAAACAGAAGGAAGGAAATAATAAAGATTAAACTGGAGATAACTGAAATAAAAGAGTGGAAAAATCATAGAAAGAGTCAACAAAACCATAATTGGTTCTTTGAAAATATCAACAAAATTGACAAACTTTTATCTAGACTGATCAACAACAAAAAAGAGATGAGTCATTTTGCTAGAATCAGAAATGAAAGAGGAAACATTACTAGTAACCTTATAGAAATAAGGTTTATAATGGAATACTATGAACAATTATATGCCAACAAATTCGATTACCTAAATGAGATGGGCAAATTCCTAGAAACTAGCAAACTACTAAAACTTAATTAGAAATAGGAAATTGGGGAAAATCTATTGAATCAGCAGTCAAAAGACAAAACCAAAAAACTTCCAGCAAAGATCTCAAACTCTTTCAAAATACTTAAGTCATCATTACACAAATGCCAAAGCAAAACAAAAGATATCACAAGAAAGGAAAACTACAGACCAATATCCCTTATGAATATAGATGCAAAATTCCTCAACAGGGTATTAGCAATCTGAATCCAGGAACATATTAAAAAGATAATATATCATGGCCACATGGAATTTATCCAGTAATGCAAGGGTTATTCAACATACAAATATCAATCATTCTAATATGTCTTGTATTCAACATTGCATTGGAACATCTATACTGTGAAATTTCTCAAGAAAAAGAAATAAAAGGCATCCAGATTGGAAAGGAAGAAGTAAATCTGTCTCTATTCTGAGATGACATGATCCTATCTAATGAACATCCTAAAGAACCTTCAAAAAAATAGGAGCACTATTTTTCAGGATAAAAATCAATATACAAAAAATCAGTTACATTTCTATACACTAGCAATGGACAATCTGAAAATGGTATTAAGAAAACAGTTCCATTTATAGTAGCATCAAAAGTAATAAAAGAAAAAAATTAACCAAAATGTGTAAGACATATACATTGAAAACTATAAGACATTATTGAAAGAGATTAAAGATCTAAATAAATGGAAAAACATTTTTTGTCTATGGATTGAAAGGTTTTGTATTTGGAGTTTCCAGAAGAGGAGGGAAAGACCAGGGCATAAAAAATATTTGAAGAAATAATATCTAAATCATTTTCAAATTTAATGAAAAATGTAAGTCCACATGTCCTCTAAATCTCAAGAAGAATAAACACAACCACACCAAATCATATAAAATACTCCTAAAATTCAGTAAAAAGAAAAACAACCCCAAATGGGCAAAAGTTACACTTTATAAAGGATGATATACATGTGGCCAATAAAACGCTCACCATTATTAATCATCAGGGATATGCAAATCAGATAGCATGTAGAGTGGTATAAAATCAAACATTTGGACAATATCCAGTATTGATGAGAATATGGAGTAACCGGATTTCTCATACATTGCTAGCAGGAATGTAAAATGGAAGAACCACTTTGGAAAACTGGAAATTTCTTATGAGGTTAAATTCCTACCCCTTATCTGACCCAACATTGTCTTTCCTAATCATTCATCCAACAGAAATAAAAATACATGTCCTCAAAAACACTTTACAGAAATGTTCACAGCAGTTTTATTCATAAAATTCCCCCCAAATCGAAATAATATAAATATCCACCAGAAGGAGAAGGAAGAAACAGGAGATACCACTCAGCAATAAAAAAGAACAAACTGGGTGCTTGGGTGGCTCAGCTGGTTGAGCATACGACTCAGGTCATGGTCTCGCGTTTTGTGGGTTCAAGACCCGCATCTCAGGCTTGCTGCTGTCAACCAGTCAGGGCAGAGCCAGCTTCAGATCCTCAGTCCCCCTCTCTCTCTGCCCCTCCTCTGCTCACACACATTCTCTCAAAAACTAAATAAAACATTTTTACAAAAGAAACAAACTAACATTTTCAATGGGGCTACAGAAATGGGGATGAAAGGTAATTGGCATGGTGGAGACTGGCTTCGTAGCTTTCCAGAATAAAAATTCTGGAGTGACATAAATATTTTAACTTTTGATAGGTGTGTGGGTTGCATGGGTGTATGCATTTGTCAAAATTAATTGAACTTCACTCTGAAAAATCTGTACATATCTCCATAAATAATAAAAAGAGGAATCCTTACTGGGACAAGTCAGGTACAAATAAATGTAAACTTCATTTTTTTTCTCCCTAAATATAGTTTTCTTTCTTTCACTTTTAATGTTACACCAGAGACAGAAAAATTCAAAACTCTTGTTTAAGGGAAATAGTTGTATTTAGCAAGTCAGAGAGCACCTTAGAAATTCAACATTAATGTCATGTCCTTTTTGAGTTCCTATAGTTTTATGCTGCAGAGATGGAAGTTAGGGTTTCTTCAATATGCTTTATGTTCCTCCAAATGCCTGGTTATTGAAGAGATGCTTATCTTCATTGTCCAGCACCTGCAGAGGCTCATAACGCACTCCATTTGTATTATTCAAGTTCCTGGTCGATAAGGAGAAACAAGAAATATTTAAAAGCTCTATGACTTCTTGCCTGCTGATTTTAAATTTAAGGAGAATCTTTACTCAAACAAACTGTAATTCTTTGAGGACAATATTTTATATATATGTTTTTTTTTCTAATGTTGAAGCTGTTTCCGTGGAATTATCCTATTTTTTAAAATGTTGGAATTTTGAATTAATCTTCCATATTCTATGAGAATTTAATTATTGATAACACATCTCTTATTGAAACAAAGACTAGAAACCCTGAGGTTTGTATTCTGGAACCTCTCGGTGGGGTCAGCCAACTGCCATTTGGGTCAACCCCACTGACCCAGTATCTATTTCTCCCCTCCTAAATCTTTCGGTCAAGAGTGGATAAAACCTTGTGATATTTTTAGTATAACTGAGATAGCTTATAAACCTTAAAAAGATTTTAGTTAATCTAATCAACAAAGAGAAAAAAAGAACAATGAATACAAGAGATGTAAACAGGCAATATTACACAGATTTTGCAATTCCGTTCTTGGTAGTTTGGCCCTACACATTACCTCCGGAGAAAGATTATTTTTCCCCAAGGCCTCACAATTTTTTTCTAACATCTTCCCTAGGATATCTACTTCTCAGTCCTTAGGTGGCAAATTTGTGATGGTAATTGACATAGGGAAACTTTCAGTTTACACAGTGAAATCTCCTATTCTGCATAAGAAGATGTATTCTGATACAAAGAATCAACATTTTTGTTTGGAAATTCAGCCTCTTTCCCCTCTTCACTCATGTCATCTGGATGGAGCCCAGTTTACAAGGGCTGTGGATGGACACGTGAAACAGATCTAAGCCAATCAGGGTGCTCTATTCCCCTGCCTACACTGATTTAATCAGGGGTGGGTAGGTGACCTAAGCCATGCCCATCAGAGTAAATCTTTTTACAGAATGCCCAGAAAGGAGGTCTTCTATGAAGACTACTTATTTTTTAGTTGGGTTTGACTGGGTTTACTCTGCAAGCTATTTTACAGCCCTGAGGAAAGAGCCCTTCGGAATGAATGAAATTTTATATGGATGACCCTTTGTTTCCAGCAGGGCTTGATGTCATAAGTACCCTCAGACTATGCAATTATTAGAACCAATGTATCCCATTTTTTTTTTTTTGCTTGAGGCTAGTTTGAATTGGGTTTTCCATGCAACCGAAAGAATTTGTACTGACACAGGAAATATTATATGTGACACAAAATTAGTAAAATGTACCACTGTAAGAATACCTAGGAAATAGTTTGTGATAGGCTATGATAGGATGTGATAGGAAGAAACATAGGGTTTAAATTTTCCATCATTTATTGTTTGGTTATCTTTTACTTTAAATTTTATATATCAACCATTTATTTTCTGTCAGGCACTATGAGGGTAATTTTAGACATTTCGTCAAATTCACTACTTCCAACCAACCAATGAAGTAGTTATGATTAACCCATTTCACAAATAAGGGATCTAGTGGTCAGAGAGGTTATGCAACAGTTTTAAGGTAACATAACTGGTAAATAGTAGAGCCAGGATTTGAACTCATATGTGTTTGACCCCCAATAAGTGCTATTTAACTACTTTGAGTAGCTTTCTGTAAATTGTGAATACTATTTCCCAGCATTAATATACTATAACCTCATTATATAACCTCATATAGTAGTCATATGACTACTTTGTAATGTACAAACCACTGTATCATGGTTACATTTCTAGCCAATTTAAATGCAATCATTAGCAAGATTGTTTCCATGTGTGGTTTGTCCATATTTGACCTACAGGAAGATCTCTATGGAAGTTGTTGTTAATATAAGTTTAAAATCTTTGACATGTGCTATACTCACCTTTTATTTTTGACCCTCTGAACCCTCTGACCTGAAGATCACTCTATTTACCTGAAGTAAAGAGCACAAAAACTTAACCAGTTTAAAGAAATACATGAGCTTTCATGGTCCCAATTTGTCAACCAAGGGCTCAGGGATGAGGCAGGGTGGGAAAGAATGGAAATTAGTACTTGGAGATGAACACACCGGGGATTTTAGACTGAGAGATTAAGTGTAAAAGATGGAGAGCTGAAAAAGAGTTCTGTGATTCAAAGACTGGGCTAGCTGTTACTTTCATCCCTGGCTATATACCCAAGAATTACCAATGAGTCTTTCACAAAACACCCATGCCTTAACCTAACTCGCTCTGGACTAATGAAATCAAATTTCATGGCTGGTGCAGCTGGTATTTGTCTTTAAAGCTCCAGAGGTGATTGCATTGTGCTGGTAGAATTGAAGGCCGTTGGGATAATGGAGGAAAAAATGGCACTTTTCTTTCAGTTTTTGTAATGGCAGTCATTTTTATGTTTCAGCTATTAATTCACCTATTAATTCATTAACTTGCTAATTTGTGCATGTATTCATGCATTTATCTTTTCCTTTATTCAGTTCTTCATCTATGCACTCATTCATTCAGCCGTCCATTTATTCACCCATCCACTGATTTAGCGTCAGTCACAGAGTCAGTTCACAGATGCTTATAAGTGCCAAAGCTCTGTGCTTTAGGAGATACAGAAGTGAATGCAGCAAGTAGGCCTTCCAAAGCCACCAGTTGGTATGGCTGTGTTTCTGAGTTGTACTGGGGAATATTACTTCTCTAATGAAAAGGGATTATGGAAAACACTGGCTTAGGGGCCAATTCTGAAGTTATGAAAACTTCCCCCTGTAATGCCATTTGCATGGAATAGTAACATCTCTGCATCTCTGACATGTTTAAAGATACTGAAAATTCTAATTTTAAATTTGCTGAAGTGAGATGCTGACTGAGGAAAAGAAATAAATAATGTGTAATTATCACTTCCCTCCCACCTTACGCCAAATAAAGTTTAGTTTAATATCTTCAGCTGAAAGATGCAGAAAATGACTATAATTAACTTTGGTTCAGTTCTCAGTCCCTTTTCTATTTCCAGATATTTCTAATTCCCACAGAAAGGCTGATTTATATATCTTTTAATCCATTCAACTAAAACTTCTCCAACCTCCCACCTTATCAAATTGAGCCAAATTTGGGGCTGATATGCTTTGCTTTGGTTGCTGCTTATTTATTTGTACTGATTCACTCAGCCTTAATATAGCTCCTGTTGCAGAGTCTACGGTTGCTGTTTATTTCTGAGTGAGAACAGGACGTAAGGACTCCATGTTCTTGGACATGAATACCAATTTGATCTTTCTCACTTGCTGAATCCCAGATTGTTACAGAAGTTTTGCTCCTATTGTATGTTATACAATTTAAAGTGGTATCTGTGTTTAACATAAAAAAGAAGGATTTTTCAGACTTCATCACAAATCAGCATGTCAAAACCATGATCAATTTTATACATTCTTCAATTTTTACACCTCTCAGTTTCAGATGCGGTTACTTTGAACAGAGCTTCCCAGGTGAGTTGCTAGAAATGCCCCTCAGAGGTGCATGCTATGGTCTTGAAAGCCTAAGCTCTTTAGAATTCTTTTGGTTTAACCTGCCTTTATGAAATCCTTAGTTTTTTTTAATTTTATTATTTTTAAGTTTTTATTTTTATTTTTGAGAGAGACAGAAAGAGAGAGACAGAAAGAGAGAGACACACACACAGACAGACAGACAGAACACAAGTGGGAAAGGGGCAGAGAGAGAGGGAGACACAGTATCTGAAGCAGGCTCCAGGTTCCGAGCTGTCAGCACAGAACCTGACATGGGGCTCGAACTCACAAACTGTGAGATCACGCACACTGTGAGATCACAACCTGAGCCAAAGTCGGACACTTAACCCACTAAGCAACCCAGGTGCCCCTGAAATAATTAGTTTTTAAAGCATAAGTATTTGTTAAATTATTTTTAGTTTAAGTATAATGTAAACACGTTAATTTTTTTTAAATATCACAAAAGGGTATGGAAAGGTGAAAATAAATTGACTTTGTTTTCTCCTTACCAATCTTTTTCATTAGAAGTTAACCAATATTGTTTCTTAAGTACCTCTTCCAGAAATTTTATATGTAGATAATGCTGTAGCCTGGGTTCCCCAAAAAAGAGAGGAAGGAAGAAACAGAGAATTTGTTTAACTGTGTCTACATCCAGTTGATGAAAAGTTTACCTAACAAATTGCAACTTCCTCAGACTTCCAGATTGAGCATGCTGGGTACTAAGCAGTCTCTCTGGGAAGCCTCAGGGCAGGATGTGAGAGATGCTTGGTGTGGATATGAGGTAAAATATTGTCAGATTAAGACGTCTTCTCTTCCATAAATACTTGGCTTTTCCCCTTGACCAGCCCTCACTAGAAAAAGAGACAGTTACAGCTGAGTCTGAACTAGTGCATTAGAGTTACTCAGTGTAATTTGTATGTTGTTAGTATGTGTGCACATGATCTTAGTTTTATGTACTGAAAAATAATCAGTCTTTTAATTCATGACTTAATGGCATTACATTTCAGAACTTTGGCAGATTAGATATTTTTCATTTCATAAAAATTCCTAACTATTATCCACATTGTTTGCCAGAAAAATCATAGCCAAGTTTAAGAAAGTTACTCATGGCCAAATAACTACAAAAGCCAAATTATAAAAAAATCTTTGAAAAACTTTTATAGCAAAAATCATATTTATTGCAGTGTGTGGATGTATTTTAATGAGTTTGTTCGACTTTGTATGGTACCTCTGAAAGTAAGAACCTTAAGTTCAGTGAGGATCTTAAAATGGCTTTGTGCTTACTGGGCCATGTCTGAACCCTAGAATCAGCGAAGATTTTCTTTGAGTCTTTGTTTGAAAATTCTCATTTGGGAAGACTCAGATATATATTAGAAGAGAGCTATTGGCTAGAAATTAGGAATATAGCTGACATGCATGTATACATACATACATACAAGAATATGTCTTAGGAAAAATGGCAGAAACTTGGAATATCTAATACACTCAGAATATTAATGAAAGAAGTGAGAAAAATAAACCTTGATGACCCCAAGTAAACCTATGTGAATTGTGCAGATGATTTCCATTGGACTGAAGTAAAAGATGCAATGGGAAACATGGAGATGTTCACAATCTCAATTTATTTAAGCCATGGTATTGGTTTGTATAGGTCATTGAGTCAAAGATAAAAAGAACACTGTTCAACTAATGAGAATTTCTTTATTGGACTGGGAATGGAAGCTAAGCTTCCAACGATAGCTTATATATTCACTATTCTTGAACCATGAAAGGTAGTTGAGCAGAAACTTTCCTGAATTATCTCTGAAATAGATGAAAGCTAATTAAAGCTAAGGACTTTTACTTAGTGATTGATTCTATTCCAGCTTTATCCTTTATACACAACATTTTTGCAAACCAACGGTGTGTGAACTGAAATGGGAATCTTAGCTACAAGCAAAAACTTTAGGTGATTTCTTTAGAATTTGCCTTCAAAATACAATTTTTTTCTTTACATTCTAGCACTTTGAATTACAGATGAAATAGTTTGACATGTTATAAAAATGCAATAGTCTTTCTGAAATATTTTGATTACATATTTTTCTGACGACTGCTTCTTTTTTCCCTTTAAGTACAGGGTTCATTTCTCATTGCCTCCCACACTTGACGACTATTCTCTGAGTGATTAAGTTTGCTGTGTGCATGGCAAGTGTATAAAATATGTGGATAGGAATAAGAATTTGTGATTAACACAAGGTGAGTTTCTGTTAGGTATCATAATTTTCAAACAGCCTGAAAATAGAATTTCTTTAGATTTATAGTTTACTTCTCATCAGGGGGAATGTTAAGAAGTAGCAACTTCACCACCTCTGCCAATGCTCACTGCAGTCACTCTTCAAGTTGCCTCCTTTACTAAACATTTTTTAAAAAGTATTTGGAGAGAAGTAAGCTCCTTTTCTCTTTCACTACTGATTATAATAAATAATATTTGTTCCAAAGCAGAATCATCCAAAACAGAGGAACAGCAAGGGAAAAAATATGTACAATTCACAACACTTAGAATCTCCTAAATGTAGGATATTTAAGAATTGACAACAATGCTTATCCGTATCTTATTTTTTAGCAAGTCCAGTGATTATCAGTATTCTTCTTCTAATTTAGCGATGGTAGTAAGCTTTAAAAATATTTACTGGACACCGATCATAATTAAGACATACTGAGATAACAGTCAATTCATGCAATCTAATTATTAACTATCCTTAATTTCATTTAATTTTTAAGTTTATTTTACTTATTTTGTGAGAGAGAGAGAGAATGTGTGAGCACAAGTAGAGCAGAGAGAGAAGGAGAGAGAGAGAGAGAGAGAGAGAGAGAGAGAGAGAGAGACCACCCCAAGCAGGCTCCATGCTGTCAGTGTAGAGCCTGATGTGGGGCTCGATCTCACGAACCATGAGATCATGACCTAAGCCAAAATAAAGAGTCAGACAGTTAACCAACTGAGCCACCCAGGCACCCCTTACTATCCTTAAGTTTTAAAAGTAAAAATTCTCAGTGCTAGAGAGTGCTGCTGGAATGTAAATTGATACAACACATTGGGAAAGTGATTCTCCGCCCCAACCCCTCCAAATAGGGGAAAGAAAGCTAATTTATTTATTTATCTCCAAATTTTTATTTAAGTTCTAGTTAGTTAATATAAAGTGTAATATTGGTTTCAGGAGTAGAATTTAGTGATTCATCACTTACATATAGCACCCAGTGCTCATCACAAATGTCCTCCTTAATACTCATTAGCCATTTAGCACATCCTCCACCCACCTCCCTCAATCAACCCTCCGTTTGTTCTCTCTTAAGAGTTTATGATTTGCTTCCCTCTCGTTTTTTTTTTTTTCGTTCCCATATGTTTATCTGTTTTGTTTCCCAAATTCCACATAGGAGTGAAATCATATGGTATTTGTCTTTCTCTGACTGACTTATTTCCCTTATCATAATACACTCTAGCTCCATCCACGTTGTTGCAAATGGCAAAATTTCATTTTTTATGGCTGAGTCATATTTCATTATACACACACACACACACACACACACTACATCTTAATCCATTCATCAGTCAATGGACACTTGGGCTCTTTCCATAGTTTGGCTATCATTGATAATGCTGCTATAAACATTGGGGTGCATGTACCCCTTAAAATCTATATTTTTGTATTCTTTGGGTAAATACCTACTATTGCAATTGCTGGACCATAGGGTAGTTCTATTTTTAATTTTTTGAGAAAACTGCATACTGTTTTCCAGAATGGCTGCACCAGTTTGCATTCCCACCAACGGTATAAGAGGATTCCCTTTTCTCTGCATCCTCACCAACATCTGTTGTTTCCTGTGTTATTAATTTTAGCCATTCTGACAGGTGTGAGGTGGTATCTCATCTTGATTTTGATTGTATTTCCTTGATGATGAGTGATGTTGAGCATCTTTTCATGTGTCTGTTAGCCATCCAGATGTCCTCTTGGAAAAATGTCTATTCATGTCCTCTGCTCATTTTTTAACTGGATATTTGTTTTTATAGATTTGGATGCAGAAAGTGATTTGTTAATATCAATCAGAAGCCACAAAGGTGACTCTGCTGTTTGGCTCAGTAATTGAACTTTTGGGATTCTAACCTAAGGAAAAAATTATAATAGTCTAAATAATGCAAATATAGACAAACATTTATATATAAAGATATTCATAATAGCTGACCATCATAAAGTTATTCTCATTACAATAGGAACTGTGATAAATGTTTTAAGTGTATTATCCTATATAATCACTCTCAAAACAATTTTATGGGATATTTACTATTATTGCCTCTATTTTATTGATAAGAATGAGCTCAGTGAATCATTAATAATTACACAACTAATCAGTGGTGAAACGGAGATTAAAACCTAAGTGGGTGGAAATTCAGAGTCCATAGTTTTCTTCCCATTTTGAAATTTTTCATCTACAGAAGAGTTGAGAGGTGAGAACAATGAACTGTTCACCTATTCAACCAGATTTACCAATTGTTAAATTTTGCTACATTAGTTCTATATATGTATATGTGTGTCATGTGTGTCTTATATACCCTAAGTTATTTCAACATGTATAACAAAGAATAAGAACATTCCTCTGCTTAAGCACATGGTATTATTACTGTTAGGCATTTAATATTAATTCATAAATATTACTAACCATACTCCTCCAGTTTTTGATGGTGAGATTCATACTTCAGATTCTCTGCTATATTGACTTCTTTATGGCAACATTGCTTTGTACAATAGCAAAAATAAGGAGTGGCTATGATTAATAATATAAAATGTTTAAAGGAATTACAGTATAGCCATATGATAAAATATTATGAATATTATGCCTCAAAAATGAGTTTTTGAAGGAATTTAATGACATGGGACAGTTCTCATGATATAATGTTAAGTGAAAGAAGTTGGATATAGAATTACAGTTGAACTCACTTATACATTTGTTCTTTTAACAATCCTGGGTTTAATTTTTATAGATGCAGGGCACTTGATGTTAGGGCTACACAAAAGAATTAAGATCTCTCTCACTTAAAATTTTTAGTAAAGAGGGATGGGCAAATCTTTCAACAGATGCCTAGAATAAGATGGTGTAAGTATGTGAGGGAAACATGGATACTTCTGGGAGAGGAATCTGATTGAGTCAGGGTGAAGAGGGTGGAGAAATTTCCCCAGACGAAGTATAATATCCATTATTTAAAAAGTATGGAACAGATACACGAGAATGAGGTAATTATCCAATATGTTAGATACTATTTTTAGGTTGTGAGATTGTGGGTTCTTTTTATTCTCTGTGTTTTACTTCCAAATTTTAATCATAAACATACACACTCCTCTATAAACAGAAAAAAATAATTTTTTGAAGATCCATAAAAAAATTAATTTTTAGGATTTACCCAATGCCAACGGTAAGTTGGTTAGTTACAGAACACAGATAAAACAGCTCTTGATCTCAAAAAGTAATAGGTACTTTGAATAATGAAAATAATAGCTATCAAATTTCATCACCTTTTCTCAGGTATTCAATAATATTTTAGTTAAGGGTATTGTGTTGATAGCATCTCCTTTATTACAACGTCCATTTTTTTTTACAGCTCGGTAGATAAGTAGTCATATAGAAATACATTAGCCCACAAAATAATGAGGCTTGCTTCGATGCCTTATGGTCATGCATGGCCATCCTTCCTAGAGCCACAGTAATAGTACATGTCCCAGCAGCTGAGTAGTCTAAGTAGACTTAGCGTCATTCTCACATATATTCAACAAATATTTTGATGGCAAATGCTATGCAATTTGTAAAGAAACTTTCATGAAGTTATAAAATAGTAAATTATACAGCATGTAGATTTTTTACTTGCTTTCAATATTGGTTCTTTTTAAATTTAGACTTTCTCTCTTTCTCTAGTCTTTCCCTTGGCATATGTTAAATGTTAATTTGCATAGCTGTTAAAATACATAGTACAAATAGCTCATGTTTAAAATATTTATAATCTTCTGTATGGAATGGCGATGTGCATGTTTGAGGTAATGGAATAACCTGGGATGTCCGTGAAGTCACAATGCCAGAAGCAAATTAGAACCTTGAACAAAAGCCAGAGTGAACACAAAGATCAGACATCTATATTGCTGTCAACTTAGAAACACATAGATCAGCTGATGGAGGGAAGAGGAGGAAGAAAATTGGAAAGTTAAATTGATCTCCTCTCGGGTTGCTTCTTTACTACCTGCAATAAGTCTGACTCCTCCCCCATATCGTTGTAACGTGTTTATATGATAAATCAGATGGCTCTTTTAAAGATAATTTAATTCCTTTTAATTAAGGAAACCTATCTTAATAGCTAGCGCTTTGATACATGGGGTGCTCACAGCTCCCAACACATTGAACACCACTGCTCATTAGGAAACTCTTTAAAAAGTCATTTAGTGCAGACAGTAGATTTTGCTTAGCAAATGCAAACCTATAATTCAGGCTCAACATAACTGCAATATTATTCACAAGCTCAAAGACAAATATTATAAACATCCAAAAAAGTTAGGCCTATGTGTATAAGATCACTGGACACATACCAGAATATATCTTTTAAAATGGGTAATAGACAATACTCACCATTTTAATTTTTCTTACCTTTATTAGGAATCTATGAACTGGCAAGAACCTAGTCTTATCTAGAAAGTAGTAAGTCAGTGTTTCATTGCTTCTGCTTCTACAAATGGCTTTAGATTTAAACATTTGTTTTATTGATGAAAACAAAAGTCTAAACTCCAGAAGTCTGAATTAAATTTAATGACATATCCTCTTTGCTGAGTCTTTGTCTCACCCAGACAGGTTAAAGTGCATGGGGAATGATTTGATCTCATTAACTCGCTGCGGCTGGCGGCTGGTGGTTATCACAGATGGCAAGGGTTTTCATCACAGAGCTGTGCAACCTGAGACCCTGAACAAAGGGGGCCCCCCCGCCCAGCCTCCAGGTGGTCATTTCTGGTAATTAATGCCTTGGGGAAGGTTCAGCTCTGTAACAGTATAATAGCAGGCAGGCTTGCCAAGGAAATGGCCCTTTCCAACACTTTTGTTTTCACCTGTTCCCTGTCAGTCTTACAGCACAGTAGACTAGAGATTTGTTTTCTAACTGAGGAGCCAATTAGAAGGTAAGTATTCAGGGTAGGTTTTCGTCCTCGTCTTGCTGACAAAACCCAGGTCTTCTTCATCTAGAGTGTTCCGTTTTATTCATCGCTTACCACCATCTGGATTTCCCTGGGAATGGCTTATCCATTTTAAGTGCCTAATTTGTGCCATATACAAAATCGGGCTAATCACTGATATGCTGTGAAAAAGAGTCTTTGCTTAGTACTTAACAGACAGACTCTAACAGCTTCTCTAGTTACAAAGAGCTAATTGTATCAGGGACACTGTTTCCAAATAAGAGAGCTGTTAATAGCTGTTGTTTCTGAGTTTCAACTTGGAATTAAACATTAGCTGCTGAAAAGTCTTGAGAGAGATGAATAAGGAGGATTAGGCATTTGTGAAGGGGTGTAAGATAAACCTTTCAGAATGAAAGGCAATGACTGCCGTTTATTGAATGCTTATGTCATTCTCCTGGCAGATATTATCTCACGTAATCTTTATGGCAAACCCATGAAATAGGAATTATTATCCTTAATTTTGCATAAAAGGAAATGGATCATTGAAGAAGTTAAATACACAAATTCATGAAACCAGGTGTGGACTGGGTCTAGAACTCAGGCCAACTTGCCATAATTTGTTTCTCCCTCTATACTAGTGGGTGTCAAACTTTAGTGTGCATGAGAATCACATGAAGGGCTTGTCAAGACACAGATTCCTCAACCTCAGTCCAGAGCTTGTGATTCAGTGGATCTGGGCTGGGACCCCAGAATTTGTATTCCTTACTTGGCATACCTGAGTGATACTGATGATGCTCATCTGGGGATCATACTTTGAGATCCGGTGCTCTATACCATGCTGCCCCTCCTAAAATGGACATTGAACTTATGTAAGTGGGCTAATGGATATCAAAGCTTGGATAACATTAAATTGTAAGAAAGCTTTAGTTATGATTAACATTAATCAACTGAGTGTGGGAGCTATTTTATTTTTAACATTGTTGGTAATGAAATGTCTTCACTTAGGGAGTAACAGTTCAAGTATACAAGCATTAACCTACATTATACATGTATCAAGTATCCATCCAGAAGCTGATATAGGAGATACAATGATCAATTAGAAACGATACTTGTTTTTCAAGAGCTTAAAAATCTCAAGAGACATACATTTACAAATTAGGCAGAACACAGAAATATAACAAAGGTAAATATAATACACCTGAAAACACCATGACTGAAGATATTCACTCCAATGGGATATTAATTTCATTTTGGGGAAAATTATTTCTGAATATTAGGTTTATTCTTTTTAATTTCAGATGTATTTTATATCATACCTCTGTTTTGTTTTGTTTCGATTTTGCTTTCATGACACTGTAGGTAAGTAAAAATCTTTTCTATGAGTTTTATGTAGAAGGTGGGCATTATTCAACAAGTGATTCCATCTTCTATCACAGTATAGCAATAGTGACAATAGTCTAAAAAATGAGTCATAGCTTCCCTCTCCTGTGGATTTGGCTATTGAATTTGGCTTTAGAGTGTCCCCAAAGGGCCCCTGGCCAAGAGGCAGGGAGGACCCAGAGCTCTGTGAACCAGAAGGTTGCAATTTTGCAGCTGGATAATGCCTTGCCTGGGGGTCTGGTTTATTCTGAGTGCCTCTCAGGAGTTTGATGTGCTCTCTGGTGGTGGGGGGCGGGGCAAAGGAGTTTTGCTCTAGATAAAAAATCATTATTAGAGTGGGATAGACTATGAAATGAATTCTGGGATTTAGTAGGAGGTATACTCAGACATAATCACATTTAAATCCCCCCCCCAAATTATGGAAGATAGACACTTTACTTTTCTACATAAGAAATAAGCAAAATTTTTAAAATTCTTTTTCTTAATCCTCTCCTGCACTGTCCATTTCCTCTATGCAAATTGTTTTTAGAGATTTGTTATAGTTCAGGCTGGAACATTTTCCTTGAGAGTCCTCTAAAAGTGAAGAATGGAGTGCTTACTGTCACCCAGGGCTGCATTGGCCATACTTTGAGGCTGGACATCCTAAATCTACAGGCTGTGTATCTCTCCACGTGGTGCCCAGACGCAGTGAGTGACATTCCAGTAATTGTTCCTTAATAGATCCTGTTTCCTAATATTTTCTGCATTTAATAAATTATTCTCTTTTTTTAAATGAAAGATTCTATTGGTTTTTCTTTAAATGCCAAGGTCTTTAGTAATGCTGAAAATATATGCATTTTAATCTAGTGTTTGAACTTTAAGAAATTATGGGCCAAAGTGTTTTTATTATAGACCGTAGATTCTCTGAGATATTCTGAATTACATTTGTCTTACGCTTACTCTGTTGTCCACAAAGCATGGAAAGTCAAAAAGCATGTTTTTGTTCATTTTCTAACTTTTGAAACTAATCACTGATGTTGTTAGTCCTCTTACAGTGCACTAGCATCTATGTTAAGCCTTTACCCGCATTAAAAAAAAAAATCCATCCCCATTATAACTCTCTTATAAGTATTGTTGTCATTCCTACTTTCTAGATGGAAACCTGCGGCTTATCAAGTATACATGATTAGCACAAGAACATACTGATAAGGCTGGCTATATAATTTGTGGGGCCAAGTGCAATATAAAAATGTGGGCCCCTTGTTCAAAAAGTAGAAAAAAACCTTTCCCTTTTCTTTTGCAGTCATAGTGTTTTTTATTTGCTCCAAAATGTTGCTCTCACTTGGGTGCTCAAATGATACATGAAGATCCTATCAGGTGCCCAGAGCCTTATTTTGCAGCTAGTTGCACTGAGTACAACTGCGCCTGCAGGTTAGGCCTGCGCCTAACCTGACTCTCCCCTGCCCAGGCCCCACAAGGGGCAGAAGACAGCAGTGGTCACTGGGCAGGGCTAGGAGGGACAATGAGGCTTTGGGTCCTACACCGAGCAGGAGCAGACAGCTGAGAGCCAGCCCCAGGGCAGCAGGAAACCAGGCTCCAATCCCCTGGCGCATGTCCCATTGTCCCCTTAGATTTTGCTTAACAGATCACAAATTCAGAGATAGCACTGAAATCCAAACAGAGGACCCTCTTCTGAGCCTTTCCTTCAAAAGGGAAAAGTTCATAAGAAAAAAGGTTAAAGTTCATGAAAATTCATTAAGTCAAACACCCAAGAAGCCAGCACTTGTCAGTATATTAAGTGTACAGTTTGGAATCCAATACAGTTTTGAAGCACTCCAAAGTGCTTCAAACTCCAGAAACATTTATTTTACTTCCCATTCTGGAAGTCATGTCATACAGTAGAGGAAATAGAAGTTATACAAATTCATTAGGGTTCACTCAATACCCACGGCAGCCTTTTAGTAAGATAAGAGGAATCCTCATTTAGGTCTGAAGTTGGGGTGGGAAGACAAACACCCACCTTTTAGGCGGTCTGCGCCATTGTAGGCTTTGACTTTCAGTAGTCATTATGCTTTCCTTCAAAAGGTTTGACCTGCATATGATTATCTATATGAAAGCTTGCAATATGAGTCGTGTTAATGCATCATTATTTTTGCTTTAACACGAGTTTTTCTATTATGGCATCCTGAAAATTTTCCTCCCAAGCCTATTAATTAGATTTTTCTGAAGCAATGCTTAATCTTGACCATGTGATTCTCAGCCTCAGATCATAGCCACTGGGGGATATGATGGCCAACCTCCCCAAGAAGTTAGGCTGGAGTCCTCTGGGAGGCTGACATGCACCCCACCCCACTCTGCTGTTAGAATTTAATGACAAATTTCCCTATTAAGTCTGTGTTCAAATTTCATCTGAGGAAGGAAAAGCAAATTCACCACCGGACCTGCACGTTTCCCATTACCCTTAATAAAACATATTCCACAGTGAGGAGTGACATTTTAAAAGAACAGACCTTTCAGCAGACTGTCTCTATGCCATTGTGCATCACTGAAGTCTGCCAGGTCACAAAGGGAGAGGCTGGGAAAGTGGATTAATATGTAAACCAACCTAGGCAACTTAAAATGATGAATTCTAAGGCATACTTTGTGAAATTCATTTCATTTTGAGAGCAGTTGTACTCAGAAATGAATTTGTATTCATAAGCCTTCCCCCTTTTTTTCTTTAGACAATGACAGGCTTTCTTCTTGAGAAGTTTGTTTTTAACAATGTGGCAAATTAATTCTGTAGAATAAATATTTGTAATATAAACAAAAGCTTGATATAGTTTATATAGATAAATTAAAGCAGGAAATTATGAATAGAAAATAAAATGTATTTTCCAAAAATACATAGGGTGTCCCAGTTCTCCTATGGCACATGACTTTAAAATGCAATGGATATAGTCTATTGTGTGTTTTTGGATTTTTAAGGAACACATTAAAATTCATATATGTAAGCCTTGCTTATTTTAACATGATAGACATAAAAGCACTCTTAATTTTTAATCACTGCAGCTAAAAGCACTGGGATTTAATTATTGTCCTGTTCTGAGCATATGGCAGTCTTCCATATCACACAGGAGCCAATAGAGTAAAGCTTGGGGGATTTGAACAGGCCTCCTGAGGACAGGATCTGCATTGACCTGACATTCTTCTGGAAGCTTCTACTCTGTATCATTCTAATTAATGGTTCTTCTTTGTAGAAGATGACAAAATATTGTCTTAAAACTCTCAGTATTCCAGCCACTGTTACATTTAGTGGAATAGCTATGATAAGTGCATTTCAGACTCTTAGGCCTTAGACCCCACCTAATGGATTGTCAAGAAGAAATATGGAGCTTCATGGGTCACACATTTATCAACTCCCTACATCATATTCAGAGTACTCTCTTTGGAAGGGAATGTTCATTTAGAAAAAAAAAAAAAAAAGACTGAGCTCCCAGAATCATGCATTATCTCTTTTTAAATAAGAGTAAAGACGCCTGGGATGCCTGAGTGGCTCGGGCTGGTAAGCAGTTAAGCATCTGACTTCGGCTTAGAGCCCCACATTGGGCTCTGTGCTGACAACTCGGAGCCTGGAGCCTACTTCAGAATCTGTGTCTCTCTGCTCTCCCCTGTCTCTCTCTCTCTCTGAAAAATTCATAAACATTAAAAAAAAAATAATAAAGATGCCTCTGATTAGTCAGGGAGCATAAAGGATGCATTTGATTATGTGATGGGCATGCAAGTTTTGTTGGTGCAATGAGTCAATTTTATCAGTTTTCTATCCTGTAGTGCCTGTTGTTATTAAGACAATATTTCTACAAATTTCAAAATAATCCATTGACTAGACATAGTTGCATCACTATGTCTTCAATGAGGAAAATATTCAAGACATTGCTTGGAATTGGTGTTTATAATTTATCTTACCTACACAGAAGGGAAAGAAGAGCCAGAGGACGATAAATACTAAGTGACAGCTCTTAAAGATGGCAGCAGAGTCCCAGGAACAATGTTGAGTCAAGCTGCACTTCTGAAAGTGTACTCAGAGATCTTTGCTCTTATATATGGCCAAGGTAGAATCCTTCCAAGTCTGCCTTAAATTAAATTTGCCTAAATTAGCTAAATGAAGTTTACCTGTTCTGGTACTCCCTGCAAAGAAACACCATGTCAAAGAAATACGCTGTGGATGCAGAATATTACCTTTTGCTAACTTCTCTGGTTTGGATCCCACATAAGTCATCCCCCGTCAGTGGTGGAGGGGGGCGATTAACCATAGAATCCAGTTAAACATAAAGAACTAAAAGCCTATGTGTATTTTTGCAAATGATAGGAGATTTAGACATAAAGTTTTAACCAAAACATGGCAGTCTTCTCAAAATTCTTAAAGTACCAATAGCATCATGGTGAGCTCTCACTTCACATCCCTGCACCTCCTTTCCGCACTACCTACTGGCTTTCTCTTCTCTGGACGGAGTGGTGTACAGATCCTTCCCTAGAGCTGGCTCTTCCTCTCTCCTCTGGTGTTTATCCCATGCAATCTGCAAGTGGTTGAATTGCAAGTCATTGTATTGTAATTTTTATCCTCTCCTCTACAGCCTAACTCTTATGTCATAACCACGCATTTCTTCCCTAGTCAGAAACATTTATTTTAAAAATAAAACAATAAGCAAAATTGAAGGATACACAAGATGTTTAAAATCGTTTCCTTTGCAAGCTTTCTTTGCTTGTAACAGAGATACCTACCTCACATTATCTCTCTTCAGGAACATCTTACTAAGTATTTTTTTATAGGCACATGTATCACAGGGTACTCCTTCACTTATCTGAGCATCATCAGTTTTTATTCAATGTTACCTCAACCATCCTTGAGCCACTTGGCAGCAGGAAGCATCTCTAACCTAGAGGATTCAAGTTTAATGTAGGTGTACATTAGATTAATGGTAATGGTGGTGATGTCACTTATATAAAGAAGAAATAGCCTATTCGTATAGCTTGTTTTTGAAGTTTCTATTTATGTTCTGAAGCAGAATGAGAAAATCTTCTTTGATTTAGTTTTCTTAATTTAAAGGAAGAAACATAGTCCTGTGTCTCAGTATAAAAAATATTGCCCCAATTTTGTAATCTTCTGCTAAAAATCAGCAGAAAAATAAATTTTTCAAATGATGTGTGTTTTCAGGTGTGGTAATACACATCAATGTTAATGTGTCTAGAATGAAAGAAAGGAAAAACCATTAAACATATTTTTAAGGTTATTAGCGGGTATGTGTGACAGTACTTAATAAGGCTACTTGAGGGGTGCTTGGGTGGCTCAGTCAGTTTAGTGACCGATTCTTGATTCTGGCTAAGGTCATGATCTTATGGTTCGTGAGATTGAGCCCTGCATAGGGCTACACGCTGTCAGTACTGAGCCTGCTTGAAATTTTCTCTCTCTTTCTCTCACTGCCCCTTCCCCTCTTGCACATGCTCACATGCTCCCTCTCTCAAAATAAAACAAACTTTAAAGCTACTTGAACTAAGTAATTGTGTGTGTGTTTTCCTTCATTTTTTAGCTGATTTGTTTAGAATACAAGTCATTAAATAATCAGGAAAAAAAAAGAACAAACAAAAAATAAAATCTTTTACTTTTTTTTACAAAATCTTTTGGTTTGAAATAGTTTGACTAATTCACTGGAAGTGCCAGAATTTGAGCAAACACCACCCAAGTGGTAAGTTCTCAAAGAAGTGGGGACTGTTTTCTTGTTATTGCCATTACAAAGGTCTCTCTTTAATCCTGGGCTATCTTGTTGGGGTGAGACAATGTTAAAGTGATTTAGTGGTATGCTGGCTGTAGGTTGGCCTTTTAACTCACAGTGGAACATTATTCCATGTCCCAATTACTAATTAACTGAAGGGCTGGATTTTATTTTTGGAGAGAGGAAGATTATATGTGCATTAAGATAACAATGAGATGCAAATTGGTAGTGTGCAACTATGGTGACTATGTGAGAAAGCTTTTGAGGGCTATTGCATGACCATAGCTCTAAAGTCAGTGATGATCTGAAAAGCAACTAGAGGGGCACCTGGGTGGGTCCATCACTTAAGCATCCAACTTTGGCTCAGGTCATGATCTCATGGCTTGTGAGTTCAAGCCCTGCATCGGACTCTGTGCTGACAGGTCAGAATCTGGAGCCTGCTTCAGATTTCTGTGTCTCTCTCTTTCTGCCCCTCCTCTGCTTGTGCTCTGCCTCTCAAAAATAAACATTAAAAAAAATTGGAAAGCAGCTATAAGTCAGTGATGATTCACTGTATGTATGATTGGCAGGTACAGGGTTTGGTCACATTTTACTTGTCTCTGGTGAATTGGACTGACCTGTTGTGTCTTGGTCCAGACCCATTTATTGCCCTTGTATAAGCCCAGTTAATCAAGAAGAGTTTCACTCAAGATTTTAGCCAGTTCAGTTTGTGTTTTATAACAAAAGGCCTATTTTTCTACCTATACCATTCTGCTCAAGGATTACACTTGACATTTCAAGATGCCCAAGATTGTTATATTCTATTGTTCATTGATAGGAATAGCTTTTCAGTAGGACCCATCCTTATGCCAAGCTGTGTGGGTTAGCAGCTCAAAATAAAAAGCCAGTGTTTCAATAGCTGCAACAGAAATACAGAGAACAGTTTAGCCAGGTACCTTCTGAACTGAAATGCCCAAATATATTGGATTTCTCAATTCCCAATCTATCAAATCAAGAGGATCCTCTATAGAGGAATAAATAGACAGGTTGCTCTCATCCAACACAAGCCACACCAAATATCGCATTGTTCAGTAGTAAAAGAAAAATTTATTGATTTTTTTCATGGGGAATGTGAAAACAGGCTAATAATTTAGCTAGACTTGTCAATGTGCCAAAAATAATAATGTGGAAGAAATTTTCCTCCTAAAATGGTTATTAAATCTGAGGAGTCTGAAACAAAGGTAATACAAATATTATAAGTATATTAAAAACATTTTTATGAAGACAAGCTGCTTTGAAAAAATATGCTATATTTGTACAAGACTTGGCTCATAGTTCTCTCTTTCTTCATTATGATTAGGTGCCCACCCATAATTAATCTCTGTATAATATCTGTGACAGAACATTGTAAATATTTTATTTTATTTTTCTTCAATGTAACACAATCTCTTTGAACATAGACATTTTGGCATTTTTCTCTTTGTGAACCCAGCATATGGAATAGTGTCCTGTATAAAGCAATAATTAAAGAATAGATATTCTCTATTTCCTACATGGATATGAAAACAATGAATCAAAAGCAGTGTGGTTTTGTAAAGCCATGCCTGATCTCAGTTATATCTAGTGGCTAACAGTTTGGGTTACCTAATCAAACAGCATGTAAATCTGGAACATTCTGTACTAGCTCTGTGACTCTAGACAATTTACTGGGCCTCTCAAGGCATTAGTTTCTTGATGTGTGACACGAGGGAAATTGTAGTGCCTACAAAGTCTTCATAGGGATCAAATGAGTCCCAAAGTTTTCTTCCAAAGTCTTCAGGAGATTGCCTGACTCATAGTAAGTGCTCAACGAATTAGCTATTTATATGTATCCTTTCAAAATCAAATATCACATTATCACTCTTCTTACAAATGATAGCCTTGCCCTGTAAAAGAACATAAAAGAATAAAAGTATGAATTTTGGAGTTCAGACGTGGCTCTGAATTCTAGATTTGCCACTTCTTAGCAGTCAGAAGCATTGATAGGCTTGCTTCTCTAAGTATTTTGTAGATAAGAGATATTAAAATTTAATTCACATGTTTGTTTTGAGAATTGAATGGAATAATATTTGCAAAGTGCCTAAAGCAGTGTGGTAGCATAATATATAACTCACTTTCAATTTAGCTAAACTAAAGATTAGATTTGTTAACTTTGCAGTACAGAAATTGTATATCAATTTACCAGAAGTTCAGAAAAAGATATGAAAACCATTGGTAATCATGGCATTACATAGAAACACATTGTATCTCTGAGAGTAGTGACCAAACTTTGGCATTATTATAGGTCAGAGACACCCTCCCCACATGTTCACGTGGTTTTGTCTTTCTGGAAATGTCTTTGGGTGGAATGGAAAGTTCACTTTTGTTTCAGAGTAGTAAGTCTTAAGGGCAGACAGGCTGTGTCTGATAATTTGTGTTTTCCAAAGTATGCCTCTCAGTGAGGAATACATGACAGGAAATCAACAAAGAATTTTTCATTAATGATTGATTTGTGTTTTATTACACAGAGCTGCTGAAATGAGAGACTGTCCATTATGACCAATGTACTAGCTGGATATAAGTGAGTAAAATCTCCTGTGCTTAAAGCTCATTATAATTTTCTTATCATTAAATATTCTTTAAATTAATGCATGTGTCAGTTTCCTAGATGTAAATAAGCTGTTTGCAAGCATGTTTATGGTGTGCTCTATCACTCCCCAATTTAGATAGATGGAGAACAGAGAAACCAAGTATACAGAATACAGACAGAAGTAGAGATCTAGAAAATTTCCAAATAATTTGATCATTGTAGAGAATGGATATTTATCCTCTTTTTTTCTGTGGAGGTATATCCCTATTGTGTTGGAATTTGATGCATGCAACAATAGGTAATAGTTTAACTGAATACTTGCCATTTCATAAAGACGTCATCTTGATTCAGAATTGGGAGCATATTTAATGTGAAAATCTTTCAGATTTAAGCACTATGTCTCAGCAAGTAATTCAGATTTAATCTGATTACTGAAGGTTTTTATTTCAACTTGACTATTCTTTATTACACTGCATTACCAATTTATACTGATTAAAATGCTAATGTTCTATGTTAATAAAGGATTATAATTAAATTTTTAAATTTTCCTAAATTAGCAAGACTGAAACATTTACAAAAAATTCTACTTGCCTACATACTAAATAATGGAATTATGAGAATTTGAAATAAGACGATCAGAAGCAATTTGGGGCCAGAAGCTTTTCTGGTGTTTTTTTGTTTTTCATGAGGCATTTGTAAAGCTCGCTTGCCTAGAGACTTCTTAGATGCCACTTCTGTAAATATTAAAAGATAGGAATGGAAGCAGAACCTTGAACTATCTGTAGCCACTCCAAACTCAATTCTCCATTTTCCCTCTGGTTAGGGTTTGTTACGCTAGCCCTTATTGGTACTAATAGCATCAAAAAGACATTACATATTAGTAGGTGTATTTGTCGAGTTGATGCATTTGAAAGTAGCAGATATTGGTTCTAATTATCTTCCCATTATCTAATTTTAATGGCAATTAAGTCTTATCCACCATTAGTTTACTTGATGTACATCATTTTTGTACTGTCATGTTAAATCCCTATGATGTGATATCACTGTGCATCCTAACAAGAGGCATTCAGGGACATACAGCTTGATTATGATTGAATTGAATATTTATATATGCACATATAGCCAGAGACGTTTAACAATTTATATGAACCAAGAAATGAGCTTTTCTAACGTAAATGGAATGTGCCCTGCTGTTTCGTACTTCTGCAGGCTACTTAAAAGTTCTATGAGAAAGACCTTTATTTCTTTTTTGTTTGTTTTAAGTTTTTATTTAAATTCCAGTTGGTTAACGTATAGTGTAATATTACTTGCAGGAGTGGAATTTAGTGATTCATCACTTACATATAACACCCAGTGCTCATCACAACAAGTGCCCTCCTAAATACCCATCACCCATTTTTAAAAAATGTTTATTTATTTTGAGGGAGGGGGCAGAGAGAGAGGAAGGGAGAAAGAATCCCAAGCAGGTTCTGTGCTGCCAAATCAGAGCCCATTGTGGGGTGCAGTCTCACAAACTATGAGATCATGACCTGAGCCAAAATCAAGAGTCAGCTGCTTACCCATCTGAGCCACCCAGGTGCCCCAGTACCTATCACCCACTTAACCCATCCCTCTGCCTACCTCGCCTCCAGCAATCCTGAGTTTATTCTCTATCATTAAGAGTCTGTTTTATGGTTTCTCTCTCTCTCCCCCTATGTTCATCTGTTTTGTTTCTTAAATTCCATATATATATGTATATACATATACATATATATATCTATATATACATATATATGTATGTATGTATATAATGTGGTATATCAGTCAATGGACATTTGGACTCTTGCCATAATTGGGCTATTGTTGATGCTGCTGCTATAAATATTAGGGCATATGTGTCCCTTCACATCACTATTTTTGTATCCTTTGGGTAAATATCTAGAAGTGCAGTTGCTGGAGTTAAGAAATGGTCAGAAGACATGAATACATATGTATGTCTTTCCAAAGACATACAGATGGCTAATGGACACATGAAAAGATACTCAATATCACTCATCATCAGGGAAATACAAATCAAAACTGCAATGAGATACCATATCACACCTGTCAGAATGGGTAAAATCAATAACACAGGAAACAACAGATGTTGGCAAAGATGCAGAGAAAGGGGAACCCTCTTATACTGTTGGTGGGAATGCAAACTGGTGCACCCACTCTGGAAAACAGCATGGAGGATTCTGAAAAAAGTGAAAAATAGAGCCACCCTGTGAAAAAGACCTTTAGAAATAGCCTTTGATCCTGTTGCATCTTCACATTTTTATCTTACTTTGAAATGTACTGGTACCTAAGTCTAGTGTTAGGAACATGCACTATGATGAAATGTTTGAAAAAAAAAGAAAATTAAATATAAAGTTGGTAGAGATATCTTTTCACTTTAAACCTTTCTGAATTGGCCAGGATAATAGCAACATAAAGGTTATAGAATTCTTAGGGCACCGCTAGCAGAAGGTAATGTGGAAACATCGCCGGAATTTAGAGAACCATTTCAGCCATTCAGGGGGGGTGACAGATGGCAGTGAACATCACAACTAAGGACTAACATTGTCTATACTTAATATGTAATTGGGGGGAGGCATATATGTATTTGGTGGTAGGCATGTACACTAATGATGACTTTTGTATACTAGTGAGTCTTAAAATTTCTGCTTCAAGTTTTACTAAACTGTTTGAAAAACCACTGGTATGGGCAGCTATTATCCATGGTAGGTCCAAGTAGTTTGAAATAAGTGATCTCTAATTGAACCAGAATAATTCACATGGGAGCAATAATGACAAGATTCCTTTTTAAATGTTTAATTATAAAATATTTCAAAGGTGGAGAAAAATATATAGCAGACACTCATGTGCCCATAACCCACAATTACCAGATGTTGCTTCATATATGCTATGATATGAATGTTTGTGTTTCCCCAAAATTCATACGTTGAAATCCTAACCCCTAAAGATGATCGTATTGGAAGGTAGCACCTTTGGGAAGTTTTTAAGTCATGAGAGAAAAGCCCTCATGAATGGGATTAGGGTTCTTACAAAAGAGACCTCAAGAGATCCCTCACCCTTTCTACCATGTGAAGGTACAATGATAAGGTGCTGGCTGTGAACCAGGAAGTGGACTCCCACCAGAACATGACCATGCTGGAAACATGATCTTGGAGTTCTAGCCTCCAGAACTATGAGAAATATGTTTCTGTTATTTATAAGCTCACTAGTCTGTTGTATTTTGTTATAGCCACACAAATGGACTACGACTGTATTTTTTAGAAAAAGGAAACATCTCATATAGATCTAAGTCACTTCTGTATTTTTCCCTTCCTCCATTTTTTACCACCAGAGATTATCACTGTTCTGTGGCTGCTGCAACTCATTCCTAGGTATGTGTTCATACTTTTTAAACCTATGCATAAACCATAAGGAATAAAAAGAATTGTTTTAGATGTTTTCCAATTTTATCTAAATGGTATAGTATACATATCCTTTTGTAATCTGCTAGTTTAACTGAACTTTGATTTTGAGATTGATCTGTTTTACTACATGCATATTAATTCACTCATTTTAATGTGCATAGTATTCCATTGCATAAAAAAAGTCAATTTATCTATTTCTTTTTTTAATTTTTTTTTTTTGAGACAGAGAGGGAGAGACAGAGGGAGAACAGGGAAGGGACAGAGAGAGACACACACACACACACAGAATCTGAAGCAGGCTTCAGGTTCTGAGCTGTCAGGAGAGAGCCCGATATGGGGCTCGAACTCACAAACCATGAGATCACAGCCTGGGTTGAAGTCCGCTGCCTAACCAACTGAGCTACCCAGGTGCTCCTCTCTATTTATTTATTGATGGGCATTAGTAATGATTTCTATTTTATAAAATGCTACCACAATACAAGTATCCTATGCACATGTATAAGAAATACTCTAGTATATTTATCTAAAACTAAAATTGTTAGATCAAAAGGTATACATTTTTGCAATTTTAATGAATAAGGTATACATTTTTGCAATTTTAATGAATATTGCCAGTTGCTTTTCAGTGATTTTACCAAATCATACTCTCATTTGCCATGAATTTAAAAAAGTTCCTGTTACTTCACATTCTATGCAACACTTAATTTTTGTCAACACGCTAAGTATGAAATGATTGTTTTAATTTATATTTCATGAAACTATTACCCTTAAAGATCTTTTCATTTTTATTTTTTTAATTAAAGTAATATCAACATATAATTGAAGGATCAAGCAATTTTTCCAGTTCTGTCCCAGGATATAGAGATCAGGAAGGAGCAACAATCCCAGCATTTCAAGAAAAAAGAGCCAGAAATACTTTAATTTCCATTTTTTTTCTATTTCTACTGAATACCTGGGAAACAACTGGCCAAAATGTAAAGAGAAACAGTACCTATAAAGAGAGAGAAGATGTAAGCACTCACTTACCTTGCTGGACAGAATGCACGCTGACATCCAGCTTTCAACAAAAAATTATGAGACCTTATGGAAAAGGTAGGAAAAGACACAATCAGAAGAGACAAAACAATCATTAGGATCAAATTCAGATATGACACAGATGTTGGAACTACCAGACAGGGAATTTAAAATAACTGTGATTTATATGTTAAAGACGCTAATGAAAAAGGTAGAACATGCAAGATCAGATAGATAATTGCAGCATGATGATGAAAATTATAAAAAATGAATCAAATTGAAATGTTGTAAATGAAAAAACATAGTAATAAAGAATTTCTTTAAAAGACTCATCAATATATTTGGCATAGTGAAAGAATCAGTAAACTTGAAGATGGAACAATAGAAATTATCCAAAATGTAACACAAAGAGAAAAAAGAGAGAGAAACAGAATAGGATATTAGGAGATAATGGGACAGTACTAAACATGTTAACATAAGTATAATTGGAATCCCAGGAGATAAGAAAGAAAATGAGCAGAAGAAATATTTGAAGAAGTAACGCGCAAAACTTTCCAAGATTGATGGCAGACTCTAAGTCACAGATACAGAAATTCAGAGACCAAACAGGATTAATCCCATCATACATTACCCCTTCCCCCTTAAGGCATATCATATTCAAACTGTTGAAAACAAAAAACAAAGAGAAAATCTGGAACTCAGCCAAAGAAAAAAATAACGTTTTTTACAGAGGAACAAAGATAAGATTTATGAAAAACTTCTCTTTAGAAATCATATAAGCAGGAAGACGTCTCTAAAGGAAATAAAGGAAATCATATAGGAAGCAGGAGACATCTCTAAAGTTCTTGGAAAACAGAGAATAACACCTGTCAAACCAGAATCTTATACTCAGTGAACATAAATTTTGAAATTAAAGAAAAATTTTAAAAAATTCTCAAATAATAACCTAGGAAATTCATTGTCAACATATTTGCTCTACAAGAAATGATTAATGTTTAGGCAGAACTAATATGTCAGAGAAAAACTGAATGTATACAAAGAAATGAGGAATACAAGGAATGGATTAGGCAGGGCCATAAACAAGGAATGCAGTGTGCCTCTACTACTGAAAAAGGCAAGTAAACAGATTTTCTCCTCAGAGCCTCCAGAGGGAACAAGCCTTGTCAACATCTTGACTTTAATCCAAAAAGACTGATTCTGGACTTCTGACAAGCAGATAACCAATTTGTATCGAACTAAACTACTAAGTTTATGATACTATGTTATAGCATAGTAGAAAACTAGTATAGATGTATATTGCAAACTTTAGGGCAACTGTAATTATTTTTTAATTTTTTAAATCTTTATTTATTTTTGAGAGAGAGAGAGAGACAGAGTGTGAGTGGGGGAGGAACAGAGAGAGAGACACAGAATCCGAAGCAGGCTGCAGGCTCCGAGCAGGCATCACAGAGCCCAACATGGGGCTCGAACTCACGAACTGTGAGATCAAGACCTGAGCCAAAGTTGGACACTTAACCAACTGAGCCACCCAGGCGCCCCAACCATAAAATGTTTTTAAAGACATATAAATAATAAATTAATGGTTAATTAATAATGAAATTATTAAAAGTTCTTGATTAGCATGAGAAGGCAGAAGAAGAAAGAAACAAAGAATAAACAACAGCTAGCAATATGGTAGATTTTATTGTAACCATATCAGTAATGATCTAAATATTCACATATATAGTTTTTTAAACAGTTAAAACAGAGATTGTCAAATTGGATTAAAAAAACCCTAGACCAAATCATAAAATGCCTATATGACCATTTTTAATATAAAAATATATAGATTAAAAGTAAATGAATGATGAAATATATATCACGCAAACACCATCCAATAGAAAGCTGGAGTACACTAATATTAGACAAAGCAGACTTTAGAATAAATACAACTAAAAATGAAGAGGGTCATTACATGATGATAAAGGGTACAGTTGTTAAGAGGATAGTTTTAAATGTGTATCTACTAACAACAGAGCTTCAAAACATATAGAAAAAAACTGAAAGGAGAAATAGATTAATCCACAATTATAGTTGAACACCTCACCACTTCTCTCAGTAACTTATTGAACAAAGTAGAAAATCAGTAAGGATGGAGATGGTCTAAACGAGACTGTAAACCAACTACATCTAATATACAGAGAATAGTCCATCAAAAAAACACAACATATACATTATTTTCAATGTAAGTGGAATATTCACCAATACAGAGCATGTGCTAGGTCAAAAAAGAAACCTCAACAAATTAAAAAAAAAATCCTACAAAGTATGTTTTTGGACTATAACAGAATTAAACTAGAAATCAATGATAGATATATGGAAAATCCCCAAATATTGGGAGATTAAGCAACATACTTTATAAAATTTATGTATCAAAGAAAAGGAAAGAAAAGGGTCAAGGGAAATGAAAACATATTTTGAACCATGGGGCACCTGGGTGGCTCAGTCGACTGAGTGTCTGACTTTGGCTCAAACCATGATCTCATGGTTTGGGGGTTCAAGCCCCACATTGGGCTCTGTGCTGACAGCTCAGAGCCTGCAGCCTGCTTTGGATTCTGTGTCTTCCTCTGTCTCTCCCCCCCCACCCCCCGCTCTCTCTCTCTCTCTCTCTCTCTCTCTCTCTCTCTCTTGCTCTCTCTTTCTCTCAAAAATAAATAAGCATTAAAAAATTAAAAAAAACATATTTTGAACCAAATGAAAATAAAAACCACACCATATCAAAACTCTGTACCTATTAGCTATTTTTAGAGGAAAAATGATGGTTAAAAGCTCATATTAGAAAGGAAGAAAATTCTAAAATCAGTATCCAAGCTTCTACCAGAATAGAGCAGTAAAAAGAGCAAATAAACAGAAGGAAATGATAAATTTAAAACCAGATGTCAGTGAAATTGAAAACAGAGAAACAGTAGAGGCAGTCAATGAAACCAAAAACTGTTTCTTTGAAAATATCAATAATATTGATATTAATCTCTACTTAGAATGTCGAGAAAATGAGGAAGGACATAAATTACCAGTATCATAAATAGAGGAAGATGTATCAGTATAATTCCCACAATCTTTAAAAGGTTAAAGGTATAATGCTGGCCCCCAATGGCTCATAGTAATCAGTAACTCTCGGTATTCATGCTCTTATCCAATACTCTCCCTTTGACTGTTAACTGGACTTACTGACTTGCTTCCAATGGATAGATCATTCTATAAATAATGGACTATCTCTCCTGAGTCCTACTTCGACTTTCACCTTGGGCCCTCTCACTTGCTTTTTCCTGTAGTGCTTGTCCTTGGGGACTCCAGATACCATGTTGTGAGACAGCATTGTAGAGGCCCACAGCGCAAGAAACTGCGACCTGCTAACAACAACCTGAATGAAGTGATTCCCCACCCCCCCAGAATGAGCTCAGATGAAACCATTGCCCTGGCCAACTGCTAACCTGCAACCTCGTAAGAGATCATGAGCCAGAGACATCTACTTGAGTCAGGTTCTTTCTTTGATCCATGGGTTTTCAACCCACAGAAACTGTGAGGAAACAAATGTTTTATGGGGTAAGCCTCTGCTCTCTAATTTTTAGTGTAATTTGTTACCCAGAAATAAATAACAAATTCATTAAAGAGATAATACAAACCATTCTATGCCCATAAATTTGACACTATAAATAAAATGAGCCAATTTCTTGAAATATACAAACTACCAAAACTTACTCAAGAAGAAACAAATAACCTAAATAATTTTATACCTCTTAAATAAATTGATTTTATAGTTAAAAGTCTTACACACACACACACACACACACACACATACACAAACAACAGGCTTAGATAGCCTCGTTGATGAATACTAGCAAACATTTAAGGAATAAATAATAACAAACAAAATCTCTTCTAGAAAATATAAAAGGAGAAATTTTTTATCCAACTCAGTTTGTGAGACCAGCACTATCCCAGTATCAAAATCATAAAAGAGTATTGCAAGAAAAGAAAACTATATACCCTCACGGACAGAGACACAAAAATCCTAAAACAAAACAGAACAAAACTTAGCAAATCAAATCCAACAATATATGCAAAGAATAATATATTATGACCAATTTGGTTTTATCCCTGAAAAGCAAAACTCACTTATTACAAAATCAATAAATATAATGCATGGTATTAATAGACCAAATAGAAAAAAGATCATTTTGGGGAGCCTGAGTGACTTAGTTAACAGTTCAACTTTGGCTGAGGTCATGACCTCGATGTTCACGAGTTTGAGCTCCATGTTGGGCTCTGTACTGACAGCTCAGAGGATTCTGTGTCTCCCTCTCCCTCTGCCCCTCCCCCACTCATTCTCTCTCCCTCTTTCTCTCTCTCAAATAAATAAAACATTAAAACAATTTTAATTAAAAAAAGAAAAAATATCATTTTAATGTATATAGAAAAATTTCAATAAAATTAAATAGCCATTTCTGATAGAAACTTTCAGCAAACTAGAAGAAGGTAACTTATCCTAGTAAAGGGCATATCCAAAAGCCTACGCATAACATCATACTTATTAGTGAAAGACTGAATACTTTCTCTCTAAGATCTGTAGCAAGGCATGAATGTCATTTTTCACTACTCCAATTTAATATTATACTACAAAATTTATCCAATGCAATAAGGCAAGAAAAAAATTAAAAGCATACAGGTCAGATAAGAAGAAATAACTATTTGCAGATAACACAGTTGTCTGTTGAGAAAATCTCAAAGAATCTACAAAAAGCTCCTACAATTAATAAATCAGCTTATCCAGGTTGCAGTATACAAAGTCAACGCCAAAAAATTAATTACTTCTCTATAAATTAGCAGTAAGCAATTATAATATGCAATTTTTTGTGGGGTTACTTATTTAAGGTTTATTCTTTTTTATAAGTTTTTAAAAAATTTTTAAATGTAATTTATTGTCAAATTGGCTAACATGCACGGTATAAAGTGTGCTCTTGGTTTTTTGGGTAGATTCCCGTGGTTCGTTGCTTACATATAATATGCAATTATTAAAGCAGTACTGTTTACAATTGCATCAACACATTTAACACTGAGGAATAAATCTGAAGGGAAAAAAGTAACATATAAGGTGAAAACTATGAAAGGTTGACAAAAGAAATAATAATAAATAAATTGAAAGATACACAATGTCCATGGATTAGAAGACTCAATAGTACTAGGCTCTAAAAAGCTCACTGAAACCTCTGTGTATTTTGGGGAGACTTGTCCATTAATGTTGTTCATTTTAGGATGACAGGGCAGTGCTTCTGCATTTTGTTGGAAGACACACATGCCAATATTTGTGGAGCTTACCTTTGGCCTCTTCAATTTCTCTTGGGAAGAACCATTCAGTTTATGACTTAGGATGTGCTGATAAATGCCTGGCTGTAAACATTCTATTCAAATGAGCTGGGAAATAAGACTAGGTAGGGAGAATGTTTCACTATCTAATGGGTAAAATTTCACTTGACATCTTATTGGTATTGTAATACTTCACACCCATTTTCAATTGACCGGTTTCTCTGAATCTAGAACTTCTATAGTTCAATTTATTGTAGGAAAACACTTCTGGTTTCCCCACAAGGAGTTGACAGGGAAGCAGAAGAGACTTCGGTGTTAACTCAATTTTATGCTCACTTTAAATTGACCAGTCTTTTTCATCCCATCTTTCATCTCTGGAAATAAATGATGCTTCTATCCTGAGCCTTTTATAGGTTTTACTTGGTGAATTAGTGTGCTCTGTTACAGACATCCTCTGTGCTGGTATTGCATCTTAAATTCTTTTTACTCTTTTATGTCAATAACCATACTTTTGTTCACTTTCAACAATATATCTTGCAAATATTTATGGATATCATTCATTGACTGTGGCTTTCTTTTCTATTTTAGTGGAGTTGTATAAGGCAGTAAAAATAAATGAACATTTTAATTCAAGCCATTTAATTTTATGTCTGAGGTTGATAAGGCTTTCATATGAGTATTACTCATTCTCTTTTTCTCTTGTGAATTGTCAGTTAATAGTCTCCATTTTTCTATTGGGTTGTATGTGTATGTATTTGTGTTTTATTGTTTGTAGGCAATCTTTATTCCCTGGGAGATGGAAGTGATTGAAACAAGAGAGAAAATTTTGTTGTAAGACACATAAACATGACATCTCTTTTGACTAAGCAAAGCAAATTATATTTATTAAAAATCTTTTTAATTATTTTTAAAAAAGTGATATGAAGCTCCTACTACATACTACACACTAGGATAAAAAGCAGAAATTGCAAAACTTAATTTTTATTTTCCTCAAAATACAAGGTTCATTTTCTGTGCCTCCTCAGATGCACTCAGCCCCATCTGCCTCCTACCCTTAGTGGTTTGCCTTTCCCCAGCCCGAGCATCCCTACGTACCATTTTGATTGAGATTGCATTGGATCTATAGTCCCATTTGTGGAGAATTTATTTCTTTATAAAATGGTATTTTTCAGCAATGGCCATTTGCCATTTGAACCCCTTTAAATGTACAGTTTAAAAGCACAAGAGACTCTTGAATACTGAAAAAACAAACTGAGGGCAGAAGGGGGAGGGGGAAGGGAAGGGGGGTGATGGTCATGGTGGAGGGCACTTGTGTGGAAGAGCACTGGGTGTTATATGGAAACCAACCTGACAATAAACTATAAAGTTAAAAAAAATAAATGTACAGTTTAGAGGCATTTAATTACATTCACATTGTTGTACAGCCATCACTACCATCCTCTCCAGATCTTTTTCATCATCCCACACTAAAACTCCATATGCATTAAACAATAACTCCCCATATCTTCCTTCTCCCAGCCCCTGGCTACAAGTCTATTTTCTATATCTATGAGTTTGATTACTCTAGGTATCTCGTTTAATGAAATCATACAGTATTTGTCCTTTTGTCACTGGCCTATTTCACTCAGGATAATGTCTTCAAGGTTTATCCATGTGGTAGCACGTGTCAGAATGTCCTGCTTTTTAAGGCTGAATAATATTCATTGTGTGTGTATACAACATTTTGTTTAACCATTCATCTGTCAGTAGACACTTGGGTTGCTTTCTCCTTTTAGTTGTGAATAGTGCGACTATGAACGTGGATATACAAATATCTGTTTAAGACTCTGTTTTCAATTACTTTGGAAATTGAATTGCTAGATCATATGGTAATTCTATTTTTAATTTTTGAAGAACTGCCATGCCATTTTCCATAGCAGCTGAGCCATTTTATATTCCCACTAACAGGGATTCCAATTTTTCCACATCCTTGCCAACACTTGTTATTTTCTGTGTTTTTGATAATAGCCATCCTAATAGGTGTGAACTGGCATCTCACTGTGGTTTTAATTTGCATTTCCCTAATGATTTGCTGTTTTGAGCATCATTTCATGTGCTTATTATCCATTTGTTTATCTTCTTTAGAGAAATGTCTATTCAAGCCTTTTGGCCATTTTTAAATTGAGTTGTTTATGTTTTCTTGTTTTTGGCGAGTAGTAGGAGCTCTTTATTCTGGATATTAACACAATCAAATATATGATTTGCAGATATTTTCCCTATTTTTCAGGTTGCCTTTAATTCTGTTTATAGATATATAAAAGTTTTTTGATGTATAAAAGTTTTTAATTATGATGTCGTCCAATTTATGTTTTTCTTTTGTTGGTTTGTGCTATTTGTGTCACATCGAGGATATCACTGTCAAATCTAATGTCACAAAGCTTTTTCCCTATGTTTACTTCTAGGAGTTCTATAACCTCAGGTCTTATATTTAGGATTTTGATCGATTTTGAGTTAATTCTTTGTATACGGTATAAAGTAAAAGTTCAACTTCATTCGTTTGCAGTGAGGTTATCCAATTTTTCCAATATCATTTGTTCAAACATTCATTAATATTTGAAAATTCTTGGACAGCCTATCTTCAAATATTGCTTCTGTCATATACTCTCTAGCGTCTTTTTCTGTTAGAAGTTTTAATATTCAATATACTATATAACTCTTACTCTTTTCTGATTTTCATCCATTTTTTTCTCTGTGCTTCAATCTAGTATTTTACAATGACTTATATTCTATTTCACGACGATCTTTGCTGTGAATAAGCCCATCTATTCTTTTTTTAAATGTTTGTTTATTTTTGAGAGAGAGAGAGAGAGAGAGAGAGAGAGAGAGCGTGCGCGCATGTAAGCGAGCAGGGAGGGGCAGAGAGAGAGGGAGACACAGAATCTGAAACAGGTTCCAGGCTCCGAGCATCAGCATATAGCCGGGCTCGAACTCACAGACTATGAGATCATGACCTGAGGCAAAATCGGAGCTTAACTGACTGAGCCACCCAGGTGCTCCAGCCCATCTATGCTTAATAGTGGTTACTATTTTTTAGCTTTTGTGCCTCCAGGGAATCAATTCTATGGGCTGAGTGATAGATCCTGGTTAAGTTCCACCAATTAGGAGTACTGGCACAGAAGGGTAAAGGAGGAGAGCAGAGGCAGGATATGGATAGCCCTTGGTTTCCTCCCTCTGTATCTGCTGCCTGAAGGGTATCTGTATTCTTGCAGGGTTGTGTTCTGCAGCCAGCTCTCTTAAACAAAAATTCATCTGAGTCCAGTAACTGCTCTTCCCTTACCTCTTTAGATTTGAAGGTGATCTGTCTTGTTAATACCAATTCTTAGACAATGCGCTAACTCTAGTGTTTTCCTTATAATCCTATACTTAGCTTTGTCCTTTCATTCAACATTTTTCAAATCACTCAATTTGGGTAAACTTTTTTTTCTACCTGAGACATTGACTATAGTGGATTTGATATGTAGATGATCCTTGGTTTATCAACATTTTATTTACTGGTTTCAGGAGTTTTTCATACTTTAAAAACCCATTTCCATACAAATATTGTATAAAGTGTCTCATGTTTCCTTTTACCACTGTTTTTCATGCTATATTATCTTTAACTATAAAGACTTCCAATCACATCGCCAAGAGACCATTTCACCCACTGCTCTGTTTGGCTGCCAGTGTCTTGTCTCTCTCTTCAGCAATGGTGAGACAGGTACCCTTTCCACAGGGAAGAGAAACCCATTGTTCATTGCCTTTGTGAATAATGAAAATGTAGGAGTGCTGGTTGGCAAAGCTGTTGCCACTGGCATCTTTGACATGAATGGCCCTGAAAGAACCAATGTGTCTCTGTTGGTGATCACACCAATTCTTCCCATGTTAACACCTTCATTCACCATATACAGATTACCAGTGTCAAGCTTGATGAATATAGTAAACTTTGAAGTCTCCAAATCAGTATGAATAGTGACAGTCACCTTGATGAGGGTATTAGGGTAGCAGATGGTGCAAGCATCAGGGGTCATCAGATGAGGGATTCCTTTTGTTTCCACCAGGATTTTTTCTCACTTTGCATAACCTGTACTTGGCTTCCTCAGATGGAATACCATGAATAGTAAAGTGACTCTTGATGTCACGGATTAGACAGAAATTCTCACCAGTCTTATCACTGCTTATGACATCCATAAAACCAGGAGGTAGGTTATTATCAGTTTGGACCTTGCTGTCTATCTTTAATGAAACACTACATGCTTATCTTCTTTACTTCATCATCTGCTAGGGTACACATAAGCCTGTTCCTTAGGAAAATGATGAGAGGGAGACATTCTCTCAGCCTATGGAGATTTGTATGTAGTTGGATGAGGAGCAAACATACCAATTTATCTAGCTTCCAATGCTTTAGAGCTGCTGTATGCTTCAGATGCCTCTTGGGACCACAAGCCATGACTGTTCCAGGCACACAAATTGTCCTTTTATGGCTTCAAAGCTATGATTCATATGGTATTTCTTATGATATTAGAAATGAATTATTACTCATTTTCCCACAATTTTTGTGGCTATTTTTACTTGTTCATTTCCTGTTTGACTTTTTCAATCTGCTTATCAAGCTAAAAATATAATACTGGTATTTTTATTGAACAAATATAAAATGTATAGATTAATTTAGGAATAGGTAAAATCTTTATGAGTCCACTTACTCATGAATGTAGTACTCTTTTGATTTGTTCAAGTCTTCATTTGTATTTCTCACTGGTTTTTTTTTAGAGTTTTCTTGGGAGAGATTTAAAAAAAATTTTTTTTAATGTTTTATTTATTTTAGAGAGAGAGAGAGAGAGAGAGAGACAGCGTGAGCAGGGGAGGGTCAGAGAGAGGGAGACACGGAATCTGAAGACAGGCTGCAGGCTCTGAGCTAGCTGTCAGCACAGAGCCTGACGCGGGGTTCGAACCCAGTAGCCATGAGATCATGACATGAGCCAAAGTCAGACATTCAACCAACTGAGCCACCCAGGCGCCCCAGATTTTTTACAGTTCCTATTATCCTAGATATTTTACACAGTTGTTACTGTAAGTGTTGCCTCCTTCCATTATCACCTGTAGCAGGTTTTGATTTCCTTCCTATAGGAAGCCTACTGATTCATGATATAACTATTTTAATTTTGAGTCCATCCATTTTATTGAGTTATCTTCATGTTTGTAATAGTTATGAATTTTCCAAGCTTTCCTTTAACCAGACTCTGATAAGAGAAAAATAGAAGAAGGACTCAGATGCTGGTTCAACAGAAACTTTAAGCAGGAGGTGGCCCTTTAACTGAGTCCCCAGATTCAAATGAGATTTTGATAGTTGCAAATAAAGGTGAGAGCTATATGGGAAGAAAATTCTAGATTAAGGAAGGAACATAAGGTAAGAATTAAAAGAGACAAAGTATTTGGTTAACTCGAGGACTTACATGTCATTATGATGGGCAAAAGGCTATGAAGTGGAGAGTTATGATACATGAAAATTATTAGAAGCAATGAGTTCATATAGTATCTTACAAAGGAGGAGGTCAGGAATTATGCTAAGAACAATGGAAGCAATTGAAGAATTTTAGCAGAAGGTAAGATGACTATCAATATGGAGAATGAAGTTTTGTGGATCATGTGGCTAGTGTAAGTATGTTGCAATAATATGGGAGATAAACTTTGTGACACAAAGAGGAATGCATAGGTTGAAGACCTATTAATTAGGTAGTGTCTGCAAGAGTTGATGACTAACTGGTGGGAAGAGGAAAAGAGAAAGAGGTGAAGGATTCTGGCTGGAGCAGTGGATGGAGCAAGGAAGGATTTGTGAGAAAGCGATGAGTTCTGTTTTGAGGAAGTTGCATTTGATAAGCCTATGGAACATATACATACTAATTTACAAAATATGACTCTGTGTTTCAGCCAGTCATTCATTTATTCAACAAATATTGATTAAATGCTCTCTCCAAATCAGACAGTTTCTTCCTGGCAGGAGTAGAGATTGGGAAATGCCTCTTGCCCTATTTTAACAATCAAAATAGGATGGTATGAAAATATTTGTTATTTATTTATTTTATATCCATAAAGAAAGCAAAGTAATTGTTATGGCTGAATTATGTCTCTTCAAAATTCATGTTGAAGTCCCAACCCCCAGCACCTCAGAAATGTGAGCGTATTTGGAGATTAGATCTTTAAAGAGGCACTTAACTTAAAATGAGACTGTTAGAGCAGGGCTCTAAACCAGTGTGATTGGTGTTCTTGTAAGACGAGGAAGAGGCACCAGGAATGTCCACACACAGAGGAACAAATATATAAAAAGTAGCAAGAGAGTGGCCATCTGGAAGCCAGGGAGAGAGGCCTTCAAGGAATCTAACCCAGCTGGCTCCATAATTTTGGACTTCCAGCCTCTGGAAGTGGAAAAAACTGAATTTCTATTTTTTTTTTAAATGACAGCCAGTATGTGGTATTTTGTAATGGCAGCCCAACAACAAATACAGTGACTAATAATTAAAACATGCATTTATGGGGTGCCTGGGTGTCTCAGTTGGTTGAGTGATTGACTCTTGATTTTGGCGCAGTTTGTGATCTTGTGGTTTGTCAGATCGAACCTGGCATTAGGCTCCTATGCTGACAGTATGGAGCTTACTTATATAGGGTTCTCTCTCTCTCTCTCTCTCTCTGCTCCTTCCCTGATTGCACACATGTGCTCTCTTGCTCTCTCAAAATAAGTAAAAACCTAAAAAAAAAATACATGCATCTACAGGCACACAGAGAAAATAAATTAATGATAAAGATCAAGAACTAGACAAAAAGATGCATAAAAATTCTTTTTTCCCAACTTTATTAAGGAATAATTGATAAATGTAATCACATATATTGAAAGTGTACAATATGATGATTATATAGATGCACACATGCATATAGAATGGTTTCTAAGATCAAGATAATGAACACATCCATCACCTCACACAGTTAACATGCACGTGGGTGTGGTGAGAAGGTTTGATCTACTCTAAGCAACTATCATGTACACATTACTGTATCATTAACTAGAGCAATTTGTCTTAAACATTTGTCAGAAGGTAACTAAATATTTAAATATAATATTAAATTAGATTGTACTCTCTCAGCAAAGGATATAATTTATTAATAGAACTTTAAAATGTTTGAATCACTTCTTTTATTGCCATTTTCTTTGGTCAAATGAACTTTGAATTATTCTTGAGAGTCTCAAAATCATTCTAATCCAGGGATAAAATATGGAAATTAAAATGTTCCTTATTCTGTGATATGGAGAAATTAGATGATTTGCTTCAGTATGTTGACCTTTCATTCATAAGCTATTATTTTGAAGCAATTCTTAATATATTATAAGAAGCAATGTTCTCAGAAGGGTAAATAACAAAGTTAATAACCTACTATTTTTTTTCTTTTTAGTAAATGCCAGTTCTTCAGTCTTTAACAAATTATTGCTAGAAAATAAGCTAATACTTCACTGTTCTGGAACATACAGTTTGTGATATCAATATGGAAACACTAGCTGTGAAAGAAAGCTGGATCAATAAAGACGAAGTAGCCAAAAGGGTAGCTTCTGCAGACCACTTCAATTCATGGTGCTTTATTCACAATCACTGCCTCTCTTCTAGAGTGTATGCAAGTTGTCCAACAGAGTTCATCCTTAAATGTTTCCACAGGCCAACATTTAAGTAATGTTTTTTTCCCATTGGAAAATCACTCAGGTAATGTTTTAAAAGCATCTGATTTTCCCTTTAAAGTCTTGAAAAATAAGATGATGGCACAGTTGCAGAGGTGAGGCAGGTCTCTGTGACCCTTGGCCTCTGATTTGGTTAATTTAATAGTTTGGAAGACAATTCATATGACATCAATAATAGAAAGAACCTGCTGGTTCACGTACTGAAAAGTCCAGCGTGTTGGCAGATTACAGGCACACATTAATTACTCTTCTACTCTATCTTTCAGAGATTCTTTTGGGAATTCTTCCTTAGCTTGTTGGCTATATTCCATCAAGATCTTAAAAACATTATAGCAAGTCCTAATCTCACTAAATGAATTGTGGCCAGACAGGACACACCCCTAGAGCCTGAAGTGGGCATAATTCCTAATAGTAGCCCAAAGAAAAGAGATACTGAAAGGATCCCTCTATCCTTAGATGTGATTACGCACGGAGGTCTTTTTTATTTTAAACAAAAATGACCTAGGTTCATTTTGAAAGACTCACTAGTTCATAAATTTAATTTTAATAATGGCCAAATAATTTTGCTTTTAAAATAATATATACTTACTCATGTCCAGTACATTTGGCTCATAATACCTAAGCCAGTCTGTGATCTAGATAATATTTTTATTTCTAATACTCCTGTGCTTATTTTGAAAAGGGTAGAAGACTATCTAAGCCTAGGTTTTCTAAGAAGAGCCCACTGGTTGATTTAATGCAGAGATCAGGCAATTATAAATCAATACTTACGAGGCTCCTTTAGGGAAATACATTTTATTAGGTGCTAATCTGGCTGATTAGGCACCAATCAGACCTCTTTGTATTCTAAATAAAGCAGTTAATATGACAACATTGTTTCATTTACTCTGATTAGGACTCCTAATTAGGTTATGAAGGATATTTAAGATAAATGATGAGAGGTCCAGGAAGAAGTTGGGAATCTGATTTAGAGCTTATGTTGTCTTACTTAACTGTAGTTAATGCCACAGAAGAACTAAGGGAAACATTGTTGGTATTCATGTCTTAATATTTATTGCATGGATTACAGTATTATCTTTGTGACACAGAATCTCCTGTATATATACACTCATCCAACAATCATTTCCTTACATTCAAAAATCTTATGATTCAATGAGGAAGATATATACATACATGCATATAAGGCTGAATTCTTAAAAGAAATACAAGTAAAATTATTGTAGAGGAAGGAAGAAAGAACAATGCAAATGCCCCGGAAGATATGGAAAGTCTTCGTAGAGAAAGGGATCTTTACACTGCTGCTAGAAAGATGAGAACAAGGATTAAGTAGAGGTGAGTCAGGGCTCGCTCCACCTACACCTAGGAAGAAGAGTGATGCCATAAAGGAGCAATATATGTAAATGTACATTGATTGCATAATAGGAAACAATGGTGTAATGGAAGATTCTGACCAAATTAACAATGGACGGTCTTGAATCTCATCTAAGGAATTTAAACTACAGTTTATGGCAAATGAGGAATCATCGACTAATGTACAATGAGGGAGTAACAGATTTTATAGAATATTGATTATATAGACTAGTAACTCTTCTGGCTGCATGAAGCATTGAACATTCAGATCTGATACTCAAAAGAAAGGCAGAAAAGAAGGCAGAAAAATCAGTTCTCAAGTGATTATAAGAGTCCTAGTGAAAACTACTTTCAGAGTGAAAGAAAGAGTCAGAATTGAGAGACATTTAGGAAGTGAGATTAATAAATTTTGATGATGCAAAGGACAAAATAAATGTGCAAGTCAGACATCACTGTGGCTGAGATTGCTAGTTATCTTTCAATATTTATTCTCTTTTTTTAATTTCATATCATTGCCCAGAACTTTAGCTGGACACATTGCCACCTGGTGAAAAGATTATGTTTTCAAATTTCCATAGCTGGGTGTGGCCTTGGGATTAAAGTCAGGCCTGTGAGGCCTAAGTGCAATGTCTAGAAATTCTCATAAAAAGAGAAATGTTTCCCTCTCCCATATCTTCCTTCCAGGTGCTGAGATGTGGATGGAATGTGGTACAGCACTTCCAAGCCATCCTGTACTATGGAGTGAAAGTCAAGTGCTGCAGGTCCTGCTCCTGCCTGTGAGGGGCAGGAGGGTAAGAGTGAGTAGCGGGAGAAGGGGCAGCCTGGGAAAGCTTGCTTCTGGACACCTTTCACCTGACACAGAAATAAAGGTAAGAGTATCTTTTTGTCATTCACAGTGTAACTTTTTTTATGTTACGTATACCTAAAGTTATTCCTGACTAATTCAATGACATCAGATTTCATATTTGAGAAATTATACAGTAGTCAGAGTGGACTCAGTTACATTTTAATAATAAATAGTCCCCAAATTTCAATGGCTGAAAGCAACAAAGGATTTTTTTCTAGCTATGTCACATGGCCACATCTAACCTTAAGGGAATGGCATCCTCTTTGTTCCCAGAAGGACAAGAGAACCAGAAATATTGGTTAACACTATTAATATTTACCACAGGTTTTTATTTTTATTTGTTAAATATTTATTTATTTTGAGAGAGAGAGTGCAAGCAGAGGAGGGGCAGAGAGAAGAGGAAGAGGGAGAGAATCCCAAGCAGACTCTGCACTGTCAGCACAGAGCCTGACACAGAGCTCCATCACACAAACCGTGAGATCATGACCTGAGCCAAAATCAAGAGTCAGACGCTTAACCTCACTGATCCACCCAGGCACCCCTACCACAGGTATTTTTTTTTAATGATGATGTCATTAACAGAAAAGAGAAAGCAACAAAGGAGGAAGGAGGTAGAGATAATGAATTTAATTATGGATATCTTGCCCATGGAATTCAGGTTCTTTGTATGTAATATAAAACTGGAGATATGGGTCTGGAATCTGAGTGCCAGTGGATGTAAGGATGAGATTCACCTATATACATATAGAACTTGAATCAATGGGTGACAATGAGACTACGTAGAGCCAGGTTGCAGAGAGAAGATATGTGGCAGTCTCTTGGAGAATTACTACATTTAAATGTGCAAAGAAAGGAAAAGGATCTAGTGAAAGCATGGGAAGACTGGTCAGAGAAGTAGTAGACAAGCCAGGTCAGTGTGGCATCACAGAACACAGAAGAGAATTTTACAGAGAAGTGATGACAAATAAAAACCCAATAATTTAAATTACTCAAAAAAGGGGTGCCTGGGTGGCTCATCAATTAAGCATCTGACTTAGGCTCAGGTCATGATCTCAAGCTTTGTGAAATTAAGCCCCGCATTGGGCTCTGGGCTGACAGCTCGGAGATTGGAGCCTGCTTCAGATTCTGTGTCTCCCCTCTCTCTCTGCCCCTCCCCCATTCCTATTCTCTCTTTCTCTCTCTCTCTCTCAAAAATAAAAAAACCATTAAAATTTAAAAAAAATTATTCAAAAAAGAAAGTTTCAGAGCAGTGGTACTGGGGGAACCAGACTGCAGTAAGTTACAAAGCAAGTGGGGTGAGATAGAAAACACCATCTGAAAGTAGCAGTGAGTCTTTACAGAATGATAGAAAAAAATAATTAACTAGAACACAGAGGAGCCCAGCCAACCTTACAAATGTCTAGGAAGATGTGAATTTTAGGAATTAATATTTTATTGAACTGTTGTGTAAACTTTGTAAGTATCCCCTTGAAACCAATATTAAATAGGAAACCAGCCAATCCTCCTGCATTTGTACTGTTATCTGTGAGACTTTTTTTTTTTTTTGGCAGAAACAAAACAGTTATACAAAGGAGTCTAATCCTTTTATGCCAGTATGACTATAGCGTGGAGGAGAATAATGCCAAACCTCATGCCAAAAAAAAAAAAAAAGTGAAAACTCAATGTAATCTAGCAAGTAGCTAGAAACAAGCAATGCCAATAATCAAGACTGAACTAAACATCCTAACCAAACAGGGTGATTTTCAGCAAGGCTAATAAAGAACTCTGTCTGCTAAGGATTGTCTCTTGATAGAATCATTTTCCTCCCTGCTCCTGCCTTTCTTTGTATTATCTATCTACTTTAGGACCAAATCATTTTTACTTAGCAATAGAGTAAATTTTCTTATTTCAGTTATTTTGCTTCAACTTATTTTTTACTGAGCATCTAACAAAAGTGTAACATTGAGTGCTGAATAATGTATAAATTTAGGGGCAGGTCTGAAGTGGCAGGCAGTAAATATACTTCTGTGTGAATCTGAATGGAATTTTACTCATATGACAAAATTGTTCATAATGTAAGTGTGTGGCAGACTGAAAAATCAATGATCAAATGAAAATTGAAAGTATAATGGATTATTAGTAAAGAGCAATCATTACAAACTCCAGGTGAATCAAGCTGAATTTTCTATTTAATCCTATGAAAAATGTTCCTGTTGAAAGCACTTAATCGTATCATTATAAATATATTGTGATTATAGGAATCATTAAAGAACTAATTTTGAAATTAATTTCTGTTGCTATTTATACTTTAATGTATTTAAGAAACTGGTTCACATATCCAGGTTCTTTCAGTAGCAAATTTGTAAACTACACACTCTGCTTTACTTTGAAGCAAATTTGAATTAAATAATTTTACCTTGTAAAAATAAGGAGATCTCTGGGGAAAAAATAGTACAGTACATATTATATTAAGATGGAAGGAAATTCTAATATCTTCCAAAGCGCTTAGTAACCATCGCTAAGGAAACAATTGGGAGAGCGTATTTGTTGAGCTTACAGAAACGTGTAATAACGACACACACATACACATAACCATAAGAGGGTTTTGTGCAGTCATTTCAAATATTGCCACTCTGAAATATCCACATTTAATGCAGTGACTTCAGTTGAATTTATTTCCTAAATGAGAAATTCTCTTTCATTGGGCTTGAGAGTGTTTAAAAAATTAACTAAGGTTAATTATATAGGAGCACGATCTTGAATCAGACTGGCATGTTTTATGCCCTGAGCTAAACTGGTACCTGAAAACAACCTAAACACTGTGTTGCTAAGGAAGCAGCTTATATTGGGGTTGAAGAAACAAAAATGTGGCATGTTTTCAGGTTTATCATTGCCTTCGTGCATTGCCTCTTTAAAGTTGCTTAACTGGTTTGCTTTTATTTAATTCCTCTAAATTGTTATGATAACATAACATGAGTAAATGTGTTCCCTGACTGATTATTCAGTAAAGCCTCCAATTTGCAATTAAGATGTGCCACAGTATTCATAAGAGGAGGACATTACCAAAATACCATGTTTAGAACTCGTATGAGCCCCTGATGAGTGGCAGAAAAATCAAATGAACTGCAATTCTTCATAAGATAGAGGATATTACGAGTCATTGGGAAGGAGATACAGAGTGTATTGTTATGGGCTATGTGACGTTTGATTTGTTATAGTGGATTTAAAGAGTGAAAGTGGGTGAATGTAAGAAATAAGATATGGATTTGGGGAGAGAAGTTTTGAATTCTTACTGGGTGATCTTTTAGAACGTTTATTATGAGAGAATTTAGAAAGCAAATACCCTTTTTCTGTTTCTTTATCTGTAAATTACCAGGCACATTCTTGTGGAAAAAGTATTTCAGATTTGGTGGCAGTGGTGGTGGTTTTTGTTCTTGTTCTTCTTCCTCCTTCTCCTCCTCTTCCTCCTCCTCCCCCCTTGCCCACCCAAAATAGCGAGTAGTGTTGATTCTCTGTGGTAATTCTCTGTTTACAAGATCTTCATTACTGTGGAACTGACTGTGTCATTGAACAGGTAGGTGATTAATTACTGTGACGAAATGGAATCTGAAGACAATCTATTTCTTTGCAAAACTTCACCCTTGTGGGCTCCTTCTGGGTAATACTGAAAGCAGGTAACATTTTAAAAACTACATGTTATTCAAGTGATAAAGAAATGAGGTATTCTTGGAAGCAAGATTCTTAATCTGGCAAGTAATATAAATGAGTGAAGCAAGCTGGGCACAGGACAACAGGGGGCTGTAGGCTGCATGAAATCAGAGTCAGTGTCCTTGTTCAAAGGGGATGCCACTCCAGCTGATGGGTGCCATAATGAAATTAAGTTCTACTCTGGCCAGATCTTCCAGTTTTTAAAAGAAAAACAAAATTCTGGACCTTTATGTAAAAATTTCTTGGTTTGTAAAAGAAAAATTTCCAAAAAATGTAAAATACACTATCTCATCCAAAGAAAACACATTTCTGACCCAGGCTAGCTAGCTGATGGGCTGCCACCTTACAACCAACCTCTGCTTTGAAGACATTTTTGTTTCAGATTTTTAAATATATTGGAAAGAGATCAATGTCTCTTTATCTTCAAATCAATTCAAAAATTATTATTAAATGTACAGTTGAGGCATGACAATGTCCTGTTTGAAAGTTACCCAGGTATTGTGAAGTATGCAAAAAATATATAGGGTATGACCTCTCACAGGCTTTGAAGAATTTCTGAGGAGAAATGAGCTATACCTGTCAAACTAAAAACATAAAATGGATCACTGGCATTTATGTTGCCTACTTCACTATGTGTGTGTGTGTGTGTGTGTGTTTTATATATATATATATATATATATATATTATATGTACACATATATATTATATATAAGAGTAGACCGTACCAACAGTGGACAAGGGTCGAGCTCCAGGCTTACATCACAACCATGTAAGATGGTTTAATGTACCCTCCCTCCCTCCCAATACATACAACCCTTTGGCTCATTCTTGTTCTTTCCTTCCCTTTTGCTTCCCTGTCAGTGAGAACTAAGCTGTTGGGGGTCTGAACTGAGGAGCTAGTCAGCTCTGTCTGTGCATTCCAGTTCTGCCTGACCTTTGATCAAAACCCCTCTGAGACTCTACCTGTGAAGCTTCAATATGAAATATATACATTGCAGGATTTTGTGGTGAATTATTCCCTTTCCTTTCCCTTTCAACCAAACTACCCATTTTATTTTTCCTTTCCTGTTTTGCTGTAGGCTTATTTATTTATTAAAATTTTTTGTTTTTAATGCTTATTTATTTTTGAAGGAGAGAGAGACAGTATGTGAGCAGGGGAGGGGCAGAGAGAGAGGGAGACACAGAATCTGAAGCAGGCTCCAGGCTCTGAGCTTTCAGCAGAGAGCCCGACACGGGACTTGAACCTACGAGCTATGAGATCATGACCTGAGCCAATGTCGGACGCTTAACCAACTGAGCCACCCAGGTACCCCTCGATATAGGATTCTGAGGGAGAATGCTCAGAGGTATCCAAAAGAAAAGCTTTGTCCCAGTGGTGGTACAAAAGAGTTGAAACACTTTGATGGCCTGGCAGTGCTTTTATAATTATTGTTACCCCAGAATATAAAGTTTGAAGCATATCTAGGTGTGACTCCATTATTATGCTGTTTCTTAAAAATCTATCAGATAGCAACTCTTAATTAATTGTTAAATATCTAGTATGTGTTGAGTGTTTTACAGGGTGTAGTAAAAATAGGATCTCTAGAAAGAGGTACCACATACCCAGATAGGCAAAATGAGCTTTAAAAAAAGATAAGACAAAGCAATGAAGAAAAATAAAAGATAAAAGTTTGTAAAGTAAAGTACTAATGTACTTCTCAGGACTTGGTGAGCTTTAGAAATGAGATGTGGGTGGAAGCTAGAATATACAAAGGTGGCTTTGTGGTAGATGTGGAATTTGATAGGCTTGGAGGGATAGAAAGGGGAGAACATTCTAGATGGAGAAAGTAACCCAAGGGGAAGGGAGAAGGGGTATGCTTATCCCATTTGCTCAGGCCTCTACCTGCAGTTTGGAACCGTTAGATTCATCAGTGCTAACAAGGCTCAGGGGCCAGGCGAACGTGCCCTCACCACAAATATTTAATATAATTGCACTTGTCCTCGGACATAGCATGTCATCTCCACAAGTCTCAGGGGTCAGGTCTAGGGAGATATGTTAAGATCCAGGTCTCCTGACAACTGTGTACTTTGTCTATCCCCTGAACCTAGGCCCTCCATCCCCACCCAGGCCTGGAATGCTTCAGGTATAATAATAGTAATAATAATAATAAGTCAGGAAACTAACTCAGGTTTACAGTGCTCAGCAAACTTCAAAAAACACACTCCTGTCCTTCTCTCCCTAAATCATTTCACTGTCAACAATCCAGTCTCAGAAATTATGATTTGGAGAAGAAAAAAATGATTGTACTGATCATTATCTGATGGCATTTAGCTCTGCATCTTTATTCTAGAGACTAAAAGTGAAGATGTGTATTTGAAAGAGCAGACATGAAAGGTAATCTTTAAAAGGGAACCACTTTTGTTGTTGTTTTTGCAAAGCAAGGACACAATGATATGACTCTATAAAGTTCTTCTAGTTATTTTGGTTTCTAAACAGATTTAAATAATATCCAATTTTATGTTTATCCCATGAAGATCAACCTAAATAGTAAGGCAGGATAGGAATTTGCAGCAAGTGTAATACACATAAATAAACGCAAACACACACACGTATAACTAGGTAATACATAGGTGCTTATTCAATTTGCTACCAATGGGTACTTTCATTTAAAATATGCCCCCATTCCCTGCTCAGTGTCCTGGCAGCTAGACTTCTAATTATTACATATCTTTCTGTTGGTTTGTTTTGATTTCATTTGACTAACTTTATTCAAAAGGGGTTTCACTTTCACTGCTTAAGGTAACGATGTATTTTCTTTCTTTTTACAAGAGTCAACATAAGTATTATTGGTAAATGTATGTATTATTAGCAACTCAATGAATTTATTTTCAGCCTCTGAGATGTTCAGAGCTGATTGAGATGCAGAAAAAAATGTTTATTTTTACTCACATGAATAAGAAGTCACCCAACACAACTTTTAAAGAATAGCTAAAACTTTTAAGTTTTATGTCTTCATGGCTATAAATTTCAATTATTCCCTTTATCCATATGTACAAAGAGGTGAGTTTATAAGAAGTGAAATGATGTAATTAAAAGCACCTGACAAAAAAAATCTCCATATTCTTCCAGTTTGAATGTGGTATATGGATTGTCATGCCTAAATCCATAAAGAAAAAGAAGGCATGCTAAAAGAAGTATTCAGAAAGAACCATCAGGTATCCCCTGAGAAGAAATATTTATAGCGCATAATAATCCTTTCTAATATTCATCATTACTTTGGGAATTGTGGAATGAAAGGAAAGGATGAAGGAAATAGAGACCCTAGTCCTTGATTTGTCACTCCTTAATTTCTTAAACTTCCATAGGTGTCATTATCCATATCTATAAAATTAGGAGCTGAAATATGAACTCCAAATTTGCCTTAGCTCCACATTCTCTGCCTCATTTGTTAGTCTACATAAATGATGGCAGTGTTTTCACATTTGGCTCTAAAGAACTCCAGTGGTCATGAAAAGCTGTGGGTTATGAGAGGCTGTGTGTGGAGAAGGAATAAAGAGAGAGGAGCTGCCTGAGTCACATATCCCTAAGACAAGTTTCTCCTGAGCCACAGTTATGTCAGCTGCAAAGCAGAGTGTCCTGGCCTCACAGGACCGAGGGGATGACTTGCAGGGAAGCATTTAGTTTGGTGTCTGGTGTTGGGCTCGTTATCAGAATTTCGGGCATATGGCACATTCTTGATACATGGAAAATCTTTATTAGAACTTCCAGAAGCCTAGCAAGGAAAGATTAACCATGAATTAGCCAAAGCATAGATTAATTGTATTTTAGAGTTTAAAGGGATCTTTTCAGTCTTCTAGTCCAACCCCCTTATCATACAGTGAAGGAACAGGGATCTTCCAAGTTTTGGTGACTTGCTAAGGTCAGTCAGTGGGGTTTATTTGAAAAGTCAGGAAGAGAATTCTGGCCCCCGACTTCCAGTTAGGTAATTTTTTTTTGGTATAACTAAGCCTTAGAAACCCCAAAGGAGTGATTATAGCAATGTAGTTTTCTTTGCTTTGATACCTTGATACACTTTTCTATCCATGTTATGCACTAGGGTTTTGTTTGTTTTTGCTTTTGAACGATTAAGGTGATACCTGGCATCTACTTGGAAAGAGTAGAAATAGCTCTTCTCATAGGTTTCCTGGGAATTTCCTCAGGGACCACAATGAAAATTCCTGACCATAATAAAGTGTGTTAGATCTTCAGTGTATTAGGTCCTTGGTAACATGGCTCATGTCAACAGAGTTTATCAAATGCTCTGAGGAATACTGGCTTAACTTCTGCCTACGTCCCTGTAGTTGTTACTTTGCTAATACCAGCATAAGAATCTCCATACAAAACTGATTCAAACTATGTCTTTTCTGTTACTAATTTGTACAATGTTTATGTGCAGTGCAGCCAATTTGGGAGCTAAAGTTCTCTGCTGATATTTGAGTTATGCATTGGACGTATAAGTGGGTTTTTTTTTTAAATGTTTTTTTTTATTTATATTTGAGAAAGAGAGACAGAGCATGAGCAGGGGAAGGGGAGAGAGACAGAGACAGAATCCGAAGCAGGCTCCAGGCTCCCAGCTGACAACACAGAGCCCGTCGTGGGTCTCAGACTCACAAACCTTGAGATCATGACCTAAGCCCAAGTCCGATGCTTAACCGACTGAGCCACCCAGGTGCCCCGGGATGTGTAGGTTTTAAATTGGAATGCTCTCATTCGTGATAGTTTGTTCCAGTTTGTCTTGCTATGGCCAGGAGAAAATTTACATGCAAGCAGCAAAGGATGGCAGGGAGATAAAGCTGGGGAATGGGCTGCCTGAGCCAGAAAGTCAAAAGAAGGAAAGGCTCACACAGGTAGACCCAAAACCTGCATTCACATCCAGTGACTCCAACCTGAGAATTCAGTTCCAAAGATGCAAAGGATCCAGAGCAGATCATGTAGATCACCAGTTACACTGGACCACTATTACAACACATTTTATACTTTGATGCCATCAGGATGAACAAAAATTAACATCAGGAGGTCTGGAAGAAAGGAAGTTAGAAGGCCCTGAAAATCCGTTTTTCAGTTTATAAAATACAAATGTGAGAAAAAGGGTCCTACACAACTTGCTTTGGTGAGGGTGCAAGGGTTCTGAACCAACTTGTATAAAAGGACTTTCTTCACGGCAGCACTTGGGGGAGGGTGCATCGGAGAGGGCGCTAGACCAGGAACAAACTACCTTGGCTTGTTTATTCTTAGGTAAATTTCTTAAATTCAATTTTTGAAAATCAGTTTCTAAGACTCCACTTCTGAATCCTTAAAATGAACTAATAATTTTTATTTCACAAGTTTATTGTATAAGAATAGCAGTGCTTGTAAAAACACTTTGAATATTTACCCAAAGAATATGAAAACACTAAACCTAATAGATGAATGGATAAAGAAGATGTGGTATATATACAACGGAATATTATTTAGTCATGAAAATAAAATATTGGGGCGCCTGGATGGCTCAGTCAGTTAAGTGTCTGACTCTTGATTTTGAACCATCAGGTCATGATCTCATGGTTCATGAGTCTGAGCCCTGCATTGGGCTCCTGCACTAGGCACAGAGGCTGCTTGGGTTTCTTTCTCTCTCCCTCTGTAATGTCCCCACATGCACATGCACATACTCACTTTCTCTATTTCTCTCAATATAAAATAAAATAAAATAAAATAAAATAAAATAAAATAAAATAAAATAAAATCTTGCATTTGCAACAACATGGATGGATCTAGAGGGTATAATGCTAACAGAAATAAGTCAGGGAAAGAAAAGTACTGTAGTATTTTACTTATGTGAAATTTAAGAAACCAAACAAATGAACAAACAATAAGAGACAAACCAAAAAATAGATTCTTAACTATAGAGAAAAAACTGGTGGTTACCAGAGGGGAGGTGGGTGGGGGCATGGGTGAAATAGGTGAGGGAGATTAAGAGTACACTTAACTTGATGAGCACTGAGAAATGTACAGAATTATCAAATCATTATATTATATACTTGAAACTAATATAACAATGTAGGTTAACTATACTGGAATTCAAATTTAAAAATTAAAAAAAAATTAAAGAACTTCTATATACCCTTCATCCATATTCCCCAGTTGTTAAAATTTTACTGCATCTCTACTGCAGAGAGTGGAGTGGTGGTTACTAGAGGCTGGGGGTTGAGGAAATGGGGAGATATTGGTCAAAGGATACAAACTTCCGTTATAAGATGAGTAAGTTCTACAAATCTAATGTATGGCACGGTGATTATATTTAATAATTTTGTATTATGTACTTGAAAGTTGCTGAGAGTAGATAGTAAATGTTCTCACCGCAAAAAAAGATGGTATTATGTGAAAAAAGAAAAAGAAAAAAGAAAAACACTTTGGGGATGATAAAGTTCCATAGAAATGTCAAAATTTACTCTACATCACAGCAAAATCAGTTACAACTTCTTACTTTCTATAGATAGGCTCTGGTTAGACTAGTGTCCAGATCATAAAGCAGTGAGTAATATTAGTATTAGATTCCATTTATTAATATTGCTTATAAGGTTACATTATTATTAATATTTCTTCCTACCAATAATTTTCTGAATCTCTGCCCATTCACCAGTTACTGGAGTCATTTTTTCATCCAATACATATTTTTGAGTGCCTACTTTGTGTAGGTACCATTCTAGGGAGTTGTAATCACCGACAAGGCCGATGTTATTGGGTTTAGACTCTAACAAAAAGTTGAAGGTACGGGAAGATGAGAAACATAATAAATAATACCACTACACAATACATCAAATGGTGATAAGTTTTATAGCAAAATATTATAGAGAAATTCTAGTATAAATAAAAATTGTATTATAGAAAAAAGGAAAATTGGAGCAGAACAAGGACATAAAGGGGGGCAATTTTAAATAGGCTGATGAGAGCTGGCTTTTTTATTAAGCAGGTGATATTTCAGCAAAGAACTCAAGTTGGTGAGGGCATTTGCCATTCTCACATCTGGGGAAGAGCATTTTAGGCAGAAGGACCAGAGGGGTTATAGAGGGTTGGATCATAAAAGATTTTGTAGGTGGTTTCAAAGACGTGGGTTTTTATTCTGAGGGAAATGATAGGCCGTTGGAGGGTTTTGAGCACATGAATGACATCTATTTTTTTTTTAAGAGTATCACTCTGAATGCTCTCTTGAGAATTGACCTTTTGACCTTCCAGAGACAAGGGTGGTAGCAGGAATTGCAGTTAAGAGGTAACTGCCCCAATCTAGGAGCAAGATGGCGGTAGCTCATCCCACACACAGCAGAGGTGGATACACTCCGGAGTGTAGAACCTGTAGCAGTTTAGCTGATACACTGTTACTCTGGTCATGACTGCATCTTTATTTAGGGTTCACTTATTCCTAGGACCAGAGTAAGGTATATCTTGAGATAAGAGAGATTGTAAGACATTTCTACTGGCAATATTGTAGATAGAATGTTTCTCTAATTTATCACTTGGGATTTGAAACATAAAAATAAGTTTTGTGATGGGGTCTTACAATCAAGTCCTTTTCCCAAACGGCATTATCTCCTCCAAGAATGAATTTCCTAAGCTTATAATAGAGTATGACCTCAATGCAATATGACTGCCACCTACAAGAAATGGCAGAGATTTTTTTTTTAATAGCCAGGGCTTGTGTCTGTGCCTTTTCACTCGCAGATTTTATTAAGGAGGATAGTTATTTGTTTTCAGTATATTCATATTGGTACAAAATACAGTATTTTAAAACTACTTTGATATGGAAAATCATAATTCCAAGCCCTATATCTTCCAACTAAATGAAAAAGCTATGATTATAAACCTGTTTTTAGCCTTTCAAATATATATATTTTAATAATATTTAAACATATATGGAGTATATATTATGTATATATTTATATTGTATAAATTAGATATATGCTAAAGTTTTACCATGAGATAACTTAAACATTATTTTAGTACTTTTATAAATTTTACAAGTAACCTAACTTAATAGCATTATATACATATTTGTCTTTCAGCTTTTTAAAGCTGTGAGATTTTTGAAGTGTTTAAAATTTTCATCTGGAAACTTTTCACTAAGGAAAAGATATCAAACAAAAAAAACCAACCTTTGACATTTTAAGACCTAGGACATAATTCTCCTTCTGTAAAACAAAGGTGCAGGAGGGCATTTATTTTCATCTCAAAGCAGATGAAACTTCTTGGTTAAAGATCTTTATAAGTTCTCACAGAAAGATGTTTGACAGGGTTTTATCAGGCAAGCAGGAGCTATGAAGATAGGCGTACTTTGTGAATCTCTGAGTGTAAATATTCCATATCCCTTTGAATCCCAATTTGTCTGCCCTTTCTCTCCTCGATTAAATCACCTTCTTGAGATCTTCAAACAAAACTTGTGCCAGGTAATCACGAAGTTCAGAGCTGCATCTGTCCTAGTGGCTGGTGTATACACACTCTGCCAAAATCTCTTCAGCCTCTCACATTTAATCTTAATTTATTTTTAGTCCCAAAAGCAGACTCATCAGTGTCTAGTTTTTTTGTTTTGTTTTGTTTTTGTTTTTTTGTTTTGTTTTTGGTTTTGGTTTTTTTTTTTTGTTTGTTTGTTTGTTTTTTTTTTTTGGTCCTGCTCAGGGAAATAGATACATGGCAAAGCAGACCTCTCTAGCTTCTTTGGTTGGCTGCAATTTTCTTTAGTGCTGTTCACCAAATATTTCTGCCTCCTTATCTACCAAATCTATGGTAGATTATAGTTCTTTACTTTCTTAGAAGGTAGGGATGACCATGTGATTGTTAGTTTCATGGATCAACTTTGCTAGGCCATAATACCCAGGTATTTGGCCAAAACACTATTCTAGATGTTTCTGTGAAGATATTTTTCAGATGAGATTAACATTTAAATCAGTAGACTTTGAGTAAGGTAGATTATCCTGCATAATGTGGTGGGCCTTGTCCAAAGAACTGAAGGTCTTAAGAAAAAAGACTGACCTCCCCAGAGGAAGAGGGAATTATACTAGCAAACTGCCTTTGGACTTGATCTGCAACATCAATTCTTTCCAGCCTGCCAGCCAACCTTGCAGAAAATTTGGACTTGCCAGCCTCCACAATCATGGGAGCCAACTTCTTAAAAAAATCAGCCTCTACACACACACACACACACACACACACACACACACACCCTGTTGATTTTATTCTCTGAAGAACCCTGACCACATGCCTTGTTTTAACCAGTGAAATGTGAACCAAAGTGACACGTGTCTGTTCTAAGCAGGAGCTTCAACAGCCAGTGCATGATTTGCCACATTTGCTTTCATGCCTCAGAAAATGTGAAAGTCGAGGAATGGAGCCTTTAGAGCAGAACTCTAGCCAAAAAATGATGGGCATAGCATGTGAGCAAAAATTAAACTTTTACTTTTGTAAAATATGAGTCAGAGATTGTATGTTACTACAGTATAACATATTTTCCTGACTGATACAGCAACCTGTAAATTTACACTTCAAGGTCAGAATTTTCTTCCCTTTCTAGATTTTACCATTTGACTTAATACTATTTTTTAATGTTTTTACATTTATATTTGAGAGACAGAGACAGACAGAGCATGAATGGGGGAGGGGCAGTGAGAGAGGGAGGCACAGAATCCATAACAGACTCCACGTTCTGAGCTGTCAGCACAGAGCCCAAAGTGGGGCTTAAACTCATGAACTGCGTGATCATGCCCTGAGCTGAAGCCAGGTGCCCAACTGACTGAGCCCCCAGGCACCCCAATACTATTTTTAACTTTGGCATTAAAAGAATTTAAATTGGGCTCTTGCAATTATCTAAACCACTTGCTTAAGTGTCCAGTTGACTCTGAAGAAATTGGACCCAAGAATGTAAAGCTATCTAACCCAAACTATACAAATGCATTAATCCATCCTCACTTCCCTGGCTCAAAAGACCAGTTGACCACTTTAAACTTACAGAGACTGACAGTGAACTTTGTTGGGATATTCTCATCATAAAGGGTCTGATACTAGACAACCTGAGGACTGTACATAGGATGTTCTAATTGCAGTGATCAGAAGATCGGTACTGCCATTCCAAATAAGTACGTCTTTCCAACACTTAGGCAAACTTTAAATAATTCTCTTTATCCCATTAATACTGTGTATTAGTTTTCTATTGCTGCATAACAAATGACCACAAACATAAAGGCTCAGAACAACAGACATTTCTTAGTTCATACGTTCAGTGAGTCAGGGTTCTGGCATATTTTAGCTGTGTTCTCTGCTCAAGATTTCACAAGCCTGAAATGAATGTGTCGGTCACCTGCATCCTCACCTGGAGGCTCAACTGGGGAAAGATAGACTTCCAAGCTCCCTCGGTTTCTTGGAAGAATTAATTTCTCTGCAATTGTATGACTGAGGGACTTGTTGTCTTGCTGGCTCTTAAACAAGGACCACTCTCAGCTCCTAGAAGGCACTCCTAGACCCTTGTTCCAGCGTCCCCTTCTTAGATGCTCTCATACTTCCAATCTTTCTCCAGTCTGCTAAAGGGAGTCTTACATAAGTGAAGAATAATCACAAAATGATTATCTCATCACCATTTGCCATATGACATAATTTAGTCAAAAGACCGACTATCCTGTCATACTCACTAGCTCCATTCACACTTAAAGACAGGGGATTATACAAGGTGTGGACACAAGGGAATGAGTATTTTGGGGGTCATCTTAGAATTCTGCCTACCACATGGAGTCAGAGTTGTACAGAAGAGGTAGGGGAAGCTGGGGTAACAGATCATGTGACATTCCTAATCTAGCTATTATAATCCCTTTTACCACATGAATGCATAAGACCTCAATACATAGACCTCCATGGATATCCAGGGATTTTTCATTTGGATATCCTTCCCACTCCATTTCTTCTTATTTCCAGAAACTCTCTCTTGCAGCTCTTTCCCTTTTATTCTTTTTTTTTCAAATGTATTTTGCTTTTTTTTTTTTTTTAATATTTATTTTTGAGAGACAGAGTGAGAGCATGAGCGGGGGAAGGGCAGAGAGAGAAGGAGACACAGAATCCGAAGCCCGCTCCAGGCTCCGAGCAAGCATTCAGCACAGAGCCTGATGCAGGGCTCTAACCCACAAACTGTGGGATCATGACCTGAGCTGAAGTTGGACACTCAACCTACTGAGGCACCCAGGGCCCCTCCCTTTTATTCTTTTAATCCTTTCTTCATCCTAACAGTGCCAGCTCAAAAGTTTCTATAACAGAAAGAATGTAGGATTACAGTATGGTTGTAGATGTGTATTTGTGGATGTACAGGAGAATGGGCTTGAAGCGTCATTGTGAAAGGTTTTTTTACTTGAACATTAATAAAATATGTATGCATATCAAAAAAGGGTCAGCTGATGAATATTTCAGGGAAGGAGTCAGATAATTGACAAATTCATATATGCATTTTAGAACAATTTCTTTGAGGTCGGTAAAGAAGGCACTGGGGTATGAGTATGTAAGAAAGGAGGTGATGGTCCTGGGTGAAAAGATTATTAATAAACTATTACAATTTTCCAGCGGTTGGCAAACATTTTCTATAAAAAATCAGATAGCAAATATTTTAGGCTTTGTAGTAGATACTATCTTTGTCACAAAGATTCAACTCTGCTATTGTAGTGTGAAAATAGCCATAAATCTTATGTAAACAAATGGGTGTGGCTCTGTTTCAATACAGCTTTATTTTCAGAATCAGGCAGCAGGCTATATCTGAGGCACAGGTTCCAGTTTGCTGAACCCTGTAATAGACTATAATGGCATTAAGGCAATGGCAGTGTGGTTGGACAGGAAATGGAGGTATATGTGTTTTGAGCACGTGGTGCTCTTCTAGACACAGAAGAGATGTATGAACAAAATGGGCAAAATTCCTTCCCAATAGAGTTTTCATTTTAGGAAAATTAAAAACGCAAACATTTTACCATGGAGTTTGCCTGTTAACAAGAAAAGAGAGATAAATACGTTGGGAGAAGGGACAGTAGTAAATAGCTAGTTCAGTTCACAAAAATCCATTCTGGCTGGTCAAGGATTATGCAAAAAAACATAGTATTAATTAGAGAAAACTTCCTCAGTTACACTCTGACTCAATTTTTTCCTACAAACATTTGTTATAGTATGTTTTCTACTTGAGATAATATCTATAAAATAATCAGCAAACATAAGAAAATATTGCTATGTGAAAGGTCTAGAACTTCAGTCAGAGAATTAATTTTGCACAAGGATGAATAAAGTAATGGTACAGTGACTTGTATAAGAGCCACCCAGCAAAGAATAATAAAGCAGATGCCCTATCTGGAGACATTAAACATGTAGCCATTTTCTGGGTCAAATAGTAATTTCCACAGAAAGCTAGATGATTTTTGTCCCTTTACGGAAAATGTGAAGAGGGTTTCAGTTTGTTAGGAGCATTAGTTTTGCTCTTTCTTGTTGACCTTTGCAGCCCTTTGCGTCATCTGCCCCACTGAGTGGCCAGGTAAGAGAGGCTCCTCATACTGACTATACTCTGGACTATAGTCATATTCTGGACTATAACATCTAACCAATGGCACTATAACCAGCATCTGCTTTAAAGAAAAATGCCCTTAAAATTGTTAGAGAGTAAAATGGGTGTTTCTCATTTCTGACTGCGGGATCTTTATTCTTCTTATGTCTCCTGAGTGTGTCTTCAAAACAATGCATTTTACATAAGATACATGTTCAACCTCAAAAGACTGTACATATTTTATTATTATTTTATTAATGACAAGTGCAAGGCTCTGTGACTTAAGAAAGGGCATGGAATAATCAATAAATATATAAGAACTCTCCATGAAAGGATTGTATGTCACCAGTTGAATTGGCCTTTTATGGCGGTCAAATAGACCATGACATATGTGTTGATATTTTTAGAGTATAGAGGAAGTCTGGAGAAAAATTTCTCTCACCCAATGATGACTCTTAGGTTCCAATATTTTCAGTAGGTCCTCCCAGCCTGGCACCCATAATTGGAATTACTATGAGAAATCATACCTTGCAATGGGAAGGGAAGGAGTGCATGTGGAGGCAGAATAGGAAAGATATCACCAAGGGGGAAGAGCTCAGAATAAAGATCTAAGAAGATAAAATTATCCACTCTAGTTGATACTGCTGGTTGATACAGGGGGTCTATTCTGTCTTCCTCCGTGGTAACAGAACTCTAATCTGTTGAAGTGTCTGCAGGTCTACTGCATGACTCAGAGGGCTGACCTCATCCCAACTCCAGTTGTGGTTTCCCAAATTTCCTGGTTTGGAAGACTCACCTGAGAATCTTGTTAAATATATAAATTATCAGACTCCTCTGTTGAAATTCTGAGGAGGGTAGATCTGAGTTGGGTTCTCATAAATCTGTGTTTTTAGAAAACACAGCAAATCTTTCCTGCCATTACGAAGTTATAATGAACACAGATTTAGACTCATTGCCGTATGGCAACCCCCTGGCCTGTATCAGTACAGGGCTGGGCTGGTGACTTAAATTGGTTCAAGCTAACTTATGGGAAGATTTAATTTCAAGGTTTTTTTTTTTAACTTTTTAAATGTTTATTTATTTTTGAGCCAGAGCAAGAGTAAGAGCGAGAGTGAGAGAGAGAGAGAGAGAGAGAGAGAGACAGAGCATGGGTGGGAGAGGGGCAGAGAGAGAAGGAGACAAAGAATCCAAAGCAGGGTCCAGGCTCTGAGCTGTTAGCACAGAGCCTGATGTGGGGCTTGAACTCATGAACCTTGAGATCATGACCTGAGCTGAAGTCAGACACTTAACCAATTGAGCCACCCAGATGCTCCTAATTTCAAGAGAGGTTTTAAGGGAGAATTATTTTTCTAGGTTTGAAGGTTTTTTTCAAGGTTTATGAGAGAGAATTTCAAGGTTTTTGAGAGATGATCTTTTTTCTTCTGTTCTTCCTGAACCAACAGACATATAGCCCCAGTTGTTGGTGACAATCATCTCAGGAAAGGAAGGACGTTTAGCTTTTGGATGAAGCTGGTGTGTATTGTGAGAACAAAAAAAGGAAATGAACAAGAGATCATAATAACAAATAGAGCCATAAGTCAAGTAGTCCTGAAGCCTACCGTGCCTCTGGACTTTTGTTATGCGGCAATCAATATCCTTATTTGTTAAGTATTTTCTACTTCTTGCAGATAAAAAAAGCATTCTAATTGAACAACCTACTTGTGATTTTTCAAGATATATGCTCTTACCATTAGAAAAACAAAAATGTTGGAATAGTATTTCTCAATTTGCTGCTCTTATAATTATAATAAACTTTTATAAAAATTTATAAAAAATTATAATAGACTATCAGTCCATATAATATCTCTGGTAATAAATTTAGCAGCTATGGATGAATGATCAGTTTTTACAATTATGTCATGAACAACATCTCAGGATCAGTTTCTACGATTCTTATGTCTTTGCTATTAGTTATTAAGGGAAAAAAATTATTGGTTAGTAAATATACAGAGGTGTGCATATTTGAAAATAAATTTAGAGACAAAACTGATTAAATACCAAAGTAAGTATCTTTAGTCTATAGTTTTAAAGGTGAGATTCAATTTTCCTATGGAAAAATGAAATGTTTTATAAAAATATTCACATATAGGGGGGTGAGTTAAGATGGCTGAGGAGTAGGGTGGCCCTTAGCTTGCCTGTTCCTTTGAAAAGAGCTAGATAAATATCGAATCATTCTGAATACCCAGTAAATCAATCTGAGGACTGAGAGAACAAACCTTCAGGTCTATAAACAGAAAAAACAACCACCTTTCAGACAATTGATTTGGGGGAGAAAAGAGCTGTGGGTGTTGCAGAAGGGAGGGAGCCCAACCATTTGAGAGAGGGAAAAGAGAGAAAGTGAGAACAAAGAGTTAAAACACATGCAGCGGATTTCACAGGAAAAATTCTGCCCCAAAACTGTTGACTGCAAAGAAAGGAGAGGGTTTGAATACTGCAAGTTGTTTTATAAACAGCAGAGCACAGAATCTGAGGTTTCAGAGGTCAGCACCTGGTAGTGCTCTGTTGGGGATGGAGGGTAGAGACCTGGGAATGAGCAGCATGGGAGCAAGTGCTCCCCTGCTTGGAGTGAATTTGGTACAGGTGATACGGCCTCTCTAAGGGCAAAAGACCCTGTGGGTACCATTGAGCTAGTTGCCGCATTCACCAGCATAGGAACAAAGATGCCAATTTAGGGCAACAAACCTTGGTGTTGGCTTTGTACTATGGTTTACCATAAACCCTGAACCACTGCATGGTTGCACAACCATTTTCTGGGACAAGTCAGCACCAGGCACAGTGCAGTGAGATCCTCCTGTAGAGGATCAGCATGGGGCTGTACTATGGGGGGTCTCTGAAGTTTAGAGTTTTGAAACACAATCATGCCTGAGATAAAACACAGGAGAGCTATGCTGCCTGGCAGGCAGACAGCTTGGACACTGACAGGGTACAGGTGGGGATCTGATGGAAGCTGGTGACACAGGAGAGGTGATAGTTTGCTCATCTGTGAGCTCATTCCTGAGGAATGGCAAGCACCAGCTCCCTGCTCCAGAGATGAGAAAGCAGAGAGAAGCCATTTTCACCCCTTGCCCATGAGCAGGGACTGACCTCAGTGAGCTAAACAGTGTCACCAAGTGGAGAACTGAGTTGCTACACCAAGCTCCACCCCATGAACTCTGTTGGGGTAGCTCCACTAGGGCAAGTGGGCCTGAGAATAACAGAAACAGGCCTCTCCCCTAGCACATAGCATAATTCACTCCTGTACACCAAGTCTACTGATTGTAGGTACTGCAAAACTTCAAATCTAGGAGAAATAGGATCAAGGTTCCTTTTAATGTTTAATGATTTTTTATTATATATATAATGTGTTTTTTGGATCTAGCTTCTTTTAACAAGCAGGATCTAGTTTTCGTTTTTGTTTTTTTCTGGACAAAATGACAAGAGGGAGGAATTCACCCCAAAAGAGAGAACAGAAAGTAGAAATTATAGCCAGGGATTTAATCAATACAGATATGAGTAAGATCTCTGAACTAGAATTTAAAACAATAATTATAAGGTTACTAGCTAGGCTTGACAAAAGTACAGAAGACACTAGAGAATCCCTTATTGCAGAGATCAAAGAGCTAAAATCTAGTTAGGCTAAAGTTAAAAATGCTATAACTGAGATGCAAACCTGAATGGATGCCATAACAATGAGGATGGATAAATAAGAAGAATGAATCAGTTGTATAAAAGATAAAATTTTGGAAAATAATGAAGTGAAAAAGAGGAGAGAACAAAAGGTATTGGATCATAAAGACAGACTTATGGAACTCAGCAGCTTCTCAAAATGTAATAACATTTCTATCATAGGAGTCCCAGAAGATGAAGAAAAGACAAAGGAGCAGTTTATTTGAGCAAATTATGGCTGAAAACTTCTTTAACCTGGAGAAGGAAACAGACATTGAAATCCAAAAGCACAGACAACTTCCATCAAATTCAATAAAAACTGGCCATCACCTAAACATATCATATTCAAATTCACAAAATACAAAGACAAGGAAAGAATTCTGAAAGCAGCAAGGGAAAAATGTCCTTAACCTGCAAGGGAAGACAGATCAGGTTCTTAGCAAGTCTGTTCACAGAAACTTGGTAGGCCAGAAGGGAATGGCAAAATATATTCAACATGTTCAATGGGAAAAATATGCAGACAAGAATACTTTATCCAGCAAAGCCATCATCCAATCTAGAAGGAGAGAAAAGTATTAAAGGAATTTGTGACCACTAAACCATTTCTCAAGACACATTAAAGGGGACTCTCCTAGAGGAGAGTAAGACCAAAGCAACAAAGACTAGAAGGGAACAGAGAACATCACCAGAAACACCAACTTTACAGGTCACACAATGTCACCAAATTCATTTCTTTCAATAATCATTCTCAATGTAAATGGACTAAATGAGCCAATCAAAAGACATAGGGTATCAGAATGGATTTAAAAAAGTCCATCTTTTGCTTCCTACGAGATTCACTTTAGACCTAAAGACACCTGCAGATTGAATGTGAAGAGATGGAAAATAATCTATCATGCTAATGGATATCAAAAGAAAGCTGAAGAAACCATACTTATATCAGACAAACTAGATTTTAAAACAAAGACTATAACGAGAATTGAAGAAGAGCATTATATCATAATTAAGGAGTCTATCCAGCAAGAAGATCTAACAATTATAAAAATTTATGCCCCAACTTGAAGCACCCAAATATGTAAATCAATTATTAACAAACATAAAGAAACTCATTGATAATAATACAATCATTGGGGACTTCAATACTATACTCACAGCAATGGATAGATCATCTAAGCAGAAAAATCAACAAGGAAAAATGGCTTTGAATGACACACTGGACCAAATGATGTATCAGATATATTCAGAACATTTAATCCTAAAGTAGCAGAATGCTACTTTTTTTTTCATGTGCACATGCGATATTCTCCAGAAAAGATCATGTACTGGGTCACAAATCAGCCCTCAACAAGTACAAAGAGATCAAGATCATACCATGCATATTTTCAGACCACAATGCTCTGAAACTAGAAGTCAACCACAAGAAAAAATGTGGAAAGAATACAAATACATGGAGGTTAAAGAACATCCTACTAAAAAATATATGGGTTAGCCAGGAAATTAAGGAAGAAATTAAAAAGTAGATGGGAGCAAATGAAAATGAAAACGCAACAGTCCTAAACCTTGGGATATAGCAAAGGCAGTCCTAAGAGGGAAGTATGTTGCAATATAGGCCTAACTCAAGAAGTAAAAAAAAGTTCCATACAACTTAACCTTACAACTAAAGGAGCCAGAAAAAGAACAGCAAATAAATCCTGCAGCCAGCAGAAGAAGGGAAATAATAAAGATATATATATATATATATATA
>CM053578.1:33263943-33282432 GCA_028646485.1 Cryptoprocta ferox
TCCATGTAGAGTATCATGTCATCTGCGAAAAGTGAAAGTTTGACTTCTTCTTTCCCAATTCTGATGCCTTTGATTTCCTTTTGTTGTCTGATTGCTGATGCTAGGACCTCCAGCACTATGTTAAACAACAGTGGTGAGAGTGGACATCCCTGTCGTGTTCCTGATCTCAGGGGGAAAGCTCTCAGTTTTTCCCCATTGAGGATGATATTAGCTCAAAACAATAGTCTTGAGCTTTTCTGTGCTGAGAGATTTTTGATTCCTAATTCAACTTTCATTGCTTGTTATTGGTCTAGGAAGATTTCCTATTTTTTGGATTTAAGATTCATGATTCAATCATGGTAACTTGTACATTTTTGGGAATCATCTGGGTTTTTTTCCCCTAAGTTATCTGACTTGTTAGTATATAATTGTTTATAGTAATCTGTTATCACCTATGTATTTCTGTGGTTATCTGCTGTATTGTTTTCTCTCCCACTTCGCATTTTGGTTTTTGAGTCTTGTCTTGTTTTTTTCTTAGTTAACACAGTTAAAGCATTGCCAATTTTGTTTCTTTTTGGAATAATTCGTCATTACTTTCAATGTTATATTCTGGTCTCTATTTTATTTATTTCTGATTTATTTTGTCATTTCCTTCCGCTACTAAATTTCAGTTAAGTTTCTTCTTTTTCTAGTTCCTTGTGATGTAATGTTGTTTACTTGAACTTTTCTCTTTTAAATGTTTATTTATTGATTTTGAGAGACAAAAATAGTCTAATATCTGCAATTTCATATGACTCAATCAATGTATAGGATATAATTTTTTTTAAGTTTCAAATATCCAAACTTTTGCCCATCTTCTCCTTCTCATCTTTCTCAGGGAATAGATAATGTACCTTTTTTCCCAAGGCTAACCTCTAACTTTACCTGTTAATTTCCTTTCCGCTTCACCTTTACTTGACCTTGTCTTCTTAGCTAACATCTTATTAATTGTTCCCCTTTCCCCATAGTCTCATTTCTCCTAACCAATTTAACGTACTTTTCCAGAGGTTTCATCTTAAACCTTTTTTTCACCATAAACCTGTACAGCTCGAAGTCCTACAGATCTCCACATCATTCCAACCCATTGTGACCTCTTCTGTCTTTAATATTTCTAATGGAGGTATTCTTTATTACTCTCATGGTTAATATGGCCTATTATTCTTTTACTTTTTCTGTGCATATTCCTTGTCATCTCCATTCTATCATAATTTCCATGATAGCAACACAAGAGTCATTGATTGTTTAATCTCATCTTGGAACCAAATTAACTATTCATAGAGTAGGTGCTCAAAAATCTTTAAAAATAGATGCATTTCCAAATGAAATTACAAAGTAGATAAAACATCCAAGATGGAGACAAACGGACATCAGATTTGGGATTACAGGAAGAATTCTAGCAACAAACATAACTTTGAAGATTCTAGAACAGATTACAGCTGCATGAACATGGTGTAAATAAAACTACCCCTTCAGTTTCTTTTACCAAAACCTCTCTTAGCATAGTAAAGAACCAGGACTTAACAATCAATGTTAGCTTTAATTAGCAGCACTGGATCTCTGACACACAAAACTCCAGAATCCAGGAGAGGCATTGGTGAAGCTTCCCACCTTAAATTAGCATAAAATCTGAATCTATATTATTAGCAAAATAAAATATATGAAAATCAGTGTTCTCTGCTTGATGGAAATTCTGTGTCCTGTGGTCTTTTACTTTCAATATCTTGGTTTCGTGTGTTTTCAAGACATGGAGGCTATGAAATTAAGCAAGTATCAACCTAAAACAACAATGATCTAAAAACTCAAAGTCTCCAGTGCTGATTAATGGCAACAAAGACAGACTAGATGGAAGTAATATGAAATGGCTGTGTTTATAGAGCGTTCTACTTTAATGGAATAATGTAATGGTCAATCATCATTCATATTTTATCTTCAGTCTCACTATTAATACCAAACATAAACTCATCTAATTTAGACTTAGACCTTATGTGACCTAATAAACAAAATTGGTGTAATCCAAGGAAATCTAGGGCACCAAGATGAGCTAAGAGGTTTTTTTTTTTGTTCTGTAACACCATGACCAATTAGAATAATGACTGCTGAAGGAAGATGAGATAGTAAAGCAGAATGACTCAGAAGATAAAAAAGCCAAACTCGTATTACTTAACTCCAGTAGAATGTAATCGGAGAAGTATTGATTGTAAATGGCCATCACTTTATAACATTTTAAATAATATAAATTTTTATACCATGGATTAGGGCACTATTTTCATTCTTATTAAATTATCTTTACTGTCAGATATACCTATGCTACTTTTCACATATGTAGCATTACTGAAAACCTACGTGTAAATGACGTAAGTGTACTCTGAATCATTTTCCCATAGACTTAATATGGGATCTCAGATGGGGTTTTTTTTTTTTTTTTTTTTGGTGTGACAGATTTCAATATATATTTTTATGAGAATTATATCATTATCAATTTCCTGCATATATATATATATACATATATATATATATATATATCACTTGGCACCAAATCCAAATGCATTTCTCACACTTACTGAAACCCAATAGCTTGATTTTCACATGTAGTTTTCAGTGATCCCATGGAACCAAAATGATCATGTTTCACATATTCTTGGTTTAAATTATGGTGATTGCTATATTTTCAAATATATTTTTAAATTGTGTGCTGTTTTCATACATTAATTTCTTTCATTTTTTTAGAATATTGACCATTCTTTAGAGCTACTCGAACTTTCACACGCGTAATAATAATAGCTGCAAATGATGACAGTTTTGTTTCTTTCTAATCCTTACGAATTTATTTTTCATGCTTATTGATTTAAGAGAGACTCCAGTATAATGTTGAGCAGAAAACTTGAAGTCTCATTCCTGACTTTAAAGATAATGTTTTAATATTTAATTATGAAGTATCTTGTTTCATGTAAGTAATATTTGGTGATGAACTTTTTAACATAGTAAAAAATTAACTTTTTAACAAGTAAAATTTGGTGATGAACTTTTTAACATCTATTCCTGTTTGCTGAGAGTGCCATGAATGGGCTCTGAGTTTATTGAACAGTTTTCCTGCAAGTATTGAGACAATCATGTTTTGAAACTTTTAAACCTAGTGTGATAAATTATACTGATAGGCATTTTAGTGTTGTTAAACCTGCATTCTTAAAAAATATCCTTTTGTCATAATTTACATATACATAGTTTTGTTATATTTGGTATTACTTTAATTAGGATTTTTGCATCTGTATTTATAAAAGACAAGGGTCTGAACTTCTCTTTTATTAACTGTCCTTGTCAGGTTATATCAAAATTTTGCAAATGTTACATTTGCTTTACCAAAACATAAAATTGTGGAGGAGCTGTCTTATTAATTCTTCCTTAAAACAGTGTGAATAAAATGGAGAATATCTAACACCTGATTGGTGAAATTATCCTACAAATATATTTAGGATTCATATCACTTTTGCATATTTGGGTGATTTTTGTTTTGTTTTGTTTGCTGTTACTGTTTTATTTTTATTGTTGTTGTTTTTTCCCAATGGTTAAATTATTAACTGTTGATTTAATATCTTTTATTTTAATAGAATCATTCCTATTTTCTATTTCTTCTTTAGTCTATTCTGTGAACTATGTTTTTCTAATGAACTTATATTTTCAAAATCATTGGCAAAAATGCTATTTTTTAATTGTGGTCTAATTTTCATTATGGCTTCTTTCTTTTGCTTAATCTGCCAGAGATTTGTCTATTTCATTAGTTTCTGTCAAACATTAACTTTGGGTATTGCTTGCCCTCTTTATTGCTTCTTTATTTTCTATCTAAAATTTTTCTGTTCTTCTTACTTTTTTCCTTCCTCTACTTTCTTTGGATGACTTCATTATTGTTTTTCTGTGTAAATGGGAAGCTACGATTTTGAGTCTTTTTTATTTTCTAATATATGCATTTAAGGCTTTGCTTTCTAATGGTGGCTTCAGGTAAATGCCACACATTTTAATTTATAGTGTTTGCGTTATAACTCAGGTCTAAATATTTTTTAATTTCCATCACCATTTCTACTTGAAATGTCCCATGAGTTATTTAAATCCAGGAGTTATTTTTAAATTTATTTTACTCTTAAATATATGGTGATTTTTTTGCCGTGTTTTCCAAATTTTTAATTTTATTGCCTTATAGGCATATGCATGATCAGCATGCCTCATTTTATCCCTAAATGTGTTGTCATTGGTTAAGAGTTCCTTATATGCTTGAAAAAAATATACTTTAATTCTCGGGTACAGGTTTCTCTACGTTAACCTTGTAACTTCTTTTTATAGATCTTATATATGCTTAACGTATACAAATAATGAATATATATAGCCGTTTATATATATAAAACATATATATATATATACTTAATTTGTGTATGATAGATCTGAAAATTGCATAAAGAAGTATGTTAGAATATACCATTATAATTATAGATTTGATTTTTATTTTTTGTAAATCAGTTCATTTTTGCTTCATATATTTGGGGGCAACACTGTTGAATACATACTGGTTAATTGCTCCTTTAATTAATTTGCTATAACCTTGTTTTTCTTAAAGAATGCTTTTGGCTTTAAAGTCTATTTTGTTTGATATTATTGTAGTGACATCAGCTTTCTTTGTTTAGTATTTACCTCAAATATAATTTTCCATTCTTTTACACTCACATTTTTGTGTCTTTTATGCTTTAAGTAGGTCTCTTATAAATAAAACACAGGCAGATGGATTATTTCTTAATCTACTCTAAGAATTCTTGCCATTTAACTTGCAAATTTAGTCAATTTACTTTGAATTTATTTCTATGATTCTTTTAACTTTAAAAGGTTTTTTTTTAACTTTTAAAACTTTTTTTAACTTTTATTTCGAGATCATCATAGAATTATAAGATATACCTTTCATTCGATTTCCCCCAATGTTAATATCAGCATAGCTATAGTATAATATCTTAATCAGGAAATTGACAGTGATACAAGCCATTGACCTTATTCAGTTTTCACCAGTTTTACATGTGCTCATGTGTGTTTGTGTGTATTTGGGTGTATGAAGTTTTATCCCATGTGTGGATGGTGTACCTACTACCACAGTCAAATAGCGAACAGTTTCTTCCCCAAAATTCTCATTGTTACCCACACCTTTTTCTTTCTCTCCCCCTTCCCTCCCAGTTCCTGGAAGCCATTAATCTGTTCTCCATTTCTATCATTTTGTCATTTCAAGAACATTATATAAGTGGAATAAAGAGTATATATGATTTCTTTGGATGATTTTATTATTGTTTTTCTATATGTGTAAACTGGAAGCTACTCAGCTTCTGATTTCTTCACTCAGCAAAATTCATATCCTTAAGAACCAAACAAGTTGTTGTGTATGTTAATAGTTGTTTCCTTTTATTCCAGTGGCATGGAGACAGTAGACATTCTCATTCAAAAGGAGGGAAAATAATTCTTTCCCTCTATTCTTTATTTAAGCCAATTCCCAGTTGACTTTCCCCATGGTGTTTCTACCAAATCTATTGTAAAGGTCATCGATGACCTCCAAATTGCTAAATACAATGATCAGTTCTCAGGCTTTATCTTACCTGACCTATAAGCAGCATTAAAAGTAGTTGATCACTTCTTCCTTCTTGAAACACTTTCTTCACTTGGTTCTTAGGAGATGACACTGTCTTATTTCCCTACTTTTTCACTAACTGGTCCTTTCTCAGTCTTTGTGCTTGTTTCCAGTTGTTGCTATAACAAATTACTGCAAATTTAGTAGTCTAAAGCAATACAAATTTATTATCCCACAGTTCTAGAAGTCAAAAGTCCAACATGGGCTCCCTTGCTACTATTAAGAAGTAAAGCCTTCTGGGGGCTCTAGAGAAGAACTGGTCCCTTGCCTTTTTCCAGCCTCTAGAGGTTCTTGCATTCCGTGGCTTATGGCCTCTTTAAAAATCACATCACTCCAACCTCTGCTTCTGTCATCACATCTCTTTCTCTGATTCTGACTTTCCTACCTCCCTCTTCTAAGGACTTCTGTGATCACTTTGGATCCATTGGGATAATCCAGGAAAGATTTCCCCATCTCAAGAGTCTTAAGTTAAATCTGCAAAATCTCTTTTGTCATGTAAGGTAATATATTCACAGGTTTTGGGAAATTAGGATGTGGACATCTATGGAAGGCCATTATTCTACCTACCACATTCTCCCTTGCTGATTCTTTCACATCTCTGTAATCTAAACATTGGCCCACTCCAATAGCTCAATTCTCAGATTTTGTTTTCTTCTGTATCTACATACTCCTTAGGTTAGTTGAAATGATGGTCCGTATAGCTCACACATATCATGGTTTATAAATTCCAAGTATATGCTGATGATGTTCAAATGTGCATATCCAATCTGGACTTCTTCACTGAACCCCACATGCACATTTGACAACCTCCACTAGTATTTTGAATTTTCATCTAAAATTCACTATAACTCCAAGTGTATTTTTTTATTTATCTTATATCCACAAGATTATTGAGAGAGTTACTCATCTCATTAATTTAAAATTCCAAGTTTGTTTACTCAAGAAGAAACCCTCAACTCTCCTTTAAAGTCTGTCTTTTTCACAACCTATATCCAATATTCCAGTAAATCTTATCAGTTCTACTCTCAAGACATATTCTGAAACAAATGACATTTCTTCATCCCCACTACTAGGCTAGTCAAAGCCACCATAATCTCTTGACTGGACACTGTAATATCCTCATCCTTCTCCCTTTCTGCATCCTTTTTCTCTATGGCTTATTCTTAGTGACCTGAATGAAAGCATAAGTCAGATCATTTTACCTCTAGTGACTTCCTCTCACTCAGAGACAAAAATCAAGAAAATTTACAGAGGCCTGCTCTCCCTTTCCTACAACTTCTCTTTTGTTACTTCTATGACTCCTTTTCTATTACTTTTTCCTGGGCTCCTTCTCTTCCTTCCCCACTAAACTCCTTTTCTATCCTTAAATACAATAGGCATGCTCTCCCTGTACAGAGTTGTACTTTCTTTTCCTGGTATGCTTTGCCCCCAATGTTGCTGTTAGCATGCTCCCTTCCTTTCTCTGGGTCTTTGTAAAAATTAGATCTTCTGAGTAATTTGATCTTCTCTGACCACCCAAAGAAAAGCTGTGAGATCCATCTCTGCCCTAGGATTTCCTGGCCTTCTCTTCCAGCTTATTTGCCTCCCCAGCACTAATTCTCATGTGATGTATTCAGAAACCCATCATTTGCCCAGGTGCCTTCCAAGATCCTATGCCTTATTTTCTACTCTTTCTCTTCAAGATATGGGGCACCTGGTTGGCTCAGTTGGTTGAACATTCAACTCTTGAGCTCAGCTCAGGTCTTCATCTCAGGGTTGTGAGTTCAAACCCCACATTAGGTATCACACTGGGCATAGAGACTACTTAAAAAAATATATATAGCCCCCAAATTACTTTAGCTTAAGGTGATGCAAAACTTGGGTCTGCTTTACTTATTTATTGTCTGTCTCCCTCTATAAGAGTGTGAGCTCAATGAGGCCAAGGGTTTTTGTCATTTTGGACTACTGCTGCATCTATATAGCACATAGGAGTACCTGTCATAGTATGTGGTAAATATTTGTTTTTGTTTTGCTTTGTTTTTTAAGTTTATTTATCTATTTTGGAGAGAAAGAGAAAGCATGAGTAGGGGAGGGGCAATGAGAGAGAGAGAGGGAGACAGAATTGAAGCAGGCTCCAGGTTCTGAGCTGTCAGCACAGAGCCCGATGGAGGTCTCAAACCCATGAACGCGAGCTCATGACCTGAGCCAAAGTCAGACACTTAACCAACTGAGCCACCCAGGTGCCCCCTTTTTTTTGTGGTAAATATTTGTTGAATCAATTAATGAAATCAATACAAAACACAAAGAAAAAGGCCAATGGATATGAACTTATAAAAGAAATAACATATATATATATATTTTAAAGTACCATAAACAGAGTTAAATGTTATTCAACACTATAAGAAAATATGTGCCACAACTCTGACAGAGAATGCCTTTAACAGGCCAAACAAACAAAAACCCATGTAAATGGATAAGACAAATTCTAATTATTCTATAGGAAGATATGTAAGCAGTTATTTGCCAGCTTTAATAAAATGATGCCTTTGTGCCCTTGAAATAAAGATTCATGTAGTTTAAAATGGAAGAAGCCAACTACCGATAACTAAATTATTTTGCTCAGTACTTACTCTTTATTAATATCTTATGTTGGCTCTATTCCAGGGTGTCCGGAACATGCCAGCAAGACACTACGGACTGCTTTCATAAAACAAAGGCAGTCACAAGGCTTTGGAGTTTGTATTTTTCATGGAGTTAACAAGTACATTTTTTTTATTCCTAATATGATAGTAATTATAGGAGTATTTATTAATGTTGAATAAGAAAATGATTGGTTGTGAATCACAAGTTACAAAACCAGAGGGCTATTTTGGACTGCTGTTTTTAATTATAAGCAACATGCATATACTTTTTCTAATATAAGCTCTAATTCTATTAGAATTTGTGGTAGTGTTGTTTATTCATAGCATATGTTCTTGAAACAATTACCTAGAATGGTTAAATATTCTTAAATGAATTGTGTGTACACAATTTCAGATCTTTTTGCTTTTCTTTTTTTAAACAAAATTTACTTTTCTGATTATAAAAATAATTCTGTTAATTCCTTGTAAAATAAATTACAATATAGAGGAATATAAAGAAGAAACTTTTCCTTGATCTCACCATATAAAGTTTCTATTTTTTAATATTTAGTTTACAGTAAATTTTAACCTATATTTTAGCAAATCTGGGGTCTTACCTTAAATACTATTTTGCTTGTTGATTTTATAATTCAATTTTATGTTGTGAGCATTTCTCATATTGTATGTTGTTGCCCCAAAATATAAAAACTCAGTTTTAATTTTATAAATGCATTATATCTTATTTATATGCTCAAACTGATCGTGTACCCCTATTTTCATATAGACCTAAATAACTAAGGTTTAACACAATAGTCTACAAGTAACCAGAATCTAAGGTTTCATTTGGATGAAATCAGAGCTAAGAGCCATTTTCATTAAACTGCATTGCCCGCAATACAAGGAGTCAGGCTGCATTGAACATGCATCAGTCTTTTGTTCTCTTTGGTAAGTCTGGTTCAGACCTGAATGGTTGCTTATCAAAGGTTGTACACTAATGAGCCTCCAAAATACAGTGAGATATCGTGGCTCAACCAATTGACATCCTTTTGATGATGGAACCACACACTTTCAGCCCTAGCCTTGGACAGTCCATCTGAATGTGCAAGACTATTTGTGACATTTCTAGTATCTGGAAGATATTTACAAGCCAGAAGCTTTTCCAATGTCTTCTGGATATTAAAAAAAAATTTTTAGTAAGCAGCGAATATTATAGAAAGGCCAAATTGACATATTAAGAAATCAAGACCATAAATAATAAAATGCCAGTGCTTTCCATAAAAGTCTGGAATTTCTTCTACCTGGGATAGAAAAGCAATTATAATAGGCTATGTCTTTAAAACTCCTTCCTTGTTCCCAAAGGACATTGCATTCTGCTTACCAGAACCCTGGTTCACCTAAAACATTTAAAAAATACATTCATTTGTAAACATCAACAACTAGTCTAAGGAAAATGCCACATTATAACCTTTCACTAGCTATAAACACCAATTCAAAGAATAAGGATGGGAGTGTTATTTTTAAAGTTAAGAAGGACCCACTAGGTGGGGTGGGAAAAAGGATAGAGTATTTTTTAAGCTGTAAAAGTTGGTAAATAGGTTGTTAATTTTGAATCCCTTTTTCTTAATCTTAAAATTTCATTCCACTATCATTTCATGTGTAATTCCATTCATTTATGTACAAATCCAGACTCAGAACCATTAGATTGATAAGATTTTTCTTTTAGAATAACTTGCATGTATTTCATTCAGTAGTTCTTGTCCTAACTTTACCTGTCAATTTTGTGGCAGTTGTAGAGATCAATTTAAAAAAAAAATAACAAAAAAAACCCTTCCTACCCTGTTAGTGTTCCTAACTCAAACGCCCACCAATCTAATTAAAAATTACACTCTATCACTTTTAAAATGAAGAGATGAAGAGCTGTTTTAGATTTTTTATAACGTTTATTGCAACAGAGAATTCACTTTAAAGGTTTTTGGCTTTTTCTCCCACTTTCCCTTATGAATTCGTTATTTTTAGAATAGTCACAGAATGTATAGATTTATCCCAAGTATATGATGAAGATATTTTTAAACAATCTAAATCAATTGAAAGTAATGTTTAAGTACTAAATTATGAGGGATTAGAATTCTCAAAATGTGTATACTAAATCCCTGAATAAAACATCCATCATTCACTCACATATAAGCAGTGTTAGCCAAGATACATGAAATTTCTCAGAAAAATTACAATTTTTAATACTTATTTGTGAGGGCACCTGGGTGGCTCAGTCAGTTAAGCGTCCGACTTCGGCTCAGGTCAGGATATCACAGTTAGTGGGTTTGAGCCCCACATCGGACTCTGTGCTGATAGCTCAGACCCTGGAACCTGTTTCACATTCTGTGCCTCCTTCTCTCTCTGCCCCTCCCCTCCTCATGCTCTCTCTCTCTCTCTGTGTCTCGCAAAAATAAATAAAATGTTAAAAAAAAATACTTATTTGTCTTAATGCACTTGTTATTAAAGACCAATATTGCTCACCAAATTCTCCAATCAAACACTAACCTCTGATAGGTTAAGTATTTAGGGATCTGAAAGAATGGGTTTCTATGTCAAGTAGACTCAATAAAGGCCAAACCTGGCAGTTATATAACTGAAACTTTTACCACTCATGTTTAAAAAATGCAATTTATTGTCTATCAGTCAACTGATGAAATCAATGCCCAAACAACAGTCAGTATATATGTGTGTAGAATATACTTATATGTATATATATGTATAAAAACATACACATATGTATTCTGAATATATACACACATATATTCTGAATATGTGGATTTTGCTTTGGAAGACAGAAATTAAAGTTTAATAAGAATATTCTATATGACAGTGTAGAGGACATTAACTATTACAACTGCCTGAAACTCCCTTAGGCAGACAGCTTCTCCCCTTTGCTGTCTTTGCCCCAGAGGCTAACCTGTGTGAAAGGCATTAACAGATTCCTGTGCCCTTGGGCTTCCATGTTGTTTTAGCCAATGGGGAGTTCTGACAGGATGTGGGAGGCAAGGTATGGAAGGTGTATATTTCCCAGTTCTTTTCTCATGAGGTTGCCTTGGGCTGGCCATGCCCCTAAACAGAAAGTTAACTGTTACTCTGAAGGCAGCCTGGGCTATCCAACTATCTCATTCTGGGCTGTAGTCAACCCTCTCTCCTCTCATCCTTAACAGTTTATAGATGCAGCTAGCCCATGTCTGTGCATAATCCCTTAGAGTTCTCCAACTTGCCCACATTTTTTGTGGTTAGCCACTTTTTACAGAAACCTTTCTCAAATTATCATCATTTGTGTGGGCCATGTGATTTCTGTTGAAGTCCTATTATGTCTCCTTTTCAAGAATTACTCCTCTCCTGGGAAATATCCTCACGCCCATATTAGTACATGAACGCACCCACTGCAACAGTTGACCGGGTATGGAAAAAACACCAGAACTAAGATGAGCAAAGAAAAATCCCTTCCTAGAAATTTGGAAACAAAACTAAGGAATTACAACTCAGCCTGACTGTTACTTTGAGTAGAAGAAATGTCAACTGTAAGCTTTTGATGAGTACAAGCACTCAGCCTTGACAGAATGGGAAGGAAGCCAAGTATGGATGTGTTTTCAAATCCCTGATTCCAGGTATTCCCAAAGCCAAGCTTCATTCTCCCCCATGGCTTCCGAGATGTGTCAGTGTGTTCTCACAATTGCCTCCCTTTGATGTCACACCTAGTTTAAGATGTGCTTCTGCTACTTGGAACAAAGGATCCCACATGTAGCCAGCACTGTGCTTAATGCTTTCACATTAAATTCTCATTTGTAGCTCTTGACTCCACAAAAGCCCTTCAGGGAAGATACCAATATTTTCCTTTACAAGACAAAAACTAAGGCTCAAGGAGGCTAAGGAACATGTTCAAGATCACACAGCTAAGTAAATGACAGAGCTGAGATGTGCACCCAAAATTACAAACCCAAGGTACATTAAATGCATTCTTTACAGCAAAATTTTATTGGTTTTGGAGAGGTAAAAGGATGTATTTCCACCATGTTTAACCAGAAGTTGAGTTAACTTTCTAATATGTAAATCTATCACGCCACTCTTTCCTCTGCGGAAGAATATTTCAGTGCCTATTACTAATGTTCCAACACAAGGTAGAAAGATAGGCATGATCAAGCCCCTGCCTGACTCTCCCGTTTCATCTCATGCTTCTTCATTCCACTGACTCTGTACTTCAGCCAGCCTCAAATTGTTCTAGTCCTTTTTTTATTATTATTTTTTAATTTTTTAAAGGTTTTATTTAAATTCCAGCTAGTTAACATACACTATATTAGTCTGAGGTGTACAATAGTGATTGTATAATTCCATACAACACCCAGTGCTCAACACAAGTGTACTCCATAATTCCCATCCCTTATTTAACCCATCCCCCCACCCCCCACCTCTACTCCGGTAACCATCACTTTCTTTGATATAGTTTAGCCTATTTTTTGATTTGCCTCTCTTTTCTCCTCATTTGCTTGTTTCTTTTCTTACACACGAGTGAAATCATATTGTATCTGTCTTTCTGACTTTTTTCATTTATACCATACTCTACCTCCATCCAGGTCAGTGCAAATGTCAAGATTTCCTCGCTTTTTATGGCTGAGTTATATTCCGTTGTGAAAAGCACTATGAGCTCCCTCACGGTCACTCTCTCATGCATATATTTCTTTCTTTCCCTGGATAACTTTTTCTAATCTTATCTTAGCAATATTTCCTAAAGGAATAAGTTGCTCCTCCCACATCTTCCCAGGTCTAGGTCAGGCCCCACTCCTGTGTGCTCCTGTACTGCCCTGAGCTTTCTGTGAATCGGGTCTCTGATTCACTGCAATGTATCCTAGGCTCCTACGGGCAAGATCACATCTCCCTATTGTATCCACTGTACTGAATCCAGTGCCCCGGTGTGGAACAGGTATTCAATAATTATTTATTAAGTGAGTGGACGAATTTACTGTGTTATTCTGCATGTATTACCTCATTTAAAAAATGTATAACTGTTTTTCAATCAAATTCTAGAATTTAAAATATCTCTAGTGCTAAAACTACATAATCAATACATGATTTTTATTGTTTACTCTCCATTCCCCACCTATGTCTTATTCAAAATACTTGGAATTTTAATTGACATTATTATTAATATTTTTACATGTCCACACAGCTTTAGAAATCCTTTAACAAGAGAATTACTATTATACCAAATATTTGTTTAATCTACTTATTAAACTTTATAGGTTTTACAATTTTTATCATCCCTGCTTTTTGTCTTCTGTCTTCCTCTTTTCCTTTGTCTCTGTTAGATTGATTGATCCATTGATTTTGGCCTATAAAACAAATTTTCCCAAAACTCATTCCATGTTTGAATAGATCTCTGTTGTACCTGTTAAAAACAGGACAAGAGGCCCAACATAAAGTCACTTATGCTATGTTCTATATCCCCAAACCAAAACAACTTAATTACAAGTTTTGGTTCTCCCAGAAATGGAATCTGAAACCAGTCAAATACCCAATCACCACTTCTTGGTTAGGTAATCTGCCTGACAGATGCCTGACTTTGCCCTAAAGGAAAGTGACCTTGTAATAACAAACCCACTTTTTGGCCTCATATAACTTCCTTCTTCCTGCCTCCTTCTGCCTATAAAAAGCTTTCATTTTGTACAGCTCCTTAGACCACCTTTCTGCTAGATTGGGTGTTGCCTGATTCAAATAAATTTTGACTCAAATAAACTCTTAAAATTCTAAATTTGCCTCACTTTATCATTTTTCTTTATTTAGAGAGAGAGAGAGCATGGGCAGGAGAGAGGGGCAGAGAGAGGGGGAGAGAGAGAGAGAGAGAGAGAGAGAGAGAATCTTAAGCAGGCTCCATGCTCAGCTCAGCATGGAACCCAATGTGGGGCTCAATCCCAGGACCCTGGGGTCATGATCTGAGCCAAAATCAAAGAGTTAAGACACTCAACCAACTAAAACACCCAGGCACACCCTCACTTTAGCTTTTAACAACCCTTACTTTTTAATACTATCTGAGTATAGAATTCTAGATTCAGAAGCATTTCCATTCAGAATTTTGAAGGGTTTGATCCGGGTTTTTTCTTCATATCCCGTTATGTATGACACTAAAACCAGTGTGATTCTCTGTTTTATAAATAATCTAATTTTCTCTCTAGAAATTTTTAGAATTTTCCTTTCTCCTTGAAGTTCATAACTTTTACCAAGATATATCCAGATTTGGATCAGTATTCTTTACGCGTGCCTGGCATGTTGCATGAGTCTCACATCCAAAGGTGTGTGTGTGCGCAGTTCAAGAAGTAGATTTTTTTTATTAATTTGCTTTTCAATTTTTGTTCTTAATCATTTTCCTGCGTTCTTTTTTATACTATACTCTGGGAAATTTCCCTTAGATCATTGATGGTCTCTGCTCTGTCCATTCCATCAGTTTAGCCTGTGTATGTTTTATTTCAGCAAGTACAAATTGTACTCTTATACGAAAAGAGTACAAATTAATGTGTTTGCACTCTTTCTTGCTCTCTAATTACCTGCTTTTCATGGCTGTCAGTTCCTGTGCTTATGAATACAATATTTTCTTGAAGTTCTCTGAATTTACTAATTTTTAAAATTATCTTTGGGGTGCCTGGGTGGCTCAGTCAGTTAAGCGTCCAACTTCAGCTCAGGTCATGATCTCACAGTCCGTGGGTTCGAGCCCCACATCAGGCTCTGTGCTGACAGCTCAGAGCCTGGAGCCTGCTTTGGATTCTGTGTCTCCCTCTCTCTCTCTCTGCCCCTCCCTCGCTCACTCTCTGTCTCTCTCTCTCTCTCTCTCTCAGAATAAAATAAAGACATAAAAGAATAAAAAAATAAAATTATCTTTAACCTTTTGTGTTATCTTTGTTTCTATTGTGTTATTTGACTTGTTGATTATGATCTCTTTCAGGTTGTTAGTTTTCCCCAAACATTTTATGATCTGTGGTTACTGATTCATATTTATAACTGAAATAAGAAGTTTATTGGTTTAACTAGTTAGTATGAGTTTCCCCAGAATTCACCTGTATCATTTTCACAAAGGCTAGTCCCTAGCCTGAGAGGGCCAACTGTGGGCTCAGGGTCTTTGGGTAAATGGGGTGGGCATAGCACCATCAGGGGGATTCCCTGTAGGATACATGGTGAGAACAAGCCAGGACCCTTTTGATTGTCAAAAGAAGGAAGTATTTACAAAGGATGGACGGTTATAGACTTAACTCTTACTATGTACTTTCCACTTCCTTCTTTCCTTTCTTCTTTCCATACTTGTTCGTGGTGTTTATTTTCTGCTTTGTGGTGCTGTTCTAGCTTGCTCGTATGCTGGCTGTTTACTCCAGAGGTAGTTCATCTTGTCAGCAATTCTACACAGGTATTTCAGTGCATCCTCCCCCTCCCCACCCTATCCCCCAACTCCCCATAATGGTCACCAGAAATCATCTCCCTGGCCTGGAATTCCTTCTGAGATGGGCCACATTCTCTTCCTAACTCCGCAGTATATGTTATAGCCCTCTGTCTCTGAGACATGGTCACCTGTCCTAAGGGACCCTTTTCCTGACAAGCCTATGGGTTCTCTCACAGTTAATCCTAACTTCCACTGGGGACTCCCTAGAAGCCAGTGGAAATTTGGGTTCTCTGCCCACTCCTGCTCAAACAGAGGCTGCTTTATTGCATAACTCCGGGGGGGGGGTACTTTTCCTTTTTTTTTTTTTTTTTTTTTTTTTTTTTTACTATAAATGATGCCTTTGGATGCCATGACTCCTGATCTACTCCCCCTTCCATTCTTGTGGTTTGGGATATCTTTGCAAGTCCCCACATTAAATATAGCTGTAGTTATCAGACTTCAGCAGGCATCAGAATGACCCGTAGGTCTTATTAAGACACAAATTGCTGAAGCTCGTGATAATTTCAGATTCAGGAGGTCTGGGGTGGGGCCTCACAATTCTCATTTCTAACATTTGCCTAGATAATGCTGGTGCTTCTAGTTCTGGGACCACATTTGAAGAACTGAAGAAGAGAAATGAAAGTGAAAATAAAACTTATAATATTAACATTTTCTGTTAGTTTTGGGAATAGCCTCTATACATTTATTGTTTTAATTGCTTATAATCTTTAAGAGTATTTAGAATATTAGAGCACCTAAAAATCATCCTTATGCTTCCAATTTAAATATGTAATTGAGTTATTGATTTAGACTTAAAGTTTTAGGTTGAGAGGTACAAGAGTGTTTGACCAAGTATAAAAACAGTATTAGAATATTTAAGAGATTTTAAATTGTTATAATCCAATTACTAAGATACATATACATTTAACTCATGAGATTTACAAGATGTGTTTTGGCACTTGGGAAGGTTTGCTTGTTAGACAAAGTACTTAAAAACAAAACCAAATATACTAAATATGTACATGCAGTTTAGAGTTCTTAAAAGAATTTAATTAACCAAGTTGTAAAATCTCCCTTAGAGGTGATGTTAAAATTTGCTATACTAATAAACATATAATAAATAAAATCATAAGATTTGTAATTTGGACTTCAAAGCATAAGGAAGAACTAGATTTACTTTGAAATATCAATGAAACAAGTCATAGTTTAAAAAAAGAAGCTTCTGGATGATTTTTCCTGTGTATAAAAGTCATTGTCAAGGATGTCACACCTACACTGAACCCCCCCAAATTACAAGGGAAATCTTTTGTGTTCCTATCTTCTTCCTCTCTTCCAATATTATTCATGGGGTTGGGGAAAAAGGTATGTTAGAATCCTGCTTTTAACTGCTTCTAACATTTTCTTTCCAGCTTCTTCCCCCCTCCCTACTTCAAGGATCAGAGAGGGAAGTACTCATTCTACTGGTTTGCATCACCTATCAATCTTATCTTCCTCATACTTGAATCCTTACTAGGACATCAGGAGATCCAAAAATACTGGCCAGTTTGGTTCTTTGTTTGCTGATCTGTGTCAAACATTGTTGGCTCCCCCAGGGGCAAATCATAGTTTTAAGGCTTGAGTTGGGGAAAAGTTGAAGTGTCAAAACTACATACCACCACCCTGTCTTGTAAACATAATTAGTATGTCCCATGTTTCCTCAGTTTATAATACTAAGAAAATCATATTTATATTAGTCCTTCAAAATATCATGTTTCCCTGTCCTCTCCTTGTCTGGCAGAAATTCTAGTATTTTCTTAAGGTTTTCATTTTCAACTATTTCTGAGAATCCATGCCTATAAATCATTGCTAGTGACTCTCAGTGCTCAGTGGAAGAGTAGGAATTTAGGCACCCGCCTTGAGGTTGGGCTTCAAAACAATAGCACCAGTGATAACTGTGTGGGAAACTGATCAGCACCAGTTAACTGCTGAGGACAACCCTACAGACCCTTTCAAAGTGAGAGAGAATCTTCTCTTCCTCTATGTTGTGCAAAGTCAAGGCGTGTTCTTTGGGTAAGCTGCACAGGCCCCAAAGTGTTGTCACCTGTATACACAAAAGCACTTGAGAAAATGCACATACACACATGCACTATTTCGTTTAGGGAGCACGCATGCAGTCAAACACAATGGTGGGTCCTGGTGTCTGCTCTACGTGGAACTGAAAACTGCCATTCCTTTACAATCCTTAAACTTTACATCTCAATATTCACACAGGTTCAGAGTCCTTATTACTATGCAGAAATTGTCCTTGTAATCTGTATACGATCAGCAACCATTCCCATGCAGCAGATGTATTTTTATATATAAAATTTATTGGGGATCAAGCTTACAGTCCTTTTCTTGCCCCCAGCGAATCTTATCAGTTTTATGTGTAACCTACTGGATACAAAACAACATTTAGGGGAAAGAACAAAACAAACTTTGCCCACTAAGAGTATGCAAGCACCAAAATGCACATTGATATGGTATAGGGAATGTGACACCTACATCATCTAGAGCCAACAGAGGCTGTGCTCTAGAAACTATCTCACAGCTAAGAGGAGCGTTATATATATATATATATATATATCTTTATTATTTCCCTTCTTCTGCTGGCTGCAGGATTTATTTGCTGTTCTTTTTCTGGCTCCTTTAGTTGTAAGGTTAAGTTGTATGGAACTTTTTTTTACTTCTTGAGTTAGGCCTATATTGCAACATACTTCCCTCTTAGGACTGCCTTTGCTATATCCCAAGGTTTAGGACTGTTG
>CM053578.1:33292852-33306122 GCA_028646485.1 Cryptoprocta ferox
TTCTCTCCATGCCTGGAGGGAAGGCCATGTGAGGACAGAGCACGAAGGTGGTGGTCTACCAGCCAAGGAGAGTGATCTCACCAGGAACACTGATCGTGGACTTCTGGACTCCAGAGCTGTGAGAAAACAAATTTCTGCTTTGTAGGCCACCCAATCTATGATAATTTGTTATGGCAGCCCAAGGGGACTTTTGCAGGCAGGTATTGGCCAAAGATTAGAGGGCAGATGAAGGAAGAGAGAAGTCTGGCTGGTCTGCCCCTTTACTTCTGCTCCTGGGGTGTCTCTAGCAGTGACTGCTTCACTGTAACTTGTTCCTCACTCTGAGGTGCCAGTTCTGACCAAGACGTTTCTGCCATAGCTCTGGCTCCCTCCAGAGAGACAATGTTACCTGCCATTGCCCCTCCTGCCCTTGAGGTAGAAATGGCTTCCTTCTGTTACCTTACTCTCCTGTTTTTTCCTCAACAATTATATCATCTGTGAAACAGTTTTTTACACTCAATCTTTCTGGAATAAAGACCTAGAGTGGCTTCAGCTTTCTTGGATAGAGTTTGATTACTATAAGGACATTTTGCTTAATAAGGCTTATCCTTTCAAAAGTTAAAGTGAGTCTTTCAGGTAATAACTGTTAGAAATTCCTTGCAATCTATTCTAATTTGACACGTTCTCAATGTGAAATATCTTTCTCACTTTCTACTAAAGTCTCTCTTTCATTTTTTCCCTCATAACTCATATACATTAGAAGAGAGACATAGCAGGTTAAAAGCTTCTAGTATATTATAAATTACAGTATTTACTTTTTGTTCTATTTTATGTTCTCCCTCCTTCTTACTTTTTGTTATAAATATCTGTCAGTTTGAATTAAAAAAAATGATGGAACCTAAATAATCCATGCTAAGATTGACTACTAAAACACTCAGAGAAATCATGAACTCAGACACTGATTTTGTCACTCTGATTGCTTCTTTAAGATCTCTGATGGTCCTTTAGATGATGTATTAGGTGGTGAGTTCTGATTCCTACAGATAATTGAGTTCACTATCCCTAGGTGAGATTTTTTTTTTATTTGGTCCACAATTTGAAGTGCCCAGAATATTCCCTGGATAGAATTTGATTGCAGATGTCTATTATATTTTGATGAACTCATATCAGTTCAATCTCCCAAAGTATTTTCTATTAGAGTGAAGCTGACCTTGTAATATAGTATCATACAGGCCACTGAAACGTCTCTCTTGGGTAATAGTAGCCAGTCACAATTGACTAGGAGCAGCTCTGATGGACATCCACTAGAAACTTGTCTGAATATGTTCTTCACTTTGGTTTCTTTCCACAGGACCTTGAGTTTTCTATAGCATATTTCAAGTAAGGGCTATAGGAAACATGATATAAGATTTTAATTAAGACTTGACAAATGTCCCATAGAGAAGATTTTCTATAGATTTCAATCATAAGTACAAAGTGTTTATTGCATGCAATTCAATATCATACTTCAATATTTATCAAATACCTCTACATACACTTTAGAGAGATGTGATATGATTCACTTTCTTCTCAATTGCTGTATATTTTAAGCCTCATTCTACCAAAACAACTATTGTGCAATTAATATTACTATACCAATAATTTAATTGAAACTGTAAAAACAATCTAATTTATAACCAGAGAATATATATTTTGACCCAAAGTTATCAGCATTCATTAGCAAATGCAATGTTCCTTCCTTCTCCTTCCACATTTTCATCTAAACAAATAAGATTCTTTTCTTACTTTATACTTGAGTTGGCAATAGCTTGGCTTCAGTAATTTCTCTCAACCCATACATGACACTATTGCCACAAAGACCCACTTAGTTCAGTTATCTGTTCAAATTCATAACTGTATAGAACACTTTTCTTCTCCAGCTTTATTGTGCCTTCATCCCTATTATCATTATTGAATAATATTTAAAGGACTGATGTCCTCATGTGCATGACACTCGGTTGGAGACTACTAAGTTGAATTCAACTGCCTCTGTCCCTTTTTAGTAAGAGAAAGTTGCCTAACTGTTAACTAGTATAGAATGAGAAGGTGACAGTTAAGTGTCAGATCCAAATCATGTGTTCTGATGTATTCTACCGCACCAGGATTTTACTGTAATTCAAGTGTACTGTATGTTTTTGTTCTGAGCTAAAACCAAGCTTGGGAGAAAATTGCATTTTCTACACTGTAAGTAAGTCTGCTGAGCAAGAAATGGGAAAGAATGTCCCCAGGCAGTGTTAGAATGCTGCTTTCCCTCCTCATTCCAATTAGAGTTCTGACCCCTGGTGACTGGGTAGTTGCAGAAACGTGTGACTGGGTAGGTACAGATACAGACACAGGTGACTTGTTTTTGATTGACAAGCTGGTGAGGCCAGCCGGATGGAGGAGTCCTGAGACTAAGTGGGGGATTCCTTTGCCTTCAGGGCTGGTTTTGGAATAAGCCCTTGCCTCCTGACTAAACAAAACTTGAATTCTTCATATCAGTCAGAATCAGACTTAGAGTTGGAAAGCTCCTGAGAGACAATTTCCTGAAAGGCCAGCATCTCTTATAAAGCTTCTATAACAGACACTGTTTCCATCTCTGGCTGACACATTTTTGTGAGGATTTTATAACTTCAGGTTTGCAATTTCAGCCCTTGCTGTTCTTTTCAGAAGAGTTGCCCTCCAACTATGCTGTGGATCAAACAAAAAACATATATAGCATAAGAGTATGTTTATTTTCCTGAAATTAATATGTGGTTTTTCTGCCCAGATTGATGAATTAAAAATATGATGTTTCCATAATTTAAAAATAATAAGAATATAAGTACCCAAAGATATGAGGTTAGCCTGAATAAGTGAAATACATTGCTATTACACAGCAGTAAGTCATTTCAAGGTGGATATAGTCTCCTTTTCTCTTGTAAGTATTATCATTCAAGTCATAATAGAACTGTATTCTTTCTTTCTAACTCATCCAGAATCCTACTTTAAGTGATTCCTTGACTAGGCCATTGATTTCTGACACTGTCCTTTTTCACAGTCTGCTGCAGAACAAACGTGGCAGCCAAGACTTGTTTTTTGAATTTCAGGCAATTATATCTAATTACTTACAAGAAGGCTTGGGTTAGATGCTCCATGGACAACTGAAACTTACCTGTGAAAAACTGAAGCCGTCGTTTCCCCAATGAAAACCACTTTCTACTCTGTGGTATTCCTTTGTTCAATGAATGTGATCCTACACACCCATTTGTCCAAAAAAGAAATCTGGAAATTACTCCAGACTTTCTTATTTCCCCATATGTTCAATATCTGATACCTCTATTTTGCCATCTCAGCTGTTATTGGCTTATAAATTCAGGTCTTCAACATGTCTTGAAAGAAAAGTATGCCAAAATACACAAATGTATGTGTGTGTTCACACTGTAACATTATTTGTAATGGCCAGCAATAGAGGGTTTGTTGCAAAGATTTATGTATGTGTAATATCCCATGCAATGGAATATACTGCAGCCATTCAAATATTAATATGTATATATTTACATGTAAAGTTTTCTAGAAAAACATATTTAGTATGATTCCATTCATAATTAAAAATACACATGTATGTTTGAGTAAACCTATTTTTTTTTTCTGTTTGTAACAATATAACGTAAAGCTGACAATGGTTCTATTAGGGAAAGGAATGAAGCATTGGGTGAAGAAAAATTTTCTGTTTCTTTTCTTTGTTTTACATGTTGCTTGAATTTTCTTCTCACATGTAGTTCTTCTTAAACAACTTCTAAAATTCCAATGAACTCATTTATATTATGATAACTTATAAGAATTAACAAACAAGGGACAATATTTTAACTCAAGGAACATAACTATAGGAGTAAAACATTTTAAATGAAAAGAATGGGATTGGACGGTGGCTGGCAAGTACTAATATCTTCTTGGAAGTACTGAAATTGCATTACAGTGCTGGCCTCTTCTCTAGAGTCCTAGAGTGAGCCCTATGTAAGCTTTTTCAGAGCCTAGATTCGAGCCATCTTCTAGAGAAATAAAAACAGAAAACACAAGTTAGACATGTTCAAGTTTTGTGTGATAATGGGTGGCTGAGTAATTCATAAACACTAGTTAAGGGAATCTCAAGGGAATGTGTGGTGATTACTTGGAGTGGGTTTCTGAGAATAGTCAGACCCCTGAAGATTTTTATTTGTATGTACGAAACCCTTCAGAAGAACACCTAAGAAAATTATCTACCCACTTCCTCAGTACCTTGCCATGAACACTAATCTATTGCTAGGTACTGTCCTATAGGTTTTATATATGTTATGTTTTTAATCTGCATGACAACATTTAAATCAAATATTAATATTCCTATATTACAGATTAAAAAACCCTAAAGTTTAGGGAGGTTACATAACTCTCTATTGTTAGATAATAAATATCAGAGCCAGGATTTGAACCCAGGTGGTCTCATCTTGACAGCTTAACAGCTAGTGTCTGTGAAAGAAATGTTTGGGTTACGCACTTGGATGAATGCAGGGTCCAGGAAGCTAATATAAGTGAACACAAGGACCAAGTGTAAGGTATCAAATAGAAAGTAGTAGAAACCGTGTGAACACAGTTCTCACAGATCTCACAGATCTCCTAATTTTCTGTGAGAAGTCAGAACCCAGAATGGTCAATTCAGAGTCTACATGTTCAGGTCTTATTGCCCTACATTGGGTTAGGGCTTGCTTTCTTGGGTATTTTGACACAGGATAGCCAGGCAGTTGGCTCTTTCCTTGGCATAAACCAATTGGCTACAGCCTGGGAATTTTCATGTCTCCTGAGCTCCATGTATTTGGTTGTTAGACTGAATGGAAATTCACCTGTGTTTTGTGTGAAGACAATTTGGACAACCTTCATAAAGCAGGTCAATAATTTTTTAATCTCAGTCCAAAATTTATGTTACTGTAGAGTATGCAATGAAAATGCCTGCTTGCCCGCTGGACTAGTGCTGAGAGAACAGACTTAACTAATAAAGAAAGGTGTTTGGAGACAAATCATCTTATCTCCTTCTATCTTTTCCCAAACATCTGAAACAATGACTACAATAAGCAATATTATGAGGTTGCAGCTCAGACTGAAAATGGGACATTCTCCCTTCCCTCTTAAAAAATAAAAAAGTTATTAAGCGCTTATTGAACTAGACACTTCAGCCACATTATCCCATTTAACTCTCATAAGAACCCTGTGAGTGGATGCGATTTTACACTGTTAAAATGAGAAATCCAAGACTCTGAGCAGTAATTATGCATTTTTTAAATCACCAAGGGGTCATACAAAAACTAGTTGTGTATGACTCTAAAAATTACGGCCTGAATTTTAGTTATCCTTTTCCTGCTTCCTCCTAACTGTTTTAATTTTCATTTGTATTGTACCAGCTCCCTTATGCATTTTCAGCTGTTTGCCACAATGGTATCACCATCATTACCTGTACGCATGTACACTCCATTCTCAATGACTGTGATCATGTCCAAGACAAACTTTATGATCTCCCCCTGTTGCACACCCTTTTGAGGAGACAGAAACCCTGGAGTCATTCCTTGACACATCCATTTCTTTCCCCATCCTATATCTAATCCATCTTAAAGCACTATTGATTCTGCCTCCTAAATATTGTTCAACTATAAACAGTTCTTTCCATTTCAATGGCTACCATTCTAGACAAACCTATCAATTCTCACTTGCACTCCTGCACTAGCGTCCTTCCCCTATGGCTTCTCTCAATGCCTCCAATCCATTCTTTGCATAGGGAGAGTCGGGGAGATTCCTTCCAGCTAGAAAGGAATTGTCTCCTAAACCGACAATACTGATCAAACCAATTCCCTGCATGGCAAACTCAAATCTTTACTCTATTTAAATATTTTGGCAGTGGTTTCCTATCACTTTGTTTTTTATTTTTATTTCACATTATTTTGTTTTTAATCATTTGCAGTGTCCTGAAGATCACATTTAAACATTTTTTAAAGGACACCTGGGTGGTTCAGTCGGTTAAATGTCTGATTAGGCTCAGTTCATGATCTTGCAGTTTATGAGTTCCAGCCCCACGCCGGGCTCTGTGCTGACAGCTGGGAGCCTGGAGCCTGCTTCAGATTCTGGGTCTCCATCTCTCTACACCCCTCCCACGCTTGTATTCTGTCTCTCTCTCAAAAATAAATAAACATTGAAAAAAATTTTTAGGTGCGCCTGGGTGGCTCAGTCGGTTAGGCATCTGACTTCGGCTCAGGTCATGATCTCACTGTGTGTGGGTTCGAGCCCCATGTTGGGCTCTGTGCTGACAGTTCAGAGCCTAGAGCCTGCTTTGGATTCTGTCTCCCTCTTTCTCTCTGCCCCTCCCCTGCTTACACTCTGTCTCTGTCTCTCTCTCTCAAAAATAAATAATAAACATTAAAAAAATTTTAGAAAAAAAATTTTTTAACATTTTTTTAAAAACATGAAATTACATAGGGGTGTGTGTGTGTGTGTGTGTGTATGTTTTAAGCGCAACCACAGCTCTAAAGTAGAGGAGCTTAAGAAGATAAGGAAAAAAATCTGCTTCTTACATAGGATGGGGCAATCTAATACACAATGTGAATCTATCCAAACAAGTTTGCTAAGAAACACTCTCATGTTTATTGTTACAAATAAAACAATCTTCTCATTTAGAAAAAAATCACAACATCATTTGATTAAAAAGCCAATTATTCCCCCAGTTTTATGTTTGTCTTCATATAGAAACTATAAATTCATGAGAAAGAGAAAAGAACAAGGTTTGTTGTGGTATAAAAATCTTAGGAACAACAAATTACAAATATTCAGTTTTTTAACAAAAATATTTTCCTTCCCACTATGTAAATATCCAGTTAATAAAATAAACATAACATTCCAGGTATAGAAACACTAAGTAGTGTAGGCATTTTTGTTTGTCTTGAGTATAAAAGCACTTTACCAAAAGAATCAGGCCATTATTATTTAAAGTCTACGGCTTCACCCAGTTTCCTTATCTCTGTAGAAACTCATCAATTTCTATAGAATTTTGGCTATAGGACCAGGCCACAGGAGCAGTCTGAAATATCTAAAACTCATTTGGTTGGAGAAAAGTGTTTTGTTGAGACTTGGAAGCAGTTATTTATCACTTTGCACTTAAAATAATTCCTCGGTGAACTTCTTCCCTACAGCCTTTAGAATCCAGCACAGGATCTGGGCTCCCCGAAGGGGTGGCTCCAGCTGGAACACCTACCCCCAGGGCATCCTTGAAGGCAGGCATTCTGTGTGCAGAACTGTGAAGTTCTGCAGCCTCCTGAGCACTGGGATCTGAGGGCAGGTAATTTCCTACCACTGTAAAGACAATGAACAAAATCTTTAACCTGACTTAAAAGACCTACTTCAGCCAGCTCTAGTGTACCTGCCACTGCTTCTCATGACATGTGGCCCCTTTCTCTTTTCATTCTAGTTCCAAAGAGAGGCAAAGCAATAAAAATTTCTCCTGTCACAGGGCCTTTGCACACACTGTTCCTTTTGCCTAATAAACTCCCCCCACACACCCTCTTGCATGGTTGACCTCAGTTTAATTTTCATACTTTTGGAAAGCCTTTCCTAGCCCCCCTAACCTGATTTGCCTGCTGTCAATGATACCACACTTCATTTCTTGGTTACAGAAAGTAATTTTTGACCTACTCAGCTGACATCATCTCTAGATAGACACTAAATTTCATTTTATGGCTCCATTATTTTTAATTTTTTTAATGTTTATTTATTTTTGAGAGAGAGAAACAGAGCATGACTGGGAGGAGGGACAGAGAGACAGAGGAAGACACAGAATCCAAAGCAGGCTCCACACTCAGAGCTCTCAGCACAGAGCCCCACAAAGGGGCTCGAACTCATGGTCTATGAGATCATGACCTGACCTGAAGTTGGTCGCTCAACCAACTGAGCCACCCAAGCATCCTATTGGAGCCATTTTTGTACACAATTGTATTCCCAACACTCATTTCAGTTCTTAGAAAAAGTAGTTGCTTGTTAAATGTTTGTTGAATCAAATGGATAATTGAATGAATGTTTTTTATTTACACTATTCTCCTACAAAATACTAAAATGGTACTCCTTTCATGTACTAACTAAATAGATCCATGAAAGTTGCTCCAACTATTCTGGTAAGCATTATCTTCCTTCTTTGAATATTGCACAGATTATAAGTTCTATACTACTGGCATTTACTTGTTCTTTCTATTTGTATAGGAGATATGCCCCTTAAAACCAAGGGTCACACTGTATATTTCTGTTGATTTACCTACTTCACTACCTTCCTCCATCTTACGCTACATCTTGTGTCACAAATAAAATACTGCTAGCTTAGATTTGGTATTAAATAATTATTAAGTCATGTCGGGTTTTTGAAAAACTCATTAGAAAATTGGTAAAAAAAAAAAGTTTGAAAAAACAACTATGGTAGATTAATATCACTCTCTTTGGAATTTTATATGAACCTGACTTTGCAAGTTTAGAAAGAGTATGGCAAAACACAAAGATATGTTGAAAAGAGAAAAATGTGGAAAAAATGTAACAGGCAAATGCCAACAGACATAAGGATGGAAATAAGAAAGTTGTATGGAATGGAACTTAAGGAAAAATTATTTATAAGTAAAAAGGAATAGTTTATATTGAGTAAGACCCAATCCACCAAATACTTCTTGCAACTGTGCACTCGCATATACTGAATAATAAAAGATCAACACAAATATAGTACAAACTGACAGAAATACAAGAAGAAATTAAAATAACAGTAATTTCAGGAGACTTTAACCTAAAACTCCTAGAACTGGTTACACATACACACACACACACACGAACACACACTCACATAGAACATTGAACCCTATTAGTAGAGACTTCACATCATTTGCTAATGACTTTGTGGTATTTATAGAAGTTCTTATATGGTAGGTTCAACAGAAGTTCCAATAACTTCCTAAAAGTAGATATCATTAAAGCTGCATTGTGTGGAAATAGAGTAAAATAACTAGATAGCATAGTGAGAAGTTATCAAATCATTTGGAAAATGCATAAATTAATTTCTGAATAAATCTTAAGTTATAGATGAAATCACAAAACTGAATATATGGAATGCGTGAGCATGTTATAGTAGTCGCAACAACATGATAGTTGGAAGAAAATTTATTGTATCATATAACAATTTTAAAATTAAAATAAATACATTTAAATATATAAGATGAAAAGGACACAAGAGTAAATAAACAAAACATAGGTATCCTCCATATCCAAAGGCCCTTGACACCTATGGTTTTATGGTGAATTTTGTCCCAGTCTTCAAGCACCAGGTAATTCTTATTTATGCTGCTCTCAAACACTGAAAAAATGTAGACATTCCCAAAATTTGTTCTATAACTTTAGTATAATCCTAAAATAGCTAATTCTAAAGTTCAAATCTAAGAGAAACTACTCTAGAATTACCAAGAATATTTGGGGGGAAAATGAATTCTGACTTGCCCTAACACATATCAGAGTATAAGAAATAGTCATAGTAATTTAAGCAGTTTGGTATTTTTTAAAAAAATAGCCAAATAGATTCATTTGGAAGAATATATTCTAATTATCATTTCAAATCCACTGTAAAAATAGTGTAATATTTGAATATCTTTGAAAAGATATTGGGCCATAAGAGACTTTTAACTATAGAGAATAAACAGGATTGCTAGAAGGGAGAGGGGTGGGGGGATGGGCTAAATGGATGATGGGTATTAAGGAGGGCACTTGTGATGAGCACTGGTGTTATATGTAGGGGACAAATCACTAAATTCTATAACTGAAACCAATTTTACCATATATGTTAATTTCTAACTAAAATTTAAATAAAAACTTGAAATAAAAAACAAGAAAAAGAAAAAAAGCTATTGGGATAATTTGGGGAAAGCATGTTAACATTCTACTTCACATCATGTCCAAAGAAATTCTGTAAAGATGAAAGATCTAAATGTAAGAACCAAATATTATAAAATAATCTTAAAATGGAAGGCTTTCTCACTAACACAGTTAAAAAGGAAAGGATAAATGGATATGACTTTTCAGAAATATAAAATTTTTATGTGGAGCAAACATATAAGTAAGTGATATACTGAGAGAAAAGATTTAACACATATATAAAATAACAAAAAATCATTACCGCTAACAAAGATCATCTATAAATCAGTAACAAAAGTCAAACAAATAGAATAGAGAGGTAAATTTGAGAAAAAAGTGTACAAGCGTCCTGAAAACACAACTTCTGCCATACTAGAAATACAAATAATAAAAACTAAAATAGTAAGCTAATATTCTTTACTGAAAAATTGGTGAAAATTAAAAAAATCTATAATATTCAGTGCTAGCAAGGATGTGGATAAAAGGACAAACCTATACTTTTGGTAGGTGTATAGTTGGTAAAAACTTTGGAAGATTTTAAATGTTTATACATTTCAGCCCAATTATTTCACTTTTAGATATCTATGCAATAGAAATACTGTGAAAATGCATGTGGATATATGCAAAGATGTTCACTGCAATTTTGTCTGAAACAAAAAGTTAGAAACAACCCGAGTGTCTATACAGCTAATAAGGTGCTTCCAAAAGTGATAGTAGGAAGAGTAAACACAAACTAAATAATAGTACTACACTGGTGCTGACCACATAGAATGAATTATGTCAGAATGGACACGGACCATAAACAATTAGCATAAGAACACTGCTGCATGCTGACTTGATTTCAGCCATGGATACATCATTTTAGGCAGCTGCTTTTAAATTTGGGACTGATTTGTAGGAATTACACTTGAAGGGGGCCCATAATATACTACTTAAGGGAAATAGTAAGTTGCAGAATTGTCTCCAGATACTTACCATGATTTTATTTTTTACAAAAAAATTAAAAGAAACAGAAAATTCACTGTTTATGTGGCAGAGTGTGCTGTATATACTTTTCAAAATATTTAATAATATTCAATGTATCACTTACATTATTTGTTAGTTACCAGTTATTTACCCTTCACCATATTTCTCTATATGCCTTAACCCTTCCTCTAATCAGCTGCTCTCGTTTCCTTCCTGCCTCTCAAAAGGGATGACATAATGTAGAGAAGAGGGAAGAAGAAGTAGTCGAGTTTGAATTTCACAAGTTTACTGTGCCGGAAGAAATGGAAATGATGCAGGCATGGAGAAGAGATTTGGAGGAAGACATGGTAAAGTTAGAAGATGCCACCTCTATCATTTCTGTCATCAAAGAAAAAGGAGGAGGACAGTTGGGGGGTAAGCAATGAGATGTTGATAGAAGGTGGTTTGTGAGAAAGGGACTCCTCATCCCTTCCTTCAGCCATCCTGGGGCAAAGCCAGCATAAGACTAGGGTAGGGCAGTGACAGCCTGCTGGGGGATTTGAGGAACCGAAAGGAGGGTCCCTCTCCAGAGAGGTGGCTGTGTGGTGTGTCTGGGGAGATGGGTCTGAGTCAGCTTTACAAAGTCAGGACTTCCATCCAGGGTGGTTCAGGAGCCGTGGTAGGATTCCTGCCCATCTTGGAGATGTTCACAATACTTCTTATTGATGAAGTTTTGGGGTGATAAGGGGTTCATGGGGTCCAGAGCTAATGGCCAAAAAGAATTCTTGAAGACATCTTCAGTGCAAAAAGGTGCTTTTGTTAAACCATGGGGACAGGACTCATAGGCAGGAAGAGCTGCACTGGGATCATGACAGGTAACTCCTTACATAATCTCAGGTCGGGAAGGGGTCAGGGGTAGAGTAAGTCTCTAAGGAATTTTGGAAGCAAGGTTTCCAGGACCTTGAGGGGCTAGCTGTTGCTGGGGAAAATGCCATTTGTTACCATTTAATAAAACCTCAGTCATGAGACCCTTTGGATGCATATGGGGGGCCATAAGCTTGGAGTATGATTGCCAGCATCTATCTTGGGACAGCTGAGATAAAGGAAGTAGACTTACAATATCCTCAAAGTTGGGATAATGTTAAGCTAAGATTCCCTTTTGCCCCCAGTGAAGTGTCATCCTTGAGGCAGCTGAGCTCCTAGAGGGAGGTCACTCTACTGGTCTCAAGGACTTGTCAGTGGGCTGTAGGCAGTAAAGGAATTTAATTTTTCATTTACCTTAGTTTCCCACACCACCATGGCAAGCACTTAAACCCCTTTCCTTTGTTCTTGGGTAGCCAGGAGTGTCCAAGGAATATCACACATATTCCACCTGGGGGTGTGTATGTGTGTGTGTGTGGTGTGTCAGCCTGTATTTTGCCCTCAGTTTGCCCCATGCTCCCTCATCATATTAGTCCAAGGACCACATGAACTTAATACCAGAAGTTACCTGACTTTTAGAGGTTCTGCAGGGAGGGATTTCGATAAATCTAGCACCCAGGATCCTGTTGGACAAAAGTCAAGAAACCTTGGCAGTGTGTAAGCTCACAACCATGTGCCCACCTCTGAGGAAGGAGGGGAGGTGTCATCAAGAAGAACTGATTCAATAGCATTGGAACTCCTATAACATGCTAATTGGTTGTAGAAAAAGAAAAATACCATTTTCGGTAGGCTTGAGTTTGTAGAGCAAAATTTGTACCTGCCCTTACCTGAATCTCTGTCTTCTCTCATTTTCTTTTATTTATTAAGTTCTTAATTCCATCCAGTACAGTTAACCTATTGTGTAATATTAGTTTCAGGTGTACAATATAGTGATTCAACACTTCCATGCAATACTCAGTGTTCATCACAAGTGTGCTCCTTTTTAAAAAAAAAAAGTTTATTTATTTGAGACACAGAGAGAGCAAGGGTGAGAGAGTATGAGCAAGGGAGGGATAGAGAGAGACAGAGACACAAAACTCAAAGCAGGCTCCAGGCTCAGTTGTCAGCACAGGAGCTGTGAGATCATGACCTGAGCTGAACCTGGAGTTGGATGCTTAACCCACTGAGCCACCGGGCGCCCCAGAATGAGTGCCCTCCTTAATCCCCGTCACCTATTTGACCCATCCCCCACCCACTGGCTCTCTGAGAACCATCAGTGTGTTCTCTATAGTTAAGAATCTGTTTCTTCCGCTCTGGAAAACAGTGTGGAGGGTCCTCAAAAAACAATCAACAGAACTCCCCTATGACCCAGCCAAAGCACTGCTGGGGATTTACCCAAGGGATACAGAAGTGCTGATGCATAGGGGCACATGTACCCCAATGTTCGTAGCAGCACTTTCAACAATAGCCAAATCATGGAAAGAGCCTAAATGTCCATCAG
>CM053578.1:33306222-33333169 GCA_028646485.1 Cryptoprocta ferox
CCCAATGTTCGTAGCAGCACTTTCAACAATAGCCAAATCATGGAAAGAGCCTAAATGTCCATCAACTGATGAATGGATCAGGAAGATGTGGTTCATCTATACAATGGAATACTACATGGCCATGAGAAAGAATGAAATCTGGCCATTGGTAGCAAAGTGGATGGACCTCGAGGGTGTCATGCTAAGCGAAATAAGTCAGGCGGAGAAGGACAGATACCATATGTTTTCACTCATAGGTCTAATAGGAGAAACCTAACAGAGGACCATGGGGAGGGGAAGGAGGAAAAAGAATTAGGGAGAGGGAGGGAGACAAAGCACGAGAGACTCTTGAATACTGAAAACAAACTGAGGGCTGAAGAGGCAGGGGGAAATGTTTGGTTCCCGACACCAGGCAGGGGGATGATGGTCATGGAGGAGGGCACTTGTGGGGAAGAGCACTGGGTGTTATATGGAAAACAATTTGACAATAAACTATAAAAAAAAAAAGAATCTGTTTATTGACATGTCTTTTTATCCTTTGTCCATTTGTTTCTTAAATCTCACATATGAGTGAAATCATATGGTATTTGCTTTTCTCTTCTCTCACTTTCTTTAAATCCCAAACCCTTACTCTTACCCCCCCCCCGAGAATTTTTAGGGAGCAGGTGGAGATTTTCATGTTTTTCCTTACAAACTTTTGTTATGATGAATTTTTTTTACAACGGCACACACTTCTTCTGGAATTAAAAATAACAAAGAAAATAATAATTGGCAGACACTCCTGTACATCAAATAGTAGTGTAAAAGAAATATCAAATTAGGGGCGCCTGAGTGGCTCAGTCAGTTGAGCGACCGACTTCGGCTCAGGTCATGATCTCGCGGTTTGCGGGTTCGGGCCCCGCGTCAGGCTCTGTGCTGACAGCTTGCTCAGAGCCTGGAGCTTGCTTCGGATTCTGTGTCTCCTTCTCTCTCTGCCCCTACCCCATTCATGCTCTCTCTCTCTCTGTCTCTCAGGAATAAATAAATGTAAAAAAAGATAAAAAAAAAAAAAGAAATATCAAATTAGTTGTTCAAGATTAAATGTTTTCAAAGTAAGCATCCCTTTAATTTTTGGCTGCAATAATCCTTCATATTCTGTGCATCTAAATTTAATTGACCAAATAAAATAGATGAAGGCTTTTTGTTTAAAGAAGACGGTAAAATGTGTTGGACCTGCTTCTTTTCATGCCCCACCACTGCTCAGCAATTGAAGCAACTATTAACTCGGCTTATGCCTATTAACGGCTGGATGCAGTCTTTCAGAATTTCCTTCCTAAGACAGCAGAGCAGAATCAATGGCAGTTTCAGCTCTCTTGAAGATTGATACAGGGTTGCAGTGCTTAGCAAAACCATGTGATCTTTTAATCAATCACTGAAATAAATCTATGCAACTGGTGTCGGGAACCAAAGTCATTTCACACTCACCTTCCCAATTCCCTAGAATCAAGGGAAATAGAATCCAAATTAGACTCGCTGAGCCACACTACTGAGTCTCCACTCCCAAAGGGATTTAACATTTGTCACTGCTCAAAAGACTTGTCTTGCAATAAAAAAAAATGGAGGCTGGCATATTTATCTGTAAATATGAAAGTGATGGAGCATTCTTTATGGTCCTGGATCATAAATAGACTAAGCCAGAATATTGTTACATGAAACCATAATCCCCAATCACTGGCATGTAAACAGTAGCTCTACCTTTTCATAGGACACTAGAAAGGTTTTGCAGAAATCTTATGATTCACTCTCCTGACTCGTATAAAATTTAATAAAATATTTCTACACGGAAGATTCTTTTTTTATTCTTAAATATCTTGGGGAAAGAAGTTTCTCTAAAAATATCAGTTATAGCCTCACCCTCTTTACTTCTAAGAATTTCTTCCACATAAAATCAACTCTTGATTTAATCTACGTAATAAGAAAGATGAGTGAACTAGTGAGTACAGAATGATAAATAATTTAGACGTAATTTAACCTTGCCCTGAAGTATTGTGGGAGCATTACATACTGAAGAAGAAAAACATTATCTGGGTGATGTTTTTAAGAGCTTTTATTAGCTGACCCACCCAAAATTCAAGTGTGTGTCAGAGGAGTGGCCATGTTCAGTGCTGCTCAAATTTAGGACCAAAATAGCATCTTGAATCATCTTCCTGGCCTCTGTGTTTGAACACTTAGTCTCTCACTGAACACTTGGTTAGTTGCCTACAATCTCACTGGGTATGGAGGTAGAGGAAGCAGCAGAAATGTACATTTGACTTGAATAAATGTAGCTCTCAGCATGCTATAATGTATAAAACCTGGGTTGAAAGCACATTGGGGTCTTCATAGCAGATCAGGGGAATGGGAAAAGAAAGGAAACGAGGGACCAGACTTGAGGAGCTAACTCCACTGCAACGTGGACTCCAAAATGAGGGGATCCAGCATTCATCCAAATAGGTTAGGAGTATGGATAACTTGAACTTGAGCTTGACTATCGTGAGTACACAAAGCATGTACTGTAATTGTTGGGACATAATAGTAATAGTTTCAAAGCAGCATTATGCTTTATGTAACAAGGTGGTGGCACCAGAATTCTAGATGGTCCTAGAAACAAGTAGGAGTATATCTGAACAGAGTTCCAGTTCCCTGAGAGAGGAAAGGTGTGGCAGTGTAAAAGGATCAGTCCAGTTCTACCACACATGACAAGACATTTAGACAGAAGCCATCTGTGTAGACTAGACAAATAAGTGGGCTTCAGAGGAAAGGCTGTGGTTCTCTGGACAAAGATACTCAGTGTGTTGAGCATGCCAGATACTGTGAGATCAATCAGATTCCACCAGCTGGTCCCCTGGAAGCCACTATCATACTCTCTAATCAGCTCAGAGACTGGGCAGAAATGAGCCTTTGGTTAAGGCCTGAAGATTCAGCAGAGCTGAGGAAGTCGTGAGCACCAGTTGTCTATGTTAGTTAGATATTTAGGATACTCTCCCACCAACTAGCATGCTACCAGGTGCCCCAGAGAGATAGGACACAGGTAAACCACAAGATTCCTTCTAGGAAGCATTCTCTCCCTGATCAGAGTTTAAGACAAAATAATATGTTATTTTTAAGTTTAAGTTTAAAGGTGATTTATTGTCATTTCAAAGCACATGCTACTTTGTGTTTTATAAATGGAAACCAGGTGAAATGTATCCTTTGAAAAACATTCTTTGGGGCTATGTTTAATCAAACTCTAACACCCAGATGATGGTGTTCTTGGCAAAATTTCAAAATAAAGGCCACTCTGAGGACAGGACATGAAGTTGTATTATAGCAAGCGCTATTTAAGCAAGATCCTAAGATGACAATGCCAAATACAGTGACTTTGGAACATAGGACTGTGAGGTCACATGATCATATGAAATTAGGTCAAGATATTTTTAATAATGTGTGTTTAGTTTAAGAGCGGTGTCACCTAGAAAATAAATAACTCATGTCTTATGATTTCACAAATTTTCTCCTTTTATTATAAAACATAAAACCATTAAGAAGATACTTTACGAATGTTAAGTAAATAAGATTCTTTTTTCTTTAATTTTTAAAAAATGTTTGTTTATTTTTGACAGAGATTGAGAGAGAGAGAGAGAGAGCACAAGCAGGGGAGGGGTGGAGAGACAGGGAGACACAGAATCGGAAGCAGGCTCCAGGCTCTGAGCTGTCAGCACAGAGCCCAACTCAGGGCTCCAACTCACAAGCCATGAGATCATGATCTGAGTCAAAGTAGATGCTTAACTGGCTGAGCCACCCAGGTACCCCAATAACATTTTCTTTATTGAAATAAATGCTTATTAAAAAAGCAGATGAGGTATGGAAAGTATTGTCAACTTTGCGAAAACTAGATATTTACATATTATAAAACCCATATCTAAGGCTCTTATACCAGAGATCAGAGACAAGCAGCACAATGGTACAATTCCAATAGGACTGATTTTTTAAAATTTTGTTTTTAACATTTATTCATTTTTGAGAGACAGAGAAAGAGTGCACGAGTAGGGGAGGGGCAGAGAGAGAGGGAGACACAGACTCTGAGACTCTGAAGCAGGCTCCAGGCTCTGTCCTTACAGGCTGACAGCAGTGAGGCTGATGTGGGGCTCGAAACAACAAATTGTGAGATCATGACCTGAGCCAAAGTCAGATGCTTAACTGACTGAGCCACCCAGGAGCCCCCAACAGGACTGATTTTGATTCAGGATATATGAGTTCTGTTCACTGAAGCTTACTACTTCATCTCTTTCCAATGGGATGAACAGAATCAATCTGCTTTCAGAGAGGTGATCTTCGTGTCTCCAATGTATCTGTGTCTACTAAGAATGTCTCTGCCATCTGGAGAGAAATCTAGCCTAAAACATTACTCTTGTTGGAAAACTAATTAAATTTTTTTTCCTTAGGAGCCAAACTATAGTATCATGAAAAGATACTTTAAAATTTTGACAGCACACTGGCAAAAACTTCCTACCCTTCAGATCAGGGACTGTGTTCTTTGCAGGGCTATGCAGATTCTGAAACAAAATGCTATAATTATAGGCTTGGATTCTGTGTGTGTTCTCAACCCTGAGACATAAAGGTATTAAGTTTTCTTTCCCAGAAACAATGCAATGTTTCTTATATCTGATTATTTAGTGTGGCAGAGAACACATCTTATGCTGCATTAGAAAGAATGATTTATCCATTAACACCTTTTAGCCATATAGTAAGGAAACAAAATCCTGTTAAATCTGTGAGTCCATACCTCAGGGATCCTTTTGTTTTGGATAAATAGGTGCCCCCAAGCTAGCTTAATTTTCCTTTAGAGGCAGGGAGCTTAATGTAAGAACTAGCCTTTGAATTCGGAGAAAGCTGAGAGGCTATGTCTGCACCTGCCTCAGTAAAATAATTTCAAAGTCATTTTGAGTGTAACTTCTGGACACACCAATTAAAAGTGGTGCCTTAAAAAGTGAGATCAGAAACTTAACAATACTTATGGCCAAGATGTAACAGAAGATGATTTTAGCACAATGGGGAAGTTGTAAGAAAAGGCAGGCATCCAAGTGAGAAAGGGGGACTCAGCCTTCTGATTTGTACTCCAGGTCTTGCTACTTCTGCCAAAACCCTGTAACTCCAAAGTCCCTGAGCAGGCTGCTGCTTGTTCTGGCCAGACAGCAAAGCCGCCCGCCAGGTGCCTGCAGTCTCCTATCCAAAAGGGAAGAGTCAAGAATAATGAAAGCACAGGACTAAAGGCACCTCAAAGATCTAGTCTATTTCTTGAATCTCCTTTGTAACATCCTTGCTGAATGGGCGTCCACAAACAGAATCTATTCTCTCCAAAGGCGGTTCACTTTACATTTGTAAGGTTCCAGCTATTAGAAAAGTCTTGCTGGTTAAGAGTTGACCTCTCTCTGTGTGTGGCTTCCTCTGCTCACTGTTGCCAGTTCTCCTACTTGGGTGTATACTAAACACATATAATTCCTCCTGTTTATGTCAGTTTCTCAGCTATCGGAGCATGGCTATTCTGTTATCCCTGAGGCTTTCCTTCCTTTCTTCCACGGTAAACACTGCTACCTAGTCCTTTGACCGTTTTTCATTTAACCTGGTTTTAGAACCCTTGCCAGTAGAGTTGCTTTCTTTGAATACACCGAGTTTGTTTACAACTTGAAAAAAATGGTATTAGGACAGAGATTGGAATAATCAAGAAACAGAAGAGAGCTGGCCTCACACCTGTCCCTACAAGAGTTTTTGCTTCCATCAATGCAGGCTAAGTTCAATTTTTTTTTTTTTTTTTTTTTTTTGGTTATCTCAATAACCATTGACTTGTCTAGAGCTTCTTTTTGAAGAAAAAGCTTACATCTTTTGTATTTATTATCTGTATTTTCCCCATTTTATACTTGCACAGCTGTTTTAGACCCAAGACAGGACCTTGTATTTTCCCAGGTTAAATTTTATCTTGTTAAATTCAGATCATTACTCAAGTCTCTCAGAATCTTTTAGTATCCAGATTTAGTCAGTCAATATATTCTCCCTCTGCTCCTCAGTTTTCTCATAAATGAAAAGAGAAACTACCTCATAAGATGGTTGTAAAGACTGCGTGATCCAATACACGGAAAGTGCTTAGAAGGGGGACAAATATGTAATAAGGGCTCCATCAAGTAAATTATTATCATGTTGTAAGCAAGTTGAGTCTACAAAAGTGTCTTATAATGTTAAAGGACATTTGTTGACATCAAGCAAACAAGCCCTGTTTTAGAATAAAATAATTTAGTCATAACTATATTGTAAGCAGAGTTTCAACAAAAAATTGTTTAAGCAACATAAATGAACACTAGAGGCCTTTGTGATTATAGAATTCAAAGAGAAAATAATTTTTTAAAATCTCTATTCATTTCCAAGTAAGAGGGCTATGTAATCGGACAAGTTGAGGCTCATTTTGAAATGCCTCCTAAAACCCACATTCCCACCTCCTAGAACCATCTGCTACTAGTAAATGCTAAATCTACCAAAATGATAAATTGCTTTGCATCTCCTCTATGTGAAATCATTACTCAAAGCTGTAGGGGTGGATCCAAGTCTTCAATGACACAGCACTGTGTGTGAAAAAGTTGAAACTTACCCTACTGTCAATCTGACACCAGAAGAATTAGCAGGATGACATGCAGTAAATGCTCTTGGTTTGTGATGTCTCAGATCTGGGCTCACATCTTAGCACAAGTACATTTTAGCGATGTGACCTTGCAATAGTTACTAACCCTCAGTCCTTCCATTTTTGCATTTGTGGGAGTGGGATATTAGTAAGTTCTAGAGTTGTAAGGAATGTGAAGTAACATGTATACAGTACCAACTATGGTTAATATTAGCAGTTATTAGTCATTCCTATAAATGGATGATGATGACAGTAATCAACAAGAACTTTTCGATGCCTACCAAGTTTCTATGAACAGAATGTTAAAATCAGCCATGTCAATAATACAATACAACTAGAAAGACAATGGGAAGAAGAGAATATAGAAAATAGGACTATATTATACTGGATTAAGTGTTTTGGAATCAGTGTGGAAGCAAAATTCTCATAAAATAATAACTTTTCATTTCTTAATTGAAAACATAAGATAGAAGAAAGCCAGGTAGGCTTATAGAATGGCCTAATAATCTGGCATATAATTTCATTGAAACACGGGAAATAAAAAGTTCATATCTTCATTCAACCTTTCTTTTTTTCCTTCTCTCTTTTTTTCCATAAATGTTTATTCATTTTTGAGAGAGAGAGAGTGCAAGTGGGGAGGAGCAGAGAGAGAGAGAAAGAGAGAGAGAGAATTCCAAGCAGGCTCTGAGCTGACAGCACAGAGCCTGATGTAGGGCTCAAAATCGCAAACTGTGAGATCATGACCTGAACCAAAGTCAGATGCTCAACGGACTGAGCGACCCAGGCGTCCCTAATTCAACCTTTCTTAAGTGACTGGTCCATGACAGGTAACCCCCACTCTAAAAAGATCATGCCCTTGGGAGTCGTAAACTTTTCTTATAGTACTTCTCCCATGTCTAAGCACTCTTTCTGAATCTCTATAATTATAACTTGAGAATATTTTTATCTCAAAAATCATTGAATTATGGAACACTATTAATATTTTCTTTGTCTACACAACACTTTAAGCATGAAATAAAACTCCATATCAAAGAGTGAAGGTTCATTCTTTGAATAGCTTTTCTTTATCTCAATAGTCAGTCAAGTATTTGCTTTGTAGAATGGGAAATTAAAGTACATTTAACGAATGCAAAGAATTCAGCAAAATTTAATCTCTGTATTATAATATTTGAGGTGTGCAATCCCATACAAAAGGTAGATGTGGGTTTAATTATGAAGCAGATGTTTATCCCAAAGCTAAAGGAATCTTTTAGTAAATTCTCCTTTAAAATGGAGAATACAGGGGCTCAGTAGGTTAAGTGACTGACTCTTGATTTCAGCTCAGGTCATTATCTCACAGTCATGACATTGAGCCCTGTGTGGAGCCCTGTGTGGGCATGGAGCCTGCTTGGGATTCTCTCTTTCTCTCTCTCTCTCTCTCTTCCTCTCCTCCCTCCCCTACTTCTCTCCTTATCTCTCTCAAAAATAAATAAAAATAAAATAAAATAAATAAAATAAAATAAAATAAATAAAGAATACATTTCAATTGTAAATATTCAAATTTTCAATATTACTATTTGGTTCTTTATATATTTTGATGTTAAAGTGATATATCTTATATTTACCAGGGTTAATTGCTTTGACATTCCTAAAATTTTCTACTTATAAATCTTCTAAATGTTAGAGAACTTTAATAAAAGAACATTAAAAACTTATTATTATTGAGAAGATATAAAAAACTTAGATATTTAATTCTTTTAAAATAAAATCCAAATAGGTCGTGATACAGGTCTCAATTCAAGTAAATCAGGGTCGTACATGATTTATTGTGTCAGAGTGAGAACAAGATTTTGTAGACCACTGTGTAGTGAAGTGTGCCACGATGGTCAAATATTAAGGTGTAAAAAGATTATACACCAAATACCAACTCCCAAAATTGTAACCAAAAGTGGGATAAGAAAGCTAGGCCAACTCTCTGGGTTGGGATGATTTCAGGTAAGAGACAATTTAGAAACAGAATAAAGGATTCAAAGAAAGATAATAAAAATATCACATGTACTTACAAAGAAACAGCATTTCCAAGGAAGATGGGTCATGAGAGAGAGAGTCCATCAAAGTGAGTTTGTCAGATCAACTTGGAAACGCTAAATATTTTATCCATTTTATAGAGAGTGAGAAAGCTTAGAAGAGAAGTCCTGCAGCAAATAGATCTGCTTCATTTTGTTTAATAATTGATCATATTAAAGGTTTTCTTAACATAAACTTTGCCCTCTCAAGGACATTTTTCTGCCTCATCAGACCTAGGGTGGGCAAATGACTTTCGTTTCATAGACAAATGGAGATGTCAGATGACTGGCCAAAATTCATATCACTGGTTATAAGGTGGTGGCAATGCCCGCCCCAGAAATCCAGGCTATTACCCAGGCCATGTGGAACGGACACAGACACAGAATCATGAAAGAAATGTAAAAAGGCTTCTGAGTCTTGCTGAAAGGCCGTTGATAGAATAAATGGTTTTTAAGAGAATACTACGTTACAAGTTAGGAGCTATAGGTCCAATTACTTGACTCTATCCCTGGGTAGCTGGTGTTCGTTCCTTTGAACTAGGTGAGAATCATTTTAGGACATCCAGCAGCCCTATTGCTTCTTCTGAAAACAGACAGAATCTCTTATATGAGGACTCATGGGCTTGTGGTTGAATAGAACTGACTCTTCTTCCCTTTGTTCTCTGCCTCTCACCACAGGAATGGCAGTGACCGAGTACACCCTTCTTCCTCCAACAACCCCAGGCACAGAGGTTTGTTCAGAGATAAACACATGGTCCAAGCCGGCCTAGAGTTCACCCAGGAAGACAGTTTCTCTCTGCTACAGTCATTAGATGGGTAAGATGTGAGTGTGGGCCTGGAGGGGGAATCTTTTTTTGTTCCCCTTTTTCTCACTATGTGGAAGAGCTTTGCTGAAAGAAGGAGGTAGTGGAAGAATCGGGATGGCATTATACATCAGCTTTTTGTGCAGCTGAAGTAGCTGTGTCCTTGGTCTGACAAGTCACCTCAGTCGGTATATTTAGCATCCTACTTAATGTTAGCTTGAATAGAGTTTGTGATGATAGCTACTCAAACAGTCTCAATTAATATAGTGCATTCTAGGTTGAACATTTTGTAAATTTAGAAGATATTTATGTTACTCAAAACAAGGATACGTTCTTTTCTTAGAAAGCTCATCTATGAAATGTCAGGGAGGGAATTTCACACTTGATCCTTTTTGTTAATTATTCAGGCCTTGAAAATTCATGGTGGGGGAAATGAATAAAACATGTATTCCCAAGCTGAATTTGTAGAAAAAATATAGGTAGCCCCAAGAAATTCATTTGGAGCTCTTTCTTTAGGTCTTCCATATTCATGCTTATCTTGAGCTTGAATATATAATGTACAGTATGCTACCTGAAGGCATGGGAAAAAGTCAAATTAAGTTGTTTGAGTAGGTCAGGTCTCCACATTAATTACAGAGAATAGAAAGTACTGCATCTGTAAGGGGAAAAGTCACAAGTATGAGTATGTCATATGTAGCTAGATCTCCGTAGACACAAATCAAGCAGAAGACAGGATGGGATCACTGAAGGCCTCCTTAAATTCCATGATACTTTGCACTCAACTTCCAAGGTCTAAGTTAGTAGCTTGTACAGAGTCATGCCTATACTGGATATTAAATAGTAAATATTTGTCGATGATAAAGATAAGAAGATCTGGCAAGGCTTCTTTGGCCTTTGGATACAAGAAAATTGAGCTAGCTAACAGGATGCTTGCAGTAGTGAAAGACTGCAGAGGACAGAGAAATGGAGGAGGAATTAACTGTTCTTCTTGGATTGCTTAGCTCTTTCACCTGGTAGTCTTTGATCCTTTTCTTAAGTCTTCTAAATGTACAATTTCCTAGTCACAGTTTTGAGAATTCAGAATCCGTCTGTAAATTTCTAAAGACTTAATAGGTTCTTCTTGTTTTCATTGATCTCCTTCAAATGTAGGGTCCTTTCTCATTTCTCTTAACTTAGCATTTAAAGATTTTTAAGCTTGTGCAATATATAATCTTTGACTTTTCTGTCCCTTGGGGTTTTAGGTTTTTTTTTTTTCTTTCCAGTTTTTAGATGAAGATTGAAACATATATGTCAAGATGTAGATGCATTGTAAGACTCCAGGCATCTTGCATAAATCTTATTCACTGAATATTTTGGGACTGTTGCAACTTTTTCTATGCCTCATTTTATTACAAACAAATAGTATAAAACAGCTGAAGAATATGTGATGCTTACTTATAGTTTGCAGTAAAATGGATATGTTTCATCAGTATAAAATATGGGGAACAGAGTGTGTGAGTAAATGCACATGCACCTGCCTTAATCAATACTATTTAGAATATGAACTACACGATCCTGCTCAATTTATAGGAAAATAAATACAGCAAAAGAGACACTCTGGATCCCAGAGGGATTCTTTTCCCAAAGTAATCAGACATGTGGAGTCTTGGTCTGATAAAAATCAATGACTCTTTCAGGGAAGTATATCTTTAGATGTGGGTGAGGGATGGAGTATATAATGAAAGAGGAATTGGGGAGGGCAGAAGGAAAATGTGAAAAAAAAATCTGATGAGAAAAACTAACATTTTCCCCTTGTAATAAACTGTGCCAACATGTAAGCTATACTATAATTATGTATGTGTATTGATATCACTCTGAATTCCAGAAATAGTAAATAGGAGCAATTTCTTTATTATTTGGTTCTTTTGGGTAGTTCACATGCCTTCCCTCATGTGTGTTTATCTGTGCCTGTGTTTTATGGCTCAAATGAATAGGAATCATCTCATTTTCTCAGTAATAACTTGTAATGTACCATGTATACATGAGTGTTTGACAAACACTCTCTGACTTGTGAATTTGGAAAATACTACTATCTAATGGAAACTAGTTTTTAAATGGGAGCAGGGCAGAGTTTAGTTCCAGCATTATCACAGACGGCTTGACCTTTTATGTATTGATCACTTTGTGCCTGCATTTACCCACTCAAAAATATTTCAGCAAGCCAACTCTTACATATATCTAGGGATGGAAAGACCCTTCAAAAGTAATAAATAGATAAATGAATATATGCTTTGTTTGTTCTTATTGAGTATATACTATTTAGGTTAGAAGCAAGCCACTGTTGGTAGGCTTACTGAGAAGTATTTAAAAAGGCATCTAATTATCTTTGTAACAGTCTTTGTAGAAGCTCCCTCTGAAATCTTTTGAATTCCTCAAATATAAGTAGTAAACTTAGACTATTCTATTATGATCACCATAAATGAATAGGACTTGCTAATAATATTGCCTACTTTATTTTTTTCCTAAACTATACTTTCCAAGAATTTTATAATCTAAGCTGATGCTATAAATTTGATCCTAGACTTTCAAACATTGTAAGCATTTAAAACAATGCAAAAATATTTGGAAAGGAAGACTGTGAGATTGGCCATGGAAGCAATTAACTACTGAGCATTTAAATTCAGAGATTAGGAAACAATTACTATTGTTGGAACTGACTTTAAAACATATCCCATTTGAGCTATTGTGTACATATCTAAATTGGATTTGGCAGGTGGGTAAAAGATTTGTTGATTCCTGTTTGGGGGATTGCTGTAGACTTGCAGCTTCAACAGGCTTTCAAAGTAGGTTTGAGTCTTACAGAGCAAACTGAACCCTGGAATCCTTTCCTGGCATTGCAGTCCTCCCCAATGACAATTATAATAAGCCAAGGCTAACGAAGGCTCTAAACTGCATGTGGAACAGCTGCTGTGTTCTGTCGCAGAGGCTCAGAGGGGAAAATGCTTTGGGGGGAGAAAAATTGGCTGTTGATTTGTCTTCAAACACCCAAGAAGTTTCTGTAAACAACAGCATGTATTATCCTGAATGTGCATGATCTAGACAAATCGCTTGCCAATTATTTCCTTTTTTGTTCAGTGGGCTTTGCTTTCATTGTGGCATCCAGTGAGAATATAGAGGTCTGGACTATTTAAGGCACTGGTTAGATGATGTGTCATCTGTCAGTTTAGGAACTGCTGTCTACCCAGGCCTGGTTAGGTAGCTGAAATTTTGCTTTGATTATTGTAAATAACATATCCTGAGTCAAAGAGCACTTGACTCTGGGCGATAAACATTTCTATGCAAAGGACCAAGATTGGAAAGATAAAATATATTTCTAAGGTACCTCATAAAGAGATGTATGGAACATCTTAAGGGAGAAGGAAATGTTAAACAAGCTAATTCAATAGAATTGTAGAATTGGGATGTCCTTTTAGAATCTGTCATTTTCATGTTAGGGATGGAGACTGGAAAAAGCTTTCCTGCATCATAGTCCAGTGTGTCTTTCCCTTCCCACTCACACTTAGTAGAGGAAGACACAGTCACAGGACTGACTTTGGATCCAAGGATAAGTTAGGATGGCTCAGAAATCGATAATCGGGCACAGGGACTATCCACCAGGAGCAAGTGTGATTTTAGACCTAACATAGGAGTATGACCTTTATACTTTGACTTCCCTCAAACACCCTCAAGGTGTCCAGCGCTCAAGTGCTTAATACATTTTCAGAGAGATTGACAAGATCTACATTGAAATCCTAAGAAAAGCAACATTTACCAACAATTGGCTAAGCCCCTTATGTGGAGGGCACTCAGCCTCAGAGGCATCAGTGGTTGTCTGCACAGTCTGAGAGGGGTTCCCACCCTGCTAATCTACTTACTGAGTCTCACGAAAACCCCTCCCTGCTTCTGCCGTATTTCCAGAAGGGTTTCAGGAAGTATTAAATACCTCCCCATGGACTGTGTCCGATCCAGCAAGCTTTTACAGAAAGCCATCTCTCTCTCTCAGGGCTACCCACTAATTACTGACCACATGGTGGACTTAAGTGTGGGATGATAAAATCTGCTTGTTTGCATCTTTCCCTCTCAATTCCCAATCTCTTAAAGCGGAAACTGTTTCCTCAAGCAAAACACAGATAGTGACTTTTAAAACTTTCCTTTACAGCATGACTGTGGGAAAGGATAGATGCTCCATACACTCTGGGCAGGATTAAAAAGTTTCATTTAAAGTATTTGTAGAATCAAAGAGACAGGCCCAAGGCAGGAGGAGACAGGGAGTGGTGTGGGGCATGAAAAAGTGGTTGCCGTGTGGCCATCAGGGAATAGGGAGTGTAAAAAGCTTCTTGCACACATCACCTCATCTATAAAAACCAGAACCACTTGGCATCTCTCTAAGTAACAAATGCATCTAAGGGCTGTAGAGAAGAGTTGTTGGCAGGAAATGGTCCCCAGGGCTATGATATTTTCAGACCGTGTGCATTTCCCTATAAATGCACAGATCATGGATTACATAGCTCTATTCACATATCTTTTTTACCTACGGACTAAGTTTTTCAGGTTCTGGTTTGTCTGACAATCACAATTTCTGGGAGTAAGAGAATAAATTTGGATAGTTGTGGTAAGGAGAAACTAAAGTTTTCTTTTGCAGGGAGGAGGAAAGAGGTATAAAGTAGTAGTAAGACGAACAAGCATGAAGGAAATCGTATTGCTTGCTAGAGGAGATGGTAGTAACAGAGTGATTTGGACAGGCCTCTTTTTCAATTTTCAGGACTTTCGCTTTAAATGGAAACGTCTGTTCTCTACAAACAAGTGAAAATGGGTCTGTAGGTGTGAAACCTTTCTGTCTGAAACTCCCTACAAGCATCTACCTTGCATAGCAGAACACATAGATTCCTACAAACTCTAGCTGATTAGTTTTTGATTCTAAATCGATTTCCACCAGAGCACTGAATTCACTGTTGGGCTAATAAATCTGTAGGAAGAAGGAACCCTCAGCAGATGTTGCTGCCACAAAAAAAAGAAAAAACAAAAAAAACAAAAAAACAACCCTGGGTTTAATTTTAAACGTCTGGTTTGTCCCAGTGTGAACGGGTTGCTCTGTTTAGTTTCTCTCTTTGAAACATGGAGGCAGCAGATTAATTTGGTGCCACAGAAACTATCTACAAAATAAAAAGTCTCCATTTCCTGTCCTATCCATTAGCAAAAGTAAACTGCCTTCCATGAGTCATTCTTAACTACACTTTGACTCTGCTCCCCTCCCCAGATACAAAAAACAAAAACAAAAACAAATAAGCAAACTCTTATCAGCTGCAAAGACGGGAACAGCAGGCAAAACTTCCCAGTCCTTTTTTGCAAACCTGAAACCTACCAGCATTCAAAAAACCATCCAAAGTCATAATTCTGGCAAGATTTACTTTGAGAGTGAAATTGACACTTAGTCGGGATAGGATGTTAAACTACAACTCAAGCCTTTAGGTCCCCACCTTTGACTCAACAGACAGGTTTTCACCAGTTGTGCTTCTTCCCGAGTAAATGGGACACGTGATTTTTATTGAATTTTAGTCAGCCTTATATCTGCTATTGTGAAGTCTTGCATTGCTGTAGCACAGTAGAGAATCCTTTATGTTTTTGAAAATATTTAGGGGCCTACCTCAAGCTGCTCTATAACCCTCTTATCAAGTTTAAGCTTGATGTTTTTGTATCCTATGGGTTATTTTCACATTCACAGAATTCTAGGCTCTTCTTTCCAACACTGTTCAATTTCTATGTCCTAAATGTGCCTACCACCATCTGTAGTTCCACTGTAGCCCAACCTTCCCAGTTTGGGTTGTAAGACACACCCCCACAAGCCTTCAGGACCTTGGCTAACTCCTCTGAACCTTTTTGCCTGGCTTGGGATTGGTATCTCCAAATTAAAAAAAACAAACAAAACAAAAAACAGGCTGAGTTCCACTCTTAATCTCACCTTTTCTCTAGAAAACGTAATGTGGCAAAGACAATGCATGTCATGTCTTAGTAAAAATGTTTCACCTCAGGGAGAATTAGCCTCATTAGCAGCTACTTTTCCTCACATTTATTCATTAATTATTTATTTATTCCTCGGCAGCATCCCGACGCCCTCTTGCTGACGTTGGTCAGGGGCAAGACGCCCTCCCTGAAGGCTGGCCCAGCCATCTCTTCCTTTCATTAGCGGTGTAACCCTGTGTTCTGCTGGAGCCCTGCACGTAAGTGTCATCTGCCCCGCGGGGGCCTCCTGTTGTCTGTCCTGGCTCAGAGAGCTGAGCCTAAATGAAATATAAAATATTAACTGTTAGAGAAAACAAAGGATGCTGCCTCCGGCATGGCCCCTGTGCCTGAGGCTTGGCCACGGCTCACTAGTCCCTAGGCCTCTGGGTCTTGCCCGCACCCTCGTTCCTCCACGGGATCCACAAGTTGAATTTGCAGCTCTCCAAAGCGAATTCCCTGGGCCTGTAACCCGACTCCTCACCACCACCACGCATTCCCTTCTGCCCAGAGCCCAGAATGACCACCAGGAAGTCTGGAACAAAACACTTAAATGTTGCATTTATTAAGGAACTGTTAAATAAGAAAAAAAAAGTCCAAAGGGTGTCATGAATGTCAAGAGCACTTTTGTGGCGTAAACCGTGCAGTCATGAGCTACAAGTTCTATTCCAGGTCGTTGCCCCGGCACTAGCTAGGGCGTTAACCACCTCCCCCACCCCCACCCTCTCACCCCCCCCACCCCTGCCCCCATTGGAAATGCAATAAAAGAAACAAATCACCTAGTTCACGTTCGCAGGCTCCCCCTCCCCCCTTCCCCTTCTCCCACATAACAAAACTCTAACCCCAGGCAGGCAAACAGGCCACTAGGGCAACAAAAGGACTTATCAAATATTTGTATTCAAGCAAACAAACACAAAATCCCTTAAAACGGCACATAACAATCAATCAAAGCTATTTATAAGTCTCTCGCGCCAGGGATGGGAGGAGCGGGAGAGAATGGGCGCGAATCCTGACACTGATTTGTGTGTCCCCATTAGTTCTGTTGCGTGGCGTATACACTGGTCACTTTTCGGGCCACCAGGCAATCGGTGCCGCTGGGTCTCTCCCCTGCCCGCCCACTCTACCTGCCCGAGACCTTGGCCCACCTGCGGTGGAGAAGGGCCGTCGACCCGGTGAGTCTCCCCGCATCCCACGCTAGCGGCAGCTTCCAAAGTTCTGCACCCTAATTGCCCTCTTCTTGCCACTTGCTGCTGAGTCTAGGCAGGGCGCTCTCCTCCTACTGCCGGAACCGGGGGCTTTCAGAGGGCCAGCGAGAAACGGGTCGCTTCATCCCGAAAGGCAAAAGTCGAGAGAAATAATTGACTCCGACAGGTTTGCTTCGCCCAGTCTCGGATGGTGAGGGGCGCGGCCGGGCTGGCTAAGTGGGGAGGCGCTGGGGTGGCTGCCGCGGAGGTGGGAGGGCCGGTCAGTAGGGCCCCACGACCACCGCCTCCACCTCCTTAGACGGTCTCCGGTCTTTCACCAGGAAGTTGATCATGCCCTCGGACTTGATCAGGAGGTTGCAGCCGAGGAAGAAGATGCCGAAGACCACGGTGAGCGAAAGCACACACATGACGGCGATCTGTACCACGCGCATGATGTACAGGCTGCGCTCGTCCGGGCCGCCCTCGGCGAAGCCGTCGTCGGTCACCACCGACGCCTGGGTGCAGCAGCGCACGGCGCGCTCCAGCGCCTCGCTGCTGTTGGCCAGGAGCAGGCCCGCCACATCGGTCTGGTTGTCCAGCGCTGGATTCATCGCGGGAGCCGGCGGGCGCCCGGGGAGGCGCGGGTCCGAGGGGTGCGAAGGCGGTAGGGATGCGGGAGGAATGGTAGGGAGCTGAGCCCTCACTTGCAGATTTGCGCGCGCCGGGGCTGCTCGCTCTCTCCTTTCCAAAGTCCCCGAGTCTTGGACTTTCCCGGGAGCCTTTCCGACGCGCGCCGCAGCTCGGCTGGTCTGCGCCGTCTGCTCCTGCCTGGGCGGTGCTGGTTCCCGGCGCTCGCTCGACTGGGGGCTGTTGGAAGTTGGCGGGGCTGGGCCAGTGGGGCCGTGGGAGGTGCGGCGGCGGCGGCTGCTCTGAGCGAACAGCGGCCCCTTCCGGCCGCACCGCCGCTCTGCGCCGCGGCCGTTTGGCAGTAGGGAAAGCAAAGGGGCGAACCTCCTCGCTCTAGCTTTTCTTGCTTCGCCTCTTTTCCAACTCCAAAGACGACGCAGAACTCACTGTACTTTTCAGGCTTGATGGATGATTAAAGAGTTTCGGATGGGGGAGAGGTTGCGATCAGCTGAAAGTTTCCGAAGAACTGTGTCACAGCAGCTCTGCGCGTCCTTTGCCTTCCGCCCCTCTCACCTCTGGGCGGAAGGAAAGTGGCAATGAGTTGCAGGTGCCAGCTAGTGCTTGCGAAAGCCCGGGCCCGCCGCCTGACTCCGTCTTGCCTGAGACAGAGTTCTGGTGGAGTAGGGATGATCTGGAAGTTTTTTGTTTTTTGTTTTTTTAAGTATTGATTTTAGGAAGAAAGAAAAGCAGATAAGGAAGGAAAGAAAGAAGGGAAAAAAAAGGAGAGAGGAAGGAAAGAAAAGGTAGAAGGAAGCCATTGGGAGAGTAAGCAGGTTTTGTAGTGATTTTTTTTTTTTTTTTTGAGGCAAAGGAAAAGGGGGTTAGGGGGAGGAGGTGCTCTTCTATGGCCTTTGTGTGGAAGTGGTTGCCAGAAGCAGGGTCACTCTCTGGTGAGGATGGGAAGGTGGACAAAGTGGGCACTCATAATCTTCATTGCAGATGAGTTTTTGGATGGGCTTCCAATGTTTTTCTCCGTTGGCAGTAGATCAGTTGTTTTATTGCTCATCAATATCCATCACCTAGAACACTGGCCAACTGCTGGAAGCCTTCCTCATTTTCCATAAACTGATGTGTTTCATCTTAGTCATTTTAAACAAAGCTACAGATGTTTTAGGGGCCTGACTGAGGCTTCAGCCCATTATGATTTTGCTGCTAGTTTCAGTGCAATGTTATCAACTTGTCAGTTGTTTCTTAAGCTCTAGAAGAATACTTCAGGTTTTTTTTTTCTCTCTTCCACTTTTTTTTCTCCCTCACCCCTCTCATCCCCCTCTCCCTTCCTTACTTCCTTTTTTTCTTTCAACTATTAACAGGTGGAAACCAGTAATGGGGAGCTTGGTCCAAACTTCTGATAGAATACATTTACTACATTTCTATTAAAACATAATAGCTGTCATGCCATTTTCAACTCCATTATCAATTCCATTCTAATTGCCTGTTAAACACACTTATGTTTCTCTCCCCAAACATCATTTATTCCATGTTCAGAGATTTCCTTAATTTTTTTTTTATGAATTCATGACCACCTTGTAGAATGAATTCCCTTTTTAGTTAAAGAGTTTTCAATTTTGGGATGTTGATTATATATCGGCCTCAGTAAGCTTAGAGTCTTCTAAATAGCTAATTTTATTTTAGGGGTAGTTTACTACCTAAAGATCCAGACTTCTGGGTCTTATCTGTAATTTATCTGGTTTATTGTGCTAGTGTTCCATGATTACATTAGCCTTGAAGACTATTCCTCTCCCAACAATTTCTTCTTTGTTTTTTTTCTATTAAATTTTTTAAACATTTATTTATTTTTGAGAGACAGAGACACAGCATGAGCAGGGTAAGGGCAGGGAGAGAGAGGGAGACACACAATCTGAAGCAGGCTCCAGGTTCTGAGCTGTCAGCACAGAGCCCGAAGCAGGGCCCAAACCCACGAACTGTGAGATCATGACCTGAGCCAAACTTGGACACTTAACCACTGAGCCACCTAGGTGCCCCAACAATTTCTTCTTTGGACAAATGTATTATTAATTGATTGGAAAAAAACTTATTTAAATCTTACTGTACAATTCCTATTTAATATGGATGATACTTAACAATAAAACATGTTGTATATGTGAAAAAGTTACAAAAGAATTGAAGACAATATAAAGGAATACTAAAATGAATAGTAAAGGCAAGTAGTAGGAATTTAGAAGAGCAAAAGGTGGAGAACAGAGGTCAGCTTCCAGGGATATTAACTTGTGCATGATTGTACATTTAGTAGAAGTTGAGTGTGAATGAGTAGAGATGGATAGTTCCTTCTTTATGTGAGAAAACTGAATAGAGTTTCATAGCACATTTGTAAGCTCCCACGTGGTAGGACTTAAGTTACCAAAAAATTCCTTAAAATGTTAATTGAAACATTTTCAGAATTTGAGTATGTTTATTGGTATTACCAGTGTTACTATTTTAGTTAGAAGGTAGTGTAAAAGTGATCAAAACTTGGAGCTCAGTGGAGGTTTGATATCATCAAACCTTTAGATTTGAAGATCACATTCTTAAAAGAAATAACTTTATTTTCTTTTGCTGTTATCTACTAACTAGCCACACATTTGTGAGTAAGAGGAAAATAGCTATTCCCACCAGTTAGTTCAGATCTCTGGGAATGCGGTTCTGTTTCCTTCATCTCCACACCATCCTGCCCCACTTGGATTTTGTTGAATCCAACAAAATTAATTTGTTAATTTTAATCGCAGTATTTAGATTAAAATTAACTATAAACCTGCTATGGTAAAAATTATATTAATTGTTATTGGATTTAAGGGGATCTCGGCTGCTGGAGCTTTTCTACAGAAATCTTTTATTTATCTTTCCATTTTGTATTTTGTGTGAACATTTTTTCTCTCAGCTTTACTCCTGTTATTCACCTGTTTCCTAGAAAAATCTTACAGATGTGAGGAAAAATCCTTTAAAAATGTGAGTATAGTAAAAACTAATTTCTAGAAAAATAGTTGGTGATGTGGAACACTTTAAATACATTTTTTTGATACATAGAAGGACTCATTGTTATATTTATTTAACTAGTGACTTCTACTTCATTGGAAAGAGGTTTGACTTTCAGAAAGTATTTAAATGCTCAGCATTTCACAATATACATGTTATGTAAGGAAAGCAACACTTGTTTATTCTTTCCAGATAACATATCTGTGACATGTAATAAGTTCTACAAAACTATTCTAGGCTGGTATTGATAGGCATCTGTAATCAGTAGTCATTGAATCTATACGTTGAATTGTCTTGATATAGGACTGGACACTTTTAATATCAAAAGCCTTTACCTTGGTTCTCTGTGCATATTATGAAAATATTAGGTAGACATTTTTCAAAAAAGCATATCAGACGTAGAAAGGATATTTGTTTTTTGGGACAAGCTTTTTAAAAAAATAAATTACATTATATGAAGAGTACGAGTAAGCACTCATGTTCATTCATAAAAGCAGACTCAGCACCCGGAACACAAGAAGCAAGCCAGAAATAAGCAAAATATGTCATCAAACCACCAGAATAAATATATGCATTTAGGTATTTAGAAAAGCCAACTTTACTTCCTGTGTTTTTACTATGTGTATTAAAAAAAATTTTTTTTTTAAATTTACTCGTTTTTGAGAGAGAGAGAGAGAGAGAGAGAGACTGCGAGTGGGGGAGGGGCAGAGAGAGAGGGAGACACAGAATCCGAAGCAGGCTCCAGGCTCTGAGCTGTCAGCACAGAGCCCGAAGCAGGGCTCAAACCCACAAGCGGTGAGATCATGACCTAAGCTGAAGTTGGATGCTTAACCGACTGAGCCACCCAGGCACTCCTACTATGCTTATTTTGACTTAGTCTTGACCATGTAGTAATACAATTTAGACCTTACTTTTCCCCTGTAGTCCTGTATTTTCCCATGACATTAAAAACTTATTATTTGTACATTTTTAATGAATGTTTTATGTGAAGGTACCATTGTTTATTAAACAATTACCCTATAGCTGGGCAGTTATGTTAATCTCAAATACTGTTATTGAATCAATTACATACAAAGACTATTTTAGTTCACAAATGTCTTCTATATTTAGATTACAAGGGTAGGAAATTTACAAGATTACAATTTTTACTGACAATGATGTTATTTTTTAAAAAGCAACACACAGCAAATTGTTTGTAAAAAGGGTGTACCAATCTTCACTCCCATTTGAAAAACATGAATACCAATTTATCATGTCCTCTCTAGTAGGTATTCTCAACTTTGGCCACCTATTAGAATTACCTAAAGAGCTTTAAAAGTGTTTAATATCCAAATAGAACCCATCGGGATTAAATCATAATTTCTGAGGGTAGGATTCAAGTATATGTATTTCTTAAATTTCTCCCAGGTGATTTGATAGTCCACCCATAGTTGAGAACCACTCCTTAGAGTATATTGTCAAGCTTGCCTTAAGTGCACCTAAGATAAGGGTGGGAAATTTCTGATTCCCAGGTCCTACTGCAAGCCAAATGAATCAGAATTTTTGTAAGTTGCTTCCTAGGTCCATCCACTGGGACTCTGCTCTGGTAGGTCTGGTAGGTCTGGGCTTAGTCCTATAAATTTGTATTTTTAGCAAGTTCCCCAGAAAATGCTATTCTTGAGCATTTCTCCTCCTCCCTAGGTGCCAGCTACAGGAAAGCTGTGCTGAGTCTCGGATGATATACATTATACACCCCTCTACCAGAAGACATTTAGGAATAACCCCCCCACCCCCAGGAGAACTTGCACATCCACCTTGTAAATTGCTGACCATCCATTCACCTGGCAAACACATTTAAGCTCTCATTCTTTTGGTCAGCCATACAAATTTAGCAAAGAGAAGGAAGTAAAATGAGATAAAATAAATTCCTGTGAAATACAAAGTTAACCCAACCCCATTAATACATAAAACCCACCTGGACTAAGTGAAATAAGCTAGTCACAGAAAGACAAATAAGATATATGTATACAAGGTTTCTAAAATAGTCAAACCTATGGAAGCAGCAAATACAATAGTAGTTGCCAGGGGCCAGGGCATGGCGAAAATGAGTGGTTCAATGGGTACACAATTTCAGTTATGCAAGATGAGTAAGTTTTAGATATCTGTGGTAAAACAATTAGCAATATGGGAATGTGCACTTGGGAATTTGCTAAGAGGGTAGGTCTAATTTTGAGTGTTCTCAGCACAAAACAAAACCCAAAAACCCAAACAAGGGGATGCAAGAAAACTGTGGAGGGGGTTGGATATGTCTATTACCTTGATTGTGGTGATGGTATCATGGGTATTCTTATAAGTCCAAACTCATCCAATTGTACACATTAAATATGTACAGTTCTTTGGATGCAATTATACTTCAATAAAGTTTTTTTTTTAAAGAATGAATTAGTTGTCTGAGAGATAGAAAGATGAGTGTCTTCGAGAATTCACTGCAGAAGGAAAAGCAGCCTGAAGTGTTTTGCATACTAGCCCCTTACCCTATCCAAAAAAATTATCTGGGTTATCACTCCCATCAGTAAAACTAGTATGTGCTATGTATTCAGGAAGCTATGGACTAAGGAGGGATTTTTTTTCTTTGCTTTGAAACGTAGAAAGTTTTTTCTCATTCAGAATTATATTTATATATATTTTTTATTTTTAAAACATTTTAAAAATATTTGCATTGCTTTACATTTAACACAATGGTCTATCTGGAAGATATTTTGGTACAAGGTAAGTTTGCCCCCACCTTAAGTAGTCCATTAATAGGGAAATAATAATACTGACAAAGTTTTAAAGTTTAGAACTGGAATAAGGGATTTCAGATATTGATTTCTTTACAACAGAAAATACATAAATTTTCATTTTTAGTGAAATATTCAGACTTTAAGTTTCTAAAGTATAAAGACTGAATCTGTCTAATTTATCTTTTGATTTTTACATCGATTTTGTTAAAGGTAGTTCAGAGGAAAAACAGCCAGCAGTAAATAATAAAAATTAAACCAAGTGCTTGCGTCTTCCTCTTTTATTTAAATGCACTCCCTGGATTTCTGACCTGATGCCATCTGGTGACTGTTGACTTCTTTCTGTAGGAGGAGAGTGAACACTGTCCTTTTGTCGCATAGGTGACCTCTTTGAGTCAGAGCTTGCTGCCAGTGCACAGGCATATAGAAGAATACAGTGAGTAGCAGCCACTATGTTCTCATCTGTTAATATCTAATATTGTGGAAATAAAGGTCCAGGAAAAGCATGTAATAACTCATGCCCACATTTGACTAAAAAGCCCTGACCACTGAACTTGCCGAGAAGTTTTCGGAATGATACATTATAGACCTATAGCATCCTATTTTTAGATGTGCAGCATAGACAATTTTTGCCTCCATGAAATTTTTGTCATTATTTCATCCTGATTGTCTGCCCACTCTTTAAAGCCTGCATGATTTAGATTTTAAAGTGAAAAAGGCACCGAGCTGCATAAAGCCTTTAGTGTCACTGGTGCATCCCTTCCCCATGTTAAAGAAACAGGACTTGCACCAGCCTCAAAATAGGGAGAAGCAGGTGGCCGCAAGGATGCATGAAAGATGCAATTTCTCCTATTTCTCAGCTTCAGCTCAGTGACTCCAAGGCAGGATTATATCTTCTGTTTCCATAGGACAAGTGTGTGCTGTTTCCCTCAAATATTTATATAAAAATATGAAGGAGAAATCATTCTGGAAGCAAAGGAGGAAAAGAAACCTTGCCCCTAGCATGTTGAATTTAGACTCGTATATTTAAACTCATGAAGATATGTGTCTCTGGCAAATTCGTAGACACTATGGAGGGAAACAATGAAGGTCACCTATTTTCAGATAACAAGCAGGAGTGGTAGTGTTTTTATATTTGTACACTGATAATAGTGGCAACAAATAGTCCAACATTTACCATTCTGCAGTTGGCAGATCTATCTTTAAACATGTTTTTAAAAGTCAATGTGATGATGTAATTGGGCAAGTCACCTACTAACATCACTGCTCAATTTTGTAATCCACCAACCATTTCTCCTTCTCCAAGAGTTTTATGACAAGTAATTAGTAAATTTATTCAGGAAACATTTATGGACCATTTTGTGTACATAACACCATTTAGGAGAATGGAGCCGGTGTAAACTGAATGTGTTCCCCCGCCCCAAATCCATGTGTTGAAATCCTAACCCCTCATGTGATGGTATTAGGAGGTGGGGCCCTTGGGAGGTGATTAAGTCATAAGAGATCTATTCTCATGAATGAAATTAGTGTCCCTATGAAAGAGACCCCAGAGAGCTCTTTCACCCCTTCCATACTGTGAGATTATATCAAGAAATGGGCATCTATGAACCAGGGACAGATCCTCATCAGGCACTCAATCTGTCAGCAACTTGATCTTGGACTTCTCAGCCTCCAGAACCAGGAGAAATAAATGTTTGTAGCTTCAGTCACCCAGTCTATGGTATTTTTGTTATAGCAACCTGAAAGGACTAAGATAAGAACCAAGAGATACAGTCTCTGCCCTCCAGTAATTGGGAAGGCCGACTGACAGAGAGAAAATTGTCATAGATTATGATGAATCTCTGGGAGATATCTACAGAACATTTGGTTCAGACTGGGGCGTTGGGAGGGTGATGATGAGCGCATGATACTAAACTGAATCTGAAGGATCAGTAGAAGGGGAATTAGCCCAGTGAAGCATGCTGAATGGACCAAGGTGTGAGAGAAGGTGTATTTTACTTTCTTCATCTGCAGGTCGTTCTGCATTTTTAGAGTATTCACAAGATGGAGAATGATTAAAGAGTTTATAGAGGCCAGGCCATGAAAAGTTGTTTATGTAGTCTTACGGAATTTAGATTTCCACTTGAGAGCCATAGGGAGAAATGGAAGCGGTTTTAAGCAACAGACTGAAAAAGCCAGATTTGTATTTTAGAAAGAATTTCTGCAGCAGTGCTAAAGATTATTAAGTTAAATGAAAACTCCTTAAAGAGTATAGAGTCCTGTGTCTTAGCTATTAAACACATCCCATCAGAGATGCCTGGTGGCCCACTGACAGAGGTTGCTCCTCATTTCTAGAACTTAATTTTGTTATTCACTGAAGACAGGATCTAGAATATAAACATGCACATTTTGGCTTTCGTTTCTTCAGTTGTGCTGGACACTTCTGTGAAAGAGGACATTGTCCCCACAGTGAACCTGACTGAAATGACCAGAGAAGACATTTCCACCCAGTGAACTTCAGTTCTTTTTCTGGAATGATCACTCTTCCTTGTGCAGTGTGTTTCTGTATTCAGCATGTCACGTTCAATCAGACTGAGCAGTGACTCCGAGTCCTTCTTGGTAGGATGTTCTTTTAGGCACTACTTGTCTCTTGGCTATATCCAGAGCTATAATACTCTATTTCAGGTGCAGATTTGGTGATGCTTCATAAATATATATATATATATTTTTTAGGCTGCTGGGTGACCTACTTTCACTTTGATAGTCACCAACCAGCAATATGTCCTACTCACTAATGAGGTGCCTAATGCTTCAATAAACATAAGAATGCTGATATTTCTTCCAGATAGTGACTCTTTTCTTTGGATGTATATATCCTGAAGTGAGATTGCTAGATCAAATGGTAGTTCTATTTTTTATTTTTTCAGGAAATGCCACACTGTTTTCCATAATGGCTACACCAATTTATATTCCTGCTAACAGTGTACAAGGATTCCCTTTGCTCCAGATCCTTCCAACCCTTGTTATCTTTTGACTTTTTGATAATAACTATTCTAACACGTGTGAGGTGATATCTCATTGTGGTTTTGATTTGCATTTCCCTGGTGGAGTAGTGATGTGGAGTACATTTTCACATACCTGTCAACCATTTGTATATCTTCTTTGAAAATTCTCTATTGCCCATTTTTTAATTTATTTGCTATTGAGTTGTATGAGTTATTTGTATATTTTGGATATCAAACCTTAATCAGATATATTGTTTACAAATATTGTCTCCCATTCCATAAGTTGTCTTTTCATTTACTGATTATTTTCCTTTGTCGTGCAGAAGACTTTTAATTTAATGCAGTTCAACTTGTTTTTAGTTTTGTTGCCTTTACTTTTGGTATCACCTGCAAAAATCATTGCTCATGTTAGGGAGCTTACTGACTCTGTTTTCTTCTAAAAGTAACCATGTCAGGCCTTACATTTAAGTATCTTTCTAGTTGGAGGTGATTTTTATGTGTGGTGTCAGATAGAGGCCAATTTTCACTCAAAAGAGAACACATAACCTAGAAAATACCCTGGCATGCTTAAGAATTTGAGAAGATAGAAGAACTAGTACAAATCTATAGGAGAAAGGATGAGTTATAGAATAAATGATGCTGGGAAAATTTTTTTGGATTAAATTAAATTCATCAAGATTTTTTTAAATTGTTTTAATAGTTTATTTATTTTTGAGGCAGAGAGAGACAGAGCAGGAGTGGGGGAGGGGCAGAGAGAGAGGGAGACACAGAATCTGAAACAGTCTCCAAGCTCTGAGCTGTCAGCACAGAACCCGATGCGGGGCTCAAACCCACGAACTGCGAGATCATGACCT
>CM053578.1:33341052-33388005 GCA_028646485.1 Cryptoprocta ferox
CAAGAAGTCCAGCTTCATTTCATTAGGGTTTGGGGGGGGGGGGACAGGAGGAGGGGGAGCCAAGATAATATTCTGCTCATAATTTAAAATGTTTAGTTCAGTACAGAACTGAATTTGGACTTTATTGATACTTATTTTACTATCAAATATATTTTGGACTCATTTTCACCTTGCACTATGTTGTTTGACTTTACTTATCTGATGAATGTTTTGGTACCCATGCTAGGATTTATCTCTCAGGAGCTGTGGCCCTTTAGGGTCTCAGGAAATTTAGAAAAGAGACAGAGTATTTAAATGCAAGTAGAAAATGTTCCAGCCCAAAGGTGACTCAGAGAATGCAGATCTCACAATGATTTATTTTAAGGCACAGTATTGCAATCTCATTTTTAGTCTCGTCCCAATTTCATTTCCCCACCCAAATCGAAGGGATAATCCCAAAGAAAGGGGCCAGGGGAAAGGTTTCTGAGGTATATATTGTTTCCAAAAGGCTTATCTGGTCCTTTGAGGTTCCATTATTTCTAATAGCACCACACACGCTATGGCCAGAAGCCTTAGCTCCTCAGCTTGACTTAGATTCAGCAAGTGACTACGGAGTACCTACAACATGCCAAGAACCATGCTTAAAGATCCTGTCCTCAAGGAGTTTGTTTTATTTGAGGAAACTAAAAGAAACATATAAAAAACAAAGATGGGTAATACTGAGTAAAGGTTGAGGAAGTATTTTACATAGGTTGGCCAAGGGAAGACCTTGGTGATGAGATGACATTTGAGTGAGTCCGGAGAGATATTTGGGGGAAAGAAGAATGTTCCAGGCAGACAGAATACCAAGTACAAAAACAAGAGTGTATCTGACATGCACCAAGAACAGTACAATACCTGATGTGCTAGAGTGGAAACAGAGAGAGAGTGGAAGGAGATGAGGTCAACATAGTAGCACGGAGGCTTATCATACAGGGAGTTCAAGTGATTGTTGCTATTGGACAGTTCTAAGCAGTGGTGTGACATGATCTAAATAATGCTGTAAAAGAATCACTCTGCTGTCTTTGGTGAAAAGTAGCAGCAAGAAGACCAGTTAGGAACTATAGTAATAATGCCAAGAAAAAAGATAAGGGGTCAAATCAGAGCTTAACATTGAAAGTGGTGAGATAAGCAATCAGATTCTGGATTTATTTTGAAACAGAATTGGCTGTCCATTTGTAGATGAGACACAAAAGAAAGAGAGTCATGACCCCAAGATAACATTTACTCTGTGTCGCTACATGTAGCTGGCAGAATAGAATTGTTAGTTACTGAGATGGGGATGAAAGCAGAGGACATCTTCACTTTGGAAACTATGTTATACATCCCAAAGCAGGTGGCAACAGGGAGTTACAAATGGAACTCCACAGAGTTCAGGAGAAAGGTTTATGCTGAAGCTATACATTTAGAAGACACCAGTTGTTGCACTATCTGAAGTTGAGAGATTGGATAGGATCACCTACAGAAGTGCAGATGGAAAACATTCAAGGTCTGAGACAAGCCTTGGGGCCCTCCTGTGTTTATAGCAGTACGTTTCATCCCGACTGCACATTAGAATCACCTGGGGACATTTAAGAAAATTGCCTAAACCTTTCACCTTGCCTCCAGAGATTCTGATTTAATTAGTCTAGTTGAGACGGGGACATGAATGCATTTTAAAAGGACACTTGTGGGAAAGAGCACTGGGTGTTATATGGAAACCAACTTGACAATAAACTATAAAGTTCAAAAAAAATAAAAGCTCACTAGATGAACCTTTTTTTTTTTGAGGTATAGTTGACACAGCGTTTCAGGTATACAACATAGTGATTTGACACATTTATACGTTATGCCCAGCTCACCACAGTGTGGCCCCATTTGTCACTGTACAACACTATTAGAATACCATTGACTGTCTTCCCCATGCTGTGATGTATTCATCCCATAACTGGAAGCCTGCACCTCCCATCTCCTTCACCTATTTTGCCCATCTCCCAGCCCCTCCCCTCTGGTGACTAACAATTTTTTCTCTGTATTTACAGATGGTTCTGCTTGCTTTTTTTTTTTTTTTTAGATTGCACATATCAGTAAAATCATATGCTATTTCATAGAGTCTTTCATACGTTCTTTTTCTGACTTATTTCCCTTAGCATAATACCCTCCAGATTCATCCATGTTGTTGCAAATGGCAACAGGTGTTTCCTATATGCATCTAGAATTGAAAAGCACTGGTCTAGAAACTGTAGGGAGTGGAGTGTATCAGCAAAGGAAGCAGAAACAGTGCGGCCAGTGAGGCAAGATTCAAACAAGAAACCTGTATTACAAATTTCTTTTTTCTTTTTAATTTTTTGTTTACATTTTATTTATTTTTGAGAGAGAGAGAGAGAGCATAAACTAGGGAGGGGCAGAGAGACAAAGAGACACAGAATCCGAAGCAGGCTCCAGGCTCTGAGCTAGCCGTCAGCACAGAGCTCGACATGGGGCTCAAACCTATGAAACGTGAGATCATGATCTGAGCTGAAGTCAGACACTCAACCGACTGAGCCTTCCAGGTGCCCCTGTATTACAGATTTCAATTGAAGAAAATGTTTCAAACAGGAGAGGGTGACCAGTCAAATACTGGGGAGAAGAAAGAATTGGCCACTGTAGTTTGTAGAAACATGGAGGACGCTACTAGACAAAGCGGACTCATCTGAGAGGTAAGAATAAAAGCTCTCCTTTTCTTTCTCTTTCTCCCCCACACCCTCCTCCTTTCCTCCCTTTTCTCCCTTCCTTTTTCTTTTCATAGGAGCTGTTAAAGTATGTTTGCATGCTCATGGGGATAATCTAGCAGAAAGGAAGAAATTGGTGAGGCAGGGCGAAAGGAGAAATTTCTAAAAGAATGTCCTTGAGTGCCGAGGAGGGACTGTTGTATTTCTTTTGTTTCAGTGAAATAGAAAGCCAAAGAGGAGAATGTGTTCAATGTCTGAGGCAAGAGAACATCCTAATTCTAGGAGAGAGGGAAAATGAATGGACTGGGACCACATGAAATCAGTGGTCATGAAATTAAATATAAGCCAGTTAGCACAATTGTATATTTTTCACTAGCTGCTGTCAGCTCAGCTGTGTGAGTAGAAGTTCAGAGTAAGTGAAATGAATAAGAGTTGATTTTTTACCAAGGTTGGGTTTGTACCAAATGCATATGACAAAACTGAGTAGGAGCATAAGCTTTCTGAGTGAATACAAGTGTTTATAAATTTGAACTATGTAATGTCACAGTGGTAACAGAGAAGCTAAGACTGGAAGGAGGTGGAGGGGCAGGAATGGGGGTCAGATAAAATAAATCAGGTCCCAATGGGGTTGAAGAGTAACTGGAGTCTGAGTACTAAAATTAGAGTGCTGGAAAGAGAGGTTGTGTTATTGCTTGAATGTGAAATGTTCAAGGAGATGCAAAGTCAATTGCTTGATATATAACCTATTTTTTCTCAAATTTTAAAATTAAAAAATATAAAGGAGTGACCATTTATGAAAAACTAAAAGGAGATGCAGTTAATTCATAATCTGTGTGTACTACTATATGAGAGGGTGAGATCTGGTGGGGACCATGTTTGAGGAGTAGAGGAATTGAACTGAAAGTCCAGGGAATCATAACGATTATAAGGATCCTGGAACCACTTAAACCCATGACAGGAATATTGCAGAGAATGAAAATGACCCACGGGCTCAGTCATTAAGGAAAGGAGGAGGATCCTGCTTTGTAGTTGACTGCTTCAAAGAGAAACAGCATGTAGTGAAACTGATGGTTTGAGCTTCCAAACTGGGTTTTTACGGAAGAAAAGTGTTCAGTAGTTTGTAAGGAACAATGTGGTGTGGGAAGTGGGGGGAGGGGAGTGAAAAACTCCTACCCAACTTTCAGGCATAATGAACAAAATCTGTGGAAGAAAAAACAGACACTACTTGAGAGAGCTATAAACTTTTTATACCGGATGAAAATAAAAGCAGTATTTGTAAATTGATCGACAGCAGCAATATGTCATGATGGTTAAGAGCGTAAGCTCCAGAGCCTAATTGTTCATAATCCACTCACAGCTCCTTTACTTACTAACTCTGTGGTATTAATGCCTTAGTGTTTTGACTTCCTCATCTATAAAATTGGGAGAATAACAGCGTCTGTCTCATAGGGTTACTGTGCAGAGTGAAATGAGTGAATACATGTTAAAAAGACTTAGGATAACACCTGGCATGTACTAAGAACATGCAGTCAAATGTTAGCCGCGATGATGATGATGATTACTCATTTTTAATTTGCCTCTAAGGAGCAAAAAGATTATTATTATTATTATGACTATTACTCATTTTTAATTTGCCTTTGGGGAGAGAAAAACAGATGCCTGGCAAAGAATGAGTAAAACTGGTTTCTGCCCAGCTGAGTTTACTTCAGTGTTGTTTGAACATTTGGTCTCCATATGATATATATTAGGTTTTTTCAGCAGCAGGCCTCTGTAATATTAATTAATAATTCTCAACATATGTTATTTGCTAACCTAAAAAAATTTCTACAGTCTTCTGAGAAAATCCCAAATAAGGGAATCCTCTGGGATGCCAGAGCCCCACACATGATATTTAATTTTAATCTATAGGATAAAATAAATATCCATTGAGTTCATAGCAATTGAGATAAATAATTGAATAAATACATTTCTGTTTTGTTTTTAGTCTCTGCATTCTTTGGGGTTAAATATATTTCTCACAGACAACATCTTCCTGATCCTTCCTCCAATTTGAGAGTTTCTGAATCTTATTTACTTTTATAGATTGATATATATTGAAGTTGCTTCCGTCCTAGAACTTAATTTTGTCTTCCTATTCAGGGAATTTTATTTTCCATACTTCCTTTTTTCTTTTCTATTTTTTTTTTGCCTTCCTCATTATCGTGAACAAATCAAATTCTGTTTCTTTGGGAGCACACTCTCAAATGTATCATTAGTAGTTATCCCTAAATTACTCAGATCACAACTTTTGTTCGCTCATCTTTGTTAATGTCTAAATTTATCAGTATCCGTCTAGTGAATAAGAAAATGACCTGAGAAAATTTTCATGTCCTTTAGGCCACTTGCTTTTACTCTTTTTCAAAAAACCACTTTATTAAGGTATGATTGACATGTAAAAAGTTGTGCATGTTTAATGTCTACAACTCAAGGAGTTTGGTGATGATATGCCCTTAACAGCATCACCACAATCAAGACCATGAACGTATCTACTACTTCCATACTTCCTCCCTTCCCCTCTATTTCTTACCCTCTTTCTTTGTCAGGTTAGTGCCTGAGTTTTGAATGTATTTACCTTCCCATTGGTCATCATTTATCTAGACAACAAAAGACTTTCTTCAGTTACCCTTTTACTGTCTATATCTGTTTCCTCCTCATGAACACTCTTCTTTCTGCTAGAGTGCAACCTCTATATGTTATGTTTCACAATATACTTTGTAAATTAACCAAAATTTTATGCACCAGAGAATATATTTATTTAACTTTCAATGAAAACTTTAACTCTACATAAAGATCTAAGTTCAAAGTTCTTTTCCTTCAAAGCTATGAAGAAAATGCTCCATTAGACTCTTGTATCCAGTGTTGTTGTTGATAAATTTGGTGACACTTTGCTTTATAAGTGATCTTCTTTATCTCTGGAAGCTTTCAGGTGTGTGTGTGTGTGTGTGTGTGTGCGTGTGCGTGCGCATGCACACGCGCGCACAAGCACTTGGGTGTATTCCAATAGATTCTGGAGAAATTTTAGGTTCACAGCAAAATATACTGGAAGGGACAGATTCCCCATATACCTTCTTCACCCACACATGTATAGCCTCCCCCACTATTACCATCCTCCACCAGAGTGATATGTGTCAACTCATGAAACTTCATTGACACATCATTCTCCTCCAAAGTCCATAGTTTGCATTACAGTTCACTTTCAGCATTGTACTTTCTTAGGGTTTGGACAAATGTACATTGACATGTCCTCCCCATGATAGTGCCCTACAGAGTAGTTTTATTGCCCTAAAAATCCTTTGTGTTCCACCTGTTCATCCCTCCTTCTCCCCTAGTCCCAGGCAACTACTGATCATTTTACTGTCTCTATAGTTTGCCTTTTCCAGAATATTAGAATCCTACAGTGTGTAGCCTTTTCAGATTGTCTTCTTTCACTTAATAACATGTTTTTAAGTTTCCTCCTTATCTTTTCATGGCTTGCTAGCTCATTTCTTTTTAGTGCTTAATAATATTACATTGTCTGGATGTACCAGTTTATCCACTTACCTACTGAAAGAGTTTGTTTTTTCCCAAGTCTGGGCAATTATTATGAATAAAACTCCTATATACTTCCATATGCAGGTTTTTGTGTGGACGTAAGTTTTCAATTCCTTTGGGTAAATACCAAAGAGAATGTCTTTGGTGGTTTAAAAAAAAAGGATACATTTTATTTGAAAAGAGGGTGAGGGGTGGGGTCATGAAGAGAATGTCTTCTATTAAGTTTGGGGCTTGCACTAGATGCAGTTAGTGGACCTACCCAGATTTGCTGGGCCCTTTTCTGTCCCCAGTCTTTGGCTACCTGCTTAACAGAATCTGGACTCCACTAACACTGATGACTGTGTCACATTCCCCTGACTAAGGCCATGGCTTCAGCACAGCTTTGAATCATGCCAACTTCTCTGGCTTCACTGATCAGGGTAGGCCTGACTGGACTCATGGAGGTTAGGAGTTTTCCCATTATGTTCTTGAGCTCAGGGGAAACCCAGAAGTGTGGGGGAGTGGCTTCCTGCAGTCACAAAAGGTAGCCAGCCAGTTGGGATTGGGAGGGGTACGTAACACAAATCAGAGGTTCAGGGAAGTTAACATCCTGTGAGGAAACTTTTACCAATGAAGGACAGAAAATGGAAAGAGTTGGCAGATAAATCCTATTCCCTGAGCCCCTTGCTTCCCTGGTATACATACAATATATATAACTGAGCACTGAGCTGTGATTTACTTTGAAAAGGTATCATGAACTTGGAAACAAACCACCATGTATTTGCCTCTCCTCTTTCTTTAGTTCACTTCCCTTTTTCACCTACTCTTGCCACCTGAGAATTGCAGTTTCCAAAAAATCTTTAGCCTGTAAGCTTTGCTTTAAGTTCTGTTTTCTAAGGGATATTTATAACCTTGCATTACTTCTAATGGGAGATATTTTAGTTTTCTCTAATTCAGGGGAATTCTTTTTCATTATTTCTTCAAACCCTGTTTGTTCTTCTTGCTCTGGAATTCTTAGGTTGACATTTTTATTAAATTCTCATATATCTTATCTCCATTATTTCCTCCCTTTTATCTTTTGTTCATTCTTTCTTGAAGACTTCCTTGCCCTAATCTTCCAGCTTATGAAATCATTTTTTAGGTCTATTAAATCTTTTTTTTTTTTAACACCTCCACTGTGTTCCTTATTTCAATGAATATATTTTTCAAGCCTACTAAGACCAGTTGGCTCTGCTCAGGCTTCATGTTCCTTCTTTATCTTGCTCATATCTTCCCCATCTCTGAAAGAAAATGGTGAGTTTGTGTTCTTACTTTCTCTGCTTTACAGTTGTTAAGGTGATTTTTGCAGTGGCTGGCCAAACCTATCAGCCTCTTCTTGCTAACTTCAAAGCCTGGGCCCTGGCTTCTGGAACTCCAGGAGAGTTGGGAGCTTGGGGATGAGGTTTATAGATGAGCATCTCTAGAGTTAGAGTCAAGATTCAAATCTCCCTTTTCTCTCTCTTTCTCATCCTTCACCTCTCCTCATTCCCAGAGAACTTACTAGGATTTCTGCTCCAGTCCTTGCTATTATCCAGGGGCTACTACTCATGTTTCAATTGCCCAAGGATTTGTAAAGGAATCAGGATAAGGAACACTCAGAGACTGTTTCTTTATTCTATTGGCTACTTGCACCATGCTCTTGGATGCCTGCTATGATCCTGATGCTTCTAGCAAAATACTGCCTTCCCCCAGTGATTATTTCCTGGTCGGTAATCAGTCTAGGGCAATGTGGGAAAAGAAAAGCACACAGATGGAATGCTTCCCCTTCCTGGCCTGTGGCTCCTGGCCTTCTCTAAGGGCCAAATCTTTTATCACTTTACCCCACCCTCTGAAGATCTGAGAGTTTCTAAGTGTTATGGTTACTTGGTAAATATCACCCTAAAGTCCATTATCCTTCCCATATTTTTGGTCCATTTCCAGGTTGAATCTTGGAGAAGGAATACTGTAACCCAAATTGGTTCACTATCTTTGCTTTATTAGCAAAATTAAAGGGATTTAAACCCTTATGTGTCTTCCTATAAGGTATACTCTAAAGTGTAAATTGCTTAACAGATCATAGAGACCATCTTATTCTGGCCCATTTTCTTCCCAGACAGATGTTCCCATTTTTCTGACCTACCTCACTCTGTTCCTATAGCAGGGTATCCTTGGCAAACCCCTGAACATGTGCTGTTATTTCGGGCTTCTGTGATTTGCACTTGCTAGTACCTTTGCTACGAATCTCTTCCTTTATCTACAAAATTCCTGGAAGTATTTACCCCTCCACCTTTCACCATCAGCAAGCAATGAACAATTCTGATTGTATTTAGTGCATAAATACTTGCTGAGCAACAGCCCGTACCAAACAGTTGGATATACACTAAGATAATGATGGTAAGCAAATGAGTTAGAACCTCATTTGGTGAAAAAGTCTGGTCGTTAATTAATGGAAGTTATAAAATGTGATAGGTGTAATGATAAAGTATGTGATCCTACAGGACCACCTAATGCTGGTGCCCAATGTACTTTATCTAGGGGAATTAGGGAAAACTTGCTCCTCAAATTAGCTTAAATGCTGATTAGAAGTTAGCTGGACAAAAGGGATAAAGAATATATATTCTGCAAAGAGGTATTTTATATTCAGAGGTCCTGAGGTGAGGGAGAAAAGGAGTGTCTGAGAAATGAAGAGGGATCATTTCAGTGGGAAGCAAGAGGCTAGATGTCTGGACAAGTGCCAGGCCACTGTGCCCCCTGATATACATGTTAAGGAGTTTTGTCTGTATTCTACCAATAGTCCATGACAGCAATTGCATGATTAAATTTATTTTTTGAGGAATCACTTTGGCTACTGTGTGCAGAAAGAACTGTGGGGTTGGGGTGACCATAAAAGAAAGAATAATTACGACACTGTTGTATTTTAGTCCAATGAAGTGATAGGAGTTGAAATAGAGTGGTTGAGGGCGAAATTCTCATTCCTCTATGCTACTTCTGACTAGATCCATACCAGTATTTCATAGCATGGTATTCCAGCCACGTCTTTATCTGTCTGCACAATTTAGACTAGAACTGCTAAACGTAGCTGCTGTTTATTATTTTGGACAATGGATTCTCAGTGCCTGATATGATAAATCATCAGTAAATAGCTGTAGTATGAAAAGTGAATTTACTGGATGATCCATTTGACTAAATGGATTAAGGACGCAAAGGGTCTAAGGGCAGGATCCTAGTCAGTTAGAAGTTGGGAAATTTGCATCAGTTGAGGGATGGAGGAGGATGAGTGTTGGCCTTTAATCGGAATAGAGACTATATTCATAGTAATAGGTTGGAAAGAGAAGTATGAATATAGCTTTGGGTAGACTGCCCTCAGATCTATGGAAGAACAATACAAAGGATCAAATTCAGGGCCCACCAAAATACTTCTAGATTCTCTTTATTCCAATTTTCTCTTGTACCCAGTACTCAGCTGGGGCTCTTTTGTTTTCTCCTCCCAGTTAAACAGCTTTCTATCCTATAGGGTTTAATTTTACCTTTCCTTTCACTCCCTTCTCAGTTCTTTATTTCTTAATTTAGTAATTATTCTTTTATCCTAAGTTCTTAGCATCCTCCTCTAGAATCCTAGAATCCAGGCTTTGATTCTAGGTCAGAAGAGACTAGAGGTTGATCTGGATAAGAGACTGAGAGTATCTAGAAAAGGAGCTCTATTGGGTTTGATGTTGCAGGATGGATAATTTTTTTTAGTATTTCCAACTTCACTCTGTAATAGGCCATAGATATAGCAGATACTTTCCTTGCTTTTTAGAACACTAGGTTTCAACCATGTAAAAGTATATGCTTAAAAAATGTATACGCTTACTCTATGGCTTTTTAAAAATTCAGGGATCTAGGCTATGTCTTCAGAAGTTCAGATTCAATAGATTTTGAGTGGTTTCAAACCCCTCAGGTGAATCTAATATGCACTCTGAGTTAAGAATTACTTCTCCAATAAAAGGAAACCACAGCTTCTAGGAGAAGTGATTGGTTTCAGGGTTCAGATAAGAAAAAATATAAAATGAGCCTAGAACCCTTTGTGGAGCCAGAAAACAAAGAAATGCTTAAAAAAAGAGGTTTGTTGAAACAATAGGGAGGACAAAACTAAAGAAAGTAATGGCCAAAGCTGGAATAATTTGAGCAATAAGATAACTAATGACAATATTGAATTTTAATCCATATAACAAATGTCCATGAATCCTTAGGCATATAAATAATTGAATACATAAAATTGAATAAATAAATAATTGAATAATAAATAAAAAATAAGAGCACTTTCTCACTGTAGAATTTCAATTAATAAATGTAAAAGGAAAAGGAGAATAGAAAATAACCATTAGGCAAATACTACAGTAATAAATATTGCAGACAAGATCCACCAATTGATGCTAAAATTAGTGGGCAAAGGTTAAAGAGAAACCGGATTTGTATGATCCCTAAGGTACTTCTCAACTACAGAAGGAAAATGTTAAATTTATACTAGAGTAACCCAGGACACAGCAACTTAATGAAATAATCACAGGTACCATCATGGGTAATAAGACCAATGGATAGCATGAAACCCTTGCTTTGATGCACAGAAAAGAACACATCATTTAAAAAATATTATTCTTGGGGCACCTGGGCATATGCTTACTCTATGGCTTTTTAAAAATTCAGGGATCTAGGCTGTGTCTTCAGAAGTTCAGATTCGGCTCAGATCATGATCTCACAATTCATGGGTTCTAGCTCTGCATTGGGTTCTGTGCTGACATCTCAGAGCCTGGACCTCAGATTCTGTGTCTCCCTCTGCCCCTCCTGGACTTGTGCTCTGTCTTTTCTCTCTCTGTGTCTCTCAAAAATAAACATTAAAAATTAAAAAAAATATTCTTGAAGGAAATTAATACCCTCATTACAGCCATGAGAAAGCATGAGAGTGCCTCAGGGACTTCACACATGTTTTCTCTTTCTGGAACGTACTCCCTCCATTTCCTGATCTCTGCCCAACACACATATCTTGTACTGTTGGTCTGATTGATTCTTTTCATTTTTCCAGCCTTGTTCCTCTTTAATTTGGACACATTCTCTGACTAACTAGTCTAAATATACTGGTTATATATATTAGTATATATATACTAGTATAAATATGCTAGTATTTTTATCATAGTTCTTGCCATGTAGCTCTTATCATAATTAGAATGTTAGTGTCTGCAGTGTGCTCCTTGATGGGAAGGACTATGTTTGTTTTGTTCATCAAGCTATACTTGATGCTGGCATGGTTCCTGAACTGTGTAAAACAATTGTTGAGAATGGGATTGGATGAATAAACAGAAAATCCTATTTCTGAAATTGAAATAAAAAAATAGGTTGAGAAAAATATGCTGAGTGTTACAATACATAGGTTTGAATCATATCTGCTAACTACTTACTTTATAATCCCTGGCAGGTTTTTACTTCTTTGTGTTCTAGTTAACCAAAACTATAATATGAAAGGTTTGTAGGAGTTCCTAGTGTTGGGGAAACATTATTTTTAAAATTTTTTTAAAAAATCCAAGTTAGTTAACATATAGTGTAACAATGGTTTTGGGAGTAGCATTTAGTGATTCATCACTTACATTACTTGTTGGGCTCATCCCAACAAGTGCCCTCCTTAATGCCTGTCACCTATTTAGCCCATTCTCTCCTTTCCTCCAGCAACCCTTAGTTCTCTGTATTTAAGAGTCTTTTATGGTTTGCCTCCTTTGTGTTTTTCTTATTTTTCCTTCCTTCCCCCAATGCTCATCTGTTTTGTTAAATTCCACACATGAGTGAAATTATATGGTATTTGTCTTTCTCTGACTCACTTATTTTGCTTAGCATAATGCATTCTAGTTCCATCCACGTTGTTGCAAATGGCAAGATTTCATTCTTTTTGATTGCCTGGGGAAAGATTATTATTTTAAATGGTAAAATTGTTATTCTAACTTTAGCTCTAAGTGTTTAATGGTTTCTAGAACAACACTAACATGTGGACCTCATTTTTCTCCCCCCCCACCCATATTGAAGTATAATGGACCTATAACATATAAATTTAAGGTGAATAATGTGTTGCTTTGATCTACTTAATACTTTGTAAAATGATTACCACCTTAGTATTAGCTAACACCTCCATCACATTTCTTTTTTGTGGTGAGAGTAGTTAATATCTACTCTGTTAGCAACCCACAAAATATTAGTACTTTAAACTATAGTTATAAAAACTGTATATAATACAGCAACATTAACCATAATCACTATGCTGCATATTAGATCTCCAGAACTTATTCATCCTGTAACTGGAAATTTGTACCCTTGACCAACATCTCCCCAATTCTCCCATCCCCCTGCCCCTGATAATCACCATTCTAGCCTACCCCCCAGGAGTTCAGCATTTTTAGATTTCACTTATACCTTATTTGTCTTTCTCTGCCAGATTTATTTCACTTACCATAATGCCCTCAAAGTCCTTCCATGTTGTTCCAAATGTTAGAATGTCCTTCTTTCTCATGGTGGAATAATATTCCATTATACGTGTGTGCATGCCTGCCTATGCACATGCAAGCAGCTCACACATGGACATGCAAATACTAGCGGGTGGGAGTGGGCCGGGCTGGCGCTCTATCTCACGTGCAACTGCGTGGGGGCAAGAGGCTGGGCCATGAGAAAGTGGTTGGTGCCTGGGGTTTGCAGAGTTCTCTACCAGCCCCCATCAGCTCTAGCAGGTAGGTGGGATGGTTCCAAAATGGTACTGCAGGAAGGGACCTTGGTAAGGTAGAAGGAAACAAATATTGCATCTGCCCATATCTCCATCTTTGGAGAAAGTCGTAATGGTTTCCTGTTTCTCTGGCAGGTACTTAAGTAGATCTCCTTCACATACAGTGTAGGTGCTTTCAAATTGGTGTTTCTGTGCTGGGTCCCAGAGCAAGTGAATGTGTGCATGAACCCTTTATGAACGGTTCTCTTGGGGCACCTGGGTAGCTCAGTCAGTTAAGCGTCCAACTTCAGCTCAGGTCCTGATCTCCCTGTGGGTTGGAGCCCGGGTCCGTGGGTTCAAGCCCCGCGTCAGGCTCTGTGCTGACAGCTCAGGGCCTGGTGTCTGCTTTTGATTCTGTATCCCCCTCTCTCTCTGCCCCTCCCCTGCTTGTGTTCTGTCTCTCAAAAATAAATAAACATTAAAAAATTTTGAAAAAAAAAAAGGTTCTCTTTTCCCTAAAGTTCTTCAGTTTTCCTGGATGTAATTCCTCTTGGTTGTCAAAGCCCGGTGCTTATAGGATTCCACTCTCATGTAGGATCTAAGTGTTGGGGTGCCTGAGGTGAAGCACAAACCCTTCATTCCTCAGGGAAAATTTTGAATTTTGAGATCTCTCCTGACTGGATTGCTGCACCTGAGATGGGGCGTTTTTAGTGAGTTGTGAAGTTGTGAGTTGGTGTCTCTGCCTCTCCCACCTGTCTCAGTGCTGTCCTTTTTTCTTTCTTTCCTTCTTTTTTTTTTTTTTTCTCTGTTCTTCCAGGTTTCTGTTTTTTTTCCCCTGAGGAAAATATTCCCCAAAAATATATTGTTTTATCTGTATTGGGAGTAAGTTTAGGATCTTCTCCACTGCAGTCTTGAACCCATCTCGTTTCCTAATGTAGGCATTTATTAGGAACCGCCTTCTTAGTACTGTTCTCGCTGCGTCTTTTAAATTTTGGCATATTATGCTTCCATTTTCTTTTGATTCAAGATATTTTTAGGGGGACCTGTGTGGTTCAGTAGGTTGAGCGTCTGCCTTCGGCTCAGGTCATGATCTCAGGATTGGTGAGTTTGACCCCAGAGTCGGGCTCCTTGCTGTCAGTGCAGGGCCGCCTTAGGATCCTGTGACTCCCTCTCTCTCTGCCCCTCCCCTGCTCATGCGCACTCTCTCAAAAATAAACTTAAATTTTAAAATTTCTCTTTTGATTCTTCTTCCTTGACCCATTGGTAGTTCAGGAGTGGTGTTGTTTCATTTTTACATATATTTGAATTTTCCAACTTTCCCCTGTATGATGTCTGGTTTCATACCATTGTGGTTGAAAAACATTCTTGCTATGACTTCAAACTACCTAAATTTGTTAAGGCCTATTTTGTGGCCTAACAGATGATCTCTCCTGGAGAATGTTCTATGTCCATTTGAGAAGAATGTATATTCTGCTTCTGTTGGATGGAATGTTTTATAGATGTCTGTTAAGTCCATTTGATCTGGTATGGTTAAGTTCTAATGTTGCCTTCTTGCTTTTTCTGGCTAGGGGATCTATTCATTCACAAAAGTGAGGTATTGAAGTCCCCTACTATTATTGCATTGTTGACTTTTTCTTTTATATCTGTTAGTATTTGCTTAATATGTTTAGGTGCTCTGATGTTTGGTGTACATAGTTTTGATACATCTTTTTGATGAATTGGCCCCTTTGTCATTATATAATGACACTTTGTTTCTTGTTATCATTTTTGTCTTAAAGTCTATTTTGTCTGATATAAATATAGCTACTCTTACTCTCTTTTGGTTTCTACTTGCATAAAATCTTTCTCCTTTCCTTCACTTTAAAGCTATATGTTTCCTTAAAGCTGACGTGAGTCTTTTGTAGGTTGGGTATAGTTAGGGCCTGTTTTTTGTTTAATATATCAATCCAGCCTATTTAATATATTTTATTGGTATACATTATAGATATAACAGCCTGTTTTACACTAACAATTTAACTTTAATGGCATACAAATCTCTACTCTTCCACTCTTTACTTTTATGTTTTTGAGATATTTTACATCTTTTCTATTGTGTATTAATGACCAAATTATTGTAGTTATAGCTATTTTTAACATTTCCATCTTTTAGGGTCACCTGGGTGGCTCAGTCAGATAAGTGTCTGACTTCAGGTCATGATCTTGCAGTTTGTGAGTTCCAGCCCTGCATTGGGCTCTGTGCTGTGTGGAGCCTGCTTGGGATTCTCTCTCTCTCCCTCTCTCTCTGCCCCTCCCCCACTTGTGCATGTGCTAGCGCGCGCGCGCTCTCTCTCTCTCTCTCTCTCTCTCTCTCTCTCAAAAATAAACTGAAGTATTTCTGTTCATTGACCTTTTGAGTAGATTTAAGTGGCTAACATACCACCATATTACAGTATTTAGAGTATTCTGAATTTGACTCTATGCTTACCTTTACCAGTGAGTTATATATTTTCATGTTTACATGTTACTATTAATGTCCCTTCATTTCAGCTTGAAGAACTCCTCTCAGTATTTTCTTTTAAAAATTTAAAAAATATTTATCTGTTTTTGAGAGAAAGAGAGCACAAGCCGGGGGAGGCAGAGAGTGAGAGAGGCACAGAATGTGAAGCAGGCTCCAGACTCTGAGCTGTCAGCAGAGAGCCCAATGTGAGGCTTGAACCCACAAACCATGAGATCATGATCTGAGCTGAAGTAGGATGCTTTGCCAACTGAGCCACCCAGGTGACCCTCCTCTCAGTTCTTATAAGGCAGGTCTAGGGGTGATGAAATCTCTCAGCTTTTGTTTGCTTGGGAAAGTCATTACCTCAGCTTTTCTGAGCATTTCTGAAGGACAGTTTTGCTGGGTAAGGTATTCTTGGCTTCCAGTTTCTTTCTTTGAACAATTTGAATATATCATCCCTTCCTCTCCTGGCCTGCCAAGGTCTGTGCTGAGAAATCTGCTTATAACCTTATGGGAGTTCCTTTGAATGAGAAATTGTTTTTCTCTCACTGCATTTAGAGTTCTCTCCATGTCTTTGATCTTCGACAGTTTCATTATAATGTGTGTTAGAGAACATCATTTTGTAATGAAGTTTTGGGTAAACTATTGTATTCATGTATTTGGATGTCCAAATCTTTGCCCAGGATTAGGAAATCCTTAGCCATTATTTATTTGGACATAGCCTTTTCTCCCTCTCTTCTCAATTGAGATTGGCAGCTAGAGCCAGTGGTGTGTGCATACTAACTGCAGATGCCTGTATAGTGGCAGGAGCCACTTGTAGATACTCCTACAGTGGTGGCAGCTAGCAAGGTCTGGGGCCAGCTGTGGACTCACTGGCAGCCGCACAGACCCTGACTATTGGCGTGCACTCCTATGCTTGCTGCACCTCACCAAGGATGCGTGGCAGTGGAGGCTGGTGCTAGAGGATGTGCAGGTGCACAGTAGGAGGGGCTAGCCACACGTGAGCACAATACTGCAGGCCACTAACAGACAGAGACTGATCTGGGCCCATAAGCAGCTACATAGACCCTGACTTTTGGTAATCACTCCTCTGGCCATAAGCCTCCCCTGGACATGCCCACTGTAGGGTAGGCCAGCGTTGGGTGTCAGGCCAGTGGCATACAAGTGCATAGCTAGTGGGGCTGGTTAGAGCATGTGCAGGATGGTGGGGGTCAGCCAGGGTGTCGAGGCTGGTGTCCAACACTGCCATAGCCGTAGAGGACTGGGCTGCCTGTAGGTTCAGTGAGGCGGGGAGGTGGTGAAGACTCGGGAGGCTGGTGTTAGTGGATGTGAATGCCTGTGGAACGAAAGCTGGTGAAATCTGCAAGGGATCCATGAAGGCAGCTGGCCATTGGTTTCTTCAGTGGCAAAAGCTGCTGAATTCGTATGTAGAGCAGGTTGTGGTGAACTGTAATCGCTTTTACTGCATGGCCACTGCTGATATCCCCTGCTTTTTCTTATTCCTGGTTGTCTCTGTATGCCTTAGTTTGCTGGTCTGGAGGAGGTGAAACTGCAGCAGTGCTTCTGTGTGGTGCCCCAAAAGGCCAGAGAAGCTGGTTACTCATCTTGCTCTTTCTTTCCCACCAAGGGAAGCTCTTTCTAGCTGGGAAGTTCATGGACAGCACCAATGTTTTTTTGTGCTACTGTATTGCTCAAGTTTCTTAAGTGGACTCTAGAGCTCTCCCAGACCTATGTTTTGTTTTGTTTTGTTTTTTAGTTTTTGATAATTATCTAATTGTTGATCTTTGTAGGAGAATAGAGACCGGGGTCCTTATGTGGCCATTTTGGTGACATCACTCTGCGCCTTATTTTTCTTATTCCTAGGGATGGAAAATTGGTTTCATCTGAAGTGAGAGCTTATTGAGAAAAGAGGCTTCTATTGGTTCAGTATAATACAGTTCTGTAATTGATTAGTGATTTCTGCCTTAGATATATATAAGGGTATATAAGATTCATATGTTAGCTAGGTGATCTTTATCCTTGAAATAAATGACTTGTGTTTCTTCAACTTATGTTAATTATGTCATTCTATACATGACAGATTGCTCATGTCTATAAATATTCCTAAGACGTATATGAACGGGATTAAGGGTGAGTCTGTTGGGTTCAAGGCAACTACGACCATTACAGACCCATTCAGCCTAATTTTATACCAAAGTGTTGCTATTTCACACATTTTCACATTTAAATAGGATTCTTTTTATGAACTCTATAATAGATATTTTCCAAAGTTAAATGGCTTTATTTAATAACCCACAGGGTTGATAGCATGTTTGTTATGAAATATTGATTGTTGATACTGTTAACAGAGTTAATCAATAAGTCCTGTGGGTGTACCAATTTCCTTGGAGTTCTTTGATGATTGAACACAGTTGGGCACAGCATGACATAATGCACCAAAAAGACAGGAAAAATTCAAATAAGAAATTAGAAGTAAACAGGGTAGTGCAAGTAGTTCTTAAATCTCCAATTGGGTAACAATGATGGATTGCAGCGCCACCTGCTGGCAAGAAGCATTGTTTTATTACTGTTTTGTGAGTTTGTTGCCCCCTCCCGGGTTTTTTCCTTGTATCTTGTCTGTGTATGCAGAGTTTATTCACATAAAATTTCTTCTTCAAATGATTAAGCTGGCAATAGAATGGTTTGATTTGTCACTCTTGCTATAAAATATACAGCAATAGGCTTGTGTGGGAAACCTTTCATGTGACAAAAATTCCAAATCCTATTTTTTCTCCTCTCTTGTATTACAAATAGAATGCTAGTGGTCGAAGCTAAAGGGAATAACAAGACACTGTTGGAATCTATTACATTTGATTGTTCCGGGTTTGTTTTAGCACTTTAAGATAGTATTGTTTCTTAGATGAATCTAGAATAAAGTGTTCTGGATCTATCACAAATGATGGCTAGCCCGAAGATCTTTGCTTTTTAGAGCATGACTGCCTTTATTGGCTATTACTATCTGCAGATGTGGCCCATCTTTAATCTCTCTTCCTACGGGGTTGGTCACAAAAGCGGCAGATGCTAAATTAAATGATTAAAGATGATCATGTTAACAGGAGCTGGACACCCACCTGTCTTACTAGAAAAAAAAATTCACTCATTTAAAAATGACATATAACAACATATTTGAGATATTATATGTTTTAATTACCTTGCTTGGTATAATGACTTTTATTTCAGGCAGTAAGGCACCTAAAAGACTGGAATTGTTGCATCCCCCCACCCCCCAACCCAGCCAAGAGTATAGGAATAAGTTGGATACTAAGCAATTCAGGCTGGTTGAGAAGCTGATTGGTTGGGAGGATTAGCAGATAAATTTAGTGACCTCAGGAGAGTCCTTTGAAGTTTATAATTCTCCAGAATTTTCTGGTGATGAGAGAACCGAGCTGTTTTCTCAAGTTTAGTTCAGGCTCTGAAAACAGTGGATTGTTAGCTTCACCAAGAATCCACAGACAGATGCAAACATGTAATCTGCATGAATCTGAACTCCGTCTGTCCTCAAGAATGCTTCATTTCTTTCTTTTTTTCTGATAAAGTTTCATCTCCATGCTTAAAAAGTAAATGTAACTCTGAAACATCGGTAGAGTGGCACCTCCTATTTTCTTGGTATTGCTTCTTTGCTGCTTATTATTTCTCTTCTTAAAGGCTCACATTCAAGACCATTTCTCTTCTATTTTGATAATTTCCAGAATAGTTTACGAACATTTGTAGTGACACGTTATTATCTTGATGGGAAACTATTAGAATATAATAATCAAATCTGAATAATCCCCTGGTCACAGACAAAAGTATATGGACATTAGAGACCATGTGATATTATGTAAATCACAATTAAGTTATTTTGTTCATAAATATGAACTCATTGAGATAATTGAATGGAAATTGCTTTTCAACTGCACATTTTATTAGTGGACTTTTATGACTTTCATTATAGCTTCAAATTTTTTGGTGCACAACAGATTCAGTTATAATCCTGTTCTATAGTTTTAAATATGCTTATTTTTTTTTAAAGGAGTATGGTGACATTTGGGAAATATACCTAAAACCACTATGTGAAAGATGCTTACAAGTTTTATTTGGTGTATGTTGCTAGTGACTGAGAGCATAGTGCTTCTTATGAAGGAGCTCTAAGCATTTTTTAAAGCAGTCTAATTAATTTACACAGGGACAATATGTAAAGTGGGTGATAAATACTTTAGATTATTTTCCTAATGGAAAAGTTATAGCAGGATACTTAAGCTCCTTGCCTGGTTTATATAGTTCAAGGGCATACATTGTATATATTTTAAAACTGAATAATACATCTGTTTTGTTATTATTTTTTTGGTACTTGTTATTTTTTAAATGTTTATTTTTGAGAGAGAGAGTGTGAGTGAGAAGGGGAGGGGCAGAGAGAGAGGGAGACACAGAATCTGAAGCAGGCTCCAGGCTCCCTCTGATGTGAACTCATGAACCAAGAGACCATGACCTGAGCGGAAGTCAGGTGCCTAACCTGCTAGAACTCATGAACCAAGAGACCATGACCTGAGCGGAAGTCAGGTGCCTAACCGACTGAGCCAGCCAGGTGCCCTCTGTTGTTTTTGTTTTTGACCGTGATAATCCTTTCCACTTTAGTTTGTCACTCAGTCACTTACTTATTCCATTAAAATACATTGGGCATCTAATAGTATAGAACTTTACATTATCAAATAAGTGATGGTTTTATTCTCTGGGTACTTGTACCTTGGGAAGACACCCAGACATGTGAGTCAAATTTTTAAATAGTGTGATACAGGATTTTAGTCCAAAGATTTGGATTGAATTTAATTGTAAATATAATTATGGACATAAGACACGTAAGTATGTAAAATGAAAGAATTAATTATGAAAGACATTATATATAATATGAATAAATATATACTTATGAAACAGTATGATCAAGGATTTGACAGTATTCAGTGTTATGTACATTTGGTTGAAAGCTAACTATATCTGACTGGGAAATCACAACACAAACTTTTCCTCCCAGCTTTATTGATATGTAATTCACATATAACATTGGTATTGATATTGAGCTGCTTTTCAAAGGACAAGTAGGATTGAGTAAGCAAAGTAGGGGAAGGACAATTCAGTAAGAAATCAGTGTGAATTCCCAAAAGTGTGTGTTGCCTGCTCTGTTTAAGGAAATAGAGGTAGGTCTCTGCTGGCGCACAAGAGGGAGACATGAGGCTGTCGGGATGGGCAGGACATGAAAATGAACACTGAACTTGCACTTAAACTTTGGGGAATCATTAAAAGATTTTTAAATGGTAGCTGGTTGGTTTTTCCAAGGATCACTCTGGCAGAGACAAACCTGTTTAATGCTTTCCCAACTACCAGGCAAAAGCCTGAGCTAAGGCTGAAGCTGTCTGGGCACAAGGAATCTGTAAGATAAAAGCATCAAGGTCTGTTTGTAGAATAGATTCTTTGCTACGTGAATGATGGTGGAGGTGGAGGGCATCTTCCCTCTTGGGTGGCTGGTGAATAGTGGTGCCACTTACTAAGTTGGGGAATGTTTCGGGAGGAACAGATCTGGCAAGGAAGATTATGACTTTTACCCTACTGCCTGGGGAGGTAGCACATATATTTTTTATTTTGCATTTTACACCTCATCAATAAAAATACGTATCTAATAAAGTTTTGAGATTGCAACCAACTTTATAAACATTTATGACTTATATGATGTGGGACACAATGACAGAAGGAAATGTAGATAAAATTAAATTTCCTTATAACCTCTAGCCTATTGACGAATACTTGAGGCAGGCAAATAAGACATTCTTCTAGAACTCCCAAGTGTCTTAGTGTTAATGCTTTTCTAGAAGGTAAAACAACTTTAGCTTTAGGATAGCTAGGCCTCCAGGAGTCAGTGAGTCTTCCTTAGCATATGAAAATCCTTTTGGAAACTCCCCTTGCCTTTGCCTTCCTCAGCTCCTAAGTATATAATCAGTCACTCCTCACAATCCTGTGACAGCGCTTTCTGCCCTGGGCTTTAATAAAACTGCCATTTTGCACCAAAGATGGCTCAATAATTCTTTCTTGGCCATTGGGTCCCAACCCCAACACTTCAAACCATATTGTTGCATACCTATACAATTTTGTGTGCAATGTGCATTATTAATAGAGATCTTAAAAGGCTGAGATTGAAAAACATCCATAGATACAAGTTCTGGTACTTTCTTTCCACATACCATGAATTGCTTTGTAAAGTGCAGTTTGAAAGTCCCTGCTTTATTTATTTATTTATTTATTTATTTATTTATTTATTTTTAATTTTTTTTTCCTAGTGTTTATTTATATTTGAGACCAAGACAGAGTGTGAGTGGGGTAGGGCAGAAAGAGAGGGAGACACAGAATCTGAATCAGGCTCCAGGCTCTGAGCTGTCAGGACGGAACTTGATGCAAGGCTTGAACTCCTCAACCATGAGATCATGACCGGAGCCAAAGTTGGATGCTCAACAGACTGAACCACTCAGGCACCCCTGAAAGTCCCTGCTCTAAAACAAGTCTAAATGAGGTCACCCTCATCTACAGGAGGAGCAATTGTTGAGTGAAAAGTTTGGGAGGGTGAAGATAGATGCTTGGCAGTACTCACATTTATGAATACACTTAAGAACTAAACAGAGGTGGGGTGCCTGGGTGGCTCTGTCGGTTGAGCATCTGACTGCGGCTCAGGTCATGACCTCACGGTTTGTGGGTTTGAGCCCCGCATCGGGCTCTGTGCTGACAGCTCAAGAGCCTGGAGCCTGTTTCAGATTCTGTGTCTCCCTCTCTCTCTGCCCCTCCCCCACTCATGCTCTGTTTCTGTCTCAATAATAAATAAACGTAAAAATTAAAAAAAAATAAATAAACAGAGGATGGGGCTCCTGGGTGGCTGAGTCGGTTAAGGGTCTGACTTCCACTCAGGTCATGATCTCACAGTTCATGAGTTTGAGTCCCACATCGGGCTCTGTGCTGATGGCTTGGAGCCTGCTTCAGATTTTGTGTCTCTGTCTCTCTCTGCCCCTCCCCTGCTCCTTCTCTCTCTCTCTCTCTCTCTCTCAAAAATAAACATTAAAAAAAGTTTAACAGAGGAAAAGGAGACTACAAACTATAGTGAGATGGTATGGTCAGAGAGGTTAAGAACAATACCATGGAAGTTAAGGGAAGACCAAGGTTCTTCTGTTTATCCTGCTAATCCACACTTTTATTTATTGAGTGTGTGCACTGTCGCAGGCACATTCCGGGGCCTGGAGACTCAGGGTAAAATAAGACCTTGTCCTGCCTGAGAGAGGCAAAAAGTAAATGCTAGTATTACAGGGTGATAAGTATTGTAAGACTAACTGTGTATATTTTTTATTAAAGTTCATGTTTATGTGTCAGGGAGGTGGGATACTTAATGTTTCCCAGAGGAGGTAGTGGCTGAGCTTTTTCTCTTGTAGTTGTTCGCCAAGTATTGGGTAGAGAAAGCTTAAAATGTTTGTGATTTTTGATTCTCTAACAAAAGTTTCAGTTAGGTACAGGGAACCAACTTCCTGGTGTCTATCATCATCATGAATACATGCAACTACTGGCTCATTTATATTCCTGAAGAGAATTACATTTTCACAAATTGTTACAGATAACAGTACTCACAGTTAAATGAAAACTTTTAAATACCTTTCTCTATTTATAGCAGGAAAGGAAAGAAGTTCCCCAGTTCTGCTCCCTGGAGGCATTCATTAGGGGAAGTTTAATGAAGCAGGCAAACAGGTGCTTTTTGTGCTTTTTATAAAGGGTTGCAACAGCTCTTCCCATCCCTTCCGCTTCCAAATGGGAGCACACATCATCCGCTAAGCTAATAGCTCACAGCAGGGTCCTTTCGTGGGCTCCACATAAATATTCAGTTTTATCTTCGTCTGCCTGGTGATCGATCATAAGCACAATAGACAGAGAAAGATGGCAAAAATAAATACAGAAATATATGATTTCTGGGTCATAAATCTAAAGTTAGTTTTGGTATAGTAAAATTTAAGAAATATACACTGAATATAAGGTTAGTATGTGAGTTAATAAAATCCCTGCTGATTATAATTAAATATTTTCCTAAATCCCCAATACTCAGGGAAAAAATAAGTCTAACTGGTAGCCATGTCTCTTTTCCAGTGTGTGTGTGTGTGTGTGTGTTTTAGGAGAGAGAGAGAGAGCGAGGGGGCACACACACAAGTTGGGGGGGGGGCAGAGAGAGAAAGAGAGGGAGAGAGAATCTTAAGCAGAGATCATGACCTGAGCTGAAATCAAGTCAGACACTTGATGGACTGAACCACACAGGCGCCCCTCTGCCATTGCTTTTTGATTTCTCTCCCTTGCTAACAATTCATATGTCTGTGGGCACTTACAACATTTACAAGCATTCTTAACAGGTTGGATATAATGTAAATATTGTATGAAATCTTTGGTTTCACAGAAGTCAGGAAGTAAATTCTAATTATTTGGGTGCTTGAATATTTGTCAGTTTGGTAGTACTGGTTCTTTTTAATAGTCACAGAGTGGAAGATCACTTTCATTCATTTTGTAAAAGCTCACTTAAAAATAACTTGAATGAGAAAAATTAACATCAATGATTGTCCAATTTAGATGGCAACTCATGATTCAAGTAAGGCTTCTCATTGTTGAGGATTTATTTGGAAACTTTTCTGAACAATTTGACCAGGATACAAGAATAAAGTGTTCTGTAGCTAAGAGTTCAATCTCTATATTATGGTAGAGATTGAACCAAACTGAAGTATATAGTCACTCTTAAATGGTAAGCAATTATTACCTCTTACCAGGAATCTTAAATTAATAAGATTATTTACAACCATTTTGGGTTATGTAAAATAAAATAAAGCTATGGAAAAATGTAAACATTGAGGAATATCCTTATCCAATAGTTTAAGGGCAAACATTGGTGAGGCGGAGGTAGAAAAGAGGTCTGGGGATCTGATAAATCATTCCAACAAGGATCAGTGGTAAGTGAGGTAGCATAAAACTCTGATTATCCTTTTCATGCTGTTCTTAGAATTACAGTTTGTCTGTGAGAAGGAGACTCAGAAAAAAAAAAGGCTTTAAACAAGTTAGATGTGGATATGTCTTTTCCTTAAGATTGGTGGTAGGCAGTCCCCAGCTGGTGAGAGGGCTCTGTGCCATGAAATCCCGAGGAACTCAATTCCTTTGAGCTCCCTGCTCACTCATCCCTGAAGTATGGCCCTTGTTCTTAAGGTTCAAGATGACATCTGGAGCTCCAGATATGCTATGCATGTTCTACACAGCAGAAGAAAAGACAGGCTAAGGGTGGGCACAGATGTCGATTCCATTTATACATCATTAGGCACGACTTAGTCACACCTCATAGTTAGCTGCAAGGCTGACTAGAAAATGACTGCTTTATCCCAGGTGTCCTTGTGCTCAGCTAAAATTCAAGGGTCCACCACTATAGAAGAAGGGGAGAATGGACATTGGAAGGCAAACAGCAGTCCCTGCCCAGGCTGCCTCTATGGTAAACGATGCATTGGTAAGCAAAACTATTTCATGGGCATGGGAACAGTGCAGTGTACAAGTCCCTTGGGATGGGGTCTAGGTTGTTCACTTCTTTAACTCCTGGAATCCTGGACCCCATCTGGCCTTTGCTTCATCCCTACCAGCCACTACTACTACCCTGCCCTCCAGAGAAGCCCTGGGTGTGGGGATGGCAAGAATCAGGGTCATACTCTCACATCTGGGGAGAGGAAACCTGGTTGCCAGTACTCTGCACTGAGGTTGCAGTCACCTCGGTTGTGGTGTGTTGGAGCTGTAGCACTTAGGGAGAGGATGTTCCAGGATCAACTTCCCTGGCTCACTGGACGGAGAACCCAACTGTGGTCAGATATCAGCCCTGGTAGCTCTGGGATGTGAGCCAAGCTCCTGGCAGCTGTGAGGGCCTGCACTTGCCGCATGAATATACAGGTTGACCTTGGGGGACACTTTCTTCCTGAATCTGGCTTGAGTTTGTCTCTTCTGGCCTACTCTCTGCACACTCAAGGGACAAGCCACAAAATAAGTCTTCATCTCAGTGGCTCCTAATAGGAGTTAAATGCTCTGTTAATTACGTTTAAAACTGGCATTTCATCACATAAAGATAAATGGTAACATTCATGCTAATAATTTAAAATCTCAACATTCTTAGAATGAAATTAAGTAGTAAATACCATGTCATCATGACAAACTGGAAGACAGACTGCAGAAGAAAGGAAAAAGCTTGAGATTTTAATGTCTTTAATGGCATTTCTTCCCTTCCCCACAATGATTTGGAACAGGAAGCCTTGCATTTTCATTTTCCACCGGGCCCTAAAAATTATGTAGCTGTTTCTGTAGGTGAGTTTCCCTATTTCAATAAGAATATCTTGCTTTTGAAGTTTTGGAGGCACGTTTGTAAAATTTCATGAAAGGATTAATTAGAACAGCTACCCTTTGGCTGTGCAGGTGTGCCCTTTTTGTCAGGTGTCAAATAAGATTATGTGCTCACCTTCATCTCCTTGCCTAGTTAGCCATTTGCTATCCAGAGTCAAATAAGATATTCTCATTAATGCCAATAAGACTTGTGTGCAGATCAAGATTGGTATTAGCATTAGATGCAGAATAGCTTTGTCAATAAATCAGTGTGGATGTTGCCTCAATAACCACAATGTAATTTTCAGCATGTCTGATACAGATTTATATCTTTTTATTATATAAAAGAAATGCTGAAGGTCTTCTGTGTTTTCTTAAGTATTGTTGAATAATTGTACCCTTTCCTACCTCTCTCTAATTCTGACAGTTTCCATACGTAAAAATGGAAAAGACAATTTCTACTCTAAAAGATGAGATTATATAAATGAATTTATTTTCTTGTTTCCCTTTGGCTATGGCCCACCTACTCAGGGTTCTATTTATAAAGCTAGCTTGGCATGTAATTTGGTTGCCTAATGGAATGGAGGTGAATAACAAGTGGTCCCACTGTAAAATAACCATGTGCAAGATGGATGAAGTAGATTTTTTGGTTTCAAGAATTTCCTGCACTGTTAGTCCCTTGGGTAATACATCTTAACTTCTCCCAATGCATATTGTATCCCCATTATGGTTGCACATTTTCAATTTTTGCAAAATGCACCAGTGTGCCAGGCCCAGACTGACATTTCCACATTGATATTTCCTAATAAAACAACAACTGACAAGATATATTTTTAGCCCCTGTACAGCTCCTTCAAGGTTGTACTGTGTCAAAATGCTCTGTGATAAGATGGCATTGTGAGGAGTTAGTGCTGATGTAGAACACCATATTACTTCTGTTTTCATTGAAGATAAATGCATCAGTGCCACAATAAACCAGTCATTAGCATTCATATTACAGGTAAATTCCAAGGTTGAGAAATTGGAAGAAAAATGAGTGAAGATGAAATTTCATTTTAATAAGCCATGGGTAGGGTTTTGATGCATAGATTAGTTTGGTCATTCAACAAATTTAGTAAAGTTTAATATCTGCTAGGCACTATTCTAGATATGGAGAGATAGCAGAGGCAAGGATAAAAATTCCTGCCTTCATGTCCTGAAGCTTTTATTCTCATGAATAGATAAGAACACATGTAACTAGTTAGGAAAGTTAAAAAGATCTGTTCTGTATAATTTTTATTTTAATGACTTAGATTATGGGAATATTATTTGCAGAAATTACTGAGCAAGAGAGAATAGTGGTGAGGAGCTTGAACTCTAGAATCAGATAAACTAGCATTTGACTCCTGAATCTTTTAAAAGCTGTGACTATTGGTGAGGAGCTTGAGCTCTGAGTCCTAATGTTGATATTTGTAAAATAGGACAAAAGTAGTTGACTTGCCATAAGAATAGAATGAGAAAATTCTTGGAAAGCACAGTCTAGTGCTTAAAATATAGCTGACACCCAGTAATTGTTTTCTTTACTGTTGGTAATATTATTTAATGTCTGTATTCTCACAGGAAGAGTTTGATTAGAAGACTGAGCCTCCGGCTTGAAGTTCTATAGGAGCTTGATGAATTAAGATTACAACAGGGCATTGCCTCTCCAACTTTAATGCGCATGCAAATCCATGGGGGGGTCTTGTTCAAATGCAGGTTCTTAATGAAGTAGATCTAGAATGGGGCCTCACCTTCAGCATTTCTAAGAAGTTCCTAGGTGATACCTGTGCTGTGACTACTGCTCTATGGATTATACTTAGGTAGTGAGGTTGATAAAACACCTTGATTTCACACTGATAAGAGAAATAATAAGACCTGGCACTATAGGGCAATATGAAGCAAATGGCATGCTTCCAAACAATAGGGGGTGTCAATGACCTCAACTGATGATATATATTAATAACCCCAAAGAACAGTAAGGAAAATACCTTTTTTATTGTAAAACACACAAATGTAAGTGGTGGGTTAGGGATCATTGTTCTCTGCTGCTGCCTTTGGAGAATTGTCCTGTCTTAAGTATCTTGGACAATAGGAATGCATTCAAACTTTCTGGGAAAAGGGGCCCCCAAGCCTTTCCATTTGCCTACCCTTCCAGAAACGTGTATCAAAGTTGACTTTTATTTCTCCTTCTATATCATTAAGAATGTGTAACACTCATTGGTGTGTTTCAATCAAGCAACCATATAATGAAAAATGCTTGCTATAATATTATATCCAACAATCCCACTTCTGATATATATCCAAGAGAATTAAAAATATGTACACATGATTTGTACATAGATATCCATAATAGCATATTCATGATAGCCTCAAGTATAAACAACCCAAATGTCCATAAATTGATGGATGCATAAATAAGATGTGGTATATTCCTATAGTAGAATATTATATTCAGCCATAGGAGTTAAACATTGATACATTTTGCAATATGGATGAACTTTGAAAACATTGTGGTAAGCCAGACACAAAAGTCCACATGTTACATGATTTAATATATGTAAAAAATCCAGAAAAGGCAAATCCATAGAGACAGAAAATAGATTAGTGGTTGCCAGGGGCTGTGGGAAGGGGAGAATGTGAAGTGACTGCTAATGGGTGTGAGGTTTCTCTTTGGGGTGATAAAAATTAGATAGTGGGGATGGTTGCACAACTCTGTGAATATACTAGTAATCACTCAATTGCACACTTTAAGATGGTGAATTTTATGGTATAGGAATTATATATATATCAATAGAAGTATAAAAAATGTATATCAAATGTCAGATGCTTCAGCAGCTGGAGACCTATAAACAAAAAATTTGAAGACGTTACCCATATTCTTTAATTGTGGTTTTAAGGGCTCAGTTCATTATATAAGTCAGTGGTAGATTAAGAATAGGAATAAATTCTTTGTGATTCCTCAGCTCCTGAGGTGGAGTCCATTTTGCCACTCCTTAAAACTGGGATGGTCTCTTGGCTCCTTTTGTCAATAGAATGTGGCAGAAATTACGTGTGAGAGCTCCAGGCCTGAGTCTCCAGAGTAATTGCCGCTTCCACTCTTGCTTTCTTGGAACACTACAGGTGATGTGGAGAACAAAGGAAAAATGTTCCTCATAACTTACAGCCCATTGACAAGGACTTGAGACAGGCAGCGTGACCTTCCTCAAGTTGTGTAGCTGCTTGAGAGAGACCACGAGAAGAACAGTCTCAGCTCTCATAGTGGCCCCAGCTGTCTCTGCAGGAGGGCCAAATTCTACAACGGGCTCAGCATAGACCAACTTTCCAGTTTGTCTGAACCCAGTCCAAATAGCCTGCCCATGAAATCTGGAACAAATATATAATCAATTTGAAATCACTAAGTTCTGGGGTTGTTAGTTCCACAGCAAGGTCTATTTTGTGAAGTAGCTATCCTTTGTTAACAGGACTTTGCTGATGACCACATTAAAATAAGAAAGACTAATATATTTGGCAGTATCTAACCAGAGTTTTCTTGGTATCCTACTTTCCATTTCCAACCTTCCCCCTCCCCCCAAAACCCAAAACCTTTCTAGCTGCGTCTTCTTCTGAATTAATAAAGGCCTGACCTCTGGGAGACCATGGTAATATTTAAGAGAGTTCATGGGAAAAGTCCAAATGGCCACTTGGTCTTGTGCCAGAGAGAAGAATCTTGACTGAAAGGCCATTGCTTTTCTGCTTGATGTTTCTGGGAATACCATTGAAGAGCTTGGCTCTACAGGGTACCAGCTAACTAGTAGCAAAGTGATTTCTCAGTTCTGGGTAATTTCCATATATATATTTGCATATTGACAATGTATAAAATGTCTTGGTAACTAATCCCCTAAGTTTTGATTTAGCTGTTAAGGTGTACAGAGCTCTCCTCACTGGTCTTTAGAGCATTCTGCAGGCATCACTATAATGCCCATCACTATTACCATCACTAACAACCTTATCTAGATCCAAGTCAGTCTCCAAATACTTCTATCCTTGATAATGCTCAACTTTACACAATTTATATAATTCTTTATCTTTAATGACCGAATTGCCATTACATATATTGAACATGTGTGATTGATATGTAAATGAGTTAATTCACTAGTCCATTTAACAAATATTTATTAAGTGACTACCAGGTCTTGGCAATTTTCCAGACAATGGGGATACAGCAATGAACAAAAAAGATCCTGCCTTCATGGAGAATATATTCTATTCAGGGTAGGGGTAGACATTAATTAAATCTGTAGATTATATTCCAGACAGCAATAAATACTAAAGAGAAAAATAAAGCTGAGAGGGTCTAGAGAGGGCTATTGGGTAGGATATTGTAATTTTAATTGGAGAAGACAAATTGTGATGTAGGCCCAACAAAACCTTGACCAAGCCAATGGGAATCTCTGGAACAAATACAGCTCCTAAGAGTTGTCTTACGTCATGTCAAAATGACTGGGCCTTTCTACACCTGCTTTGCTTAGTTGTTAGATACAGGTGAAGTGATTTTTATACCTGAGGTAGATCCTGAGGGAATGACAACAGAGACTATCAAATGACAACACTCTACATTTGGGAGGCAATTTCCTCATTGAAAGGGTGTCTGGTGATGCCTCTTATGTTTACCCCAGAAGCCAACAGAGCTTTTGGGCAGAGGAGTAATGAGATATGAGTGATATAGTAAAACAGTGATACTGGATGCAGTGTTGTGAATGGACTATAAGAGAGACAAAGGACGGGGATCATAAGTGGCTCAGTTGATTAAGCATCCAACTCTTGATCTTGTCTCAGGTCATGATCTCATGGTTCATGGGATTGAGCCCCACATCAGACTCTGTGCTGACAGGGTAGGGGCTGCTTAGAATTCTCTCTCTCTCTCTCTCTCTCTCTCTGCCCCTCCCCTGCTTGCATTCTACATTTCTCTCTCTTTAAATAAACTTAAAAAGAATAAAAAAAAGAGAGACAAAGGAAGCCTTAAGGAAAGACAAAGGCTGGGTAAAGGAGATAGGGTAGAAGGCTATTATAATACAGATGAGATGTGATTAGGGCGTGGACCAAATAGTAGCCATGGTTTTGGTAAGAAGTAGTAAAATTCTGAATAGATTTTAAAGTTTGTGCTGACAGTGTTCACTGATGAATATCAGATGTGAGAAAGCAATCAAAGATAAATTTTTTTGATGTGCTGAGCAACTGAAAAAATGAAGTTTTCATTATTAAGATAAGGACGTTTGTGAGGAGGATACTGGGAATTAAGTTTGGGACATATTAAGTTTGTGATGTCCATTCAGTGTCAGTATATAGATCTTAAGTTGGTAGTTGGACATACGAATCTGTAGGTCAAAGCTTAATTATATTCTGTAGATGTAAATTTTGGAGTCATTAGTATATAGATGGTCATTAAAGACATGAACTGACTGAATCAAGTCAGTGAGTGTAGACAGAAAAGAGAAGTGTGAGAACTCAGCCCTGGTGTGCCGCACTATGAAATGGTTAGGGAGATGGGGATGAATCAGCAGAACCTCAAAAAGAAAGGCCAGTGTAGTAGAAAAACAAATAGGAGAGGGAGTTCCTGAGAGCCCAACGAAATAATGCTTCAGGGAGGAATGCTCAGTTGTGTCAGATGTTTCTGGGGTAGGTGAAATCCAATGTCAGTTTTTACGGAAAAAGAAAAATAGTCTTAAAATTTGTATGCAAGCACAAAAGACCCCAAATATCCAATGCAATCTTGAGAAAGAACATAGCTGGAGGAATCACACTTTCTGATTACTAAGCTATAATAATCAAAACAGGATGGTAATGGCATAAAAACAGACACATAGGCTGATAAAACAGATTCAAGAGCCCAGACATAAACCTACATATATATGGTTAACTAATTTTGACAAGAAATGAGTGAAATTCCTGACAAGGAATGAGTGAAAGTGAGTGAAGGTTGTCAAAAGGTACAAACTTCCATCTATAAGGTGAATAAGTTCTGGGGATCTAAGATCCAGCATGGTGACTGTAGTTAACACTACTGTACTGTATACTTAGGAGTTGCTAAGAGATCTTAAAAGTTCTCAGCCTCCCTCCCCCTCAGAGATAACCATGTGAGGTGATATGTTAATCTTACTGTAATCACTTCACAATATATACGTACATCAAACCATCATATTGTACAATATAAACTTACACAATGCGACATATCTGTTATATCTTGATAAATCTGGAAAAAATGTTTCTGATCAAATAAAAATGACCAAAAACTTACCACTGGATTTAACAACATAGTTGTTATTTGTGGACACCGAGGAGAAATTTCAGTGGCGGTGTGGGGCAAGTGCCTATTTAAATGGATTCAAGAAAGAATGAGAGCAGAAGACTTTAAGAGGGTAACAGAACTCTGAGGTTGGCTACCAAGGATAGAAGGAAAACAGAGCAATAAGTAAGGGAAATGTGGGTCAAAAATATTTTTAAAGTGAGAGAAATTTCAGCACATTTATATGTTGCTGGGAATGATCCAGTAGAGAGGAACAGATTGAAGGTGCAGAAGAGAGAAAGGACAGTTTCTAGAGTGGTGTTCTAAGCAGGGGAGAAGAAGCAGGATCAAATGCTCAGAGGTAATTAAAGCTGACAGGGAGAGAGCCAGCATGGCCAGCTTCTTACTCTCAGGTGGGGGGGGGGGGTGGGAGTAGTCAAGGTTTATAAACACAGATGTAGACAGGTGAGCAGTGGTGATGTAGGGAACTGGTGAGGGTCTAACTAATTCCATTTATTTTTCCTCCATGAAATTGGAAGCAGTATTACCAGTGAGAATGAGGATGATGGGAAGAAGTTGTTGGAGGTAAAGGAGAGAGCAATGGTGTAAAATTGTTTTCTAGGAAGTAGGGAAACAGTGGTTAAATAATTGTTGGATTAGAGTGTATTGAAAGAAAATTGGAAAAAGAAGGAAATAATGGCCAGTGAGTAGCATGTTGGAAACTAAGGTATAGAGGTTATTGTGTATTGGTAATAACAAAATTTAGATGGATCATGTGTGTGAAATTGGTGAAAACTCATTGGAAAAGACCGTATCAATCAATGGCCTGGACTGTTTGCAGGATGTTAAAGTCATCAAGATGTATGATAAGGATATTCCTGGAAGGTATGAAAGCAAATGGGGACCTTGCCAAGGAATTAGGACAAGTCACCCTAATGGTAGAATTCAAATGGATGAAGTTAAAAACTAGGTTTTAGGGGGGAGAAAGTGAAAAGATCTGAAAATGGCAATGGAGAGCCAGGATAATAGCTACCTATTTTCAGGATAAAGAGGATGATGGGTAGGGGTGCCTGAGTGGCTTAGTCATTTAAGCGTCTGACTTTGGCTTAGGTCATGATCGCACTGCTCATGAGTTTGAGACCTGCATCAGGCTCTGTGCTGACAGCCTGGAGCCTGCTTCAGATTCTGTCTCCGTCTCTCTCTGTCCCTCCCCTGCGCATGCTCTGTGTGTGTGTCTCTCTCAAATATAAAATTAAAAAAAAATTTTTTTTAAAAAAGAGGATGATGGGCGGGAGAAGAAAGAACTCGGGTGAAAATACTCTGGTGAAGTGATGTCCTTAGGGGAGATCAGGCTCCAGACAGAGCAAGCAGGTGAAGGGAGTTTCCAAAGATGCTGAGGCTACAGGATGCTCTGCCCAGGATGGACCGAGTCTCCATGCGCTTCCCAAATTGGGGAGAGGTTGGTTGAGGTATGCCTTAGGCATCTTGGGTTTCTTACTGCCTTTGACATGAAGAGGGATACAGGAGATATTAAGAGCTAGCTGTTGCGTCTTCTAAGAACAAACTCAAAAATCAAAGTTTTGTGATGCACTCAAGTTAAAAGGGGAAAAAAAAACCCTTGGTCAGTTGCCTCAAATGTGGCATTTGGTGCCACACAGATGGGAATGGCAATAGTGACAGAAGCTATTTATGCTCTGTCATGCAGTTTCTTCTGTCCTTAACTCAGCACTTTGTAGTTGCATTTTCCAAAGCATATTTGAAAGAAATGGATCTGGAGTTTAAAACAGTTCCTAATGTTACAAGTCAGTCTTTAGAAGGGCTTTTACCAAAACCAGAAGCCTGGGGTGCTGTGTGCATGTACACATGTGCATGTGTGAGTATACACACACACACACCGTATCGACTATGTATACAGACTGTATTTTGTGTAGCTTCTTGGAGGACTGAAGTGACATTTTCAGTGTGTTAATTCTTAGCTTTAATCAAGTCCTACCATATGATATCCTATGTTTTCCCGTTATGATCCTTTTTCAAAATGTAAAATTACTGTTTGTGTGTGAATGTGAGAGAAAAAGACTGTGTGTGTATGTGTTTGTGAGTGACAGTATTCATTTAATATGTATCTCTTCATTTGAATATAAACTGTGTTAGGGCAGGTAGAGATTGGTGTGTATCCCCAGGCATAATATATCACCTAACACATAGTAGATACTTAATAATATTGTTTGAATAAGTGAAAAACATGCTTAAATTCTGTGGTGCCTTTCAAAAATTTCATTTGTGTGTTTCTATAGCTTATATGGGTAGAGTAGAAGATATTATTCTCCTTTCTTGATCTTTTCGGGCTGTTATAACAATATTACAGACTAGGTAGCTTATAAATAACAGACATTTATTTCTTACAGTTCTGGAGGCTGGGGTGTCCAAGATCAAGGCTCAGGGAGATTCACTGCTCGATGAAGAGTTGCTTTCTGATACATTTTGCTCTGTTCTCACTTGGTGGAAGGGGAGAGAGCATTCTCTTCAGCCTGTGTAAAAAAGCACTAATGCCATTCATGAAGGCTCCAGCCTCATGACCTAATCACCTCCCAAGGCCCAAACTGAAAGTAACATCTCTCTGGGGATTAAGTTTTCAACATATAGATTTTGAGGGGACATAAATATTCAATCTGTGGCATCTCCCAAATGTATTTTGGTATCCTTTTGATTATAATTTTATAAATGGGAAACAGAACCTTTGATTTTAAATAATAAAAGGAATAGTAATAAACACTGATGAAGTATTTATTACATGCTAGGCATTACTGTAAGCACTTGCAGTGATATATTTTATTCTCACGACAACTCCATGAGGTAGTTCGTGTTATGATCCCATTTTATGTATGGAGAAACTGAGACATAAACTATTAAGACTCAAACAGTTGGAAAGCAGCAGTGTTTGGCCCCTGAGCCCAGGCAGTTTGGACCTTAACTGTGCATGCTCTTAACCACTTTGTTATGGTGCTTGTGAATGATCGTTCTTAAGAATAGATTTAATTTTCTTTTAATCTATAGATCAACCAATTACAGTATTAAAAATAAAGGAGAAAGATGACAATTACATAAGATTATAAGAAGGTTATTATGAGCATATAACTTATTTGAATACTCATTAATTCAATGCATTAAGTACAGCATATTGCCTTCGCCTAAAGCTGGGGAAAATAAATTTGTTGTGAAAGGACAAATGCCACTATAAATTTTTATTATAAGGGTTGCAAATGAATGATGATTCTTTGTCATCCTAATATTTCTTTCTGCAGCTATAGTGAAATAACTTTATTTTAGTTAAGTGCTTCCACACATTTTCAGTATTTTTCATTCCTTATTCTCTTTTTATAGATGGTGATGCTTGAAATTATATAATGACTTCCCAGTTTTTCAGGGAATGAAGGATTACATATGATCGCCTAATGAAACAATTTCCATTATATTTAGGCTATTGTAATTAGAAAAAAATGACAGTAAGATGCAGTGTAAGTTAAAAGAAATTTATACATCATTTAAATGTCTATTTCCTCATTAGAGTGTGAACTTTATATTCTCAACACATTGGAGAAAAATCAAATGAAATTTAAAATGAATATTCTATAGTACATAATGATCATGTTCAGATAATGTAAAATACATTTTTAAGCAAATATCATTTTCATAATTTTATAAATTTTTCCAAAAAGACATAATACTTTTTAAAGAAGATTTGTGTCCTAACCCTTAGCCCTTCAGCCATTTTTCTGAATTTCTTTTTGGGCTTCATGGTTCTCTACCCAAATGTTCAGTATGTAATGAAATTGCTCAAGACTACCCTACATCCTCTTCTTTCTCGAGCCATATTACAAAAACTGAAATGACTTTAAAGCAAGCAGGTATTGCAAATGTATTATGAGGCCTGGTAGAAAAGAGAAAATTGTTAAACTGGAAAATGCATGTAATATATAAATATTCTTAAGTTCAGAAAAATTTAAAACATTTGGCTGGTAAAAATCAAATCAACCCTCCCTGTTGACTTGATTCAGCTCACTGAGGGCCCTGCTCTGTACTGTGTCCCTTTAGGATATCTCATTTTTGCTTCTGGCCTCATTTACCATCTGGCTAATGCCTCTCATATTTCTAGACCTTCCTTTGAGCTATATATTTTTGCATTCATTTTTCCATTTGGCATTTCCAATAAAGTATCCTGTATTCAACATACCTCAGACCCCACATCTCTAAACCTAGTTTTCTTTGAATGTTTCCGGTCTCCACAAATGTGGCCTCTACCCATCCACCTGCACAAACAAGACACATAGGGGTTTCCTTGACAACTCCTTTTGCCTTATATCACTTGCCCCTTCCCCATGTCCCCATTCCCGAAGTAATCCTTTCCCAACAGCTGTCAGTTATAACTTCTTAACATGTCTCTGGGGCTTTCTCTTCACCTCCACTACCAACAACTTTGGTTTATTTACTGTAATCTCTTGCTTGGACATTTGCAACACCCATTTACAATCTTTTTATCTATTCAGCTTTCTTTACAGCGCATTCTCCATACTAAAACTAGAGGGATTTTCTTAAAATAGAGATTTGATCTTGTAACTCCTCTGCTTAATATTCCTCAATGGCTTCCAATTGTTCTTAAAACAAAATCCAAATTCCTTAACGTGGCTACAGAGTTTTTAAAAGTCTATCTCATTCTCCTCTACCATCATTCTCCTTGTGGTTCTTGTGTTGTGGCCCATCTGTCCTCCTGTAGCTGCATGTTTACTCCTTCAGCTGCATGTTTACTCCTTCAGTCCCTCTGCCCGGAAGAGTTCCGCCATATCAACTTTGCCCAGAGCAGATTTTGCTTCCTGCAAGCCTCAGATACTTGTCATTCCCTGGGAAAGCCTTTCTTTAATCCCTAGTCAACAAAAGGATCCCTTTGATACATACTCATGAAGAAATTTTTCTTTTCTTACCCCAGTTTGTGATTTTGTGTTCATCAGGCTCATTAGTGTGATTATTTGGTAAAAGTATGTTCCCCCACTTGACTAGAAGCTCTACCAGAGCAGAGGTTTTCTGTTTCTGCTTAGAGATGACCGGTATCATAAATATGTTTAAGTGCACAGATGTTTAAATCAATAAAATATAACCTAATGCTCAGTGCAAACAGTACTTAGAAAGACTTCCAACTTAGAATGTAGGAACAAACTTGTGAGTCCCTTGTATGTTTACTGTTTGGGGATGCTGTTATTTTCCACTGCTCTGCTTGAGCCTGAGGCAACTCCATATATCCTTAGTGGGCAGAATTTGCAGATAGGCCTAACAGGGCTTCACTGAAAACAGAGCCAGCAGCAGCTCATGAAGCGTTGTTCTGTCATTTGTAATAGCTCTTCCAGCTGCAGCCCACGTGTTTTAGAGATGGCATCATAAACATCTGCCGCTGATCTCCTTACTGTGGTTTGTAACAGTGGTTTGTACTTGAAGTAGCAAATTGAGCTCTGCTGTCTTTTCCTTCCCAAGGTCCTTTGTAGGTTGACATTTGTAAGCGCACATCCAGTTCTACTGTTTTTGACAATAATCCCAAGGCAGATGCAGGAGCAATCAACTGCCTTCAGATAATGACCCTCCCCAAATCAGAAAATAAGTCTGCAGTATTACTGTGCATAGATACCTTCAGTTAAAATAGACGGGTGATGTATTCTTCAAGTTATGTGTTATAGCTCCCCTGTAAAATGACCCTCAGTTTTGCCTTTATTTCTTGCCCAACAGACAAATGCAGTGTTCTGAAGCAGTGGATATTTTATAAATAGCAGTATCTGAGAAGTTAGGAAGAATGGCCAATGACACCGATAAGATGTGGTAGTGTGTCTGGGAAATTGGATATTTTGGCATATAGAAATTTCATTATGTTTTTGTGGTGATAAGAATGAATATCAGCAACTCTGAAAATCTTACATGTATTGCTTTGTTTTCAGGATATATATATATATATATATATAATGTCGAGAGAGGGAGGGAGAGAGAGCACAATGGGGGAGGGACAGAGAGAAAAGGAGAGAGAGAATCCCAAGCAGGCCTAACAATGTCAGCACAGAACCTGATGCAGGGCTCAATTTCATAAACCATGAGATTATGACCTGAGCTGAAATTAAGAGTCCGGCATTTAACTCACCTTATGTGCCCCTGTTTTCAGAAATCTTTTAAGGCACATCCCAGGTATTATGTTATTTCACCCAAAAATACATGAGCATGCTTCTCTAATGAATAAAGTCATTTATTTTTTTAATATAACCACCATTATTAGAGCTAACATAATTAGCAATCATACCCAAATTCTATTTAATACCCAATTTATTTTGAAATTTTCCTAATTGTCTTGAGATGTCTTTTTACAGTTGGTTTGAGTATCAATCCAAGCAGGATGCCACAATGCTTGTGATTTTTTTATCTCTTAAATATTCTTTTTGCTCTAATAATCTCGCATCCTTTTGTTTTCCATACCACAGTTTAGTTGGAGAAATTGAGTCCAACACCCTCTTTGATTGTTTCCTTGTAGTATCATTTACCATGTCTTTCTATGCCCTTATTATAAAAATTGTAGTAATATATAGATGGATAATTATATTTGGATTCAATTGTTGGACAAGACATCCTCATAGGTTTTGCTCTATACTTTCTAGTGCATCACATTAGGAGGACCAGAAATGTTCATTTCACTTTTTACTAATGCTTACATTTAAGTATTAATAGCCTGATACCTCCATTAAAAGATCCCCATAAACTTTTTACTTAGTAATTTTAGAATCCATTGATTATTACGTGTATTCATTATTTAATTAGCATTTGCAAAATGGTGATTTTCCAATTTTACCACTTTATCTGTGTTGATTAGCTATGCCTATCTATAAAGAAGAACTGACTTTATTTGTTTTTCAATAAGAAAAAAGGATGTCTTTTAATTTTTTTATTAAAAAGATCAATTTTCAAGTTAGTAAGTTGTTTTCTAGCAAATTTTACAGTATCAGTTTTTAAAATATTGTTTCTTAAAGATTTTACTCTATCAAGTGTTTTCACCCACTGCAATGTTTACAGTTTTTTATGCTCCATGTCAATGCAATTTAGGACAGTGGGAGTCCCATCAAGTTGACACCTATAATCTTTAGACATGGTGCCCTAGTGTCATCTTGTACACTTCTCGCCTCAGACCTGGGATCAGCCATTTCTTCAAAGAGTACGAGTTCCTTTTGGTGGGAAAAAATAGAGACCACAATATGAGTCCTGTAAGTATTCTCTGCTAGTGGGCTGACATTGCTTTAGGGCCTTCCAATGGACAAAGCTAGAAAACAGATCCATCTTTTAAGGGGAAATTTTCCAGTGTATATAGATCTTACTAATCAAGTGTACAATTACAAGATTACAAGGTGTATACTTAGATTTTTTGCTTGTATCTAATTCCTTTAATGCTCCGTGGATAGATGGATAGGTAGATACAGTTTTTTTTCTCCCAGGTTAAAAAACAAATTCACCAATGTTTTCCAGTACTTTATAAATTCCTTTCTTTCTTTTATTTCTTCTCTCTTTCTCTTATTTATTATTTTTAGAGATTTTTTTGGAGAGAAAAAGAGCGAATGTGAGTGGGGAGAAGGGGCATGGGGGGAGGGGGAGGAGAGAGAGAGAGAGAATCAGAGAATCTTAAATCTCCAGCGTGGAGCCTGATGTGGGGCTTGATCCTCTGACCCTGGGATCATGACCTGAGCCGAAATCAAGAGTAGGGTGCTCAATGACTGAGCTACCAGATACCCCATAGTTTTATTTCTTTATTTGGAAATCTCTGATTCCTTTGGAATTTATCCTAGTATATGATAGGAGGAACAGATAAAATTTTATAAGTTTTTGTATGCTTATCCATTTGTCCCAATACCATTTATTAAAAATCTGTCACCCCTTGACTTTAGATAACATTCTTATCATTTTTAAGTTCTATACATACTCAATGTTTTGGATATCCTATTCATTCCCATTGGTTTTTCAGTTTATTAGTGAAATAATACCATACTGTTTTAATTATTGAGCCTTTAAAGTGTTTTAATATTAGGTATGTTAATTACCCCCACCACATACTTTTTCAGCCTTTCCTTTGCTGATTTTGCCTGTCTATTTTTTAATGAACTTTCTGATCAGCTTGTCTTGTTCCAAGGTAAAACATTATGGTATTTTTATTGGGACTGATTACATTCTAAAATTAACTTAGAATTGACAACTTTATGAAGTGGAATTTTCATATTCAAGAGTAAGGTATACATTTCTGTTTGGTCCTGTATCTTTCACATCTTTCTATACTTTTCCTTATCTTTTATTGCACTTTAAAAAGTTTGTGCTTAAATATATTATCATCATCATTATTATTATGATCATCATCATTATTATTTAACTCTAGAGAAAAGTCTTCTTTTCCATTGTATCTTTAAAGTGGTTGTTACTATTGCTTGTAAATGATAAGGCTATTGCTTTTAGAATATTAAAAATATTCTGCCACTTTACTAAACTCTTACTGTTTGGAGTAGATTCTCATTGATTCTTTTGTTTTTGTAGTTGTAATAGTGTAGTTTCTGCATATGAAAATCTTCCAAGTTTTTATGCCATATCTATCTTTCTAAAACCATTTGGGTTTACATAAGGCCTGCAATTTAATGTGAAGAACTGAAGATACACCTAACTCATTCCAGACTTCACTGGTAATGCTTTTAGAATATTCCCATTAATTGTTGTCTTCTGATACAAATTTTATTATATTAAGGAAATGTCGTCTTCTTAAATCTGTTAATGTGTATTATATTAAAAGATTTCTAAATTTTGAATCAAAAATACAAAACAACATTTTCAGGGGCACCTGGGTGGCTTAACTGGTTAAGCGTACAACTTCAGCTCAGGTCATGATCTCACAGTTTGTGAGTTCAAGCCCCATGTTTGGCTTTGTGCTGACAGCTCAGAGCTTGGAGACTGTTTCACATTCTCTCTCTCTCTCTCTCTCTCTCTCTCTCTCTCTTTGCTCCTCCCCTGCTCATGCTCTGTCTGTGTCTCTCTCCCTCAAAAATAAACACTAAAAAAGAAAAATTTAACAAAACAACATTTTCAGCAGTTATATAAGAAACCATTTTCTTTTTACCAGTATTCATCAATTTATTTTTACATTTTGCCTCTTTATCATTCTCCCTCTCCACCTGCATGTGTGTACACATTCATACATGTATATATTTTTATCCAGGGCACATGTATATATTTTTTCTGAACCATTTGTGATTAAGTTAGAGATACCGTACCTATTTTCTGTGTGTTTGGTTTTTTTCTAATAATTACCTTAATACATACATTTAGTCTATTGTTTTACTGATACTGTCTACCACTTTCATAACAATGGTGAAATTAGTAACTTCTTTATTCCCTCTGTTTCTCTCAGAATTTAATTAGATATGATAAGCTCTTATACCAGTTGACATTCTCTGAGTGAACCACTCTGCCTTTTTTACTTGCTATTTATTAGCTGTACTATTTTTGTCATTGAACATGTTTATACCCTATTTGCTCATGTTATCAGGAATGATTGGTATTAGTTGTACAATTATATTTATTTTCATCATTGTTTTACAGTTAAAATGCTGAAACTTTCCCTGAATTCATGGTGGGCTTCTCCATTAAATTCTTAGGAATATATTTGGTGATTAGTGTTCTCTGTGCTCTTGGAAATTTATAATAGTATGATTGAAAATCAGTGTGGCTTAATATAAAATGCTGAGCTCACACTTCTCCCTTATGCACTTATATCTCCATTGTCATATGTTATGATGTGTTTCTGTTGATGTCTGTTTCCAACGTAATTATCTTTCTCCTATACCTGACTTGGTCTTTTGGCTTAGATGCTCAAGAATTCTTTCTTTAATTTTAAACCCAATAGTTTTACTGGAAGTTGTTGAAATGTTGGCCATTCTTCAATAATTTTTCGAGTACCTTTGCAAACATGTACCTTTCGAGAACCTGCATGAGTACCTTTGCAAACACTGCCTTTTATCTTCCAGGATTATATGAGTTATAATGTTACTTGTGATGATTAGTTTTTTCTTCTTGGGATCATGTATTAAAGTATGTTATACTTTCTTTCTTGTTTTCTGTATATATCTAACCATCCATATAACATACATACACCTAATTTGTCAGGTTTACTCCTTTTTATCCTTTGCTTTCCTTCCTTTATCTCCTGTAGGTATCTCTTCAAGTTTATTCTACATGAGCTTTCTATACTGACAAACAATACATCTTTTTGTTTGTTTGTTTGTATTTCTAATTTGGTTCTTCATTCTAAAAGTTCTGTTTGCAAAACCTCCTCTTGGTTTGTAATCTTATTTTTAAGAATTTTCTATTTCTGATACATATTTCATGAAGCACTTTAGAGTTTTCTTGATTAACATTTATTTTTCTCCCCTCTGTTTACATGCTGTGGTACTGTGTACTTCTAATTTGTAGGCAGGCTTTTTAGTGGACTTTCATGTTTTTATATTTATGTTAAGTTCATTTTCTTTTCTTTTAATAATTGGGGTTTTCTTGTATTTTTAAGGGAATGCTTTTGTGATAAGTGGGTCAGGTTGGCTTCACTTCTTGATCATCCTCTTCGATTTTAAATGTAATGTATTAAAAATATGATTTCCTTATGGACTCATGTCCACAGTTTTAAGCAGCACCTCCTTGGGACCTCCCTCCCTCTACTCCCTAGAATCTGAAACTTCTTTATTCCTTGGCTTTTTGCCTTACTCAATTTGCCTTCTATTAACAGAATTTTTTAAAATCTTCCTCAGTCTCTGTCCTTCTCTCTTTCCATAAAAGAGTTTTTTTTTTTTTTTTCCCCCCTCGGGGGGTGGCGTGGGTGAGTGGCTCATTCCATTAAGTGTCCTACTTTGACTCTGGTCATGATCTCACAGTTCATGGTTTTGAGCCCCATGTTAGGCTCTGTGCTGACAGCTAAGAGCCTGGAGCCTGTTTTGGATTCTGTCTCTGTTTCTGCCCCTCCCCTGCCTGTGCTCTGTGTCTCTTTGTCTCTCAAAAATGAATAAACATGAAAAAATTTAAAAAAAGTTTTTCAATAATTCCCAAATCCTTCATTGGTGGACTTGACTAGTGTCCTTGACTAGTTCCTTATGTTGGAACTCAGCCTCAACTGGGAGCCAGTGTAGTCTTTTTTAACTTTCATGAATTATTTAGATCTGCATGGATGAGGGTTCCAGAAAGAGATTACCCTCCTTTTGCATGTGAATTTTTTGGGGGGGCGATTACTTATTATTTTTGAGCTGTTAGTACCACTGGAGCTACGCTTTCTCTAATCTACACTATTTTTGTTCTGTACAGGTCATGCTACTGGTGGTGGTTTGATACAACCAACATATATTCTAAGAAATTGACAGTGGTATTTTGTCGCTAGATTGTAGATTGTTCCCAAATGTCCATGGATTTTTTTTCCTTTTCACCATCCTTATTGTTTGGCTTTATGAAAAGATGGGGGAAGATTTGAAGAGTACATTTATAAACCTTTTTATTACACACTATCTATGCTCTTAATGTTCAGTCCTCTCCATTTTCAAAATTTGCTTCAAATACTAATGCAGTACTAAAATAGTATTCATTTTTGCTTTTAAAAGAAGTGGAGAAGTAGACATATACTTTCATTGTCATTATAAAGAAGAACAAAATTTTCAGTATAAATTTTAAACAGAAAACATAGTATTCTCATGAGAACCATGCTGCTATTTGACAACATCAATATTTTATAAAGTGCTAGTCAATCAAACATGTGAAAACAGTAGATATAAATACTTAAAAGACCCTGTGGAGGTAAAGTTTAAATGGGGTCAACATATTAGCATTAATTTCTTTTTTGGAGTTAAAAACATTGTTTCTGATTAAAAAATGATCTTAATGGAGTCTGTACTAAGGCTAAAGATCAGCAGTATGGGTAAATTTGGCTAGTGATCTTTGAAAAAGAATTCTTAACCAAAATTATAATTAAACAGTGTGGACACACCCTAAATTGACTCCCAGGGTGTCATATCTATTGATTAGGTTATATTACATTACAAAGGTGATGGGATGTTGCACCTATGATTAAGTTAATGTTGTATATGACTCTGTAGTGATAGAATGGAGTCAGAGATTCTTCTGCTGACCTTGAATAAGCAAACACCCTGCTTATGGAGAGGGCCACGTGGCAGGGAGCTGTGGGCTGCCTTCAGCACATGAGGGTGTCTTCCAACAGTGACGAGTAAGTGCATTCTTTTGACAACATGATGCAGATACTTACCTAGTTGAGCCCTCATATTAGCACCTGTGAGAGCCTGAGCAGAGGACACATCTAAGCTATTAGGCCTGGACTCCTGACCTGCAGAAACAGAGAGATAATAGAGGTGTGTTGTTTTAAGGTGCTATGTTTTTGGTAATTTGTCATGCATCTACAAGACCACAAATACACAGAACATTACAGAAAGAAAAAGTGAAGTGTGAGGAGAAGGGAAAGGAAAGAGGAGGAAGGATCACAAGGAGGTAAATGCTTGACGGTGTGATATCTATAAGTCCTGGAATGTCTTTATATATATATATATATATATATATACACACACACATACACACACACACACATACATCTACATACATATATATATATATATAGTTTATTGTCAAGTTGGTTTCCATATAACACCCAGTGCTCATCCCTACAAGTGCCATCCTCCATGCCCATCACCCCCCTTCCCCTTTCCCACTCCCCATCAGCCCTCAGTTTGTTCTCAGTATTCAAGAGTCTCTCATGGTTTGCCTCCCTCCCTCTCCCCAACTATTTTCCCCGTTTACCTCCCCCATGGTTCTCTGTTAAGTTTCTCCAGTTCCACTTATGAGTGAAAACATATGGTATCTGTCCTTCTCTGCCTGACTTATTTCACTTAGCCTGACACCCTTGAGTTCCATCCACATTGCTACAAATGGCTAGATTTCATTCTTTCTCATTGCCATGTAGTATTCCATTGTATAGATAAACCACATCTTCTTGATCCATTCATCAGTTGATGGACATTTAGGCTCTTTTCATGATTTGATATTGTTGAAAGTGCTGCTATGAACATTGGGGTACATGTGGCCCCTATGCATCAGAACTCCCATATCCCTTGGGTAAATTCCTGTCAGTGCTATTGCTGGGTCATAGGGGAGTTCTTTTGTTAATTTTTTGAGAAACCTCCATGCTGTTCTCCAGAGTGACTGCACCAGTTTACATTCCCACCACCAGTGTAGGAGGGTGCCCATTTCTCCACATCTTTGCCAGCATCCATAGTCTCCTGATTTGTTCATTTTAGCCACTCTGACTGGTGTGAGGTGATATCTCAGTGTGGTTTTGATTTGTATTTCCCTGATGATGAGTGATGCTGATCATCGTTTCCTGTGTTTTTTGGCCATCTGGATGTCCTCTTTCGAGAAGTGTCTATTCATGTCTTCTGCTCATTTCTTCACTGGATTATTTGTTTTTCGGGTGTGGAGTTTGGTGAGTTTCTTGTAGATTTTGTATACTAGCCCTTTATCCGATATGTCATTTGCAACTATCTTTTCCCATTCTGTCGGTTGCCTACTAGTTTTCTTGATTGTTTCCTTTGCAGTGCAGAAGCTTTTTATCTTGATGAGGTCCCAATAGTTCATTTTTGCTCTTGATTCCCTTGCCTTTGGGGATGTGTCGAGTAGGAAATTGATGCAGTTAAGGTCAAAGAGGTTGTTTTCTCCTCTAGGGTTTTGATGGTTTGCTGTCTCGCATTCAGGTCCCTCATACATTTTGATCTTATTTTTGTGTATGATGTGAGAAAGTGGTCTAGTTTCTTTTTTTTTTTTTTTTTTTTTTTTTGCATGTTGCTGTCCAGTTCTCCCAGCACTGTCTGTTAAGGAGGCTGTCTTTTTTCCATTGGATACTCTTTCCTGTTTTGTCAAAGATTAATTGGCCATACATTTCTGGGTCCAATTCTGGGTTCTGTATTATATTCCATTGGTCTACATGTCTGCCTTTGTGCCAATACCATACTGTCTTGATGATTACAGCTTTGTGGTATAGGTTAGAGTCTGGGTTTGTGATGCCTCCCATTTTGGTTTTCTTCCTCAATATTACCTTGGCTATTCGGGGTCTTTTGTGACTCCATACAAATTTTAGGATAGTTTGTTCTAGTTTTGAGAAGAATGCTGGTGCAATTTTGATTGGGATTACATTGGATGTGTAGATTGTTTTGGGTAATAATGACATTTTAACAATGTTTGTTCTTCCAATCCATGAGCATGGAATGTTTTTCCATTTCTTTGTGTCTTCTTCAACTTCTTTCATAAGTGTTCTCTAGTTTTCATCATACAGATCTTTTACATCTTTGGATAGGTTTGTTCCTAGGTATTTTATGGTTTTTTGTGCAATTGTGAATGGGATCAGTTTCTTGATTTCTCTTTCTGTTGCTTCATTATTGGTGTATAAAAATGCAACCGTTTTCTGTAAGTTGATTTTGTACCATGCGACTTTGCTAAATTCATGAATCAGTTCTAGTAGGCTTCTGATGGAGTCGATCGGGTTTTCCATGTAGAGTATCATGTCATCTGCGAAAAGTGAAAGTTTGACTTCTTCTTTGCCGATTCTGATGCCTTTTATTTCCTTTTGTTGTCTGATTGCTGATGCTAGGACTTCCAGCACTGTGTTAAATAAAAGTGGTGAGAGTGGACATCCCTGTCG
>CM053578.1:33388505-33442508 GCA_028646485.1 Cryptoprocta ferox
GTATTGCTCTGTTAAAGGAGGCTCATTGACTGTCCAGGGCCTGTCGTTTCAGAAAGTGTTCTTTTAATGGTGTCCCTGCGTTTCTCTTGTTGTGCCTTTGATTATTTTATTTCCCTGGTCAATGATATTTGGGACTCTCCACCATGTATACTTTGGCTTGTTTTTTGAGGTATCCCTGAAAAGGAAACAGACTAGCATACAGGAAACGAAAGCACGCAAACGCACAGACAAATCAAACAAACAAGCAAGCCAAAAGGGGAAAGGAAGTAAAGAAAAGGAAAGGAAAGGAAAGAAAAGAAAGAAGAGAAAAAAAGAGAAGAAAAAGAAACAAAAGCAAAAAGAAAAAAAAACAACAAGGTGGGGACAGAACAGCAAAAGTCTGAGGGCAGTCTAAAAGCATATAAGCAGCCAAGAGGAGAGATAAGAATATGCTACGGGAAATATATCTGGATGGCAGCAGAAAAGAAGGAGAAGCAAAGAAAAAAGGAAAAAAAGAAAAAAGACAACTCCCCTGTGCGGATGGGCGTGGTCTGGCGTCAGGTCAGGTCTCGGGGGCTGCTCTCTCCGAGGCCCCGCCTTGGTGGTTGCGGGGAGAAGAATGGCGCCACCTCAAAGCTTTGCCGGAACCAAGCTTTGCAACCGCCCTTCCGAGTCCGATCTCCCTGTGCCGCGGGCGAGCCAAACTGTATTCACCAAGCTTCGCCTCGCTTCCAAATCCCAGTCCGTGCAGTTCAACACTGTCACCAGGGATGAGATATGTTCCCGCTGGCAGCCGGCCTCCCAGCCCGGCTTGCGGCCACCCTTTTCGAGGAGCCGCCGCTGGTGTCGCCGGTCTTCAAGGCGCCCCTCTCGGCGCCGCCGCCACCGCTTTTTGAACCGCCGCCGCCTTTATCTGTGCCGCCGCTGCTCTCGGTGTGGCTTGGAGTGGATGCCGCTGCTGCTGCGCCCAAGGAAGAACTCGCCAGTCAGATGGGACAGATTTCTCTCCCGGCGCCCGGCAGTTATATATGGGGAGACGGGTGAGTTTTTCCTCCCTTAGAGACGGTTCCAGGTGCGTTTTCCGTCTCTCTTTCTCTTCCCCTGGTCTCTCCGGGGCACAGCGCGCTCTCCCTGTGTTGGGCTCGGGGGCTCCTTCCCCTGCACCACTGGGACCCGCCCGTCCCCTAATTTCCCAGATCACAGTCACTCACTCAGGCATCTTTGAGGTTGTCTTCTTTCTGGCGTCTGTTTCTTCTTTCCCCCACTTGCAATCCCTTTAGTCCTTGTCAGTTCAATCCATGTGGGCGTGCACGGATTACAGAGCTCCCTGCTTCTCCGCCATCTTGCCCGCTCCTATAGCATTTTTTAATTCATAACAACTATTTTTAAGTTCCATAGTCTTTGTAGCAGTAGCTTCTCTCATGTCTTCTATGCCTTTTTCAAGCCCAGTGATTAATTTTATGACAATTGTTTCATATTCTTGCTCAGTTATGTTGTTTATGTCTGTTTTGACCAAATCTGTAGCTGTGACTTCTTTCTGGAATTTCTTTAGAGGAGAGTTCTTCCATTTCATCATTTTGGCTAGCTTTCTGTCTCTTGTCAGTTTTAAAAGCTTGTTATGCACTCTCTACCTGCGAGTTCTGCTATATTAAAAGTGGCTCATTGACTGTCCACGGCCTTTGCGTTCAGGAAGTGTTCTTTTAATGGTGTCCCTTGATCTCTCTTATTGTGCCTTTGGTTATTTTATTTCCCTACTCACAGTGATATTTGGGACTCTCCACCATGTGTACTTTGGCTTGTTTTTTGTAGCCTGTCCTTAGTGAGGTTTGAGGATGGCTGGTACACCAATATTCCAACCTATGGATGTGAATCAATATCTTGGGTTGCAATAGCAGCTGCACTGGACCTCCTCCCTGAAATAAGTTGCTAAAGCTCCAAATCTGGTGTTACCAACCAATCCAGCACCACTCTGGAATGTCTTAAATCCAGTGGCTTTTCTCCAAATACATTAGGAAATGATAATAAACATTCTAAATTAACATTAACTAATGGGTGGATTTTTTTCCTTTGTTGGCATATCTTGTGTGTAATGTCATTTGCTTCCAGGTTAGTTTTCAGCAAGGCTTAAGGCCTAAAAATTGTGTGTGTATGTATGTGTAGATAAGAACATGCATTTATCTCTCTAGAACATATATGTATTTTATTGTACATAAATATTTTAAATATATATCAATAAATGTTTATAAATATAATTAAATAATGTATATAATACATAATAGTTTAGATTGTATATATATTACTATTATCTCTAATATATATTTTATGCATACCTATGAGCACATACACACATATACATACACATGTATACATATGTGCCTCTCTTTATATGCACACAGATTATTTAATCTGAAGTTATTTGACACTTTATTTTCTATGGCTTATAATGAAAATTTCCCTCTCTATAAGGTTTATTAATTATGTCAGGCAATAATAAAAGAAAATACAAATTCCAAATAAAGACTGGTAGGTAAAAAATGCATAGGGAGATACCTGCAACTTCATGTACCATCCTGATGCTTTTTAATACAGTTGTATTTCTGACTTCTTTATGTCTCTTAATTATATGATATCAATGGTAATAAAATCTTAAAATAGCAGAAGAGATTTCATTATTAAAGTGTTTATTTATTTTGAATGAGAGAGAGTGCAAGCAGGGGAGGGGCAGAGAGAGAAGGAGATAGAGAATCCTAAGCAGGCTCCACATCATCAGCACAGAGCCCAATGTGGGGCTTGAACTCACAAACCATGAGATCATGACCTGAACTGAAATCAAGAGTCAGAGGCTTAACTGACTGAGCCACCCAGGATTAATTATATTTTTGAACTCATGTGGTTAGGGGTCAGGGTAAGTTAAGGTCTAGAATGGCCAAAGCTTGCTTTTTATAGTTAAAAAAAATAATAAAGCAAAGATGAATGAATATACAGTGACCGATAAATAGGCAAGGTCAGAATTAGCAAATAATCGAGACAGTGGCTATAGTGGTAATGTGATCTACAAAAGAGACTTATTAGTAGCAGATGAGTGAGAAATTGGAGTGCACAAACTGCTTTAACATATTCCTTTTATCTCATACTTTTTTCTTTTTCTTGCCTCTTCTTTTGCTTTTCTCAGTCTTTCTTTTTAGTCCCCTCTCAGTGTACTAATGTATGCGCAGATGGGCCAGGATTTGGTAAACATTGTCAGGGGTGGGGAATTCTAGGCCAGTTCTTATCTTGGTGCATCTCGAGCCTGACTTGAGTCAAAAATAAATGTATTTTGCTCTGATTTCTGCTGCCTTCTCACTGGAGTTGTCAAAGGAACTGACTTGAGCTTCTTGGGACTCAGAGCTGAGAAGAAACCTCTGGGTTTGGAATGCACCCCAGAAAACAGCATTGGGAGGTTCTAGAGATGCAGATGGATAATACATACCAGACTGTGGTTCCTCAGGATGTCTTTCCAGGTGAGGTGAGGTGGTTGAAAAAGAAGTCTGCCAACGGTATTGGTGGTAGTCCAGGCAGGGCTGTGCAGGTTGGTGAAGGGTGAGTGCCGTATTAATGTCTTGACTTGTAGGCAAAGCATGACTTTAGAAAAGCTTGGGAATAGGCATAGGTCACTGTCCAGGGACACGCCAGCTATCAGCACCAAGCAAATCCAGTGAGAATCTCCTAGCCTGCAGGTCATGAGAAAAATAAGAAGCAGCACAATGGTACTTCTATTCAGAAAGTACTTAGATATGATGCAAGACACCATCAGGATATTCCTGGACAGATCACTCAGAACAAACCAAGCAATGGGAACTAGGTTATGAGGCAAAATGGCTTAACAAAGAAGAGACAAGAACTAGTTGTAAAAGTAGGTTATATATAAAAAAGCTGGTGTTGGGGCTTCTGGGTGGCTCAGTCGGTTACGTGTCTGATTTCGGCTCAGGTCGTGATCTCTCAGTTTGTGGGTTCAAGCCCTGTGTTGGGCTCTGTGCTGACAGCTAAGAGCCTGGAGTCTGCTTCAGACTCTGTGCCTCCCTCTCTCTCTGCCCCTCCCCTGCTCATGCTTTGTCTCTTTCTGTCTCAAAAATAAACATTAAAAAAATTTTAAAAAAAGCTGGTGATAAAAACAAATAATACTAGCCTAGGGAAATATCAAGAGTAATAGGACTTAACATTATCAAACTACTGAATTCCTGGATAGGAGTCTTGAAAAATATTCCTAGATATTTGACCCCAGGATCTGTGACCAGGCTGAGCATGTAAGGTCATGGAGTTTAATTAGCATTTGGTTTGGGCATCTGAGGAATGCAGGACAGAGAAATGCTGTAGCTTCTTAAGGCTTCCATTAAATTGTTTCCTCTTGTTTTGACCAGGTGATTTCTGTTATTTCTGCTATTTGCATTTCTAACTCCACTGAAGGGGATTCTCAAATGGTAGATCAAGCCTGAAACTCTTAATTTTGGATTCTCTCTCATAGAGGGAAAGTTTAACTTTAAACTTCAAATGTTAAGCATCGGTTAATTTGTATCATGAGGCCAAAGTATCCTTAGTTCTTTGAATCTGCTATTTTGTATATTAAAATGTAAGTATTTTATCAAGATTTCTATTTACATCAAAATCTGAAGATGTTACTTGGATACATGACCATCAAGTGGTACTAGATTCCTAGACTATCAGAGAAAGAATGGTTTTTTAAAAATTCATGTATCTCCTCTATTGCAGTGAATTTTTATGCTTTATTGAGTAAAAGTACATTTTTTAATAATACTTCTGAGATGACATTATTCTGATTGTATTATGATATACATGCCTGAAAGTATATTTATTACATATGTATAGCTCAATACATTTCCAAAAAGTTGAGCATTACTCATAAAACCAGAGCTCAAGTGGGGCAAAGGGGAACAATACTAAACAATACTAGCCCCTAGTCAGTACTCAGTTCCTCCAAAGGGACCACTAATCAACCTTGTAGCATCATGGGTTAATTAGATTATGGATGAGTTTTGTTGTTGTTGTGAGCTAAATCTACAGTTTCAGAATCTAATATAGTAATATATAATCAAGATTAAGAATTAATATTATTATACACATAAAGAATATATTCATTCTTTATGCTTATTGTATATTAATAGAATAAATATTCCTTATTTATAAGCATATTCCTTGAGTCTAAATTTTTCTTTCTACATGCTTTGCAATTCATCTGTTAATATCAAAAGAAATCTATAGCTCATTTATTCTCATTGTTGTATTTCATTTGGTGACTATGCCACAATTCATTTATCCTGATGAACATTTGGGGAATTTCTGACTTAGGACTATTGTGAGTAGTACCACTATAAACATTTTAGTACATGTCTTTTGGAAAACATATATATGTTATTCCTGTTGGGTGGATAGGAATTCTAGTCCATAGGTTGTACTTGTGTTTAATTTTAGTGGAAGCTGCCAAATAAGTAGTACTTGAGGGTTTGATTTTTTTTTTTTTTTTGCTATATCTTTGTCAACACTCATTTTTGATTTTTTTTCTCATTTTAGCCATTGAGGAGTCTGTGTACTGATGTTTCTTTGGGTTTTAACTTTCATTTCTCTGATAAGGAAGAAGTACACAGCTTTTTATATGTTTGAATAGTTGGATATACTCTTTTCAAAACTGTTCAAGCGTTTTGTGGATCTTTTCATTTGGTTGCCTTTTTTAATTGATTGAGTTTTTAATGTAATTTTATATGAATCCTTTGTTGGATATATGGCATAAATGTCTTCTTCCACTCTCTGGGCTTCCCTTTTTATTCTTTTTTTATTATTTTAAGTTTATTTATTTTGAGAGAGTACACGTGCATGACAGCAGGGGGGAAGGGCAGCGATGGGGGTGAGATGGGGGAGGGTAGAGAATCCCAAGCAGGCTCCATGCTGTCAGTGAAGAGTTCATGGTTCATGAAATCAAGAGTTGGACCCTTAACCGACTGAGCCACCCAGGCACCCCTTGCCTTTTTATTCTGAATTGTCTCTTGATAAGCAGAGTAATTGATTTTTAACACAGTCAAAATTATCCATTTTTCTTGGGATTGTTCGTGTTTTTAATGTGTTGTTTAAGAAACCTTTGTTTGGGGCCCCTGGGTGGCTCAGTTGGTTGAGCATCTGGCTTCAGCTCAGGTCATGATCTCATGGTTCATGGGTGTTTGGTATGAGGTAGAAGGTCAGAATACTTCTGTGTCCCTCATGGATATTAATCGCCACAGAATTACTTATTAAAGACACCATCTTTGCCTCACTGCATTGCAATTATGTATTTTGCCATGGTATTATTAGAGGAATTTTCATAAGAAAAGAATATTCATGGCACATGCCATAACCTTTCTTATGATACTTAAGATTTTCTTTGATTTATCCTAAATTCTAGATTGCAATGAAAAAAAAAAAAAAAACACCACCTCTTCGCTAGCAATGTCTTCAAATTTCAAAGCTACAATGTCAAAGCATTGCCGGATTGCTTATCATTTAGAAGCCAAACATACTTTCTTTGGCAGGCACATTTCCTTAACACTACTCTTCCAGCAAATTAAAGGAATACCCTTGCTTTTCTTTTCTTTTTAAAGTTATTTATTTTTGAGAGAGAGAGAGAGAGAGAGAGAGAGAGAGCGAGAGCGTGAGTAGGCGAGGGGCAGAGAGAGACAGAGACAGAATCCAAAATAGGCTCCAGGCTATGAGCTGTCAGCACAGAGCCTGATGTGGGGCTCAAACCTATGAACTGTGAGATCATGACCAAGTCAAAGTCAGACACTTAACCAACTGAACCACCCAGCTTCCCCTTTGGTTTGCTCTCATTAACTCACAGAATAGCTGCTTCCTTTACCTGAAGCAGAAAGTAATTAATATATAATATCAATATTAGGCTCTTGAAAATATGAAAAACATCATTCCTATTTTTCCCATCAAAAAGAGAAAGGCTTCTTTTTTTTTTTTTTTTTAGTACCTTCTCCCTCAGTTGTCTTTATTGGGTACTATAGCATAAGAGTGTATGTGTGCATAGTACACACACACACACACACACACACACACGAAAAAGATGTTCTTTTATAAGTTGTAGACAAAATTGGACTGATGGCTTTAGGCTACTTACTATCGTTCAGACACATTTCTTTTGTAAAAGACTGTATTCTTGTAATGGACAAAATATTTTGAAAAAAATTCAAAATGTTTTAAAGAAAATATAAAATCTTTTGTTTCCATGTCTGAAAATTTTACTTAATTATTTTCAACAAATGTATGTTGACTGAATTTTACTCTATACTCTAAACATGACAATTCATCTCTTTATATACATATGTATTTATAATTGTGCACATACATATTCATACATAAGCATATACAGAAGACATTTTTATTCAAGGAGTTTGTAATCAAAATGTTTATCTGTGCATACATTTATATATAATTTTACACACATGCATATTATTTTGTAAGTATTGATGTATCCTTAGAATCTTTTTAAACACTTAAAACTTTAAATTCCTAAAGAAAAATCTAACTTTAAAATAGTTCTCTTTGCACATTTACCACGGCACCAACATATGTGATGATTTTTTTGTGTCACTTCTTGAGTTTAAGCCTCAAGGTTACATCTATAACTGAGTCAATAAAACGTTTTTTTCTTTCATGCTGGATTGTAATAATTTAATCTCAAGGAAAATAGCATATATAAAACCAATTTTAATCTTGTCTTCTTTCTGTATATGATCTAAAATCTAAATTTATAAGCTGTAATATCAACTCTAAGACAACATATTTGGCATGGAGTCATTGCAATAGCCTCCTAGGACAGTTGATATCATTAGATCATAGGGAAGTCAAATTACCCTGGTAAAAGATAATGTGTCATTTGTTAAGTCAAACCTCTTCTCTGTGCTGAAAATTCACAAAAGTGTCTGAAGACTGATTGGCAGTGACCTTGACTGTCAGAGAGTGAAAATAAAGACGTTAAGATTCTGAAGGCACAAATCCAATAGCTTTAGCTGTTTAAGTCTAAAAGACAGCACAAAATGAGAAAGTTGACTGTGATCATATCTCAGAGAATGAGAACCATTTCACCTCTGGGATAGTAGAGATCCAGGGACTCTAGGTCAGCTGAGGAGGATGAATGTTGTGTGACTTTAGGAATGGTCAGTAAGCAGTATTTTATGGAGTTAATCTCAAAAATACTAAGACTGCTCAAGTGTGTGAAACACACTAGTGTTACTCCTCAAATTGTTAGTAGTCATTTACAATTTACAATGGATATATACAGGAGAGTATAAAAAAGACATAAATGCTTAGATAATTCAGCTTTCATTGCTATCCTAACAATTAAATCAGACAATGAGCAAAAGTCTTTTTGTCTTGGGCTACTTATCTGGCTAGTATATTCTGGCTGATCTCCAGTAGCAGCCTTAACCTTACAAAGGGTCTAGCGTCTCCTAGGGTCTCCTTGACATGTTGTTTTATTTATTTTTGACAGAGAGAGGGAGAGGGGGACAGAAGATCTGAAACAGGCTCTGTGCTGACAGCAGCAAGCTTGATGCAGGGCTTGAACTCACAAACCAGGAGATCATGACCTGAGCCAAGGTCAGACGCTTAACTGACTGAGCCACCCAGGTACCCCAGCATATTGATTTTTATTGAGTAGGGAGTAGGGAAACTCCACCTTTCCCAGATTATAACCTCATAGCCCGGGAAAACCTAAAATCCCTCTTGTTAGGTGATACAGATTTTTGTACTAGACTCCATTTTAGGAATTAAGATCTATCCTAGGTGTTCTCAATCCCAGATTTACTGGAAGATTTTACCAAGACATTAGAGGGGCTTTGCCCAGGACTCATGTGGCTAAAAGAAAAAAAAAAAAAGATATTTGGCAGAGTATCCCAAAGTTTTATTTGCTTACAAAGTTTTATGGCTTTCTATTTATGTTTAAGTTATTATAAAACATATTGTTAGGTCATCAATAGAAGTGAGGTCAATCATGATTGAGAAAGTCATTGGTCTTTCCGAGAAATGTTTTGGGGAAGGAATATGCTATTCTATTTGTAATAGTATTTTGAATCATTAAAAAAAAATTTAATTCATAAAGTCACCCACATGTCAAAAATGCTATGTAAGCATAATACAAAGATGATTGAGAATAATTTAAGACCAGGGGTAGAATGATATGAATGTTTCCCTGTTTATTCCTTATGGACTTTTACGTAATCCATTGGCTTGAGTATGGTGAATTATAATCTGCTTTCTTCTTTGTGATTTCATGAGATAGAGAAAGCATCCCATCATAAGCACCCAGGAAAAGCACCCTTGAGTTTTAATTTAGCTCAGACACTCAAACTTAATTTTTGGTATTTTCTTATCTCCTCAAGGAAATGGTGTCATAGTTATATAAAACACAGAAAGGGAGGTAAAATGAACCATATATGTGGACCCTAATGGTTTTCTGCAAAGTAAGGCATCTTTAATACACTTGAGTCCTCTGTACATTATTTCATTCTATAGAAAATTTCATAGTCATAGAACAATTTCTAGATTAGCCAATTTGAACAGATGCTTTCTAAGAAAACAAAAATCCATTTGACCAAAAAGAAAAAAAAGTGCTGCCCAAGATAAACCACACCATCATGTTTCCAGCTGTCTTTAGATAACTGATAGAATAATTAATAGGCCACCTGGAACTCAGTTTTATCTGAGGGACTCCAGTACATCTGCTTATACAGCAAGTGAGAGAACTAAGAAATGCATTATGGGAAGTTTTTTTTTTTTTTTTTTTTTTTTTCCCCTAGAAAAATCTACACCTAAGTGAACAACATGACTCATGTCATGAGGGGGACATGAGATTGTGGTTTTAGAAAAAAAAATACAGGTGTGTCAGGGTGGCTCAGTCAGTTAAGTGTCCGATTTTTGACTTCTGTTTAGGTCATGATTTCATGGTTTGTGAGTTCAAGCCCTACATCAGGCTCTGTAATGACAGTGAGAAGTCTGTGTGGGATTCTCTCTCTCTACCTCCCTCTCTCTGCCCCTCCACACTCTATCTCTCTTTCTCTCTCTCAAAATAAATAAACTTAAAAAATAGACTGTATAGACAAGGGAATGAAGTTTATTTTTTCCATTTTTGAGATATAATTGATATATTTTCCTATTGACAATATTGTCAATATATTGACATATATTTCCTACTGATTGACTTGCAGATGTTAAACTATTCTTGCATTCCTAGATAAATCCCACTTGGCCATGGGATGTGATGCTTTTGATGTGCTGTTCAATTCAGTTTTTGTTGTGGATTTTGCATTTATGTTTATCAGGGGTATTGGCCTGTAATTTCCTTTCTTGTGGCATCCTTGTGTTTGTATCAGGGTAATGCTGGTTTCGTAAATTGAATTTGGAAGCGTTCCCTCCACTTCTGCTTTTTGGAAAAGTTTGAGAAGAGTTGGAATCAATTCTTTTTAAAATGTTTGGTAGAAGCCATCTGGTCCTGGACTTTTCTTTGTGAAGGGTTTTGATTACTGATTCTGTCCCCTTCCTAGTAATTGGTCTTTTCAGATTTTGTATTATTACTTCATAATTCAGTCTTGGTGGGCTTTTTGTTTCCAGGAATTTATCCATTTCTTCTAGGTTGTCTAATTTGTTGGTGCATAATTGTCATACTAGTGTCTTATGATTCTTTGTATTTCTATGATATCAGATGTAATGTCTCCTTTTTCACTTCTAATTTTGTTTCAGTGAGTCTAGCTAAAGGTTTGTCTATCTTTAAAAAAAAAAAACCCTGTTTCATTAATCTTCTCTATTGTATTTTGTCTCTATTTCATTTATTTTTGCTCTAATCTTTGTTATTTTCTTATATTAACTTTGGGGTTTTTTATTAATTCTTTTTCTAGTCCTCGAGGAGTAAAGTTAGGTTCTTTGATGTCTTTCTTTATGTTTTTCCAATGTAGGCATTTATTGTTGTAAACTTTCCTCTTAGAACTTTTTGGTGAACCCTATAATTGTTGGTGTGTTTTGTTTCCATTTTAAGTTGTCTAAATATTTTATTTCTCTTTTGATATTCTTTTTGGCATATTGATTTTTCAGTAGCATGTTATTTAGTCCCATATATTTGTGTATTTTCCAGTTCTCTTCTTGTAATTGATTTCCAGTTTCATACCATTGTGGTTGTTATAAGATGCTTGATATGAATTCAATCTTCTTAATTTTTTTAAGGCTTGTTTGTGGCCTAATGTATGATCTATCATGGAGATTGTTCCAAATGTGCTTGAGGATAATATGTATATTGCTGTTGTTGGATGGAATGTTTTATAACTATCTGTTAAGTCCACCTGGTCTAACATGTAGTTTATGTCTGACACTTTCTTCTTGTTTCCTTCTGGATTATTCATCATTGAAAGTGGGGTATGGAAATTCCCTACTATTATTGTATTGCTGTCTATCTCTACATTTAGTATTTGCTTTATATATTTAGGTACTCCTATGTTGGGTGCATAAATCCTTATAAATTTTATATCCTCTGGTTGGATTGATCTCTTTAATATTATACAATGTCTTTTTTTTGGTCTCCTATTAGTTTGTGGCTTAAACTCTGTTTTGTTTTGTAGAAACATAGCTACTCCTGCTTTCTTTTGGTTTCCATATGGAGGAATGTATTTTTCTAAATTGCTTCAATTTCAGTCTGGGTGTGTCCTTGGAGGTGAAGTGAGTCACTTGTAGGTAGTATATGGTTGTGTCTTTTTTTTTTAAATCTATTTGCAAATCTGTGCCTTTTAATTGGAAAAAAAACCAGTTCATTTACATTTAAAGTAAGTATTGATAGGTATGTATTGATTGCCATTTTGTTTATTGTTTTCTGGCTGTTTCTTTCCCTTTGTTCCTTCCTTTTTCTTTGGTTCTCTTCCTTTGTGATTTGATGATCTTCTGTAGTGGTATGCCTAGATTTCTTTCTTTTTCTCTTATGTGTATCTACTATAGGTTTTTACTTTGTGGTTACCATGTGGCTTATAGTAAACATATTTATAAGTGTCTATTTTAAGCTGCTAACAATTTTGAACACATACATAAGGTCTACATTTTTACACCCCCCTCCCCTGCACATTTCATCTTTTTTATTCATTTAATGAAGTGTTTGTTTTGTTTCATCTCATCTCATTACAGAGCAGCAACTCTAATAGCAGAGTACCAAATATCAACAAGCTAAGACATTTATATTGAATCTCAGATTTTACACCAACAAATAAATCAGGAACTTGACTCTCTACATTAGTCCAGAACATTGAAGTTGAGAATAGAAAGATCTGATAAGCTAGCATGTTTCTTCTCAATTTTGGCTTAATTCTTTAAAAAAAATTTTTTTATGTTTATTATTATTTTTGAGAGAGAGACAGAGAGCAAGCAGGGGAGGGGCAGGGAGAGAGGGAGACACAGAATCCGAAGCAGGCTCCAGGCTCTAAGCTGTCAGCACAGAGCCCAAGTAGGGGCTCGAACTCACAGATTGTGAGATCATGACTTGAGCTTAAGTCAGCCGCTTAACCACCTGAGCCACCCAGGTGCCCTTTGGCTTAGTTCTTAAACACATTTCTTGTTTTAATGTCACAATTTACATCTTTTTAACTGGTGAATCCATAAACAAGTTATTGTAGGTGTAGTTATTTGTAAAAGTTTATCTTTTAACCTTTTACTAGATTTATAATTGATTTACCCACCACCATTACAGTATTAGAGTTTTTTTTAAAGTCAACTACAAATTTACCTGTATTCGAGATTTATACTTTTATATGTTTTTCTGTTACTACTTACCCTCCTTTTGTCAGCTTAAAGAAGTCCCTTTAGCATTTCTTGTAAGGCTGGTCCAGTGGTGATGAACTCCTTCAGCTTTTTGTTGTTCTGACAACCTTTTATTTCTCTTTCAATTCTATAGGATAGTTTTGCTGAGTAGAATCTTCTTGGTGGCCAGATTTTTTTCTTTCTTCTCTTTGAATATATTGTGCCACTCACTTTTTGCCTGCAAAAATCTGCCGATTGTCATATAATATTAATATATATATTATTATAATATATATAATATTAATATATAATATATATATATATGAACAAGTTGCTTTTCCTTTTCTCTTGCTGCTTTTAAGATTCTCTCCTTGTCTTTAACTTTTGCCAATCGTAATATGTTTTGGTGTGGTTCTTTTTGGATTCTTCTTGTTTGGAATTTTGGGATTCCTGGCTCTGAATGTCTGTTTCTTTCTCTAGGATAGGGGAGTTTTTAGCTATTATTTCTTTGAATCAGCTATATGCCCTTTCTTTCTCTCTTTTCCTTCTGTGACCTCTATGATGCAAATATTGGTCCACTTGATGTTGTACTACCGTATGTCTTGTGAGATATCTTCACACTTCCGCCCCCCCACCCCCCACTTCTCGGGATAAACTCCACTGCTTTGTTTGCATTCACTAATCCTTTTTTCTACTTGATCTAGTCTATTGTTGAACTCCTCTATTGAATTTTTTCAATTCAGTTGTTTTCTTCAGCTCTGTTGTTTTTGGTTGATATATTCTTATATTTTCTATCTGTTGAAATGCTCATTTTTTTCATACATTGTTTTTTTGACTTCAGTGAGCATCTTTTATGACCATTATCTGGAACTCTTTATCAAGTAAATTACTTATCTCCATTTAATTAAGGTCAGTTTCTGGAGCTTTATCTTGTTCTTTTGTTTGGAACATATACCTCTGTTTCTTCATCTTATTTGATTCTCTGTGATGGTTTCTGCACATTAGATAAAATAGTCAGCTCTCCCAGTCTTGACAGAGTATTGTTTTTTAAATCTTTATTATTTATTTTTGAGAGAGAAAAAGAGTGACAGCATGAGTGGGCAACGGGTGGAGAGAAGGAGACACAGAATCTGAATGAAGCAGGTTCCAGGCTCTGAGCTGTCAGCATAGAGCCTGACATGGGGCTCAAACTCACAAACTGTGAGAGCATGACCTGAGCCAACGTCAGATGCTTAACTGAGCCACCCAGGTGCCCCTTGACAAAGTGGTTTTGTGTAGGAGATGAAACTTCTACCCTGGTTCAAGCTCTTGGATGTCTCTCAAAGCTACCTTTGTTTTTAGTGGCTCTCAGTAGTTGGAGGTGTGCCAAGAACTTATTCATGTCCCAGTGAGCAGTATCTCAGTGAGCACCTAGATGTGGGCTGACAGGAAGCTGGACCCTCAGGCAGCAGCTTTTAAACTTGCACATAGGACTGTTTCAGGGGAAGACTGGGAGATGGGCCTTCCTATCTGCCCTCTATGTACTGAGCCCTGGGGAAATGACTGATTAAGAACTCTGATTTAGTATAGTTGTGTGGGGCCTATGAATGCAAGCCCTGCTGGTTACCAGAGCCAGGCAATCAAGGGTGTGTTCCCTTGTGGCAGCTGCAAAAACTAGAATGTCAGATGTGTGCACAGGCTCCCTCTAGGGAGACACTGGTATCCTCTTGTGGGCCAGAGAGAGAACATGGAGGTGACACCCTGGCCTCCCCAGTTCCTAGGGAGGATCACAGTCTCTCGAGAGGATTAGTCTTTAGATGTGTGCTAAATCAGAAGCCTGAACTTTAGGCAGCAACTTTTAAAGTTGGCACATAGGGCTTTTTCAGGGAAAGACAGGAGATGGATGCTTCTGTCTGTTCTCTCCATGCTGTGCCCTGGGTGATAGACTGAGTGAACTCTTCTGAACCCGCCAAGAACTGTGTCTTTGTTTGCTATGCTCTTGTGGGTCTCACTGATGCATGCCCAGTTGGCTTTCAGAGCTTAGTGGTGTGGGGACTGGTTCTTTAGGTAGAAATGTTAAAAGTTGGGGCTCCAGATGTTGGGTCCAAACATTTTACTCCTCAGGGAGAGGTTGAAGAGTTTCCTCCTGATTGCACATTGCTGTGTGAGGATGGGGTTTATGGTGAGAGTGTGTTTCAGCCTCTTTTGCCCTTTTCCACATGGGTGTTGTTCATCCAATCTGTATAAATCTCTTAGCCAGTTTCTGGGTTTCTTTCAGAGGGATTGGTTCCATGTGTCACTTTAGTGTCCGGGGGGGTGGGAGGGTAAGTTTGGGAGCCTCCGATGTCACCAGCTGGGACTAGAACTCTGAAAATTTATGAAAATCAAAGACAGTGTTGCTGGATATATAAGAAAAATAAAAATGGAAATATAAACTTTCGGTAAAAATCCTTTTAAAATTAGATCCATTATATAGATTTTTGTGACAAATGCTTAAAAAGGAACAACTATGGGCACAGAATTACTATTAATAGAAGGACTAACAGTAAAATATGAAGATATGCCTTCATATCTTATGTCACATTGTAGTAGAGATGTTGGTACAGCAGTATGATATACTCCAGTCATCCTGGCTTAGGTAAATAGTTGTATGTAAAGGAATTATTTTGATTATCTTTTTTTTTCTCTCGAAGTATTAGATATTTGTGTTCATATTTAAATTTCCCATTCATCCTCCAAGGCTATTTCCAAATGAAGCCTCCTCTGGCCTTCATTTATCTAATGCATATCCTCTTCCCTTAAAGACCCTTATGCATTCTTTATTATAGGATTTGACTTTCTATGTTATAGATCATTGTTCCTATGTCTTTGCCTTCATATCTTATGTCACATGTTTATGACATGTTATGAGATGTCCTTAATGTTTTGTTTGGATTTTCAGTATTTGGGTATTGTATAGGACATTAAATTGTCCAATAAATGTTTATTGTATTACTAAATATTTTGAGAAAGGACTCTTCTCCAGAGCGGCACTTGATTTTTAAAATAATTCTTTTTGTTTTGAGTCAGTCTTTCAGTCAATGAATAAATACAAAGTACCTAGAATTTTGAGACACTCTGCTACTCTAGTATGTTTACCATCCGTGTCTTTGATTGTTTCTCATCTTTCATTTATTTTTTTTCCTCCATGGTTCTTTTATTGGTAAATGCTGAGTTGTTAATTTTAACTTTATCTTTTTTCATATTCTTTCTACAAGTGTGCATAAAACAGATATCTCCAAACAGAAACTAAAAGTTGGTATTTCTATTCAAAAATAAGTATTAGTGCCTAAAACTTTCTTACTATTATCGTCTCTGTGTATGTGTGTGTGTGTGTGTGTGTGTTTAGCTGTGTTATCCTGTACTATTCATTAGGACTGAGACTGTAATAATTAGATGCAAGATTCTGCATGTTCTTTAGATAAGAGAGAAGCTTGGTGTGTAAGAAAAAGAAAAGATACATAGCCATTAATTCATTCATTGATTCATTCATTTAACAAAGATGTGTTGATGCCTTGCTATTTGTGAGTGACTGTAAGCCTACAAAAGACCCCGGTTGTGCCCTCAGAGATCAGTTTAATTCCCCACCTCTCCTTTTGTATCTTTTGCCATAGTGGAATATACAATAGTTATTGTTACTTTTATTTCTTTTCTCATTCCTTTGGCCTTCACAGATGTCTTCATAAATAGTAAATATTTAGATTTTGTTTCTAAAAATAAGTTCTGGAAAAAATTTTTAATCTTCTTTTCAGCTTCCACAAGGCAAAGTCACCAATTTATGTCCTATGTACCTTTTAGTATTTGTAGTCTATTTGGAGTGAACAGCTAGAATATCTGGGAAAGTAGTCAAAGTTTCCTGGGTATTTGCCAAAATATTTTCAATTTCATTGCATGCTCATCATGCAATACAGAATAAGCCATTTTTCAGTTTAGTCAAGAGAATATTTGTAGTTCCTAAGCCATTAATTGCATTCAATTTTCACTTGGCTTGATTAATGTTCTAGATTGATGACCATCTCCGCAGTAAATACTGACTTGCCTAGTCTGGCATATAGTGATTTCTAAGGGACTTTAGTTATCCATGTAAGTAATTATGCTGTTATATATGTTATTGACTTTTGAATCATTTGAGCACCTGAGCAGAGTGTTTTTAAGTTAGTCTACTAGAATTGATTATAACTTAGTAATAGTAAAACTGGTTATACATACATTCAGTAACTTCAGGTACCAAAAACCATTTAAAGTTTTTGACCAAAAGAAATATATTTATCCCATTTAGAAGAAATAAAATGTTTTTTTAAGAACTAAAATTCTATTAAAATATTCTTAGCAATCACTTTTTACCATGTTAGTTACTTTAAAGTTTATAAGAATATGGTTGTATCTTGAAAAATTACATCAATAGAAATGCCCTCTTTGATAATAGGATCTATAATTCACTATCTATAATTCATCCACCATTTGTCCATCAGTCAGATTAGCACTACATATTCTTGAAATAATGAGTAAACTGGAAAAATAAACATCCATTTTCTAAGTACTAAAACATTTGAGTATATAAGCTGCTTTTAACTTTTTAGATGCTGTGTTGTAACTTTACTGGGTATAAATTGTAAGTGCAGAGTAACTTTACTGAATATGAAAATAATTATTATATCCTTAAGATTATTCATTTCTTCCACCTTACAATTATTTGGCATACACTATATGGCAGGCATCATACTAGGTACTGGAGATAAAATGGTTAAAACAAACATGGTTTCTACATTCATGTTGCTTAAAGTCTGATGAGCAAAACAGGCACTGATTAAATAATCACAAATATGAGTGTAAAATTACAGCTGTGACACCTCTTATAAAGGAAGGGTGCATGAGCATCCATGGGAGAGAGATGTAACTTACTATGGAGGCTGCTGTGGTCTAAATATTTGTGTTCCCTCAAAATTCAGATGTTGAAAACTAATCCCCAATATGATGATAATTTTGAGGTAGGGCCTTTAAGAGGTGATTAGGCCATGAGTTTGGAGCCCTCAAAAATGGCCCTAAATGCCCTTACAAAAGAGGCCCTAAAGAGCTCCCCTGTCCTTTTGCTTTGTTGAGGACATGGGGAGAAGGTAGGTGTTAGGGAGGAGGCAGGCTCTCACAGGTGCCGAATGTGCCGGTGCCATGAAGTTGGACTTACCAGCTTCTGGAACTGCGAGAAAGAACTGTTGGCTGTTTATAAGTCACTGAGTTTATGGTAGTTTGTTTATAGCAGCCTGAATGGGTTAAGAGGTCAAGGAAGACCTCTAACAGGAACTATCACTTACACTGAGATCCCAAGGAGTGATTGGTTTTACGTGATGAATGGAAAAGGGGAGCTGCCAACTGAGGGGCGGATGCAGTGGAGTGTGTGAGGAGAATCGTGGAAATGAAATTATGATTGTTTATGCACGAAGCACATGAAATTCCGGGGATTTGATCATTTGTGACTTATAACATGGCAGTTTCATATTTGACCTAACGTTAATGTAACAAGTATAGCAAAATTAACAATACGAAATATCAAATTTAGGAAAACAGTTGCTCTGTTGTTCTTAGGCCTCTGGATTATTTTCTCTGTAGGAGGTAGAAAAAACAAGGCAAGGTGATTAAGTAACATGTATAACTGCACAGGTGGTATTATAACAAGGCAAATGGCCAGTTTTTAGAGTTTCTCTTTGAATTGTAGAACAAACCAACCAAAAATTGCCTAAACTGAAGGTAGGCATAGTTCAGCTATAAACAAAAGTGCCTTTAAGAAACTTGCAAAGCTGTAACTACAAAATACAAAGAAGTTGTAACTAAAAGTAGAAAGATAAATGTTTCAATTAGATTAAAAGAAGTAACTTAGGGGGCACTGGGTGGCTCAGTCGGTTAAGTGTTCAAATTTGGCTCAGATCATGATTTCATGGTTGGTGAGTTCAAGCCCCGTAATGGGCTGTCTGCCATCAGAACATAGCCTGCTTTGGATCTTATCTCCCTCTCTCTCTGCCTCTGATCTGCTTGTGCTTTTGTGCTTGGTCTCTCTTTCAAAAATAAATGAACGTTTAAAAAAAATCCTTACTCAGGAGGCTGGACCCTATGATCACGTGATTAGGTAATTCTTTCTGCCTATTGTCTCAACAGGGTCATTTCTTTTCTCAAAAACTTCAATGACCCCGTTGTTTTTGGTTAGGTTCTTTGCCAGGTGCTTCCTTTCCCAACAAAATGTTTTTTTGCCATCCTTGTGAACAATTTCTGCCTGGTGGAATGAAATGGGGAGTGAGTGTGAGGGTAGAGGAGATGGTGGCAGGGTGCTAGAGAAGTCACGAGAGGGCTTATACCCTTTTTTCCTCACACCATGGATTCCTAGAAAAATTATGTTTCCATGATTTAATATGCAATGTTGACCATTAAATGTTATACTAGAATGTAACATAAAATACAATCACTGGATGTGATAAGTCACTGACCCATTCTCTCCTGCACTAAGAACTCTCCCAGGAGCTAGTGGCCTTTCCATTTTTTTTTTTTTTTTTAAATCATGTACAGAGTCATGTTCTATGAGTCCATGAACACTAAAGCTTCATGAAATAGGTTTAGTTTTAGGTAAATAACTCTCCGCAAAATAATCTGACTCATATTGACAATACGTATCATAGATACTCTGTACTTGGGAATTATCTGTCAATGATAGGAAATTTACATTAATAAGGTAACTGATATTCAATACAGCCAAACCAAGCTTCTAGTTTACCCTTTCTTTGCTAATTATTTGAAATCTAAAAGTCAAATGAACATGGAAAAAAATTTTCCCTGATGTTTACATATTTCAGTTTTCTTGCACTCCCGCTTGGTCTCTCACACACAGTTTATTAGATATTAATTACAAATACAGTGCCCATGACAGTCAGAATTTTGCCCACAGCACTCTACTAAGACTGTTGTAATAAAGGTTACCAATGACTAAAGGCAAATGATGAAGGTTTAACTTTTTATTAAAAATTCTAGAACGTATTATTAGACTTGTAAGTATAATATGTGCTCTGGGTGATCAGATCTTGCTTTTAGAAACATTTTCTTCTACTTGACTTCCACAACACTGATTTCTCCTAGATTTCTTCCTACCTCTGTTTTCTAATCTTCTCACTTAAATTCTTTCTTTTCTACTTCCTTTTTAAGTGACCATATTACACAAAAATCTATCAATTACCTATATGTTTATTATTGATGACCTTACCTTTTCCAATAAATTCAACTATTCCATATATGGTAATGACTCTAATACCTTCACCTTCCAAGTCTGATCTTTCTATTGAACTACTGTTCTATATTTCCTATTGAAAATATCAACTGAGTGCGCTGGGTAAAAATGTTTGTTCAAAATTTATTTTTTTCTTCTAAACCTTCCTCCTATTTTGCTAAGTATAAATTTTAAGCACAATTGATTTTTTTGAAGTACAGTTGACTCACAGTATTACATTAGTTTCAGGTGTATAACATAGTGATTCCACAAGTCTATACATTACACTATATATTACACTATATATTACACAAATATAGCTACCATCTATCACTATACAGTGCTATTAAATACCATTAACTATATTCCCCACACTACACCTTTTATCTCCATAATCTATTCATTCCATAACTGAATCCTGTATCTCCCACTTTCTTTCACCTATTTTGCCCCTCCTCACACCCCTTTCCTCTGGCAACCATTAATTCTATGTATTTATGGATCTTTTTCTGCTGTTTGTTTATTCATTTGTTTTGTGTTTTAGACTCCACATATACAGGAAATCATACAGCATTTGTCTTTTTGTGTCTGACTTATATCATTTAGCATCATATGCTTGAGGTCCATTTATCTTGAGACTGTGACTATTGTAAATAATGCTGCAATGAACATTGTCGGGGGGCATGTATTTTTTTTTAATTAATGTTTTTATTTTCCTTGGGTAAATACACAGTAGTGGAATTCCTGGATCATATGACTTTTATTTTTATTTTTTTTAAGACTCTCCATAGTGGCTGCACCAGTTTGCATTCCCACCAACAGAGCACAAAAGTTCCCTTTTCTCCCCATCCTCACCAACACTTGTCATCTGGTCTTATTGACTCTAGATGTTTGGACAGGTGTAAGGTGATTTCTCACTGGGGTTTTGATTGGCATTTCCCTGATGATTCGTGATGTTGAGCATCTTTTCATGCAAACACAGTAGTTTCATAAGCTAGAAGCAATAGGGAATCCTTGACTAACCCTTTTACTAATTACCCCTCTTGTCCTTGTCTAGCTAAGAACAAATATATTCCCAAGCATGCAAAACCTCATGTTTATAGCACCCATGAACACTTGGGGGAAAAAAAAACCTATTTGATTAGAAACTCAGCCAATCAAAAGACAAATCAAAATCAGAATCTCTGGAATGATAAAGCTATAAGAAAGAATACAAAAATTCTATCTAAGAGTAAAAATGTAAATAAATTTTAGATCCATAAGAAATATAAAATAAGTCTAGACAAAATCTCAAATGCTATTTAGTATGACATACTGGGGGATGGAAAGAGGATAAGAAAGTCAAGAAAATATATTTTTTTTGTATAGTTTTATGTTTAAAGAATTTTTTAGAGTTGATAAATTAAGAAATGTTTAATTATATAATTTTAGGTGTTAATAGTACTTACTAGAAAATTAAGCACAATCTGTAAATCTTCTATGTAATTTGATAGGAAAAATCACACTCAAAAGGGATAATATAGACCATGTACCAAATATTAGGAAAAACAAGATTAAAAACATAAAACACAAAATGATTAAATTCAACCATTTTATGACATTAAGAGAAATCATCTACTTAGAAAAAGACTCTCAGATTGTGTAACCAAAAAAAAATACAATTATATTTTATAGAAAATAAATCATCCGAAATATTATTCCAGAATGAATGAGCAAGATGCTTTGAAAATTTGATAAGCCTGAATAGCCATTTCTGATACTATTTTTTTAAATGTTTTTATTTATTTTTGAGAGACAGAGACAGCGTGAGCAGGGGAGGGTCAGAGAGAGAGGGAGACACAGAATCCTAAGACAGGCTCCAGGCTCTGAGCTAGCTGTCAGCACAGACCCTGAGGCAGGGCTCGAACCCACGAACCGTGAGACATTGACCTGAGCTGAAGTCGGATGCTTAACTGACTGAGCCACCCAGATGCCCCTATTTCTAATATTTTAAAAAGCCATTTAAAAACTTTTAGTAAAGTAAAAATACAGGGAACTTTCCTTACAGTGGTTTTGTTTAAATCCAGATAAGAAGCATTTTCGTTGACATTAGCCATAAAACAGGAGTGCAATATTGCCACTGTATTTTCACGTTGTTCTAGATGTATTGACCAATACCATTAGGCATGTAAATAAAATAAGTAGTACAAAAATAGGTTGTAAATGATACGAATTTATATATGAGAAACCTAAAAAGTAACTTTAAATCAATTAAAAATAATATGGGGTGCCTGGGTGACTTAGTTGGTTGAGCATCTGACTCTTTCTCAGCGTTGTGGGATCAAACCCCATATCAGGCTCTGTGCTGAACATGGAGCCTGCTTAAGATTCTCCCCTGACCCTCTCCCCCTTTCCCTTCCTCCCTCTGCCCCTCTCCTCCCCTGGCGTGTGCTTGCTCTCTCTCTCTCAAAAAAGAAAAAAAGAAAAAGAAAATTCAACATAATGGGTGCTTAAAATTTTAATGTATAAAATAAATGTTAATATATAAATAATATACAAAAATAGTCTCATGTAAACAAGTGAGCAAATGGATGGAAGAAATGGAAAATTTTCTATTTACACTAGCAGTGAAAAGACAAACACTAAGTGTTCCAGTTATGCATTGCTGCCTAATAAAGCACCTCAAAATTTAGTGAACTAAGACAACATATTTTTTCTTCTATGATTTTACATCTGACTAGGCTCACCCGGGTAGTTCTCATCTACTTCTGCATAATGGCTTCTTAAGTAGCACTTTCAGTAGCTCTTAGGAGAAGTTCGGTCTTCTGTGGTCTTAGTATTTAACATTGAGGTAGGAGTCAATTCCACTATATTAGCAATTTTAAGAAATCGCAGTTAACAATGTATATGTTCGGAGGCACTGTGTTAAGCCTTTAACATTTAAAATCTTATTGAGTCACTTTGTATAAGAAAAGTGCTATCTTCTCCATTGTGCTAATTGACCCAAGGGTACACTTCTAGTTAATGGTAGTGCTGGGTTTTGAACCTAAAGGTAGACCTCTTAACTACTGCTCTCTGACTGTTTTACTATATTCATTACCACATTTTAGGAAGTGAAGATCAAGAGGTGAAACCCCTCAGGAGATGCCCACCTATAATTAGGGCCGAATGCTGAACTGTGAAGATTGGATTTACATTACTATGACTCTTTTCTTTTTAGTTGCTAAACGGGTGTGACCAAGAAAGGATAATTTATACTCTCCTGATTTTATTCTCATCTCACAAAGTCACTTGTAAACAGGTTCTTGAATGGATCACTTTTTCCTTCTCAGAGCTGCCACTAAAGCATCGAAGCTGTCTCAACAACTTTGGAATATATGGGTGGCTACAGGGCTGATCCACACCACTGAGGTGTCAACAGCTGGTCTTATGTAAATCAACACTCACCCACCCCACCTCCACATCACTACCACCCCAACCCCTCTTCAGACACAGAGGACTAGAGACATTCTGCCCCAGTCATTAGAAAACATGTTTCTCCTTCTCTGGTGTGAACTAGAGAAGCCAGAATCAAAAAGAGGGGGCAAAGTGAGGTGGTTTATGCACTTGTTTGGTTTATGCCATAAACACACAGCCTCTGTGTTTCTCTTTCCCAAATTCTCCTTGTCTATTTCTGATAGACTGTGGAGGAGAACATTTTTCTATTTCACACTATCTAAAAGTAACACTTTATAATTGAAATATAAAATACAATTTCATTTTCTTCCAGAGTCCAACTGAAATATATAATCAATCAGGATTTTGTTGCAAGTCTCAGAAAATCTATCTCAAAAGCGTGTAAACTAAAAGGAAGTGTTTGGTTTGTATAACCGAGTATCATATGTGTGGTGCTAGATGGAATATCATGTGATCCATGTGTTCACGTAATGTTTCCAACCCCTGGCTCTGCTGTTATTGCATGTGTGCTTCCTCTTCGAGCTCCTTGGGTACCTTGGAGCTCCAGCTTTACATTCATCCAATCTCACACTCCCCAGTAAGGGAGACTTTCTTGACTGGAATTTAAATACGAGAGAGTCAAATTTTAATTCCTTATTACATTCACTGTTTCAAGATAATGGCTGCATCACACACAAACAATTAACTTTTTTCTCTTGGCATTTTGGATAGTAATAGTGAGGTACTATCTTTGAGATAACTGAGAATGTAGTCATGAAACCATTTTCTGTGTTGTGATTTGGATGAGGAACCCCAGCTGAAAAAGGCTGGGGGAATTCTAAAAATATCTGGATCTAACTCTTAATGGTTTGAGTTATGCCACATAATCTCCCATGATTCAGTTAGTATAGTCAGAAGGATGAAATACACAGATGGGCCAGACCAAACTCATAAATACGCATGAAGGTTATAGACTGGGTGGCTTAAAGTACAGAAATTTATTTCCTCACAGTTCTGGAGGCTTAAAGTCTGAGACCTGGGTACCAGCATGGTTGGGTTCTGGTGCAAGCTCTTTTCCTGGCCTACAGACAGCCTCCCTTTCTCTGTGTTATTACATGGTAGAGAGAGATTTTTTTCCTCTCCTCCCTCCTCTTGTAAGGACAAAATCCCATATGGTAGACCCCACCTGGGGCGCCCAGGTGGCTCAGTCGGTTGAATATCTGACTCTTGATTTCAGCTCAGGTCATGATCCCAGGATCATGGGATCGAGCCGAGTGTCAAGTTCCATGCTCAGCATGTATTCTCTCTCTCTCTTCTCTCTCTCCCCCTCTGCCCCCTCTCCTCCACTCACACACTCTCACTCTCAAAACTAAAAAAAAAAATTTTAAAACACTCCACCCTCATGACTTCATCTAAACCTAATTATGTCCCAGAGGCTTGTCTCCCAAATACTCTTATAATAGGGTTTAGGTCTTTAACATGTGAATGTTGGGAGCATAAACCTTCAGTGTATAAGAGTCAGGAAAGGAGTCCAGTCATATACAGATTGTGAAAGGGGAAATGATAGTACTGGGAAAGAAATAGAAGGCCTTGTTAACCAGAGAAGAAGAGGCTAAATAGAATAATAAATCTCAACCGCACCATGTTTAGACACACTTACTATCTTTAAATTTACTTCTTTTGTAAGCTTTTTTGTTCTTCCAATTTATAGTGCAGTATTGGTTAGAAATTTATTTCTAAATCAAGAGCTATGTTAAGTGCCTTACCCACTGATGAGTTTTCCTGCCATGATTTTAATATTACATGTTCCTGAAGCAGTTTATAGCAGTAATGATGGGAAAATATTGTCTTTAGTGATTTGAGACTATACAATGTAATGAACATAAACTCTATTAAGTAAACTATAAGAAATAACTTGCAAATGATGCTGACACTTTTAATTGTTAAAAATCAGGATATATATTTTTTCCTTGAGAGGAGCAAAAAATAACATTTTTCTTCCCATGACAAATTTCCCTGTTTTTCTTTCCTGGTTTCAACATTCCCACTTATTTCCTTTCACTTTGTGTCAGATGCAATTTCTCAAGCTGAACAGGAGTAAACTCTTTTCATTTCCACACTGTCACTCCTATTCAGTTTCGTTATAGATGAAATGAAAGCATATTGTACAATAGAACTTATGTGTGCTATAATGCCTGAAAATGATTTCAATGCACAGAAGCAAATGTTATGTGTATTTAGGCCTCATATAATGTTTTAATTTCATATGGGCACACAAAAGTTGTACTTCTCTGGAAAAATGAAAAAAGGGCTCCACCGAATGGAAGACAGAATGAATATTGAAAGAGAATATATACCAAATAATATTAAATATCTAAGCAAGGAAGAGTGCTAGAAAGCTGCAGTATTCCTATGTAATCAAAGGGGACTTAACCATGGTGAATCACTTGATTCATTCAGCCATGTGTAATAGGTCAATTAAAATGCGTACATTGGCAAATTCTCAAAAGAGCAAATGTTTAGTCTGATGTGGCTCCTTATCCAACTGATCTGTTGCTATTGCATAAATAAAACAAAAATAAGGAAGGGCCAAGAACAAACCATGAGGATTTATAGATCAGCAAAATTCCATTAACCATGCATCTGGCTTAGCAAACAGAACAATAGATATGAGGATTTTGCACAGGTCATGTTTTATGCTTTTTATGCAAGGATATAACATTAATTTCTTTGACAAACACGTATTATGCATTTTCTATATTCTAAATACTGGTCTAGGTACTAAAGATGTAGTGAACAGAAGCCTCAAATCCCTGCTTTCATGGTGCTTAATTTTGGTTTGAGACTGACAATAAACCATCAATAGAAGTTGGTGAAAAGAGCTTAGGAGAAAAATCAGGAAAGGGAGATTTAGATTTTTGGGTGGGTGAGGGGGTTCATTTTAAATAAGGGTCATATAATACCCTACTTGGAAGATGACATTGGAGAAAGCCATGTGGCTATATGGGGCAAGAAGTTTTGAAGAACAGGATAACAAGTACAAAATACTTGAGGTAAGAACATTTTTCATATGAATAAGGAAGAGCAAGAAAACAGCTGTGAGATGAGAAGTAATAAGGGGCAATCTGAGTATATAAGGCAATGGATATCCTAATGGAGACTAATTGTGAGTAAAAAAAAAAATAGACATTTATAACAAAGGACTGACATGATCTAATTTGCCTTAATAAGACTGCTGTGACTGTTATGTAGAGATAGACTATAGGTTCAAAGAGAAATAGGAAAAGGAAAAAGAGCAAGCCATGGCATTGAAAGATCAACAAATCTCTCTTAACTTTGCAATAAACCATGTTAGAAATGCTAGTGACTTGGAAGAGGGTGGTATCAGGGGAGCCAGTGAGAGGTGGTTAGTCTCCGGATGTTTAGGCTGGAGAACCCAAGTAATTCGCTATTGGATTAGATATGAGAGTAGAAAAAAGAGGAGGAGTCAAGGATGACTCCAAGCTTTTTCGCCTGGGATACTAAAAGATGGTCTTGCCATTCATATAAATTGAAAGATTATAGAGAAGTAGTTTGGGACGAGGAGAACTAGGAGCCTGCATTTGGAGTAAGTAGGAGATACTCATTTGACAGCCAATAGAGATATTGAAAAGGCAATTGGATATTTAAGTCTAGAATTTAAGAGAGATTTAGGCTGCATATAAATATTTTGGAGTTACTCACAAGTTATTTTTAAAGCATGAAACTAGCTGGGAATGAGTGTGTGCACATGCGTACACACACGCGCGCACACACACACACATATGTGTTAAGGAGTGAAAACTGACCAGGAGAGTACAAAGTCATGGGAAATAAGTGAGGAATGTTCTTAGAAGGAAAGAATAATCAACTGTACTAAATACTGCTGATATACCATACTATGATAGAACTTGACACCTATTGCCCTTTTGAATGTAATGGACTTACTGATTCTTTGTTAGAAGAATATTAATTTTGAAATGGCTGGCTTTGTGGTTGTGCTAAATTTGAAATTCTGACCTGGTTTCCTTTATGATTAATGGAATGCATTTATAAGATGGATTTGGGGGGAATTTTTTCTTTTATAAATAGAACCAAAGACACTGACCTTTAAAGAGGCATGATGTCTGGGCATTAGTGTCATCAGTACCACCCTCCATTCAGGGAATTTACAACTGGGTCCAGATGTTTATGATTAAAAGATAGATCTGTATTCAAGACAACTTGGTTGCCATATGAGGTTATTATGTATTGGGTAGCTTTAATAACAGGATATATTGACCATTCATCTAAAAAATAAAAGTGTTTTATTCCAGTTTTCTTCTTTATTCTACATATTTACACTGATATGTGGTTGCTTACAATAAGACTGCATTTTTCAGACTGCATTTTCAAATACATATGGCTGCTTACAATAAGACTGACAGCTGTCAGGTGTAATCTTACAGCTAAGTTCTGGCCAGTGGAACATAAGAAGTATTTCTAAGTACTGAGAAGTATCTTCCAGGAGGGGACATATTCTCTTTTCATTCCATACAGATATAATGACTAAACAAAAGAAGCTATTTTGGAACATCAGGTAAACTTGGGAGTGATCCCAACTCATGATCCAGAAACAAGAGGAGAAAAGCTGGGATCTTGAGGAATTTATGAATCAGAGCAGCCATATGTAGACAGCCTACATCAGGACTAATTCTAATTGAATTAGATCCATTCTGGAATGGATATCCAGATGTTACCATATGTTTGTGTATATAATGTGTTTAAAAAATAAACAGTGATGAGTCTTTTGGGTGACTCGGTTGAGTGTCCAACTTCAGCACGGCTCATGATCTCATGGTTTATGAGTTTGAGCCCATGTCAGACTCTGCGCTGACAGCTCAGAGCCTGGAGCCTACTTCAGATTCTGTGCCTCTCTTTGTTCCCCTGCTTGCACTTTTTTTTTCTCTCTCAAAAGTAAATAAAATTTTTTTAAAAAAGAAAATATGATTTGACTCAAGGTGATCATAACCCTATTCTTTTTGTGTTGGTATACATGGGGCATAGTATTATAGACTAAAATTTTTCATTATTTCATTTTCAGCCTCTTTTGGTGAAAGCTACTATAGACTTTATGTTAAAAATAATTACTCCTCAACTTTTCCTATGAGCAAAGAGTGAAGTATGTCCTCTGTTTCATTTTACTGAATCTTTGCAAATAAAATCTCCCCTTAGACTGATCTAATATTTTAAAAACAAAAGGCTTGAGGTGAGATTACACATGATGTAGAAGCAGTAAAACTCCATGTAAAATAGTCTCAGGCTTAGGTCTCAAGAAAGTAACCATGTTGTTTAGAGTTTTGTTTCAACTTGTAGATGCACATTAAAATTCTTTTTTGTTTTTAAATGTTTATCCATTGTTGAGAGAAAGAGAGACAGGATGTGAGTAGGAGAGGGGCAGAGAGAGAGGGAGACCCAGAATCTGAAGCAGCTCCAGGCTCCGAGCTGTTAGCACAGAGCCCAAAGTGGGGCTCAAACTCATGAACCCTGAGATCATGACCTGAGCCAAAATTGGGCAGCTAACTGACTGAGCCGCCCCGAGACCCCTAGACTCACATTTAAAACTCTGGATATAGGAAAATTTAATGTGTATACATCATTATCTGTTTTATCTTTGTTAGGAGAGCTTCCCCTTCTCCACAGATACCTTTTATGTTTATCTTTAACAATCTCTTTCATGGATGGCCAGAAGTCAAGATATTACTAACCAGAAACTGTAGTTAGAGAAGCTGTAGCATTTCCAAAGGTTTTCCCTGTCCTTCTGTCATTGTCTCCCCTGCCAAGCTGTGTTCTGACTGCCGTGGGGGCCACCACCCTATGTCCATAGCCCATTGGTTGTATTAAGAGTAACAAAGGACTTAGCACCATACCTCATCTCTTTGAAAGGGACATAAATGTAACCTGAAAGTGGAACATAAATGGCATGAGTATTATAGGCATGTGGAAATTTTATGCAACTATTGTGTTTCACAATCTCTCTCTCTTTCATATTCAGATAGGACTTTCAGAATAAAAGGAATTGCAGTTAGACCTCACTGCAGCCAATGATTTGGTTTCAGTCTTCAGTTAATTGGCTTTGACCATTTTTATCCTTACAATCTCAGCAGAACCAAGTATTGCCTCTGGAACAAGATAACTATTTTAAGTGATATCCAGACAAATCTGTTAGAAAGTATTGGTCATACTTATTAGTTGGATTCTCTGTCAAAGTGCCATGTCTATGAAACTTAATATTTAAAATTATGTGTGCTTTCCTCAGTTATGTAATTTGTTATTCTAATCAATGTACATTATCAATATATATCTTTTATGAATTATTTTAACCCCTAAGCATATACATGTATGATGTTTTCTATGAAGAGAAATGTAACAAATAGTTTTTTTATTCACAAAAGGAGCTCTTATTAGATGCCTACTGTGTACCAAGTTCATTACTGAGGCAAAGAAGTAATATAATGTTTTTATTTTCCTGAAGTTCATGGACTAGAGCTCAGAGACTATCTAGTTCAGTTGTTCATCTTTATGTGTGAGGAATATAGGGCCCAGATAAGTTAAATGACTTTCTTAGGAACATGCAGTTAAAATCCAAGCCAAGACCAGAAGTCAGGTCTCCTGACAGTCTGTCTGCCCAGCGTGATTTCTACTATAATATTCTGCCTCCCTCTGTCCAACCTGGGTGCGTTGAGGCACAAGAAAAGAAAAACTCAATGTGCTCAGTTCATTTTCCTCCATTCTTGAAATTCCAAATAACTTTCTGGCTGCCTTCTATTCTGCTTGGTCTAACCCTCATTCTTTGTGCTCTCAGGTAGTGGGAATAGATAGGCTTTTTTTACACAGAGCTGGTAATCACTTCTTGATTGACTCCAGACCAGAATTAAACTCTTGCTAAGCAAGCTCATCTGGCTTTATGAATAGAGGCTTTTCAATTATCTAAGACCATCCTACCTGCTCCTAAATCATCTTGTTTTCTTTATTATTATACATTGCTTCAGCATACTGCAGTGAGCTATTAGCTCTCAAGGAAAAAAATGATTTTTTAACTTCTTAAATATAAGGATGTTCTTTGAGAGACCATGGCATATTTGATGAAAGTTTTTTAGTAGAACTTTTTCCTTGACTGATCCAGATTTAAACAGTCTAAAATCAATTCCTCTGGAGCCACTTTTCATTTCTTGTCTTCATTTTAGCAACGTGGGTGAACGTGTGTCAGACTTTACTTTTACCCAGAGTAAAAAAAAAAAAATTGGTTATCAGTTCTTGGCCTTGCTTCTACTTCTGTTTAAAAATAAACTGGCTTTTTTCCACACATTTAAGCAAAACTGTCTGTAAGAGAGGTTGGTCAGAGTTTTGAGGATAAGGTAAGCAAATATTATTGCTATGTTTGACGAATTGTTCTGAGTCATACCACTTTGAAAGATTAAGCTCAGAGGAGAAAAGAGAGCCAAATTTGCACTCATGCTAAGATTTCATACAGTGCACTTATATTCATGGACTTCATAAATTCTGGCACTTGAGGGTCTTGGGATAATATGAGAACCCTTGTAAGTAGAGCAATATAGTGAGGAGGTCAGAGGCCAAGTTCTAAACAAGGTGATATTCAACACCCTGCCCCCCATATTTACATTCTCATATCCATCTGTAAAAGGCAGTAATAGTGAGGGAGATTTCTGCAAGAGTAGTGAGCACCCATTAGATCCAAAGCAAGAATGGGTTAATGAATACATATACTGCCCTGCGTGCAGTTGAAGCCTTGGGAATCTGTGAAAGATATTGTTTCTATAGGTTATTTCTGACTATTAGGAGTAAAGGCTTTAAGAGAACTCTGCAGCATCATCCAATCAATACACCCTAATCTAACACTGTATTTTGGAGACCAAGAAGACATAACCTGGAACTCTCAAGATAAACCAAATGCTCCTCATAAGTTGCCCATCGTGAAGCCTGGATTAGCAACCAACAAAGTAGCATGACTAGCCACATGGCCCAGAGTCAGGTCTTCTATTTCTTTCTAAAGTTGGAGATGTGGCCCCTGTTTACCTCTGCTGTCTCTCTTCTCACTTCTGTCCTCCTCACATTCTATTCTCCAGACTTAACTGAGCTTTCTACAGTTCTCTAAAAATTCCATGTGATGTCTTTCTCCGGTTTTTTTTTTCCACACACTGTATCTTTTGCCTGATGTGTTCTATCTCCATGCCTTCCATCAACAACTTCTATTCTCCATCTTCCTTTGCCTGAGTAATAACTACTTATACTTCATATTTCAGTATGTATATCCATTTTCTCTCAGCAGGCTGTGTGAAATGTCCCTCAGGAGCGCCTGTAGCACTTGGTACCATGTCTGTATGAGTAATTATTGAAGTGGCTTGTCTAATTTTCATCCACTAGGGCCCTATGTTCCATGACTTACTTGCCATTAAAGTCTCAAAATTAACTCATGGTAGGTGTCCAGTACTTACTTGGTGAGTGACACCAAAGGTTAGGCACACTCTTTAGAATAAATTTAAGGGTGACTCCATTCTTTCATCATCGAGTAATATTTATTGGTACCTTCCTACACACAACCACTCTAAGAACTGGGGAAACAATGATGAATTAAAGGTAACATCAGACAGTAAAGCAGACTTCCTTCATGGTTTATATAGTCTTGTTTTCTAAACATGTTATCAGAGAAAATTCATATTAAATGAATTATTCTGCGGTTTAATAAGAAAAAATTACTGCAAATGTTCAAATATGACTAAAGGCAGAAAGTATCCAATTAAGTATCTTTTGTATTCATAACTCTTAGCACCACCAAAGGAAGACTAAAAAAATTACCCTTACCTTTCATTTCAACTGAAATAATATATGATAAAATGTTACATAAATTTTTAAAAGAATATATTTTCCTAGGAAGTACAAAATTGGACACAGAGCGTAAGTTGAATGTAAGTATATATTTGCTTAGAAATAGACAAGGCTCTGTTTTCTCCTTGTTTCTTTAAATATGACAAACACGGCTATAAGGTAATTTTAGTAGGAAAACGTGGTGGTATTTGCTATTAATAAAACTGTCAAACAGCTATTTGTAACTTTTGTAGCTATGGTCCCCATAGTTCTTAGACATATCCAAAAATTTTCTTGGAAATGTTCATAGAAATTTCCATCACAATTTAGAAAATGATATTGCAGATCGAGAAAACAAGCATACAAAACAGATGCACATATGAGGGTCTTCCAGAAAAAAGTATAAAAATGAAAGGGGATAATGTTATTATCTAATTTTAATTAGGCTAAACAGATTTTTTTTCAGCTCCTACATATATGAGTTCCTATTTAAATTTAAGATACTAAGAACTTCCCTGGAACGAATAGCTAGAGGTACTATAAAGCATAGCTGATATTTAAAGGAATAGCCACATGTATTTAGCTAGATTCCCTAAAACTTTCTTTTGTTTGTATCCAATATATATATTTTTCTCCTTTACAAATAGGTTCCTTCCGAAGCCCATTATCAACTTTCTTTCTGTTCTTGAACTGGAGAGGCAGCCACTGGGAGAATTAAGGACTTCTTTGAACGAGCAGGAGGGACTTTAATCTGAAATGTTTACAGCAGAGGTGTTAGATTCTGAAAGCCTTCTAGATTGTTCCCTGTTTGGTGACAACATGCGGCAGAGGAGGTCAAGAGATTAATAGCAGATGAATCACATTTTAAGTATCTTCTAACAAACTGTATTTAAGCTTGTATCCAGCTCTATAACCTATTTAAAGATGTTTCATTTCTCTGAAGGCTTAATAAAAGTCTTAAGGACAAGTGTTATTTTTTACATTCCACAGCTTTTCTATCCTGTATCCCACCCATGGTGACGTCTTGTACTGAATATAGATTGAGAAAGAAAGAATATTACGTGGCAATATTGAAACAGGTAGAAAATTAAAGGAAAATATTTTGTTGATTTTCCTTTTAAAAGCATATTCACACACATGCTTTGTTTAATTGCTTTTGAAGTTTTAAGATGGTACCTGGGTACCCATCAATGATAGTGCTTTATGCTCTAAGAGCACCAATTGTTTGATGAGGTTGAAGGGAATTAAAGACTATTATTTTAGTGTTTAAAATATGGAGGCATATGTAACATATAGTTGTATATATACACACGTATATAAATATCTATACCTCTGAGCATCCCAGAGGTAATCACACACACAATTGTATATGTATAAGTTATATGTATATGTAACATATAATTTTTATATATAACATATAAAATTATATATAAATACATAATATATTTATATATAATAAGGTATGTATATATAAATATATAAGATCTGAGAATCCCGGAGGAAACTACAGGAACAATAAAATGCTCTTTAAGCCATACTAATTTCTGGGTCTTGGGTCCCTCTTCCTAACGAGGGACCAGCGCTCAGGTGAAGGAGGTGCTGTTTAACCACTAATCAGAGTTACTGTCTGTACTTCAAAAGTTGTTCTGAGCTACAGTTTGGGAACAGAGCCAAACTTCTGGTGTGCTGTCTGTTGTTGACTGCTGGGTGTGAGGTGAAAGTCCCAGAGAATATGCTCACATCTCATTATTTGTAGTAAAAGTTAATATTATCAAATTTTATGAATAAATAGGATTTTAAGCTCATTATAGAAAGTTAGCAATATAGTGAAAGCAGATGGAAAACCATCCAAGGCATCATATTAAAACATTCATATACAAACACACACCAAAAAGAAAAGAAAATATTAAGGGAAAGAAAATAAAGGATTAGAAATGCAGAACATGACATCAAAGAAAACATTTTAACATTTGCAAATGGATCGGGTCAAAAACTAAAACCCAACTATAGGCCGTTTACAATAAATGTAGATAAGTGAAATGTTTCAGACATAGGAACAGTAAATTCCTAGTCCTAGTGAAAACAGACTAGGAAGCCACCAACAGTAAGAAAATATGAATTGTGTTATTAATTTTAGAAAATGTTGACGCCAAAGCAAATCTTTCCAATGAGAAAAAGAGGAAAAGGAAATTTATAAGAGTTTACATTGAGGCTCATGAATTTTTTCGTACCAAGAAACACATATTAAAATAAAGAAAGAATCTATAGGAAATACAAAGAAATGTGACAAAACACCCCAGAAATGCATAAATTAGATAAGGAATGTAGTTATGATAAAGGTCAAATTTCAAATCAGAGAAGAATTACTATTTTTAATAATTAAATGGTTTTTCAGACAACTGGTTAACCATTAAAAATATAAAGTTAACTCCCTAAATTGTACTGTATACGAAATTAAACCCAAAACTATTGAAACTTCACCTATAAAATATATAATAAAAATACTAGAAGAATAGACAAGTATTGTGGGTTCTAAATGACTTAACTTCTTGTTGACCTAATATGTATGATTTAATTGCACAAAGTATCACACCTAAAATGTAGATGACTGGGACTTGAACCTCAACAAACTAGCTCCAGAGTCAAAGCATTTAATGTATGCCATGGGTAAAAAACATGGACAAAGAAATTGCATATAACTCTAGGGTGGGGAGTGCATTCATGGAAAACTGGGTCTTCACAGAAAAACTTGATGAATTTGACTACCTGAAATGTATAATCCTTTCAAAGTGAAAAAATACAAACATAACAAAAATCAAAAGTCAACTGAGAAAGCAGTTGCAGTACATATGATAAAAAATTAATATTTGTAGTATTATACATTAGAGGTCTTATATCAACAAGAAAACAAATAGTGCAGCATAGGGAATATAGTCAATAACATAATACATTTATCATGGTAAGCATTTCATAATATATACAATTGTTGATCATTGTACATCTGAAGCTGATTTACTATGTGTCAATAATAGTTCAATTAAATTTTTTTAAGTATTAAAAATGTAATATAAATAAAAAATATTGTGGAAAAAGTAAGCGAATAAAAATAGCCAAACACTCACAAAATTACACAAATGGTTAATGATTTTGGCAGTCACAAAATTAATTGCCAATCCAGTCAATAAAAATGATCTCGTAAGTCTATTCATTTCCATGGAAAGGTGAATAATCTATTACTTTAAAAAATGACAGAAACAACATGATATGTTTACATTAATTTTTCTATGTTGTATATGTATATGTGACATAGAAAATTTAGTGTATAGTTATTTGTACCTTTAGCTCTCCTTGTTTTTTTATGGATGATTTCGTAGGACTGCGTGGGAATAATGGTGATAAATATTGCAAGAGTGAGAGAGAAGATAAATGGAAAGGATATGTAATAAGTACTGTTGGTTTCCTACTCAAAATTATGCCTCTTCTTTCTAAACAGATCAGTATTTTGTCAGATACTTCATGGGCTCCTCTCCAACCTCATGATCTGAGTCTTGATTATATCAGCTAATCATAGTCCATCTTGCAGATGCATAGGTACATGATAAAATATTAACCAATGGGACATTAGAATATCAGTTTGTGGTTCTGAGAGAATGTTCTTCATTGTTAAAAAGGAACATGAGTAAGGGTCTTTTTTTTTTTTTTTTTCCTGCTTTGGATGTTTTAGGGTTAGTGACTAGTGTGGTGTGGTGACTAGTGTGATATTTGGAATTGTTGCAACCAACCATCTTATTGCCATAAGGAGAGAACAAAACTTGAAGAATGACCAAACTGAAGGCCTCACATTTTTGAGCTGCTAACTGCCCCAAACTCACCATGCCTCTATTCTTCTTATTTAGGAAGATACATTTTTCATTATCCATGTGACTTTTGTTTGACTTTGTTTACTGAAAGTATTCTGATACAGAGAGGGAGATACTTATGGAAAGAATTTGGAAGCTGACAGGAAGAGAAATAGAAGAAGGATATATAATCGGTGCAGATTTGAGTTTTTCTATAGCACCCTGAAGGCAATAAACCCATAGATTTTTTAGCAGATAACATAAGGATTTGGCAGAGTATACAACAGGGTATGAAGATTTTATAGAAGATCTGCTCTATGTCTATGCTTTAGAGAGTTCCATAAAGATGTGCATTACTTTTGGATTGGTCTTTTTGTTGGAGGTAACACCACGTGGAGAGTGGCACCAGCTTTACCAGGGCTTTTGATTAGAAGAGGAAGTTTTTCCTTTTGAATAATAAGCCTAAAATATATTCTAGAGAGACAGATTTTATGATGAAATTAGTTCAGAAAAACCTTAAAACATTCTTATTTTATTAAAAATATATGAAATCTTGATACAAGAAAGTGTTTAACCAAACATTTCCCAATTTGAGAAATGGTTAAATCACTGAAGAAATTCCAGAAGTTATATGAGTCAGGGTGAAGGATGGATGAAAGGATGATTATTCCCTGACAGTGAATTATAAATGTAAATACTCACTGTCTCAGACAACTGAACAGATGACCAATGCCAAATCAATAATAGCATTTGAGTGAAGTCTCATTTTATCTTTGAAAACATTACATGCAAAATGGAACTCCTACAGTATTTATAGGATTGTTCTGAGAATTAAATTAGATTAATGTGAAGTTTATGGAAGTATTGCATTTAGAAAGTACTTAGCCCATTGAAAATATGCATTGTAATTATTATTGAGATGATTACCAGTATTATAATCATCATGTTATGGAAAAAATAGTAGAATGCAGGTTTTCCCAGAGCATTGGGGGAAGTAGTTTAGAGTCTTCAAGCAGAATGGAGTTGATGTTTTGGGTTTGGGTCATCTCCCACCTCTAGCTGACACAGGCACAAGGAATATTGAGGACTTTATTTCTACTTACCTTTTATACTAATTATATTGATATTTTCTCAAAATATTTTTTTGACTTTCTAATTTGGAATCCCTATCAATTCTTGAACACTTTGATCTTGGGTTGTAATAGAGCGAAATGTGCAGAGTAACAGTTAATTTTTGGAAAAAAACTTAACATCAATTAGAAGTTAGTTTGGAAAAAGGTGAGTAATACATTGGCTCACAACATTTTTTATTTTAAGTAAGGTATAACTCTAAAGGAAGGCCAACACTAGGGAATATTTACACTGATATCTGGGGTGTTCTGAAATAGGTAACATCATTGGAATCACTTAAGGTGTTCAAGGGGACAACTTTGAAGAACAGCATTCCATGAATATGTAAGTCCTAAAATGTTAATTATAAATAAGTACTACTATTTTATAGTACTCTTCCCCACCACCCATGAACAAACTGGATTTTCTACCGATAGTAGGTATAAAAAATGATTTAAATTTCACAGAGATCAAAAGGTCTTATTTACTAAGATCTTAAGTGATTTTGACAGGGAACTGAGTCATATAAATTTATACCTAACAGGTGAGAATAAGGTCATATTTATTCCTTAGATCTGCTAAAGTAGTTGCTTGAATCCTGAGGCATTGAAATAGCCACAAAAGCACATTTTATGGCATTTCTTTAGAAATTGAGTGTGCATGCCATCTCAAGGTTAAGGTGAAGCAAACCAAGATGATTTGTGTATTTAATTTATGGTCTAGCTGGAGGGTCAAAGCATTATGATTATTGGTGCCAAAGATACACATAATAGATATGGTAATGGATATTCCATAAATTTTCCTAGAAAAGGAGTCCAAATGTCTCAGGAAAATGCAAGCATAGTGTTCTGTATCACCCTGCTGATAATAATATTCACTATTTATTATGTGTGCTCAGAATTTTTCACAAAATAAAAAAACAAAGATCTTATTAATGAAAGTTCTGTCTTTAAAAGGTGGTGCTTGGAGGTCTCATTCATTACAATTTTCCACAATGACCTTGTGGCAAACTATATTCTGCTTTGATATTTATCCCAAATATTAAAATTGAATTAAATGACAGACAAGTAGCAATAGACTTTTTAATGATATATATAAAAGTAATACATATGTACTCTGGACTAAGAATTATTTCTAGGTGAATAAATGAATGATGTGGCCACCCCTGTTGAAAATAGAAGAGCTTAGGGAAGTCCTGTAAGTTCTGTGATAATATAAATTTTATAGTTTTTTTAATGTTTATTTTAGAGTGTGAGCGAGGAGGGGCAGAGAGGGATGGAGAAACAGAATCAGAAGCAGGCTCCAGGCTCTGAGCTGTCAGCCCAGAGCTCTTATGTGGGGCTTAAATTCAAGAGCTGTGAGATCTGACCTGAGCCAAAGTCAGATGCTTAACTGACTGAGCCACCTAGGCAACCCAAAAATTTCTAGTTTTTATGTTTTTTTATATCTTCAAATATATAGGCAATGTGATTATTCTTTATTAATTTTGATTCTCACCTATTTAAATATGCATTCCCCATTGAAATAAGTTCCTATGATGGAGGCTATTTATTCCTGCAGTAGAAATGCTACAATATGAGTGAGTAGTTTATAATTTCTAGAATTCTCCTTTTTGCTGTAACCTGGTAGGGCCCTAGTCCAAGATCTGCAGACTCCTTTGACATCGGGCAAATTACTTTATACTTTTCCTCAACCTTGCTTTCCCTCAACTGTAGAATAAGAATACTTAGCTGTACTTATCTCGATAGTAAATGTGCTTTATTAAAGACCTATTAGATTCTTGAAGTATAAAATTGTAGTTTGGGTGGAGTTTGCTTTACTATGGCACTTGGCATCAAATCTTTTCAAATCTTTATAATGCCTCTCTGTATAAATGTGCTTTCCATGGACAAATGAAAAGGAGTTTATTCTGCTACAAAAGAGGACACTGCCTTTATTCTAACAATAACTGAACCTAAGTAGTTTCCTTCTAAATAATGGAAAATATTTTTAGGTCTTTAAAGTAAAATAAAAATGTCATGATTATACAAGGAGAAGAGGACTAAATATAATTATTATGGAAATATATGGCTTTGATAAAGAATAATATGCCTCAGTTTATTTTAAATGTTATTTAACTTGGAGAAATCCTATAAAAGAGAAGCTCTTGAATTTCTAGGACCAGGTAACTACAAGAGATGATTTAAAGATCAGAGATAAAATTTTATATATCATTAAAAATTAACTTCCTGCCTGCTTTTTAAAACATTTTTACCAGTGTAGTTGTTATTTAGGATCCAGTGAGCCAGGTACTTGTTTTATAAGTGAGGAATGACGAAGTTTTTAGAGATGGTACACTCCAAGGAGCCAATAAACAGATTGGCTTAAACATAACACCTGCCAATATTATGTGGAAGTCATGTAGAAAAGCTCTTTCCTATCACTGGTCCCCAAATTTCTGTTTTAAACATGAAAATGTTTTTATCTCATCTAATGAAGACGGTATAGAAAGGTTGGGCAAGGGAGTTCGTTCAGATATTGGAAGAAGGAAACGAGATACCTAACTTATTTCAGACTCTATGTTGATTATTTGAACACTTTATCCCTAAGGATTCCAGAGTTAAATTTAAAAAATGTAAGGACTTACTATGATTCTTTCTATCCTATTGAAGGGCTTTTATTGTGAAGGAGTAACTCATTAGGAAATGTAATCTTAGAAGGAGCCTTTTGCTGTAGAGCTTTTGTCTTAGACTGTATTTCTGATTATACTGCCTTCCTCCCTTTCCCCTCCACTGATCCCGTGACCTGGTGCCTCCCTCTGGTGGGAAAAACTTCCCTGCCATTTTATTTCGATCAATGAATATGAGCAAATGATCAATGAATATGATATATGCTTTGAAAGAGATTTCATAATTCATCTCAGCCTCTTGCTTTTGCCCTTTGCCATAAAAACAACATGTCCGAGACGGACCGCACCTCCACACTGAGTCCAAGAATGAGAAGACTCATAGCAGAGCCATGCAGAGTTGAACACTGACATAGTAGTCATTGCCAAACCACAGTTTACATGTAATGTGAGAGAAATAAAATGCTTTCTGAGGCAATCCACTGAGCTAAGGGGTTATTTGTTACAGCAGCAAAACTGTCCATTTGAGAAATAGCTGTTAAATCTTGTGGGCTGCTGTAACAAAAATGCCAAATATATGTGACAGAGATTTTGTTGGACACCAGGAGGAAGAGAAATGGTTATTAGAAACTAGAAAAGTAAAGTATTATATGGTGGCAAAATATTTTGTAACATTTTTGTTTGAGACAGTTTGGAAGGCAGTTGATGTACAATAAAGGGTTATGGCTTTGGGCAAAAATGTTTCAAAACCGTACATTACTAGCATGAGTTTCTTGTTATTAGGTGCATTTGAGAAGGCACTATAAGAAAGCTGAGATCAGAAAAGAATTGGTGTGTCTGAAAGTAGAGATGAAAGGAAATGGAGATCCCAGCAATCCTAGAACTTGGAGAATTGGAAAAAGGAATGGTTTCTCACTTCTAATCATCAGAACATAAAATTAGGAAATCTTTTGTCTACAGTCTCAGGGTGAATACTAAACATGGCCATACCACATTCCACGTTAAGATTTCTGAGTGGATTCAGCTGTTCTTTCCATTGGACAAAATGTGGTAAAGAGAAGGGCATAATTCCACAAAAATCTGACTCAACCTGAAATTAAGTCAGGAGAAAAAGCTACTTCCAACAGGAATTATGGGGCTAGTGATTGCTTATGAAGCTGTCATAAAACTGAGTTTTAAATAAGGCTGTTTTTGATAAATTTGTAGTGACAAAAGTAACAAGAGCCTAAAACGAAGACATTGTGACAATTCAAGGTATTAGGAAACCTTTAATCCTCCGACTTTATTTCCATCTTGGGAAGCAGGCTGAGAAAGCGGTTTCATCCCAGAGAATTTAAAGCCCAGAGAAGTCACACAGTCACAGCACTTTTGAATTTTGGGAAAACATTGTGAAAAGCTCTTGTGCTGGAGTGGGCAATGATCTTTCATTGGGCCTCTGCTCTGCAACCTTGTTCACTGTTCTTCATGGATTTTTGGCTCCATGGTCTGGGAAGTTCTTCCTTTCCTATTATCCCCCAAAAAGAGCAATGGAGAATCTTTAAATAAGATTGCTTGATTCATCTTTGTCTTTTCTCATGGCTCTGACATAAAAACAAAATGTCCTACATAGGGGTTTATTTTCCAGAATGTGTTCTAAAACAAGACTGTGTTGGAGAGCTGATGAATTCTGATGCAGCAACAGCCTCCCTCCCTGCAGGACACATGTCGTGTGAAGGGAACTAAATGAAGGTTGATGGAAGCCACCCACTGAAATTTTGGAGTTGTTTGTTGCCAAAAACTGATTAGGGCATCATTAATCTTTCCTGTTTACTCACCATCTTCTTACTAGTTTCTATGGACTCCTCCACTTTGTAAATTGAAGAGGATATTCTAAAGGGAAACATTTCTCAAGAGCATGAGACCTATACCCTTACCATCCCAACTTCCCCAATGTAATCAATCACCAGCTTCCAAATTCTCACATAAGGAATTGGTTCCCAGCTGCAGATATGGGAATTCTTCCAACTCAAAGGAGAAGTATAAACTTATCCATGGGGCACATAGAAGGTGAAAAGTGAAAAGAGAAAGACACTAACACAAAGATACATGTTATAGTAATAGAAGCACAGAACTCTTCGTGTAGTTTTGTACATGAAGATAATCACATAGTACTTCAAAGGGAGAGAGAAATAAAACACACACACACACACATATATATATACATACATATATATATTTTTTCCTGAATATGGGCTTTAAATATAAGACTCCTGGATGCTGTGTTTTTTTCATAAGAGATCTTCTGGACTCTAAAGATTCACTATATTCAGTGATTTCCTCTGATTCTATAATTTTTTCCTCAGTTCAAGACCTGTAGTTCGAATAGGAACCTGCCTTTTAGCATGGTTGCATTTTCCACGCCTGGCACACAAGCAGTGCCTAATACGTATTTATTGAGTTGAACTTTATTCATGATAAAACATGAAAGATTTTATAGTTTTGCATCATTATTGTTGGAAACTAGTTTTTGCACAGCCTTCAAGCTAAGAATGGTTTTTACAGTTTTAAGGAGTTGTGAACAAAACCAAAACACAATATGCAACAGGATTCCACGTGTCCTGCAAAGTCTAAAATAATTACCGTTTGGCCCTCTACAAAAAACTGTTTGCCAACTCCCAGTCTAAATTCAAAGAATACTTCCTGGACTTAGTGCCAGACATAGGAAACTTAGGCAGGGACACATATAATGATAATTCAGATTAAGGAGCAACATGACAAATAGAAGAAGATGCATATGGGAAAAAGAAGTTGTTGGAAAGTTATTCTCCATCTTAAAAAGCAACAAAGGAAGTGTAGTCTTTTTCTCCGTTAAAGTCTGAGTGTTGTGTGGGGATATCATACTTGAAGGTTCCCATAGTCCTCTTGTGACCACAAGGGGACAAGCCAAATGATAAAAAACAGCACACTTGATGAACTTTTTATAGCCAGATTTATCAGAAGGAAGAAGGACCCAAATAAATAAAATTACAAGTGAGAAAGGAGATAGAACAATCAACCCCACAGAAATACAAACAATTATAAGAGAATATCATGAAAAACTATATGCAATAAACTGGACAACCTAGAAGAAATGGATAAATTCCTAGAAACGTATAAATTACCAAACTGAAACATGAAGAAATAGAAAACTTGAATAGATCAATAACCAGCAAGAAAATTGAATCAGCAATCAAAAAAACTCCCAATAAAAAGTCCTGGACCAAATGGCTTCACAGACGAATTCTACCAGACGCTTAAAGGAGAGTTAATGCCTCTTCTTCTTAAACCATTCTGAAAAATATAAATGAAAGAAATGCTTCCAAATTCATTTTTATGAAGCCAACATTACCCTGGTATTAAAACAAGATAAAGACACTACAAAAAAAGGAGAACTACTGGTCAATATTTCTGATGAACATAGATGCAGAAATCCTCAACAAAATACAAGCAAACTGAATCCAACAATACACTTTAAAAAAATTATTTATCACAGGGCACCTAGATGGCTCAGTCAGTTAAATGTCTGACTTCAGCTCAGGTCATGATCTCGAGGTTTATGAGTTTGAAACAAAAAAACGAGCAAAGGGGAAACAAAAAGAAAGATAAATCAAGATAAATCAATACACTCTAATAGACTCTTAACTATAAATAACAACTGATGGTTACCAGAGGGGAGGTAGATAGGGGTAAAGGAGTGTACTTGTTGTGATGGGCACCTGTGATGTATGGAAGTGTTGAGTTATTATATTATACACTTGAAACTAATAGTGTTTGTTAACTGGATTTAAGTAAAAACTTAAAAACAAAATTGGAAAATAGGAAAAAAAACCTAACCCAGTGAGTATTATAGAATGAAAAGTTGAGAAGGATCTGGGTCCTATATTATGTTGTTAAACCTCACAGTTACTAAACCTAAAGTATCATAATTATGTATCTTGCTATGAGTTGTAATTTCTCCCTACTGTTTAAGTCTATTAATGCAAATTTTATATTCCTTGCATCTGAAAGGATTTTGAATGATACTGTAATTGGAATCTGGTTGGGATGACAAACACAATGCCTTTTCGTAACCACAAAAATGACTTAAGCTCCTTTTCTGACTAATATAAGTTAACTACTGCTTCTTTACCAATGATATCTATAGGTAAGCTTTAATCCCCCACTTCTTGGAATAGAGTATTAAGGTACTCATTGTTCCTGCCTCTGATGACATTCAAGCCAGAACTCGCCCAAGTCCTTCTTAGAACCTCTTTGAAATTATCAAGCTCAGGGTGTATGGGTGGCTCAGTCATTAAGCAGATGATTCATGATTTTGATTCAGGCCATGATCTCATGGTTTGTGAGTTCATGCCCCACATCAGGCTCTGAGCATCAGGCTCTGTATGGACAGCTCAGAGTCTAGAGCCTGCTTTGGATTCTATGTCTCAGTCTCTTGCTGCCCTTCCTCGACCTGCACTCTGTTCTGTTTCTCTCTCTCAAAAATAAATACACATTAAAAAGTTAAAAAATTATCAAGCTCAAATAAAAATGCTATTAAAAGCCCTTCTAAGTCCTTGTAATCTTGATAATGTTGATAATCTCCCAAAGTTCCTCTAGTTTATATTATTCTTGCTATAAAAACCATAGTAAGTCTAATATTTTTTACCTCGAGTATTTTCCTGGTGGTCTTTAACTTCTTATTTTTAATTAATAGAATTATTTTTTGAAGAGCAGTTTTAGGTTTACAGAAAAACTAAGCAGAAAATATAGAGTTCCCATGTACTTTCTCCATTCCGTTTTACCATTACTAGCATCTTGCATTGGTGTGGGATATTTATTATAATTGATGAACCAATGTAAATGGACATTTTTGACTAAAGTCCATAGTTACACTAGGGTTCACTATTTTCGTTGCATAGTTCTGTGGATTTTGCCAAATGCATAATGTCTTGTATCCACCATTAATTATCATACAGAACCCAAAATCACTGCCCTAAAAATGACCTGTGCTCCACTTATTTATTCTTTCTATCCCATGCCCTGGAAAGCATTGATCTTTTTACTGTCTCTAGTTTTGCCTTTTCCAAAAGGTCATGCAATTGATCATAGAGCATATAGCCTTTCAGACTGATTTCTTAAGAATATGCATGTAGGGATCATCATGTCTTTTCATGACTTGATAACTTATTTCTTTTTATCAGTGAATAATATTCCATTGTCTGGGTGTATCAGTTTATATATACATTCACCTACCAAAGGATATCTTTATTGCTTCTAGTTTTGTAAGTTATGAATAATTTTTTTTGTGAAGGTTTTTGTGTGGACATAGTCTCTCAACTTATTTGGGTAAATACCACAGAATGTGATTGCTGAATAGTATGGTACAAGGATGTTTAGCTTTGTAAAAAGCAAACAAACAGAAAAAAACACAAAAAACCCTGACTGTCAAACTCTTCCAAGGTGGCTGTACCTTTTAATTTGCAGTCACACCAATGATACAAGTGAGTTCCTATTGCTCCACTTTCTCATTAGCATGTAGTGTTGTCAGTGCTCTGGAATTTAGCCATTTTAGTAGATGTGGAATGGTATATTATTGTTTTAATTCACAGTTCCCTACTGGTATATGATAGTGAGCACCTTTTCATATGTTTATGTTATCTGTACATCTTTTTGTGAGGTGTCTGTTCGGATCTTTCGCTCAGTTTTTAATTGTTTTTTTTTTTTTTTCATTGTCAGGTTTTAAGGACTTTACATGACTTTACATGAAAGTCCTCTATCACAAATGTGGTTTGCACCTGGTGGATTTTTGTTGTTGGGCTTTACCAACATAGAGGAGACTTACTTTCTGAACAAGGCAGATGTCTCAGCTGCAACCAAAAATGAGAAATGATTAAAGAGGATTAGAATTGGTGGTGAAAGAGGGAGGATGTTTTTGAACACTCAGTTGGATTAAGATTGTTACAAATATTAGTATCTAAACAAGTCTAAAAATATTATTTCCACATTTCTAATGGGGATGGCTAACGTTCTTTCTAGGTGTTAGCTTCGTGCTTAATGAAACCTCATATGAGGCTTTTGATTCTATCATTAATAGCACTTTTCACTCCTATTTATTATAGAGTTGCAAGAAAATCACCAGCGCATAGAATAGCTATGTAGTTTTGAGAGTGGTCATGGCTTTTGCTTCTCATCAAGTCGTCCAAACAAATTTCAAGGAAATTGTTAAATATACTTTTAATTTCTAACATAAACAAAAAGAACATTTAAGCTATGTCTTCCCCACAAGGTTGAAATTGCATGTTGTTCAATTCATATTTGTAAATTGAATAGCTGAGAATATAAAATTTTCTTCCTAGGAGAAATATGCTCAAGCTAGAATAAAAGGAGACATTTTCTCAACAAGTGGCTTTTAAAAAAATTCAATTTACTTCCTTTCGTCATTGCAGATAATAATAAACTTGAGTAAATATTAAGTATTTTTCCCTTCAAGATTTTAAAAATGTTCCAATTATAAAGAGACTAGAAATATATTTGGAGGCTTTCTGTTATTTTTAGATATTCTAAAACTATAGTCTCTTCCAAAAAAATGTCATCTCTTTGTTTCCCTACTTCAATATCCTTTCCACAGCCATCTCACCAGGAAACATTAATCATGTGGTGGTGAATTACCTGATGCATTTTCTTAAGAAGTTGGTCCTCTTTGCCATGTTTTTAAGGAGTGGTTGACTAATGGGTCCAGTGGGTAATCTATTTGTAAGTATGGTGTTCATAGCTTATTTTCAGAACACTCTAATCTTTGGAATTTTGATGCTGAAAATCTTTAATATTTATCTGGCATCCTATATAAAACCCCCTGGATTTTTTTCATAGCAAAATATTTATAGTACTTTCTTTTCTCTAATGTTGTGGTTTTATAAATATCATTTTGTAATCAATAAAGTCTGTGGACAGAACTGTCAATCTCTTTCCTTTTAATAATTCCCGATGTCTGACTTTTAAGTCTTACATACCCTAAAGATTTGAAAATCTAATTAGCTACCTTTTGAGTGCTGTTGACTTAAAGATCATGATTTTCCATCATCTCATTGAAAGATGTCAGATGCAATGTAGAAGAATTTCCATAACTTTGTGTGGTATATTGACAAATTGTCAGGAAAATAAACAGAAGTTACACAGAGATTCAGTAGTCCAGAACCACTGGGAAAATACTTCAATAAAAGAGTCATACATAATTTTGAGTTTTATGATTTTACCCAGAAGAAACACATGTTGAGCGTAAATAAGTAAATAAGCATAAATAAGTAATCAGACTAAAACTGTTAACTTGTATGCTACCTATATTCAGAAGAGCATTTTTTTAATTTAATTTTTTTATTTTAGAGAGAGAGATTATGAGTGGGAGAGAGGGGGAGAGGGAGAGAGAGTGTCCCAAGCAGAATCCAGTGCTCTACATGGAGCCTGATGCAGGGCTTAATCCCATGCCCCTGGGATCATGGCCTGAGCCACAATCAAGAGTCAGATGCTCAACCGACTGAGCCAATCAAGGCATCCCTGAAAGAGCATTTTTGTTGGAAACAATATGAATGTGTTGAAAGTAATAGAATGTAGCGGCTGTCCATTGAGCCCATACTGTCCTCTGATAATACACTGTTGGGATATTTTTATCATTGTTTTTTATGATATTTACTCCAAGAGGTGGATACTCATGTATCCACTACTCCTAGAGACTCTTTTCTTCATCTATACATCCTTGGGAGAAGTGACACATTATGTCACTAACTTATAATTTAATGATTGAATAACAAAAATAAAGATCTTTATTGAGTATAAATTACACACTAAGCACTACAATAGATTTTTTTCTCATGTATTGCCTCATTTTGATTTTCTGTCTTACCTCTGGAAGGCAGGCATCTTTAGGTCCAGTGTGAAAATGTGAAAATTGAAGTTGGGAAATATTAGGTGCTTTTAAAAAAGAGTGATTTTGAAAACAGATTGCCTAGAAAGCAGGAGACAATTACTTTGGAGGAAAGTAGATATTCAAAGAGAGGAAAAAGAACTTTCCAAGAAAAGGCAAAGGGGTGAGACTCTTGGAATAAAGCATGTGCTTTATTATTTTCCCCTGTCTAGTTCTTTTAGTGGATGCATTTCTGGGTATCTGCTCCATGAAACTTGTTCTTTTCTGAGAACTGATACCACTCCTCAGGTGGTAGTCATAAGAGCACAATATCTATCACAATACACCTCTTTTACTTCAGGTAGTTTGAAGGGAGTACCTGGCATTTACAACCAAAGAACTGAATGCAGAGGAAGTTTTTCTATAACTGCCTATCCACAGTGTAGTAGAATTTTGGAGGGGGGGTTGTTGTTTCCAATTTACCTTTTCAGTTTTCAAGATTAAAGGAAACTTATCTGGTTGACTCTAAGAAATTCATGACGCTAAAAGTAAGCTAGGGTAGGAAGTTGGAATTGTAGATATTTTTAAAATGGATAGCAATATATTTGGCCAAAGGATGAAGTTTGCAGAGTTGAAGACGTACCTCTCCCTTAGAAATCATTCCTGTCTTCACCATGGAAAGGTTTGGTGGTCCCGTATTCTGCCCCAGATTCTACTAATTTTGTGTACTGACTAGAAATATGTGAAGACTGCTTTTGTAGTTTCTGTATTGCATAAGTCAGTAAACTTCAAAGGCCTTGCAAATCATTCTGGGTCTTTGTTTCTAGTATATTTTATGTTTTAGAAAATGGGTTTTTAAAATTTCAGATGTCGTAAGTCAGGGAGAAAAAAGAAACAAGAGAAAATGCTTCATTTGAATAACATTGATCAGAAACAATGTGTAAACATGAAAGGTGTGTGTGTATATCTGTGTGTGTGTGTATGTGTGTGTGTGTAGGTGTGTTGATGTGTGATGGGGAAGACTATGAAGAGGAAATCCCAAACTCCATGCATTTCTATATCACATTTGGTGATTACATATTTAGCATGCTGGGAAGAAAATCAGACACAAAACACTCATGATGTGAGAAGAATTTTTTCTGTCCAATACCCCTTGCACCCTGCTGAATACATACCCATTTATGTTTAATTCTACACAGTCAAAATGTAGTCACATTTTGAATGAAAAAAGAGTTTAAACCAAGACAAGCAGTTACCTAGTTATTTTTTATATCATCCTCTGCTCCTTATTATGTTATCTAATAAAGACATGAATAGCACAGTATACATTGTAAAAAATTAAATATGCCTTGCCAAATAGGTTCAAAAAGTCATATTTAATAGTTTTCAACCCTCCTAAAAAACATAAATTTGATTTTCTCCAATGATGTTAGTGTGTAAGGAAATCCTCCTGTAGCTTTTCTCTAATGGAGAAAATTTCCTCTTAGACTGTGGTTAGCAGGAAATGTATAGTTACAAAATGCTTTCCATTTCATGATGCATTCTCCTACTCCAATGAAAGACCCCATTAGATAAAATGGGGTAATTCTCTGGTTTTTAAAATTTGGAGAAAGTCTTTTGCCCAAGGCAGGGTGGTAAGTCCTTTGCCCAAAGCAGCTATGGAGAGTAATTAAAATAGCACTACAATCCAGGCTTTTCATTTCTTAGGTCAGGGTTCTTACTGCTTCTCTGTCATTTTGTACACCAGTTAAGCCCTCTGAAATAATGTGTCCAGTTATTGGTTCCTAAATTTCTAGGCATTTAAGAAAGAAAGAAATAACAGAAGACTTACAGAAATTATTACAGTAAGAAAGCAGAATCTGTGAAGGAAAGATAGAGCAGTTGACATAGTTTAGCCTGGAGAAGAGAAGGTTGAAAGGTGACTTGATATGTGTCTTTGAGTAAAATGTTCCTGTGAAGAGATGTTCTATATCTCTGTCAAGGAGATGGTGTAAGTTACAGTGATAAACTACTGGGTCAGATATAAGGTAACATTTATGGGCAAGGAGTGCATTAAATTCAAGAATAGGCAACAAAATGGGTGAAACTTCTTTTTACGTTGAAGTAAATAAACTCTTAGGATCCTTTTTGCCCTTGTGTATTATAACATTGTTTGTGATTATTCAAGGTTATAATATTATTTCTCTGGTCAAATAGCATGTTGCTGAATTTCTAAAATGCTCATATCTTATGTATAATCTGTATGATGTTTTAATTCCCTTTGAAGTCCTCATTGCCTCATCCCTATTGAATTAAATATTCTAACTGGAAGGAGACTCAAGATATTGCTTTCTATTACATGATGTTTAATTAAACAACAATACCTGAGGGTAAATCCAAAAGATCTGCTCATGCAGGAGGAATTCCAATTCTGGCTTCCCCTCTTCTGCCTTTTTTTTCCTCCTTTTGCTTCACTTACTCTTCTTTTGCATAGACACAGTAGAGCTGAGAATTCAAGATTTCCTAATGTGATTACTTTTTACTGGACTTTGTTTAAAATAGCAGAGGGAGGAGAGGGAAATGTCATCCAATTTGTTACATTCTCTTGGAGCTTTTAGATCCATGTTATCAAAGAATATTTTAATCTCTATGCAAGATTTTATGAGCACCTGACAGTAATTGAGAAGTAATTACAGTGGCAAATGTGAGATAAATTTAAAATATGGTCTTTACATTTGAGTTTAAACTGGTAACTATTGATAAAAAAAAAAACTTCATAATAAGGTGTTAACTGACATGATATAGACTTTAGGTATTATAGAAGCTTACAAGAGAACAGGATTGATTGTGTCATTTGATAATAACTGGGCATATACTATGCTTATTTATTTGTGAATTCAAAAATCTTTCACGGAGTGCCTACTAAGTGTCATACACAGATGACAGAGCCATGAATTCTGCTGTCATAGAGCTACAGTTTCAATGAAGGTTGGAATGAAAAGGCATGTAATAAATAAACATGAAATAAACAGATACTGGTGAGTTTCATAAAGGAAACTAAAGTGAGTTTAAGGAGCTAGGGAGTGTGAGGCATGGAGAAAGGGTGCCATATTATGTAGATAGCCAGGGAGACCTAAGTTATTCCTTGAGGAAGCTAGGTACCTTGGCAGGGTCATTCCAAGAAGAAGGAAGTCAAAGGCAAAGGCTGGAGATTTGGGAAGTGACTGAAATGGAGTGAAATAGGGTCATAGCAATAGAGAAGATATGAAGGGTAGACTGGTAGACTGATAGGCAGATCATTTGGGGCCTTGTAGATCACTGTAAAGACATTGGTTTGCTGTCTGAGATGGGAAATAATTGGAGGGATTTGAACAGAGGAGGGAAATGATCTGAGTTATTTGGGTGCTGCACAGTCATTCTGGATGCTGCATTGAGAATGAGCAGTAGGAGGGAAAGAAAGGAGGTGAAGCAGGAACACATGTAAGTAGTTATCAAATAATCAGGCTAAATAAAACTGTTTGCCTGGGCATCAGAAGTAGCCGTAGCAATAATGAAAAGTGGTTAGATTATGGATATATTTTGGAGTATGTAGCAGTGCTGTTTGTTGGCTGTGAAGTGGGAGAGAAGCAAAGAAATAAACTTCAAAATGTTTCACATGGTTAAATAAAAAATTAAGTTTAAATTTGTTGTTATTGGGATAGCGGTACAAGAATCAAATTTGTAGTGGGTGGAAAGATAAAAAATTTGATTTGGGGACATATATAGTTTAAGATATCTGCTAGCCACTCAAGGGAGGAATTTGAATAAACATTTACACATATGAGTCTTGAGTGCAGAGAGATCCAGGCTGGAAACATAACTTTAAAAGCTGTTAGCTTAAAAATACCTTGTCAAATGTGCCTACATGCCATTATCTAGGGCTTCTGTGTAGAAAGAGAAGAGATCCATAGACTGATATATTGGGGAATCTGTCAGCAATAGAGATTGAGAAGGAGAACCCAATGAGGTAAGATGAAAACCAAGAGTGTGTCATGCAAGTGGAGAAAGTATTTGGGGGAATAATAGAGTAATTGATTATGTCAAATGTTGCTGATAAGTATATAAGATGAAGACTGATCATTGGATTTAACATCATTAAGTACATTGGTTATTTTCAAAATAGATATTTCAGTGAATTGGTAAAAGTAATTTGAGAGAGAATTTGAGTTTGAGAGAGAATAAGGAGAGACATTTTAGACATTAAATATGAGTAATGTTTGAGGAGCTTTGATAAAAGGGGAACAGAAATGAGATGATAGCTGGAGGAGGATTGAGATTATGTTTTTTGTTTGTTGATGGGAATAATCACAGAGAGAATGAGAAAATGATGAAGTAGGGAAAGGAAGACAAATTGCTGGAATAATAGATCTTTGCATAGGAGAGGATAAAATCCAGTACACAAGTGAAGCATTGGTTGCAGACAGGGAAATGAGCAGTCCTTCTATACTAAGAACAAAGGCAGAGTACATGAAATAACCCTAATCTTAACCATAAACCTAATTTTTGTGGCCACAGTAATAGTTAGTGATGGAAAAATAGTGATGGAAACTTATGGAAGTTGTCTTTTGATGTCTGTTTTCTCAATGGAATAAGAATAAATGTCACTGTCTAAGAGTAAATATGGGTAGAGATTCAGGTGATTTGAAGAAAATGAAAACAGTGTGAATTTTCCCTTAAAGAGAGTGGGAGAATAAAACAACTGGTACAATGAGGCAGGATTGCTGAGCAATATTAAAAGTCCACTTGAGGTTATTGGTCATGAAGTTAATATATATTTGTGTGGTTTTTCCAGTCATGCTTAATTGCATGGGCCTAGGTAAAAAGTATTTGGAGAATTAATAAGAACTGTGTTTTTGTCAGGCACTGTTGTGAAGAGAGGAGTGATGAGGCAGTGATAAACACAAGAGGATGATTGTAATGATGGTACATGGTTTTCAATGGGTGAAAGGAAGAACATGATGGGTGTTAGAGCCAGTGAAAAGGAGGTAGGATAGGGGTGCCTGGCTGGCTCAGTTGGAAGAGCATGTGACTCTTGATCTAAGGGTTATAAGTTTGAGCTCCATGTTGGATGTGGAGATTACTTAAATAAGCAAATCTTTTTTTTAATGCTTTTAACGTATTATTTTTTTATTTTATATTTTTTTCTTTTATAGTTTATTGTCAAGTTGGTTTCCATATAACACCCAGTGCTCATCCCCACAAGTGCCCTCCTCCATGCCCATCACCCCCCTTCCCCTCTCCCACTCCCCCATCAGCCCTCAGTTTGTTCTCAGTATTCAAGAGTCTCTCATGGTTTGCCTCCCTCTCTCTCCCCAACTATTTTTTCCACCTTCCCCCCGCCATGGTCCTCTGTTAAGTTTCTCCTGTCCCACTTATGAGTGAAAACATATGGTATCTGTCCATCTCTGCCTGACTTATTGCACTTAGCATGACACCCTCGAGTTCCATCCACATTGCTACAAATGGCCAGATTTCATTCTTTCTCATTGCCATGTAGTATTCCATTGTATAGGTAAACCACATCTTCTTGATCCATTCATCAGTTGATGGACATTTTGGTCTCTCCATGATTTGGCTATTGTTGAAAGTGCTGCTATGAACACTGGGGTACATGTGCCCCAATGCATCAGCACTTCTGTATCCCTTGGGCAAATCCCTGGCAGTACTATTGTTGGGTCATAGGGGAGTTCTATTGTTAACTTTTTGAGGAACCTCCACACTGTTTTCCAGAACGGCTGCACCAGTTTACATTCCCACCAACAGTGTAGGAGGGTGCCCGTTTCTCCACATCTTCACCAGCCTCTATAGTCTCCTGATTTGTTCATTTTAACCACTCTGACTGGCGTGAGGTGGTATCTCAGTGTGGTTTTGATTTGTATTTTTCTGATGATGAGTGATGCTGAGCATCATTTCATGTGTCTGTTGGCCATATGGATGTCCTCAAATAAATCTTTAAAAGAAAAGAATTTAGGATCAATAGGTCTATATCTTGGTTTAATTAAACACTTATTGGAGTTGAACAACAAAATTGGGTGAGCTGGAAGGCAAGGAGTTGATAGGTGGAAGAATTCAAAATGCAAGGAATCACAGTTTTGGAGGGAACATAGTAATTAATAATGCCAAGGTTTCTAAGAATATGAGTGTGGGGAACAACTCAATATTTAGAAGAAAAGAATGCAAAGAATGGGATGGCTGAGAATTT